>CM065421.1:37001247-37687644 GCA_033060865.1 Dorcus hopei | reverse complement strand
TCTGGAACGGATACGAACGAGTGACTCAACGGCCGAGCGGTTTAGGTGGACGGCTCAGGAACGCCGAGAAACGGGTTCGAATCTCTCTCCGGACGGAGGAAAAAATTCCGCAGCGGAGCGCCGGTGGCGACACCCGACGGACAATTACCGAACTAACGCTCCGACGACGCAGCGCCACTGCCATCTGGCGGACAATTTCCGAACTAACGAAAATGGCAGCAGCGCCGGAGGCATCTGGCGGACGGACGCCAGAATTACGTTGTCTCCGTCTCTCTCTCTCTCTGGAGCTCCATCTCACTCATTACCACGGGCTCAGATGAGGCAGAAAACTGGACCGGAAGTCAATGCATTTCAAATGGGGAAAAAAGGGTGTGGTCTGTTTTTTATATCTACTTATGTAAGAGGTTCCATAGAATCGGCCTCAGGACAGAGCCTTGCGGAAGCTCGCATGTAGTCTTTACTTCTTTTCCTGTCGGTGTTATAATGTATCGATCCTCCAGGTACGATTGTATAATTTTTATTAGATATTTGCTAATTTTGGCTTCATTTAGAGCGCCCACAATATGTTGCCAGGAGGCAGAATTGAAGGCATTCTCTATATCCAGTACAAGCATTAAGCAGTACTTCGTATGCTACTAAGCCACTTTTTGGAGTTGCTCACTATCTGGGAGACTTTCTGTAAGGCGTCCACAGTAGATCTGCCCGCTCTGAATCCGAATTGGGCGTCATGCAAGATGTTCTTTTCCTCTAGTTCCTCCGTTAAACGCTGCTTAATGAGCGGATAGGAATTCTGAGATCTGCGAGTTAGGTGTTTGTCGCAGATTTGTGTTATGCTGTCAATGAGTTCAGATGGGTTGTAGCTCCTTTGTAGGGTGGGAAATTTACAGTCTTGTGCTAGCCGAGCGAGCTTGCTCGCACCAATGTGCCATCCGGGTGACTTGGTATATGGGTCTGAATTTAATATCCTCTTCGTATACGAGTAGGTTATGAGTCGGTGGTAGCTCATACTTTCCATTTCGTCTTCCACTTTCCAGTTCTTGATGTGTCCGGCCAGGCCAGGAGTTACCATCGTGATGTCTATGATGGAACTGCCCAGCGCATTTTGGAATGTGGGAGTGTTTCCCGTAATAAGAACGGTCAGGTCGAGTGCCTCCAACCATTCCTCTATCATCCTGCCTTTTTCGTTTGTTCTGCTGTCCCCGGAAATATGTGATTTAGCGTTAAAGTCTCCGCCAATGAGGCAGTCCGCGTTTTGGGTTCTTACTTCGTTTTCCAGATCCTTCAGAAACTCCTCGAAATCTCTTGAAGGTCTGTTAGGAGAAAAATAGCACGAATATATATTTAAGGGTCGCCGGGTGGCTTAGCGGTAGCCGTGTCGCTCGGAGGCGTAGGTTCGAATCCTACCATTAGCCATGAATGTTGTGTTGTTTAATGCATCAGACCCAGCTTAAAAATCACACTATGTGACTGGCAGAATAAGCAAAGAAGAAGAAGAAGAAGAAGAATATATATTTAAGTTTCTTAACTTAGCGCATACAAAGCCGCGATGTTTGTACACTCCTAGGATGGGAATTTCTTTCCTGATGGAAAGGAAAGAGTCTTTGTTGCGGTCGCAAAATATTTTTTGTGTATATTTGCTATTTGGCTCTTGTCCGATTACGATATCTATTCTTTCCTCAGAGATGATTTGAGAGATGATATCGTGTGTGGCTGCCTGTCTGTCTAAGTTAAGCTGCATGATGTTTTATTTATCCTTTGGTTTGTCGGTAACACAATTTTCTTCCAAACTTGAATTAATTTTTTCATTTACCCACATTTTAACACTAACTGCATCGTTTGAATCTCTGACAGCTTTATGATCAATATTGAACGAGCATGCAATGTTGTTAATATCTTTCACTGTATTTAAATGAATTTTTTCAAATCCATCTTCCACATTCTCTCTAATTTTGTGTAATATTTCCTTACCTGGAATTCCTAAAAAATAAAAATGATTGGAAGAAAAATACATTTTCTTTATGCCAACTGGATTTTTAACTGAATGCAAATTTTAAAGATAAGTATAATAATTTTACCTTGCATTAATTTTGCTGTAATTCAATGTTTATTATTAATATCTATTATGCGAATATGAGCGAGGTCTTGTTCATGTCCATAATGAGTTTTAAAAAACTTGACATTAATTTTCTCAGCTTCTTTACCTCCTAAGACAACAATACTTGATTTACAGTAAGTGTTAATTTTATTTGTACTTTGAGATTTTAAACATCTTTTTCGTGGTTTACTTTCAGCAAGAGAACTTTTACAACTTCTGTTGCAATAATATACAATCAATTGTTTCTGATCATTACACAGATTTGCCACTTTGTTTAACCGGTGATGTTAGGAAAATATGGTGTCTCCACTCTCAATATTTTACACGCAAAATCATTCAACCAGTAGCAACAGTTCATGGTCTAGTTCGAAGACTCTCCGCTAGATGGAGAACTAAAGAATAGAGGCCTAAAGTCCCTAGATAGTATAAAGTACGGCAATAGGGAAGCCATTTTCTGGCCCATTATGCGCGGGAATTTTAAAATGAAAATTTTGGTTGATTTTCATGTCAACGGAAAATGAACGTAAATGTCAAGTTTTTAGAGCCTTACTGTGCAAATCTGAGCATGTAAACTGTACTGTTTGTCGACTAGTAAAATTGTCTCATAATAAACTGTAATAACGTCCTTACAACCCTTTATCATGATTAACCATTATAAATCGATAAAAATAAACAAAATCCAATAACCGTCACAAACCACAAATGAACAAACCAGGAGCACCACGGGGCACGGACGAGCACCTTCGAGTTTCGAGCAAGCACAAATATTTTACACATAACTCAAAACTGCAATATTTCCGTTACCTGCAAAAACTACTCCATGTTTTTTCTATCAAAATTGAAAATTTTAAGCAAAAGGGTTTTTAATAATCATATCTTCAACGTCTTTAGATTAATACGGCTTATTTATTATGGTGTTTTTAATATGATTTATTTCGTATTTCTAATTCCTTTTGGGAGCTGACATTTATCAACTGCCAAAAAATCTAAAACTTCTTCGTTTCCATGACAAATATTTGTTTATTCAACTCAAATACACAAGTCTGTTTGTGTCACGTGACACAGACGCCATGTTCTGGCTAGTTTTTAAAATTTGGTCCTAAACTGTGTATTGCCGTACTTTAGTAATCTAGGGACTTTATAGAGGCCTACACACGTTTTGTCCTTTTTTGGCTTCATTTTAATTGACACATATGGACGTTTGACGACTTTGACGTTTATAAGTTATAAGTCAAGTTGACGATAATTTCCGGTGAAATCTCGATTAATTTTTAGAGTGAATTTGAAGTTATTAAGAAATAAACAATTTTTTATTATAATTGGATTCAGGTAGGTACATTGAATTTAGGAGGTGGAAGAATGTAAATGCATAACCTAATTTAATTTTCCTAGTTTTGCAAATTGTTTTGATTTGTTCTGATCATTCCTATTTTTGCTTTCTTTTTGGCAGGTTATTGTCAAACGGAGAACAACAAATTGATGTAAGACATCCTGAGTCAGTTCTGCTGCATTTAATATATTAGTGATCACCGTTAAAGCATCTTTCCTCAGTTCATTTTTAAAAATATTGCTGACTACCATTTCAATATCAAGAAGAAAATTATAAAATTGGCTTGATGGGTATGTTAAGAATCCTCTACTATTTTCTTTAATTATTTTGTTAAAATTTTCAGATCCTTGTCCGATTATAAAGGATTTGCAGTCCATGCAATAAATTTTTTTGTATTTTCTTGCCAAAAGGCCACACAAGTAGGCAAATGCTTCCCTATTATCATCAAACGTCTCTGAATGCCAACTTGCTTGGTTATCAGTGACCATGTTCAAGCTAATATGAAGTTTTCTTGTTTGGAATGCTGGACGTTTTCAACATTCAGTAAAGTCTGCAACATTTCACCACCAGAAACGTTGCTTCTTCTTGAGGGCTTTACAAGAGAATATATGGACATCAACCTGAAGATTTGTCCAACTTGGAGGGATTCCGGATGATTATTACACCCTCCAGCAGCTCTCAATATGCCAAAGAAATGCTGAAAATGAAATTTATCATGACAACTGCTCTAACATTTGGAGTTAACATTTTACTTCCAGAGCATCTTGATTAAGTGTAGCTGTCATTAAATAAGTAAAGCCAACCTCTTCAGTTAGATATCTTGTCAGATTTAAAGTAGATGAAATTGTTGCTCGAAGACCATCAAATGTAGATTTCGATAAAAAATATTCTTGTGGGGAAATTTGTTCCCATAAATCTAAATATACAAGAAAATCTTCTAATTCCTAAAATATTATAATAGGTATGTATAAAATGTATTTTGTTGCATGTGTATTCCTAATGTTGAAATAACATTTGTCTTGACAAATTCATTACCTTAAAGTCATGTGAATTATATTTAAGCCCATTAAATGGCGACGATGAATTCATGATATCTATGATTTTGTTTAGTCTTTCACAAAATTGTGCTGTTGGTGCACTATCATTTAAGGGGCCTATTTTGATAAGATCTTAGCGCAAGTGCAACACTGTTGCTAAAAAGCTGTGGATTTAAAAACATGTTATATCTGAGTTTGGAGATTTTGTAAACATATCTGAAATGACATTTTTTCAAAATTCTTTGGCCATATGTGTTTGTATGTTAATTTGAACCCTATTCATATTTTGCTTCATGTTTCCACAGGTATTCAAAATGTTCATGTTTGACTGTACCTTCTGGAGTCTTAAAGATAATTTTTTAATAATTTAAAGCATGATATTATGAACATTTCAAGTAGCGATATCTTTTGATCGCTTTTTGACCTGATATTGCAGTAGGATTGACAAATTGCAAATCGAAACCGATTTGCACAAAACTTTTTCATGATATTATGGTTTATATTTTCAATAAATTGTTTTTTTGCCATTAAAAGATTTCTGAGACATTTGATCAAATGAGGCCAGTCTGATACAAATCGCAATAATCTTGAATCATCCGTAGGGTGAGTGCACCACGGCTCTAATGCATTTTCAACGCCAAACTGTTTCCACATAGCGCGATTCCACGTAGCCCCATCACTCGTCACCGTATCGATGTGAAGTCCCGCATTCTCACATAAGATTAGGCACTCAAGAAGCAGTTTGGCTTGAACTGCCCCCGATACATTTCCCTTGGATAAAAAACAAGCCAATGCTTGTATTGTTTTACCTGTGATGAATCGAAGGTGAATATGAAACCAAATTTCATTTATGAAATGTTTTACCTGCAAACGGTTGAAACAAATATCAGCACATGGTCTCCTAATTCATGTTCCTGCTGTTTAGGTGTGTGTGCGCCCAAGTCAACAAAACCAAGCAGCTTCATGGTATTTTTATTTAAATGTTTGGAAGGTATAATTTTGCATTCATCGATTAACAAGCTGCCATGCGTTTCCCACATTTTCATCTTTTTTGTTTTTTCTTTAATTATTTGGAAAAGCTGCGCTTTAAAACCGAAGTTGCCATCAATTTTTTTCATATACTGTAGCAAAGTTGAATGAGATGGAAGAGGTATAACATTTTCCCTTCGCATGTGTTCATATAACTTGGGGCTTTTTATTCGCATTAAGATGCAAGAGTACACCCAATTCAACGTATATCGTACTCCCTTTTTACTTTTTTTTTGAAGAATTTATCAAGCCGTTACTACTTCTTTTTGGGCGTCGGATAAATTTTTAGTAAATTCATCAAGTTTAGTTTGATTAACAGTCTGCTTTCGTAAATCTGTAATAGTCTTTTCCAAATGTTTTTCCTGTTTATGTAAAAAAATCTATTTTTATAATTAAATTTAATTTTGGTATCCTTGAATATTGTTTTGTCCACTTTGTCAATTAATTCTTGTAGTGACTCGGGAGATGTTATCAGTCTATAACGGCGAAAAATTAATTTTCTCCCGTTAATATGGATAAATGTTTGTAGATCATTATTAATTGTTATTGATTTTTCTACTTCAGGTTTAGCGGTATTTTTAAGTTTGGAATATGTAATATAATCTTCTAGTTTATGAACGGCCCAATTACATGGCAAAAGCATTACTATTTCATTATTGCGAATTGCCTCAAACAAAATCGCAGGATCATTGTCGTGACAGTCCTGTTGCTCATTGCCAAAATTTAAAATTATTGGAGCAGGAAGGGATTCTGAATGTTCAGGCGGAAAAGGAATATTACTGAAAGGAATTAAATAATGATATAGGCAGTTGTTAACCATACAGGAGACGACCCAGATCAGATTGTATCAAAGATCACCATACGAAATGACCGAGGCGAGGATGCAGTCTAATCTGGAGTATTGTATTCTTGTGTAGAATATGTTGAACTGTACAAAATAGTAATAATAGATGCCATAAAATTGAATAGTTACCTTACATTTAACGAAGAAGAGGAATCATTGTCAGGACTTGGAAGTTGGAAGCCAGGATTAGGGAATTTCGAGAAATCTGGTGCTTGTGACAATTCTTTTAAACTAAAAATTTTAAATGATGGTTTGAATATATAATAAAAATCAGTGTTATTTTCTTTAAATCTGAAATCGTAGTAAAGCTTTTCAAGCATAAATACGACTTTTTTTTTCATTTAGGTTCGCCTCGTCAACGGAGTATGGGATTACTAGTTAGGTAAGTATAAAGGCCGGGTGTATAGAAATGAAGCTCTTGTGCCTACTGTCGAGAAACATCATCTTTATCAAAACATCACTAGGTTTTTAATAATTCCATTATTAACTAACTTTTTTTCTTTTTCACGGTTTACAAATTAGCATAAACATTGTTGGAAAATAGTTGTTTCATTATGTCAGTTATACTTTACCTACTAAATAATAATTTGCTCCTTCATTCTTAGTTTAATTCATTGCTTCATGAATATACATTTAATATAAGTAAGTGTTTTAAAATCTGAACTATTCATGAATTATATAAATCCAAATCAACGCCAAAAAAATTCTAACCACTACCGTTTTATGCAAAAAGCAAATTTGACTAATTCTGCCTTCACCATCACCAAATAGTGGTAAAACTTACCAGTCGCTTCTGAAAGATTTATGAAGAAGTGATCTAGTTGAATTTTTTTTCAAATATTTGTCTGAAATATATGTATTGCAGACAAAACCGGCTGCTGGAATTGGTTTTCCAAAAAAGATTCCCCATGCTTCACGTTCCTTTTTACTCTGAAATGACCCAATTTTTAAATTAAGAAGAAGGAATTGGAAAGAAATTTACCTTGGGTGCAGCAAATACAGTTAAATCTTGCTTATCTCTTTTAGACTGTAAACATACATAGATAACATTGGCATTTTCGGAACAAGGAGCAACAACAAATTTGAACAAGAAACAACAACAAAACTTTTTAAAAGAATTACGAACAAGAAAAACGACAAAACTTTACAAGAATTATGAACAAGAAACAACAGCAACACTTTACGACACTTGATTACAGTTTGATTACGCACAATTACGACCAAGAATAAATTTGATTTGAAGTTTCTTTTGACGTTTATTACAGTAGGTATTACAGGTTTCTGTAGCAGTGTCAGTGTCATCTACCGGCAAATCATTGAAGCAGACCGTGAGATTGCGGTTCGTTTTAGTTTAAAACAAATGAACAGAGTGCAAACACCAGAGTTTCCTAACATCACCGCCCGGTTGTACCAACTTTTTAAGCAGAGCTTAAATTTAAGTGGTCCTTAGACTACTACATTATTTATAGATTTAACAAAATATTAGTCACATTCTAATTGATATTTAAGTTGAAATTTAAATGTCAATCAGAATGTATTTGACATTATACTGACCATACGTAAATATCATATTCTAAACATTACTTAAATTTAAGATCTGCTTAAAAAGTTGGTGCAACTGAGCATTAATTCGTAGAAGTGTTTTAAAGGAAACAAAAAACATTTTCATTGTGTGAAGTTCCGTTTGGTAAATATTTAACAATTTATTATGTAGTGTAGATGCGCCTAAATTCGGCCTGTGCCAGAAGTCGGCCACCCAGCTTTTTTTCTTAATTAATAAGAAACAAACATTCAAAGAAGTCATTTATGAATTGTGTTTGCATTTTTACACTATAGACTACAATATTATACAAAAATGAGATATGTATATCTTCTCCGCGATTTTTAATCCACTTTAGAAAATAGTATAAGTACAAGTGCAGTGAAAAATTAATTTTTTACTAAAGTTGCTCTAGTTGTTCACAAGTTGATAAGTCACTGTTTTTTTAAATTTTTGTTATAACACCTTTTATCAAAATATAAATTTACTATTGTAATAAACTGATAAATAAAAATATGAAATTTTTATTTTGTTCAAATATGTTTCTATAAGTATTTTACACATTTAATTATTATATATGATTACAATAATTATTTTCCTTTTTTGTTATTGTTTTCTACAAATAAAGTTGATTTTAAAATATTTTATTTTTGACAAATCTGTACCTTTATTGTTGCCATACAACCAGTCTTACCTTTTCAATCCCGATTAACATTAGCGTACAAATTTTCAACACATTTTCAATTATTTTTATCTCAAAAACGAAAAGACTTTTATTAGAAAATTTTTTTGTATATGAGTTTTACTCATCATCTCCTATAATTGATTGCCTTTTGGCACCTTCTTTTGGGGACCACCCTGTAGGGAGTTCCATTTAAAAAATCATATTTTTTGTCCACCCGGTTTATATAACACGCTACCGCAAAACTGATAGTAAAAGTGAATTCTACATAAAAATCCATAGCAGAGCAGAGCAGTTTTTAAATTTCTTGAATCGGTTAATAATTACAATAATAAAACTAACCCTGTACTCAGTTTATCGATAGTTGCACCCAAATTTGACACAGCTTTGACATTTGTGGTACCCATGTCACATATGGTTGTCACTACCTCAAAGTTTGCCAGATTGTGTCAAGCCAAAAGGACTTCCTCAATAGCATTTTGTATTACTTCAGTGGAACATCCTCCACTTGATAAACAATATGCAATTGGCTGTTTCCATTTCTTGTCTCCCAGTCCAACCACCATGAAAACCAGCGCCTTATTTACGACTTTGGAAGAAGCTGTGATATTCATTGCTATGTTATTTTGATATTTTAAAATTTTCACCCTGTATATAATTAGTTTAGGTTTATTATAGTTGAAATTGTAATTTAAGTGAAATGTTAAATAACTGTACTTTACCCTAGCGTGTTCCAGAACACTGGTGAAATTTTTATTTTACACAAATAACTAAAACACTTTTCTGTCCGATTTAGAAAATGTTAATTGACATACTTGACGTTACGCTTTCGCCAACAACGAAAAGCTGGTTTAACCAGAGATTCCATGAAGTACCCCAGGATGATCAGGAACATTGGGACGACAATCTCACACAACATGAGTCGAGTTCCAAGACATCCAAGGATGAAGTGCTGTCCTCCGAAATCGAAACTCCTGGACGAGCCGATCATGTCATCGTGGAAGACGTTTCAAGATTATCTAAGACGTTTCAAGATTATCCAGGCGTGGCAAGTTCATCCAACACGCTAGAAGAGGAAATCCGAAGCAAACCTCGAGCCTACTTCTACAAGAAGAACGGAGGAAGACGTCGTATTCTTGTAAAACTCAAGAACCAAGACAGAATCCGTCTTTCGATGTTAGATGCAGTTCGACTGAGCCTTTTCAGGATGTAACTTCATTTTTGCAACCTACAAAACAAGATAGTTATTATTTGTGTACGAGAATTTTTGATTTGTTTACAATCTAAGGATTTCTAATTTTTCTTATGTTTGGGGTTACAGAGTTTTTTGTGCCTTAAAAAGTATATAAAAGGGAGATTTCTGGGTAATTCATACAATTCAACCTAGGCCTTGAGCAGTTGAACATTCACTCACTCTCTGCACTTAGCAACTGAACATTTACACTCTGCATTTAGCAGGTGAACATTCATACTCTGCACTTAGCATTGAACAGTTTAGTATTAATAATTAACAGTTTGTAATCAATCTTAAGCTCCTTAAGAGCAACATTTTGTAATCGAAAGTAGTGACCAGGACATGTACGAATATTCCATTTATTAATATGGTTAATTAAAAATGCTTGTTCAAAATAATTTGTAAATACTTACCAACAGGTGTAAGCATATTTCAAACATAGGGCACTCTTGATAAAGGAGACTATAATCGCATTTTTAATTAAAATTTTGATTAAAATTGCCATGTACCTACGACGAAGTCGATAACAACTCAATTTATGCCAAACATAAGTTTATGTGCATTTACACTAAACCTCTAAATGTACCAACCATTACATTGAACCAATTTTACTTATGTACTTATGCGTATTTGAAAATGTTAATAAACAACAAATTTATTATCAATAAATAATTTGTATGTCAATCTTTAAAATCGATTTTTACTTACCTATATACACTTCACGTAACGTGACAAAAATAACCGACATTTTAAAACCACCACCATTAGGACAAATACACTTCAGAACCCAGTTCAAACAAATTTGTTTGCAATACAATTTGGTACCCTGAGATATTACATCAATAAACAATTTAATAACGAAAAGAGTCTTATGTTAAATTTTATGCGTGACTTTGTCATTTGAGTTAATTAAATTCTAATCCTAAAATTTAACGAACAAATTTCATTTAACTCGCAAAAATATCGCAATATGTGTTGTTTAATGTCCATCTCATCAAAAAGAAGTGCAACAAATGCATCTTTCTCAGTCGAAATACAGTGTTTCATATGAATGAACATATGTTCATTAATGCCTGTCTTAAAAGGCACTTTCTCCAAAAGTGATAAAATTGTTCTTTTTGAAGGTAGAGGCACCAATTTTTTCAAAAAAATATATCCACTTGGACTGCGTTTAAATAAAGCAACGGCCATAGCTTTGTCATCAACGACCGTGTGGGCTTCTTTTCGCGCTTTTGTGCAATTAGAAAATCCCTCGTTGTCCGTGACAATCCAGAGAATAGATTTATAACGACTTGACTATCGCTAAGATCAGTTAATGCTCTTATATCCGCTTTTCTACTTCGGCAAAGTATTCATTTGAAGTTTCCGAAATGCACGTGGTCTGGTGGCTTTACCAATTGAGGACCTTGCTGCAAGAAGGACGCAGCTCCAAAATTAAGACTTTAGCGAAAAACGCAATAGACAAGTTTGGTTTCTTGCGCCAATGATACAAGACGCATCTCCTATTTCACTAACTTAAGGTACATACAGTGATAGGATCTGCGTCGTTCTTACATAAACGATAGTACATGTTTCGTATAATTTTACTAGTATAAAATCTCAATTTAGGTTAAAATTGGAGCTGCGTCGTTCTTGCAGCAAGGTCCTCAATTACAAGTAATTTTTCTGATTGTCCTGCCAAATTCGCACAATGTAAAATGGTTAGTCTTTCTTTGGCCATTTTTCCGCCCGAGCACTTTTCACCTTTTAAGGCATATGTCTTACCTGGTTTCGTCGGCATTGTAAACGTCTGTTGGCTTGTAATTACTAAAGTTCGGATTTTTATGCACAAAAAATGTTAAATATATGCGCATAAATATGTCACGTTTTTCCAAAAAATATGTCAAAACTATGCTTTCGTACGTAAATTTATGCGCTTTTATGCATGTTGTTTCTGATGAAATAAAGCAACAAGTAATCAATCAGTTTCTCGCATCCACTTTTATGTCCCGGTCGCGATGTGGTTGGTCAATTTGTGATTTTTTCTCAAACTTTGCCTTTAACCCTTCATTGCTCGCGTGGATTACAATTGTAATCCAGGGTTTATATTTCGCGCATAAGTCAAATTCAGTTTTATTTACATACGTGGCGCTTTCAGTAGCTGTCTATTACATGTTAAATAAAGTTATGAGTAAGGTTTTGTGATTATTAGATTAATACTTTTTCTTTAAAACACTGTCAAGTTTGAGTGGAGCCCAATTGTGCGCCATGCGAGTATTCACGTAAATCATATTATCATATTTTCACGAGTTATTGTAGTTTCTTGTTGTTTATTTATGTTATTTTCAACACATTTATAATTTTCCTACCTTATAATAACAAAAAAAGAAAAATAATTATAGTTTATATTCAATGAAATAAATTGCCATACCGGTTTATTTTTCACAAATCATTCTTATTTAATTTTATTTACACAAAAAAATTACTAATCATTTTCCTAGAAGGTAATTAATAACCACATCAGTAGAGGAGCTATGTGCGTTCTAAGCCAAAAACCCATAAGAAATAACACAGGCCTCGAGATTGCAATTTTTGCGCGGATCGAGGTCAGAGGGGGTGAGGTAGGAAGGGGGAGAGGGGTCGCGCGCAAGCGGCAGCAGAAGCGAGACGCGGGCAAGCCAGAGCGAGAGGGGGAGACTCGGCAGTAGATATCTAAACTCGCGACCTTGGTACATTTTTGGGCATAGTTACAGCGGTTTTTGGAAACCGAGGGGTGTTTCGCGAATTCTACCTTAATATTTGATTTTTTTTTCTTCGCCTCATCATATGTATTAAATAGCGCGTCGACTTATGACCAGCGCTAATAGATGTTTATTTTAAGATATTTCTAAATAACGATTTTTTTTCTCGGTCCGGAGAGAGATTCGAAGCCGTTCGCGCGCAAGCGGCAGCAGAAGCGAGACGCGGGCAAGCCGGAGCGAGAGGAGGAGACGCGGCAGTAGATATCTAGACTCGCGACCTTGGTACATTTTTGGGCATAGTTACAGCGGTTTTTGAAAACGGAGGGGTGTTTCGCGAATTCTACCTTAATTTTTGATTTTTTTTTCTTCGCCTCATTTTATGTATTAAATAGCGCGTTGAGTTATAACCAGCGCTAATAGATGTTTATTTCAAGATATTTCTAAATAACGAATTTTTTTTCGAGAGGAGACGCGGCAGTAGATATCTAGACTCGCGACCTTGGTACATCTTTGGGCATAGTTACAGCGGTTTTTGAAAACGGAGGGGTGTTTCGCGAATTCTACCTTAATTTTTGATTTTTTTTTCTTCGCCTCATTTTATGTATTAAATAGCGCGTTGAGTTATAACCAGCGCTAATAGATGTTTATTTCAAGATATTTCTAAATAACGAATTTTTTTTCTCGGTCCGGAGAGAGATTCGAACCCGTTCCTCGGCGTTCGTGAGCCGTTCACCTAAGCCGCTCGATCGTTGAGTTAGTTATTTGTATCTGTTCGAGATGTGTAATATTAACGACGCGCGCGGTGAATGATATCCTTTTTCGAATTCGTTCCTCGACGTTCGTGAGCCGTCCACCTAAGCCACCGCTCGACCGTTGGAATCAATTGCTCGTATCAGTTCGAGATGTGTAATAAGATGAACGCGTGGGCGGAGGCGCTCGCAGTTTCAGGAATGTTAATACTTGTCGAGACATGTTAGCAGATAGCAACACCTTAGTGCAATTTGGAGAGCAGCGAGATAAAGAAAAACGAATCAAGGTCGAATCGCACGTGATTAACCGAGAATGAAATTTAGCAAATTAATTGCAAACGGAAGTCGTTTCAGTACACATCATGAATCAAATTTTCTTTCAAGCCGTTTTAGGAATCACTACACTACTTAACTGTTTCAAACTGAACATAAAATTTACTCTATTGCAAAAGCGCTGTAAATATCTGAGAAACGAAAACTGTGAAGCAATTAATTTGCTAAATTTCATTCTCGGTTAATCGAATGTGATTTGGTTGATTCGTTTTCTAATACAATTTTTTTTTAACTCCATATACGTTTTTTCGGTTTAGACATCTTATGCATTAAATACCGCCGCGACCTTAATTATAATTTTTACCTCGCGCACTTCCGCATGCTAAAGTTGAAGAAGAGGATTCAAATTCCCCACGCACTAGAGTTATCGTACGTAACTCAAAACGTTTATGCAACGAAACGTAAACAATGAGTCAGATGAATAAAACGAACAGCGAGATAAAGAAAAAGAATTAAGTTCGAATCGCACGCGATTAACTGAGAATGAAATTAGAAATAGATACAACGAAATTTAGCAAATTAATTGCAAACGGAAGTCGTTTCAGTACACATCATGAAGCAAATTTTCTTTCAAACTGATTTAGGAATCACTACGCTACTTAACTGTTTTAAACTGAACGTAAAATTTACTCTATTGCAAAAGCGTTGTAAATATCTGAGAAACGAAAACTACGAAGCATTGTATTCAATTTAAAAAACTTTTAAAAACGAACACTGATTTATAAATGATATAGAAATCCTTGATCTTATCTATTAAACATCGCGTTGAGTTATGACGAGCGCCAATAGATGTTTATTTCAGCAAGCAGGAGGTGAACGCTGCAATGGAAAGTGACCTTGGTACATTTTAGTATAGTTACAACGGTGTTTGAAAACGCAGGGTGTTTCGCGAATTCTGTCATCAGTTTTGATAAAAATTAAACATTTTAAAAAATTAAAAAGGATCAAATTGTAAATCTTAATGAAAACAAAATTCCAATCGCGCGTGATGGATTGTCTAACAGCAAGGATTTGAACGCAGCTAATTCATCAGTATTTTACCACGCGATATCTGCTGCGTTTATTTTTGCGTACAACAGATAGTGACACGTGACTGAATTTCTTAATACAATTCTTGATACAATTTTTACATTTAGACGTAGGCGATTATCATTTGCCATTCCAACACGCATGCAGTCACTTGCATTAATCATTGGTAAAAATTTTGTACATATTTCGAATGTCTCACTCCAACTACACATGACATCGCGCACTACTGGAATGCACATTGTGTTATGGAGTGTACCTAAAGGCACCTTTTACCTCTAATGCTTAGGATCTCTGCTAACAAACTGAATAAAATATCTGCATATATACATGTTAAGACTTGTTGAACAGATAAATTAAAGCTTTAATTATGCTAACTCTGAACATCCTACATATTCACAGATTTTCTGCAATAGTGGAATAATTTATAAATTGTTTTAATTAACCAGGGTCAATCCTTTTATACATTGTGCACTTTAAGCTGCTCGAAAAGTTACATACACAAGAGATGTAGACAGAATGACAGATATTTTTTAACTACTAAATTTATGATTTTAATTTGCGCGCGCTTCAACCTTGAATGCATAAACGTTTCGATAACTGTTTTAATTGAACAGCACCAATCCTTTTATACAGGGTGCAGTTTAAGCTGCTCGAAAAGTTACATAGACAAGAGATGTAGACAAAATGACAGATATTTTTTAACTGCTAAATTTATGATTTTAATTTGCGCGCGCTTCAACGTTGAATGCATAAACGTTTCGATAATAGCGTTTAATCACATACGTTTCAACCTTGATTCATTTCACTGCTCTCTCTACTGCCAGAGAATTTTATTGCACACTAACGTAATTGATCTTAAGGCTTTTAATTCCTTACCGCTGAAAATCAAAAGTATAATGTAATATAAACAAATTTAAAAGTTTATTAAAGCAATACTAGATACACAAATGTCTATATTCATAAAAACATTTTTTGAATCAATTAAATGTATCGGTGTTCATGAATGAGTGTAAAAATATTTTAACTTGCATCACCCTACACCGTATTTCAGTGTGTTACTATTCTTATTATTAAGTACTGTATTGATTGATTGATCTGTTGTAAACTAAACTAAATGTTAAATGAGTAACGATTATACTATCAGAATGTAGATGCAATCGAATTGAGCAAATTATATTGATTCTCGTGAGAAACATTATCTGCTGCTTCCTTGTTCAACAAAAATGCTTTAATAAAAATTATATTACATACCAATATACCAATAAAAATTAAATAACCAATTACAGTCGCACCTCTATAACTCAAACCTCCACAACTTGAAATTTACTGATGTCCTTGCACACTGTGTAAAACTGAAATCTCTTTCTTTAACTCAAGATTTCAAGTATACGTTTCTGGTTTAGCAGTTTGAAATTTATAGCGCAGCATAAATACACACAGCAGCTTCACTCTCCTTGGCGGGAAAATTCAGTATTCCGAATGAATAATCTGTCACGTGACCTGTTAGAGCGCATTCAACTGAACGCACGGAGTGTTTCTTTTTCTCACTCTTACATGCACTGAAACGCAGTCGCTCTCCCTTAAATTGCATAATAGATGCTTTCGATTATGCATGCCGGGATGGACTGAGTAAACTTAAACTCTAGGCCAGGGATGGGGAAATGGCGGCCCGCGGGCCAAATCCGGCCCGCGACATGATTTGATCCGGCCCGCGATCGGTAACAGCCATCTATATAAATACGGCCCTCGATAAACAAATTCGTATCACATCGAGTTGTTTACATCAGATTACAAAGGAGTTTCATTTACTCTCTAGTCTAGTATGTTCGTATTCGTTGCAAGAAATTTCGATATGTGACCATTGATGTGTGCGTTCCGACTTAATCGGGCGTACATTTTACCGCGTATCATTTTCCCATATAAAAATCATGCGCGAGGTAAAAAGTTGTACCCCTTAATTCGGAACGCACCCTAGATGTCTAAGCGTGGCGGCCGCGAGTCAGTAATCAGTCAGTGATTATTAAACAACGCGGCCATATAAATACAAGTGATAAACTAAAAGTGATATAAGGGTTTTATTGTAATAGTGTTATTGTGATTGTTTTATTGTGTTTGTTAAGTGACTGTAACGTAGGTGTAATAGTTTATTTTTGGAGTATTGCGATTTTCATATTCCAAACGAAAATCGCAATATAAACGCGCATCTCACGCATGTTAATTGCGCAATAATTTGTTTTAGTTACGAGTGTGTTTTTATAAAGGATAAGTATAAAACTTTATTATAAATCAACCAGAATGTCATCAAATAGAAAAAGAAAGGTGGATGTTGAGTGCCGGTCATTTAAAGACGAATGGACTCAAAAATATTTTTTCATATTGTTTAAAGATAAACCTTTGTGTCTTATATGCAACGAAACAGTAGCCGTTATCAAGGAGTTTAATGTGCAGCGCCATTTCAAGACTAAACATGGTTCTTCGATTTATGCTTCTCTTAGTGAAGAAGAGATCCAATCCAAAATTGAGTCATTGTCACAACAGCTCCGAAGTCAGCAAAATTTATTTAGGCAACAGGATGCTACTACGACAAACGTGACTAAGGCAAGTTACATGATCGCTCACAAAATTGCGAAATCTAATAAAACATTTGGTGAAGGCGAATTCGTGAAGGATTGTTTGCAAGTTGTAGCTGATGTTTTGTGTCCAGATAAAAAGAAACTTTTTGAATCAATAAGTCTATCGCGCCGAACCATAACATCAAGGATTGAAAAAATTAGCCAGAACATAACATCCCAACTTAGAGAGAAAATTGAAAGCTTTGTGGCTTTTTCGATAACAATGGACGAAAGTACAGATATATCAGGTACCGCTCAATTGCTTATTTTTGTGCAAGGTGTTGACGACAAATTTAACATTATTCAAGAATTAGCCAGCATGAAGTCTATGAAAGGAACTACCACTGGAAGAGACATTTATGGTAAGTTTGAAAATGTTTAAATTCACTGCATCTGCCACCAGAGAAATTAATAAACATTACTACAGACGGTGCCCCGAACATGGTGGGAACGAATCAAGGGTTTGTCGGTATATTCAACGAGAAATATCCAGACAACAAAGTGATATTCTTGCATTGTGTGATACATCAAGAAGTGTTGTGTAAAGCTGCACTTCAAATAAAGCATGTCCTTGATATTGTTGTCAAAGTCGTCAATACCATTCGAGCCCGTGGACTAATACACAGACAATTTCAAGAATTCCTCGCGTCTATAGAAGCAGATTATTCTGACTTGCTGTACCATAATAAGGTCCGATGGCTAAGTACTGGGCAAGTTTTCGAACGAGTGTGGCAATTAAAAATGAAATAACAGAATTTTGGGACAAAAAGTCGAAGTTGGATGACAACTATTTGAAAATGTTTGAAGATCCACAATGGATTTCAGATTTCAGCATTTTTACTGATTTGCTTGGATACTTAATCAAATTAAATAAAAGTATCCAAGGCAAAAATATATTTCTTGATTACGCAAGCCCAAATAAAGGCGTTCAAATTAAAGTTACGTTTGTTTTCGACACAAATATCACAAAGAAATCTCGCTCATTTTCCCAAGCTACAGACAGTTACTGAATTGACCACCGAAAAAGTTAATTTTATGTTAGCCAACTGAATCACTTGGAAGACGAGTTCAACAGGAGATTTGAAGATTTTAAAAAGATAGAAGGTGACTTACAAATATTTTCTTCGCCATTCGCCGTAAACTGCGAGGAAATTGAAGCCGACTACCAACTCGAAATAATTGAACTGCAATGCAACGATACGCTAAAGCAGCTTTTTAAAAATTCGTCAAAGCTTGATTTTTACAAAAGTTTACCGAAGTCTCAATTCCCCAATTTGATAAAACACGCTCAGAAAATTTTCTCGATGTTTGGGTCTTCATACATCTGTGAACAGGTGTTTTCAACAATGAAACTCCGTAAAAGCAAACTGAGGAATAAGATGACCGACGAACATCTTGAGTGCGTTTTACGAATTACTTCTAGTAACTTGGAGCCAAATTTCAAGGAGATGATTAAAGAACAGTCAAAATTTCATTTCTCACACGGACCCAGTACGTCCAAACAATAAATTAAAAAATATATCTGTTTGGCCCGCCTAAATATTTTAATTATTTTATATGGCCCTTCTCTAAATCTATTTCCCCATCCCTGCTCTAGGCTTTCAAGTAGTGATCAGATAATTCAAATTAAAAATCTTGCCCTGTCAGATCAAAGGTGTCGACAAACAGTTTCCATGCTGATTATGCTGTGCTTATAGGATAGCGAAAGAAAGCGTTATTGCTGTAAGTCATTACTACCTTTAAGCATTATCTCTGTTGTGATATCATATTTTGCAATGAAATAACTGAACAATTATCAAACGATTTTGAATTCATTTTTGTTGCTGCATTAGGTGTGAGTGAAAAAAATATTCCTATAAAATTATCGTATCGATTAATCAAATTTATTTCTTAAGTGTGATTAGTTAGTTTATCGTAATCCATTATTTTAGTGTATATTAGAGGGTTTGGAATGATTCTACCGAATATATCCGAAATAAAAAAAAAAACTTAACAAACGACCATTGTTAAATTTAATGTGAAATCTCATGATATTTATGTTACAATTAATACGTTTAAAAACATAGTCTAAAAATCTAACGAAACTATAATGTATCCTTAAGTAATAATATGTAGGTATAGGGAATTTAGATATATGATAGAAAAGTGTGTAGGGGTGGATGGAGAATTGAAAAACAATTTTCTTGGAAACTCAATCTGGGGACATACTGTATATAGAAATAATTATGAAGTTAGATGATCTATACAAAAAGATACCTCGAGATAGACGACACCCTGTATAAGGATGACAGCGTTAGATTCTATTAATTTATCAGTATTATCAACTAACCGAGCATACAGACAATCAGATTGAGTAAAATATCTATATAATTATCTAAACTAGTAAAAAAAGGAGCCTGGTATAGATTAGTACTTATCATACACTGAGAACCTTATAAGACTGCACATAGTAGTTACCAGTGGAAGCTTTATTACATTATTATTTCCAAATTTATTTCATTCACCATGGTTACCGTGTGCTGTTATTAATGACACTACTGATTTTGAATTATCAGATTGAATTAAATTGTTCTTTTGATTTATTGTAAAATAATGTATACAACCACCGAAAAAGTTGAAATGTACACATTATTCTCAAATGTAGCTTCGTTGAGAGAGGTCTCTGCATTATTTGTCGTCAAATTTCCAGATAGACAAATTTCCAGCTAAATACATGCAATGAAATAAATCTTCCTTAATACTTTCTATGTGTAGTTTTTAAATGATTCAGCATTGAAAATTGAGTAGTAACCATAGCAACGTAATATAAAAACCTCTATGTGCAATTTTATATAACTCAGAAATGTATTATCTGATCACGTAATTTTCATCTATGTGCAGCGTTACAAGATTCTCACTGTATACGTTTCCACGCTTCGACCGATTAAAGTGTTTTTGTTTACGTCAACATAATAGTCTGTTTTAAATTGCGAACGATAATTAATACTATCTGCTTATAAAACCCGTTTTGTTTGTAGGTTTATACTGAGTACCTAGAATCTGAAGCGTCATTACCTTTAAGTTAATATTTTTGAGCAACGACCTCATCCGTAAAAGCAAAACGCTTTAACTTTTTATTGAAATATATTTGGACTACGGTCTTGTGCATATAATCTGTTCCATAAAATTTATTATATATAGAATTTTAAACAGTGTGTCTACGGATTTTCTGTAACTGTTGAATGACATTATTCAATGCAATCCCTCCCACCTCTCAGCACTTAAAAATAAGTTTAATTAATCACATTGGCAATTCCGGCTAAAGGTTTGGTCACACTGGCTCCAGATTCAGCAGAACTTGTACGGCAGAACAATACGGTTGCACTTCGTTATTGTATTGCCGAATTAGGAAGAACTCTGCTTTCCTGACATATCCCTGTTTTGGTAACTTTATATTATATGTGCCAAAAAGGCTGCCTGTCAAATACTAGTATGATTAGTTTATCGTAATCTATTATTTTAATGTATATTAGGATACATTTTCGTAGGAATCAAACATTTTATTAGAGGGTTTGGAATGATTCTACCGAATATGTCCGAAATAATAAATAAATAAATTTCTTTGTTTTGTGCGGTGATCTGACATAGTCGGGCAGTATACCCCAGTTCATTACGATCCTTCTGTGACCGTATACATTTGTTAATATGAAGTTATTTTTAAATTGATTTTTAATATCGGAGCCAGTGTGACCACCCTTTAAGATGATAATTCTAAATGTAATTTGAACTTAGACAATTTTGAGAGTAAAGTAAGCATGTTTTTAAATTTAAAACCATAAACGCAGCATTTTGAAAATTCTTTATCTTATAGTTTTTAAATAAATCTGTTGCTGCAATGTGTCCGATCATTGATCCTTATGAAAATGTTAAAACTGTTTGATTCCTAAAATAAAATTATATACAGCTTTTCTAATAACAGATGCTATATTTTTAACGAAGATGAAAGCGTATGAACAGATCAGTAGCAAAATGTGTATGTATGTGTGTCACACTGTAGCATCTGTTATTAGAAAAACTGTAAGGTAGCAGTACTAGTGGATAATAAATAGAGACAAGCAGAGTGATGTCAAGGTCAACGTAAGGTAATTGCAGAGCCGTTATCAGTCCACCGTAACCATAAGCGTCACTTCCAGTCTCAGGAACAGAAACGGATGATTTACATAAATAAATAATAATATGCCATTAAAACAGGGAATTTGGATATATGGTAGAAAAGTGCGTAGAGGAGCATGGGGAATACATTGAATAACAATTTTCATGGAAATTCAATCTGGGGACATACTGTACATGGAAATAATTATCAAGTTAGATGATACAGTAAATACAAAAAGATACCTCAAGATAGATGACACCCTGTTTAAGGATGATGGCGTTGACGGCGTTAGATTCTATTAATCTATCAGTATTATCGTCTAACCGAGCATACAGACAATCAGATTGAGTAAAATACCTATACAATAATTTATCTAAACTAGTAAAAAAAGTTTTTTCAAGCTGATTTAGGGAATGTATACACTTTTAAAAAACGTAGCTGGTATAGATAGTACTTATCGTATATGCTTCCACGCTTCTACCGATTAAATTGCTTTTGTTTACATCAACATAATAATCTGTTTAGACCCCTACGTAAAATTAAATAGGAACTTAAATCAGTAGATGTGCTATTGACGTTCGATGTCACTTCTGTATGGAAATTTTACATGGATGTATCAAATTCGCATGTGTGCATGCCTACCGTCACTTTTGCTATTATACTGCTATCTGTCATATCTATACTGCTACCTGTTTTACCTGTTATTTTATAAACTGCTTGTTACAGTTCATTTCTTTCATTCCTGTTCTGAATACCCCCTGTATATGCATCGCCACCGCCCAGCCTTCATTTCTGTTCCGAACACGCCCTGTATATGCGAAATTCGACGTGTCGGATCATTCCTTGGACCGCGTCGTTGTACACATTGCAGTCAGTGTAGGAATACCCGTATTTCGCCGGCGTAATTTTCTTAAACTTTCGTTTTAGCATATTTCTATTAACAGGACCTTCATTTATTTAAACAAATTCATTTTATATAGGTAATCCCTCCTTAATTGAGTTCAAAATCGCGTGTATGTGAGGAATTGAACGAATTATAGCGAAGCTCTACTTCTGGACGCGTATTATGCGTGACCTTTGTCCTTTCAGCCGATTGGTTCCTGCTATTACTAAGAAAGTTCCCCGGAGGAAGGAATAGACGGTGTCTCGCTTGTTTAGAGTCCTTCCTTGTTTGTCAAACGAGAAATGTTGCGCCATTGTCAGAACGAAACTTGCCGTCTCTTGGGTCACACTCTCTTTTCGTAAATATTTTTATTTGTGCGTGCCATTACATCGAAGGGATGTTAGTGCATATCTACGGCTAATTGCCGACTCTGATTAGACCCAGGTGTAAGACAGGAAAACCGCGTATCCCGGGGGGGGTCACAGCTTCGCAATAGACCGAGGTAAGTTCCATACGCAGCAACTCTCGGTTTGACTTATGTGTTCGTTTTATTTCATTTCTTATAGGCTTTTCTCGTGAGCTTTTAGCGTAAGCTTTTATCGTGAGCTTTTATCAAAAGCTATCATCAATCGTAGGCTTTAATCTGGAACCTACATCAAGAGGTATTTCTCGTTGGGTGCATCGCGAATTACGGCGGTGAAGGCTCCCTCCCTCGCCCCTCTACGCGGAAGCCGGCACATTACAAAGTGCCGCGGCGGCATCGCCGCAAAGACACCGACAAACACGCCGAACATCAAAGGAATAAAGGTCGGAGCGTTTTGATTTCCTTTCGTAGTTTTGAGCGATATTTCGCGGATTTTATTTCGGATCCATTGCTTTAATTTTGTCGCAATAAAACTTGCAACTTATTGCATTCTCTTGCATTTTGTGGCATTAGTGACGATTTGAATTATTTTAAGATAGATATGTAGCGATTTCGGATCCGAAAAGTTAGGTAATAACGTATTATGTCTATGGTCTTGTTGTGTACTTAGATCGATCGACTTGCGTTGAAGTTGTTTTATTTTATTTTTTTTTTATTTGTGTTTCTAGCAATAAAAGTGTTCATGTTTTGGACGTAGCGTGTTTTCTTAATTTTTCACGCGTTCCCTTTCACAAAAAAAATTAAGTGGCGCCTGTTTTAGTTTGGCCTTCGCGTTTTGGTTAGAGAACCCCCCCGTCCCACTGTGCTGGCTGGCAACATTGGAGTAAAGTTTCGCTCCAATGTAAAACTTCTGCCTATCTACGCAGGTAGGTAGCATGCTATCTGATTTACCTGTTATTTTATAAACTGCTACCTGATTTACCTGTTATTTTATAAACTGCTACCTGATTTACCTGTTATTTTATAAACTGCACCTGTTTTTATCAGTACACTGAAGAATCGCTCGAAGTACAAAGTCCCTAAAGTCTAAGCTTCACCGAGACGGATATTCAATCAAATAATTCTTGATTGTATTGTATTAAGAAATTCAGTCACGTGTCACTATCTGTTGTACGCAAAAATAAACGCAGCAGATATCGCGTGGTAAAATACTGATGAATTAGCTGCGTTCAAATCCTTGCTGTTAGACAATCCATCACGCGCGATTGGAATTTTGTTTTCATTAAGATTTACAATTTGATCCTTTTTAATTTTTTAAAATGTTTAATTTTTATCAAAACTGATGACAGAATTCGCGAAACACCCTGCGTTTTCAAACACCGTTGTAACTATACTAAAATGTACCAAGGTCACTTTCCACTGCAGCGTTCACCTCCTGCTTGCTGAAATAAACATCTACTAGCGCTGGTCATAACTCAACGCGATGTTTAATAGATAAGATCAAGGATTTCTATATCATTTATAAATCAGTGTTCGTTTTTAAAAGTTTTTTAAATTGAATACAATGCTTCGTAGTTTTCGTTTCTCAGATATTTACAACGCTTTTGCAATAGAGTAAATTTTACGTTCAGTTTAAAACAGTTAAGTAGCGTAGTGATTCCTAAATCAGTTTGAAAGAAAATTTGCTTCATGATGTGTACTGAAACGACTTCCGTTTGCAATTAATTTGCTAAATTTCGTTGTATCTATTTCTAATTTCATTCTCAGTTAATCGCGTGCGATTCGAACTTGATTCTTTTTCTTTATCTCGCTGTTCGTTTTATTCATCTGACTCATTGTTTACGTTTCGTTGCATAAACGTTTTGAGTTACGTACGATAACTCTAGTGCGTGGGGAATTTGAATCCTCTTCTTCAACTTTAGCATGCGGAAGTGCGCGAGGTAAAAATTATAATTAAGGTCGCGGCGGTATTTAATGCATAAGATGTCTAAACCGAAAAAACGTATATGGAGTTAAAAAAAAAATTGTATTAGAAAACGAATCAACCAAATCACATTCGATTCACCGAGAATGAAATTTAGCAAATTAATTGCTTCACAGTTTTCGTTTCTCAAATATTTACAGCGCTTTTGCAATAGAGTAAATTTTATGTTCAGTTTGAAACAGTTAAGTAGTGTAGTGATTCCTAAAACGGCTTGAAAGAAAATTTGATTCATGATGTGAACTGAAACGACTTCCGTTTGCAATTAATTTGCTAAATTTCATTCTCGGTTAATCACGTGCGATTCGACCTTGATTCGTTTTTCTTTATCTCGCTGCTCTCTAAATTGCACTAAGGTGTTGCTATCTGCTAACATGTCTCGACAAGTATTAACATTCCTGAAACCGCGAGCGCGTTCATCTTATTACACATCTCGAACTGATACGAGCAATTGATTCCAACGGTCGAGCGGTGGCTTAGGTGGACGGCTCACGAACGTCGAGGAACGAATTCGAAAAAGGATATCATTCACCGCGCGCGTCGTTAATATTACACAACTCGAACAGATACAAATAACTAACTCAACGATCGAGCGGCTTAGGTGAACGGCTCACGAACGCCGAGGAACGGGTTCGAATCTCTCTCCGGACCGAGAAAAAAAATTCGTTATTTAGAAATATCTTGAAATAAACATCTATTAGCGCTGGTTATAACTCAACGCGCTATTTAATACATAAAATGAGGCGAAGAAAAAAAAAATCAAAAATTAAGGTAGAATTCGCGAAACACTCCTCCGTTTCCAAAAACCGCTGTAACTATGCCCAAAAATGTACCAAGGTCGCGAGTCTAGATATCTACTGCCGCGTCTCCTCCTCTCGCTCCGGCTTGCCCGCGTCTCGCTTCTGCTGCCGCTTGCGCGCGAACGGGTTCGAATCTCTCTCCGGACCGAGAAAAAAAATCGTTATTTAGAAATATCTTAAAATAAACATCTATTAGCGCTGGTCATAAGTCGATGCGCTATTTAATACATATGATGAGGCGAAGAAAAAAAATCAAATATTAAGGTAGAATTCGCGAAACACCCCTCCGTTTCCAAAAACCGCTGTAACTATGCCCAAAAATGTACCAAGGTCGCGAGTTTAGATATCTACTGCCGAGTCTCCCCCTCTCGCTCTGGCTTGCCCGCGTCTCGCTTCTGCTGCCGCTTGCGCGCGACCCCTCTCCCCCTTCCTACCTCACCCCCCTGACCGCGATCCGCGCAAAAATTGCAATCTCGAGCAGTGTTGCCACAGTTAGTGCAATTGTACTAGATTTAGTACAATTGAAAGCGATTTAGTGCAAAAGTGATTTCGGAGAAAAATCTAGTACATATTTATTTTTGGTCCAACAGTCACTTAGAATATGTGATTTATCATCAAAATAATGATAAACTACATATTTATTATTTAAAAAATTCGAACTTAGGATCTTCTGGTACATAGCAGATATTTGTCGGTTGGTAGTGTTGGAGGAATTACCTACGTGCCAGTTTTGACTTTTGACATTTGAAATTAGAAAATGGATAGGTGAGTGATAATTTTTGTTTTTTACTCAAATAAAATGAAGTTCTGAAAACATCAGTCAAATTAATTGTGTTGTAGATTTGTTATTCGAGATAAAAACAATACAAAATCCAGTAAGGATGCTCCGAATTCTGTGGCTTCGACTTCCAGTGATAAAAGTCAGGATAATCTTTTGAAAAATGGTTCCAATAACTCTACTCACACTGACAACAATTCTGGTTTCCATATTGAAAACACCACTAGGAAAAATCATCTTATTAGTGGGTGGTATGTAAGAACTTTTATAATCTACGAACATGTAAATCTTAGTTCAGAGTTTTTTGTAGTGATGATTCTGAATCTGACAATTCTACCAATACTGTTTCTGATAATGAAGAAACATCAATATCAAATGCTGGTAGTAGTATAAGTGTTAAGTAAGAAAATTCACATACTATAATAATTGGATAAGTAATGTAAACAGTTTCAGTAGTAGACCAAAGAAGAAGAAAAAGCTTTATAAACAAAAGTATAGGCAGGAGTGGCAGCAAATCTTGGAATGTTCATCGTGGCTAATACCTACAAAAACAGAGGAACCATTCTGCAAAGTATGCAAGAAAGTGCTGCATGGTTCTATCACTCATTTAAAAAGACATGAAAATTCACTTCACCATAAAAAGTGTTTCAATTCAGCCAGAACAAGTGCCAAAATTAATAATTTTGGACAGTGGAAAGAACAAAATTCTTTATCTGCCAATGTTCGCGAAGCAGATTTTAGGTTAGGGTATTTTGTAGCAGAACATAATGTTCCTTTTAGAATTTTAGAGCATTTACCACAACTTATTGGGGCACTTTGTCCAGATTCTTTGGTTGCCAAAAATATAACATGTAGTGGGACCAAAGGGACAAAAATTGTGCTTAAAATATTGGCACCAAAAAGCTTAGAACAAATACTTGATATTATACGAAGAAACAAATTTTCAGTTATTATTGACGAATGCACTGACATTTCGTCAACTAAATCATTAGGTGTAGTTGTACGATCTCTGTTTGATGATAATGTTAAAGATATGTTTATTGCCTTATTGGAACTTGAATGTTCAACTGCTGAAAGTATCTTTGCAGTTATAACAAATTTTTTTGATGAACATAAAGTACCTCTCAGTAATATCATTGGACTGGCGGCGGATAACGCCTCAGTTATGATGGGTCAACGTAATAGTATCAAAACAAGGTTTCAGCAATCAATACCTAATGTATTTGTTCTTGGATGCATATGCCATAGCTTCAATTTATGCGCTTCTGAGGCTTGTCTTCAATTACCTAAAGCTGTTGAAGATTTAGCAAGAGATATATATGCATATTTTGCACATAGCTCTAAACGAATTAAAGATTTTAATTTATATCAAAATTTCTGTTGTTTGAAACCACATAAATTGCTAGCCGTGGCTCAAACAAGATGGCTATCCTTAGAAGCTGTAGTTAATCGTATATTAGAACAGTGGTCTGCTTTAACATTATTCTTCACTAATGCAGCAGTGGAAGATCGTTTGCAATCAGCTCATAACATTCTGTCCGCCCTTAACAACCCCATTTTCAAAGCATATTATTGCTTTTTGTCATATATCCTCAGAATTATAAATAAAATGAATCTTCAGTTTCAGTCCGAAAAGCCTCAGCTGCCTATTTTGTTAAATGTAATAGAATCTCAGTATCGCTTAATACTAAAATCGTTTTTAAATTCAAAATATATTTCTCAAACACCATCACATTTAATTAACGTTACGAATCCAAGTAATTTCTTACCATTTCAGTCGGTATATTTGGGGGCTCAAACTGAACTTATCATTTCTACAATTGAAAATAATGCCGATTATAAATGTGACATTCATTCATTGCGAACTAGATGTTTTCAATTTTGTCAAAAACTATGTTTGGAGATTAAAAAACGGTTTGATTTTGAAAGTACAATATTAAAAGAATTGAAAATATTAAATCCAGAATATGCTTTGACTGGCAATGCTCCATCAATTGTTCCTTTAATCAAGTTATTTCCAAATATTGTTGATAATAATAACATAAATTTAATCGAAGATATAAACAGTGAATGGCGTTTGTTACCAGAAGTAAAAGAAGATTTAAAAAGTCATATCAACAATGTTGAACTATTTTGGACAAAAGTAGGTAGCATTAAAAATAATATCGACAGTAACATGTTCCCAAATTTAACCAAGTTCGTAAAAACCCTACTGTGTTTACCACACAGTAGTGCAGCGACAGAGAGAATCTTCTCTCTATTGAATGAGAATCTTCTCTCTATTGAATGATATTAAAGTTAAAAAAAGAAATAAATTGAAAACTGAAACATGCAATGCCTTATTATTATGTAAAGAGCATCTACGTATTAACAATTTAAATTGTTATACATGGAAGCCCAATAATCTACTCAAATCCAATGTCACTTCTAATGATAACGAAGCTTCGATACGTAATGAAGAAGTAATAGAAAATGATATTTTTTTGGATTAAATATATAGGTAGTACATATTTGTAAAGACTGACAAGAATTGTTATTTTATTTTTAAACGTTTAACTAAATACATATTTTATGATTTTGTTTTCACATTTGTTTCGTAATAAATAAAATTAATAAAACAAAAAATCTATGTGTTGATTTAATAGTTAGTACTTTTTGTCAAAAATCTAGTACTTTTCTTACTCGAATGTTAGTACATTTTTTAGCAGTGTTGCGGCAACACTGATCTCGAGGCCTGTGTTATTTCTTATGGGTTTTTGGCTTAGAACGCACATAGCTCCTCTACTCACATCTGTTTGATTCACTGAATAAATTGAAAACACAATGATACTAATAATAATTAATTTGGACTACAGTTGTAATCCACGCGAGTAACGGCGTCAGATTTTGTTGCGCGAGCACTGAAAGGTTAAAATAAATACTTTTATTAATCGAACATAATAATAATCTCATAAAATACCATACATACTTACATGTAATCAAAATTTAAACACTTTCAAATTAATATTAAATGTTTCTTAATTAACGGGCCTCGTAAAAATGTAGAGGAAAAAAACTTACCACTTTCCCACAGACCTTGCAGAAAAGTTCCTCTTTTTCTAAAGTTAGCTCTGGATGATTTTTAATCCACACAGACACAAGACAACGATTGGCCTTCGGCATTTCGAATTTGATTAGAGTTTACGCTAGGATTGCAAAAATAATAATGCTTGCAAAATTTTAAATTATTTAAGAGAAGCTCTAAATCTCATTTCAGATAATCCGACACATCTGCAGGCCCCATTCTTAAGAATGGGGAACTACCAGAGAAGACCGTAATAAACTAATAAAGTAATATAGTAAAGGCCGCCCGGCGAGTACGACACTGTCAACTGCAAAAATAATACCGCCGCGGCGATTTTTTTAAAATTCTAGCTTACCGAATTCTGATAAAATTAATTATTGATATTATGAAAATATGTCGATTTTATGTTCGAAATGTAGAAAATATGCATTTTAGGCACGAAAACCGAAAATATGCACTAGACTATTAGTTTGTACAAAATATGTAATTTTTTTATACCGCCAATCTAATTATCTTAGTGAAGTTTGGATATATCCTAAATTTTACATTGATATTCCTAATAATAAAAAAGATGCTTTTTACATAAAATCCGAACTTTAGTAATTACGAATTAAAGACGGAATTTTCGCTTAAAAATTTGCCACATCATCGATATTAACACTAAAGTATTTTTCTACTTTGCGTTCACAATGAACTCATTGTGACACCAAAAACAGTTTCACAATGAAGCTCATTGTGAAACTGTTTTTGGGGAAATTTTAGTCAATTTTTAATTGAAAATATTTATTAGATTCTACAAAATAACTCATTATTTATTTGTTACTTAACAGAATACTCACAATGAAGCTGGATAAGAAAAATTAATAACTTGTTAAAGTTACTTTTGATTAAAACGAAAGGTTTTCAGTGTTGCCACGCATTACAACTAAAATTCCCCATATACCAAGAAGATCAAATTTTTGACAATATTTTTCATTTTTTTGTTCAATAAATGACGCAAAGTAGAAAAAATACTATATTTTACACGTTTCACAAGAGGCATTGTAACACTCGTTCCGTTGGGGCACTCCGAGCTTGCTACGCTTCGCTCGTCGTACCCCAACCCCACTCGTGTTACAATAACCCTTCTTGTGAAACTCGTAAAATAATATACTATTATAGTTCAGCTGCTGAGATATTTCCATTGCTTTTGCTTTCCCAAACCATTCATAAGTTAATTTGTCAATATTGTACCCTTCAATTTTGAAGAAACTTCGCTTTTGTTGGACATTTTCATTAGAGTACAACTTGTTTAAAAGCTCTTGTTTATTTTTTATTATGTTCGCTCTTGCGTTTTTCCAATTTTAAATTTTGTTGCTAAATCACGGGAACTAAGTTTTTCTTTATTATACACGTCTATAATATTAATTTTTTCTTGAAGTGTAAGAACACGTTTTTGAGATTTATTTTTGAGAGACATTTTTACTCGCCGTCGAATGCCGTAACGCTTAGAGAAAACTATCGGTTATAAACCCCACCTCGTTTTTATTGCGAAGACGTGCGGTTTCGGGGAAGTCCCGATATTTCGGGAACGTACTGTCCGCTTAATAAAGAGCAAAGCTGCGAAGGTCATCGCATTTATGTGTCCGTGTCCGGTTAATAGGGAGTCCGCTTAAAGGAGGAAACTTTATCATTTAAATCATATGATTTCTTCTGTACCCAACAAACTGTCCGTTTAAAAGAAGTGCCCGCTTATGAAGAGTGCCCGTTAAGAGAGAATACACTGTAATCTTCTTGGTCAATTCGTAGTACTCCTTTTACTCGATCTCTTATAATATTCATTCCCAAACACTTTTTTGCAGCACCTAGGTCTTTCATATCAAAACTTTTATGCAGTTGGTCTTTAATGAAGTCCATTGTTGGAGAATATTAACAGGTCATCTACATACACTGCTAGAATTACCTTTCCTTTTTCGTTTCTTTTATAATACACGCACTGGTCTGCTCCAGATTTTTGTAAACCCATCTTTGTCAATGTCTTGTCCAATTTTTGATTCCAAGATCGCCCACTTTGTTTCAAACCATACATTGCCTTTTTTAATCGCCATACTTTTCCTTCTTCATTGACCATTTCTTTGGGCGGCAAAACATAAATTTCTTCATTAAGGTCTCCGTGAAGATATGCTGTTTTCACATCCCTGTGATCAATGTTCATGTTTTCTCTTGTTGCCAGGGCCAAGAGCAATCGGATGGTATTGCATTTTACCACTGGAGAAAATGTTTCTTCGTAGTCAACATTAGCAGTTTGAGAACAACCTTTGACAACTAATCTCGCTTTAAATTTAGTGAAATTTTTGGAATCATTAATTTTCTTTTTAAAAACCCACTTCGTCGTCAATATTTTTTTTTTGTGGCTTATCTACCAAAATCCAAGTCTTGTTCTTTATCAACGCCTCATGCTCTTCTTCCATAGCTTGTAACCAATCATTTTTCTCTGGTGATTGTAAAGCTTCTTCAATTGTCTGGGGATCATCCGGATGATTTTCTGATGCAAGGTATGTGACATAGCCTTCAAACTTTTTTGGTTTAAGCGGTCTTTGTGTTTTTCTACGTTGCTCCATTCCTTGTGTAGATGAGCACTCAATCATTTGTACTTCATTCTCAGTATCTTCATCTAATTTACTACTACTTTCACTTTCTTCAGATCGGGATGAATCTTCGACTATAATTTCTTCACAATCTGTCACATTTTCAGTGTTATTCAAATCATCATTACTTCCGAGACTTAAAATATCAACAGTATTCTTTGGTATATCAGCCTTCTCTAGGAATATTACGTCTCTCGCAATTTTTATCTTTTTTGTTACAGGGTGTATAAGACGATATCCTTTCGTATTTTCGCAATATCCCATAAAAATATATTCTGATTTTGAATCCCATTTTTGTATTTTTTGTTTTGGAATATGCACCATAGCATCGCATTCAAAAACTCGTAAATGTTGCAAATTCGGTACAACACCTGTCCAAATCTCTTCTGGAGTTTTACAATGTGTTTTCGTCGGACTCCTATTTATAAGGTAAACAGCTGAGGATACCGCTTCTGCCCAATATTCCTTAGGAAGCTTCGCGCCCAATAACATGGATCTAGCCTTCTCTACGATTTTGCGATTCATTCTTTCTGCGGTTCGGTTTTGTTCCGGGGTATAGGCAACAGTTTGTTGATGTCGAATTCCAGATTTTTGCAAAATATTTCTTAAATATTCATTAGTATACTCTGTTCCTCCATCACTTCGCAAAGTTTTTATTTTTTTATTAGCTTGATTTTCGACAAGGGTTTTAAAATCGTCAAAAATATCTGCAACTTGACTTTTATGTAATAGAAAATAGATAAATACCTTCCTTGAGTAGTCATCCACGAAAGTTAGAAAGTATTTTGCGTTTCCTAGAGATTTTGTTTCCATCGGACCACATAGATCTGTATGAATGAGTTCTAGCACATCTTTTGTTCGAGTCTTGCTTAGTTTGAACGGCTGACGTTGTTGCTTTCCTTGTATACATACAATACATGGACCCTTGTCAGAATTTGTAATTTTAATCCCCGTAGATGGAATATTTGCCAGTATTGCCATACTTTGCCTATTTAGGTGTCCCAACATTCTGTGCTACAAGTTACTGTCGACCTCATTAGTAAAACATACCCATTCTTTAGCCTGGTTTAGTTTGTAAAGTCCATTCTCTTCAGTAGCTGTTGCGATAATGTTGCCATATGTCACTCTGTAGCCATTTTTCCTTTTTTGCTTACAGATAGTAAATTAGCTGTTATGCCTGGGATGTGTAATACATTTTTAACTTCCACACAATTTGTTTTTCCATTCACTAATACATCAATGTTCAAATTTCCCACTTCACTACTGGAAAGTTCCCTATTATCTACTGTCACTATATTACAGTTCGTCTTTGTTTCCGTCTCTTGCAGTAATTTTTGATCACAAGTTATATGTGAGGAAGCAACAGAATCTAAAAACCACTCTACACTGTTCTTTGTTACAGAGGAAAAAAATGCTGCAAATGTTTTCTTTGTCACACCTTTTTTACTCTTATTTTGTTTCTCAGGGTAATTCCCTTTATTGCTGTTACAGTTCTTAGAAATATGTGCATACCGGTTACAACTATAACACCGCGGTCCCTTCGACACATTTTTATTAAATTTCTCATTTGATTTGGTGTATAACACTGAACTATTGTCTGAATTCGTTTTCACCTTTACTTCTTGTAATAATTTGACTTTGATTAAGTCTCCTGTAATTTTTGTACCGGAACTTTCTAATGCCACGATCATCGGTCGGTACTCTTCTTTAATTAACGTTTCCTTACGGAACGAATAACCACCGTAAATTAGATAAACATGCATTTGCAATTTGTATTTGCTTTCGTTGAGCTGATGATATCGATGATTTTTGTCGTTAATTAACGAATTCGATATTTAGGGTGGGTTTACAGAAAGTAAATCAAATATTTAATTTCGAATTAAACTAATCACGATTAAGTTGCCATAAGAATTACATTGCGAATTGTCAAATTAACAACGTCATTAAAATTTGATTACAATTAAATTTTCTGTAAACTGGCCCCTAACGTCTACGTTAAAATATACAAAATAACGAACTTATTATTAAAACATTACATGCCCGGATTTTATTGTCTGCTTTTGTATATTATTTGTCTTACCTGCTCATTTTATCAAAGTTTTCTCACGTTGATAAAGGCGTGCAAACTATAAATGAAGTTCTGCAATTCCCTCAGTGAAGTTTGCAGTTTGCGTTAATTGAAGAAAATAAATTGGGTGAAAATTTCCAAAAATCCTACATTTAGTAATTTTAACACTAATGGCAATATTTCATAAAAAAGGAATTACATTTCATGATTTTTATATCTGTGCCCACAACTTATGACTAATATGTATTGGCAAAATTTTGTTGTCGTGTTTGATAAATTTGCGAATAACGGCTTCTCTGACGGTTAACAAACTTTCAAAAGGTAAGTAATGGTGATAGTTTAATGTTGTAAAATAGTTATAAATAAAAATACCTATCTACGAAAAAAAAAAACAGAATTAAAAGTTGTGCAATTTATAATACATCGTGATACACATTTATGGATATAGCCTAACTAGCTATTTTAAAACGAATTACGCATACGCGCATGTAGTACAATTTAGATGCATCTGTATTCTTTTAAGTGGTCTCCAGGACCTCTGTGGTCTCGGAGTTGGTTTCTCAGCTGCTGCAACTGGAATAGATTGCCCCGGCTGGGGTGACACTGGGTTCTCCGCCTGCGTAGGACTACTAGGTCCTCCTAGAAATTCTGATGACACCTCCGAACCTTCCGCTAACATCTCTGACCTCTCTTCATTGTTGGGGTTCGGTTGCTGAATTCTAAGGTGGTCCACATATCGCTTGTGAACAAGGCCAAACAGGTCCTGCTAGATGATTTTTTGCCCAAACATTATACTGTGGTTGGAGAACTCGATGATGATCCGTGTTCGACATTCGCGCTTCTTGTTTATTCAAGCATTCCTTGTTCAGGTTTCGGTGCAGGTAATCAAAACAAGTTCTAATAGAAGTTCCGCTGGGCTAGCTCCTGTCACCGTTGACGGAGTATTGTGCTGTGCCAACAGAAACCGAGCTAACTTGCTTAAGTAAGCCTCGCTTTGTTTCCTGCAGCATTCTTTCGGCTTGACCGTTGGCCGTTGGAACTCACCACCACTTCTGGTAGTCCGTGGGTGGCAAAAACTTCTCGGAGACTGCATTGCGACCTCAGCTCAAATGATTTAATCTCCAACCGCTTCGAAAAGGAGTCTACTAAGATGAAAAAGTTTGTCCTTTACATGGTCCAGCGAAGACCATATGTAGGCGTGTCCACGATTGCGTAGTCCATTCCCAAGGGTGTAATGGCGTTCTTGGAGGTGCTATCTGCCACTGCTGGCACGTATGACAGCTCCTTGTCACATTTTGGATTTCTGCATCGAGTCTTGGGCACCAGAAATAACTGCAGGCTAAAGCCTTCTTCCGGATCATTCCTTTGTGGCTTGTGTGTAAAAACTGCAAAACCTGTGATTTTGCCCTTTCTGGTAGGACCACTCGGTTACCCTATAGCACACAGTTTCTGAAACTCTTCCCTTCGAAAGTGGTAATGTTAAGTTTACTTAAAATATTGCTATCGGCTGTCCAACCACTGCGTATGAAGTTTAAAACTTGTCCTAGCATCGAATCCCGGTTTGTAAGTAGAGCTAATCTATCGACTTTTAACCCTTAACTACTACTCTCCAATTTTTGTAGCATAAGTGCTACAGACGGGTCATATTGACCTACTAACTTGTTTTGCCAAAAAGAAATTACAAGAGCTGTTTTTTTAATAAACTTTATATGGAAAAGCAAGAAATAAACATTTTGTTACATATAATAATATAAAAAACTTCTAAATGCAATTTGGACACACTTTTTTGCACATTGCATACAAATCGGAATTTTGCAATGTTCGCAAACAGTATGTGTTTTTCGATAATTTTTTGGATTACAAATGCCACATCTACGTCTTTTTGAGGCAGGTCCGTTTGGTTGAGGTCTAGCATTACCTTCCATGGCAATACCAAGTGTACCGGCCGTCAATTGATGTAATTTGCGAGGGATATGTACATTGTATATTCTAGCTCTCATAAAATGTTCACACAAACTTAGTCCCAGGACTTTCAAGTATTTAAACCTTTCAATTTCTTTTCCCTGGGGTGAGAATTGGTGTAGGACCCTGCTGTTGACTCCACATACATCTAATATCATATGAAACAATGCCATGGGCCATCTTCGTGTTCTTCTGGATGGCACACTTTTGGTCGAGTGCATCTACTCCACCTTTTGTGCTGTTGTAGAATAATATCATGTCAGGTTTCTTAGTTTGTTCATCAACCCGACTGTCGTTATGCATGCTCCAAAGTAAAATAACGGTTTTGTTTTTTCTTGGAGTGTGCGATACAAGAGTCAGATCTGATTGAAAGCCAAGAGCTACCAACTTCTGTACTTCTAGTGGGAAAGAAATCTTTGGGGATAAACCTTTTATTTTTTTTTACTGTACCCACGTAAGTTAGGTTTTTTTTCTTTAGCTCAGATGTTAATTCCATAGAAGTATACCAGTTATCTGCGGTAATATTACGATTAGAACCTGTAACTGGTTCTACTAATCGAATAACGACCTCAGTTGGGATTGAGAGTTTTCGGTTGGTTGTTTGATTACTTTTACCACTATATATTTCTGAATTAATCATGTAATGGGTTTTTGCATCGGCTAGAACTTGTACTTTAATACCATATTTGGCGGGCTTGTTAGGCATGTACATTCTAAATCCGCAGCGTCCTCTGAAAGGTACTAACATTTCATCCACTGTCAAGAAAATTTCCGGGGTGTAACACCCTTTTGAGTTATGGACAAACATGTTAAATAAATCCGAAATGGCGGCTAACTTATCTTCTTTGACCCTTTCTTTTCTTGATTGATCATCGTCAAAACGTAAATTACATATCAAAAAGCTGAATCTAGCCAGGGACATGCAACATCTAAAAACGTCTCTGCCAGTTCCGTCGGTAGCCCACAGAGATTTTAAATCTTCATGGTTTGATTTAAAAATACCTTGTAAATACATAAGACCTATAAGTGCTTCAATTTCGCACTTCTCAGTTTTATGAATGAATGAAGCACTAAATTGCGACCTAGAATCTTTACGTCTTTTGAATCTGCTGGACTGTGCTTGCATTTTTGTATTAGTATGTTCCAATAGCATTTCAATCATTGTGTCTGAGAATAGAAGTCTCCAGGCTTCTAAAGGACTGGAAGGTGGATTTTGCTTTGCTGGACCTTTTAAACCTGGTAGTATTGTACAGATGTTCTTTGCAAGAGTTTTTCGTTTTACCGGAGCTGTTTTAGCCCATTTAGTTGATGACGTTGCACAATTCTCTCTTCATCGTCATCATCAACAGCTTCTTCTTCTTCTGCCTCGTATTCTTCTTCTCCTGTACATTCTTGATTGGTTGAATGTTCCCAATCGATTTCACTTTCTGTATCAAGTTCACTATGTTCTTGATTATCATTTTCATCTGGATCACTCATGTCTGCATTATCCAAAATCTGCCTAGTAGCATTTAGTCTATCTTCTACAATTGTAACACTGTGCTCTGCACTTATTTCTTCTTGGCTAGACGACGGCTCGCCGGTCTCAAACTCATTCCAGAACTCGTCATTTTCAATAATTTGCATTAATTCTGCATCGGTAAGGGGAGTTCTACTACTTCTACTCATGTTTCTGGAAGAAAAGAACAAAGAAACAAAAATATTGATAACAATCTACATTGTATGAATTTTTACTTACTTAGTAATTTTTTTCTTGTTATACATACACTACTGACGGGTCAATATGACCCACTTATATCCACAAAATACAAACAACGAACAAGAAGGACACAAGCAACACGTTCTCAGGCTATTGACACACTAATTAGAAAATACCGAGATGCCCAACTCCTACACTCTTACGTATCGCTCAAATTCGCCATATTGGGTATACCGTTGGGTCAAAATGACCCGTCGGTAGTAGTTACGGGTTAATGGTGTCTCTTGAAGATTTTCTAGCATTAGTACATTACCCGCAAATGTATTGTTTTCCTGGGAATCGTTCATCTCGGGAAACCTATTGAGGGCATTTGCATTGCCAATGAACATCCCGGGGCGATAGGTTAGCTGTTAATTGTTACTTCTGAGAAATGAAGTCCAACGAACTAATCTCGGGGATGTTATGTTAATTCAGGTGTTGGCTTATATTCGCCTAAGAGACCCAACAAGGGCTTGTGGTCAATGGTAAAAGTTAACCAGACCCAGAAATGCTTGTAAGTCCAGTTTATTTTTAGGTTTCGTCGCGTTATGAACCGCTTGCACTTTGTCAACGGTTGGTATTATCCCGCAGTTATTAACGCGAAACCCTACGAACTCAATGCTGTCATCGAAAAATACACACTTGTCTCTTTTTAATCTAAGTCCGTCTGTTTTAAAACAAGGTAACACTGACCGAAGACGTTCTATAACCTGTTCGGTTGAATTCGCGCAAATTACAATGTCATCGTAATTGATTCCAGAAAGTCTAGTATTAAAGAATATTTGAAAAATTTGAGGCGCAACACTTACCCCGAACTATAGTCTATTGACACTGAATATCCCCGTTTGAGTGATTATGGATGGTACCTTTGTACATTCCTGGTCCACAGATAGTTGGTGATATTCATGGGCCATATCTAACTTTGCGAATACCTTGGCGTTTCCCAACTGAGCAAGGATCACATCTACTGCCGGTATTGGATGTGAGTCCTGTTTGAGGGCTCAGTTGATGGTGCACTTGTAATCCACGCAGAGCCTGATGGATCCATCACCTTTCACCACTGGTAAAATTCGGCTCATTCATTATGGCTTTTCGATGGGTTCCGGTATCCCTTGTCGAATCAGTTTGTTGATTTCTATTTCGTTTCGTGGCCGTAGAACGAAAAAACTTTTCTCTCTTTGCATTTAATGGAAGTTTATCATGGTTCATCAGGTTAATTTCCAAGTTGATGCCTAGGCTAGTGAACCAATTTTGCTAAAATACTCGCGCAATCCTCTCTCGTTACTACTAACGGTAAATTTTCTATATGTCCGTTCAGAATGGCTTGAACGGTGAACATTCCTTCTGTTTCAATTTTGTTTTTTTTGGTAATCGCGAAACTGAAGTCTGCACTGTGCTAGTGCGTAGTGTGGGCTCGTTGCCTGACCATAACAAGTCTACTGTTTTCCTCGAGACGACAGTATAACTTGCAAGTAGAATAGTTATGCCAGTTCTGAGCCAAAATCCCATTTGACTTAACATAGCTGGTCTAAATTGCAAAAATGGCAAGATGTGTGGTTGCCTACCTTCAGGGGCAAGGAGTGTTGGCAGTCGACGTATGTAGAAGTCGCATATGTGCAAGGCGTATGTTTTAGTTGCCTATATGAAAGGCGTAGGAACGACGTGTGTAAAAGTTGCATATGTGTAAGATGCAGAATCAATTTTTTTTAATAAGAAATAATTTTACTGAGGTTCGAACTCGGAACCCGTCGCTTAGGAGTCGTCCATCTAAATAATTCGGCTGTGAAGCCAGTTGAGCTTTAAGTATGGATACAGCTAAATATATCCAGAACAGCTCATCAGAATTCGTTCAAATTTGGGGAATCGTTAGAAGAGTTTAAAGTCTATTACCTGAGCTTGTTTTTAATTTTCTACCGTCTTTTGTTTCAGAGATACAAGGTTAACTTGATTTTTTTAATGGCATGAGGGGTCAAATTTATTATTTTTGAAAAGCGCATTTTTTTCTGAATTCAGTGGTGTATCACATGCTCATCTTTATTTGTATTAAAAGGTAAAAAATTCAATATTTCAAAAATTTAATTTTGAAAAAGTAAAATTAAGGTATCTTAGAAAATGCTTCTATTATTAATCTGTCACTTGTAATATTAGCCAAAAATTGAACTTGTATGCAATAATTGGTTGACGATGGTACGTTTAATGCCCGGTAACATAAAGCTTGTGTAACCAAGCGATTAGTTAATCATTTGTTAGCACTAATCAATTGCTAAGTAAAAGTTGAGTAACATAAACCTAACCTTTTGTTAAATGTCAAGTAATTAGTTAACAACTAGCTAACGGCTACTGTAAACTAGGTAACTGTAAGTTTATGTTGATAGTTTATGTTGATTCCGATAGAGGGCCGACTTGAAAATTTGACGTGTTCACCTAAAAATTCAGAAATTGAGGTTGTATTTTGTTGTCTGCAGTTTTTATTAAAGTTTCTGTCAGGGTTAATATAATTGTAAATTTTGTTATTTATAAGTTTCTTATGATCTTCAATAATTCCCAACAAAGCAAGCTTCTCATGTTCCGTAAAATTTCTGGCTCTTGTCACGGTATCTTGCACTTTCCTACACAAAGAATAATTGTGTTATATAACGTCTCAAATTCAGTTATAATATTGCCAAAAATCAAATGTTGAAGTTACTTACCTAGCCTCCATAATTACAGAAACACTTGTATATTAAACTAAACTTATTAATTAAATATAGTGGAAATCGTGTAAGAAAATATTTGTTTTTTTATGTCTATCACACATTGAAATGGATCTCCATCACTTATCGGCCAAATCAGTCAAAACAATTAAATATTCACACACATAAAAATTATTTATTAAGGTAAGTTAAGCTTACTTCTACTAACTTATTACAAATTGATTAAACTATGATAAAATTTAATCAAAAATAATAATTCTGAGAACAGATTCTGCATCACGTTTACTCGGACAAAGACGATAGCCTCATAAAAAATATGCAGCAAATGTCAAATAGGTTTTCCCGCCCAAGCGTAAAATGTTCGGCCATCTGGTTGATGCAGTCGTGTACGGCAACTTTCGTTGGACATTCGGCATATTTCGTCCTTTGGTAAATCTTAACAAATGTGTAACTACCGGAACAGCAATGGTTAAGAGGAATCCTTGCCGAATTACCCCTCTCGAGTTGGCATTTTACTCGATTACATATTCCCACCAAACTCACATTTAAGGAGAAATGTTTCGAATTTTATAATTGGCTGGCCGTAACTACACGTGTACTTAAAACGTTTCATCGGTTACTCATAGAGCCTTTCTTGTATCTTTGTCTATTACACGTAACTTTTAACGAAATATTTTTTTGGGAAATATGCCTATTCATCTAAAGAGCATCGCATTTAGAAATATGCATAATGCGTTTTGTTTCATATGTACGAGGGGTCGTTTTTATATTCCCGGACTAGGCATGAAAAGAAAAGATTAGAACAGCAACAAAAATTTATTTTTCAATATAGGCCCCTTGCTTTTGAATACAAGTATTATATCGTTTCAATAACATCTTTAATCCATTGTAAAAATATTCATTTGGTTTGTCCGCAAAATGGCTTTCAACAGCCGCTATAAGTTCGTCATCGTCCCTAAATTTTGTTCCTCTTAATGTTTTTTGAGATTTGGAAACAAAAAATAGTCACAGGGGGCTAGATCTGAATTTTGTTTCTCCTTGTATCAATTTTGAAGCATATTTTCTGATATGAATTTCTGCTTTTCTTAAAATTTTCAAAACTTCACTAAAAATTAAAAGTTTGTATACGGGTTGAATTGTAAAATGCGTGTATACAGAATTTCTAATTATGATTACACCGTCTGTCTTGCGAAAAGCGCACCGAACTATAACTCTGCTATTAATCATCGGATTTCAGTAATTCAAAAATCACTATAGACTAATTTATAAAACTACAAAAGGGTATCATTATTGATTTTCTTTTAGTATGACATTTTCGTTACGCGACAGTCAACTTGTTTTTCAAATAGCAGCACATATTTTTTTCAGTTTAATAGAGATTTTTTTCTGAATCCAACTATCTATTTGAACTTGTTTTATTAGAATACTGTAGGGAAATAATTTCGCTTTTTAAGTAAAAGAAGTGTGCGGTGGAATACACTTATGGGGTAAGTAAAACGTGCAGTTAGCAAGGTGGGAGACATTTTGAGCAATATTTATAAAAATTAGGTAACTTTTGGGTTTTTATACTGTTCTACCGGGTGTTTCAGTGAAGATGCACCAAACTCGGTATGTTGGTAGATATCGTGAAAAGAAATAAAAGTTTCCTATAATATATTTTTTTTAAATGAATAAGTTTTGAGATAATCGAAGGGAAAGGAGAATCGTGTACTTTTAAAACGTACAATAGATGAGAGCGGCCCGAATTCTTAACCTGCCTTAACGTTCAGTTTTTTACTTTAATACCCCATAAACTGTCGCGCCTCAGATGATATGATGAAACACATTTAGTTCGTTCACTCCGTTCTGGTTAACGTTGACGAGTAATTACTTGGTGTAGTTTATACTTTTCATTTTTAAGTTTATTATGTAAATGTGTGTGTGGGTGTGTTGGTGGTGCGATGGGCGATTACACATTTCGAGAATACGCAGATTATTCGAACACATGTTGTAAGGTAATTGCCGTTTTCGAAATTAGCCCGCTTCCAAATTTGTTTCTTTCTCATGTGATCAAGTTCAGTCTGATAGACAAATAATTTAGCAGACCGGCGCGGCGGAAGCAATAATTCCAGTTACTAATTTTTCCAATTTATTAATTGTACATAATTGTAGTAATTGTTGGTACAGGAATAAATAAAAACGTTACAAGCGTTAATTATCGTACATTATTAAGACGCGGCAAATTTGATGTAATTACGGTTTGCATAAATGTTGAATGTTGAATGTTGAATGATGAAAACGCACGCTAAATGCACATTCTTTGGACAAAAAAGTTAAAGATTTATATCACAAACTCTTTTAAACGGACACTAAATGGCGCACAAACCGAAGAGTTTGTGATACAATTTTCATCGGACAAGAACCAGCTTTAATTAAAGATTTATGGTATTGTAACGATTTTTAAGGTTCATTAATTATTTTAATACAAAACACGAAATAGTTAATAACTAATTTATTTACAAGCAAACTAATTTAACACTAACATTTAACAATAATTTATTTACAGACTTATACGTAATTTATTTATAACAGCCGAGCGAGTCTTATTACGCGGACTTTTGTGTCGAACTCTAACGCTGCATTCTAATCGAACTGTGTCACTCTCGGCCGCGTGCATTTTTATATATCGGGGTTGTTTTTCGGGAACATTCTAGACGGACAGTCTCGCTTGTCTGCCGAACTTCCTCGTGTAAGACGTGTCGGCGATGACGCACGCGATAGGCTGACGCCGCAATCGCCACACTGCCCCCTTCTTAAAAACGTTTCGTCCCGGAACGTTCCTCGTGATAGCCTTGAAGGAGGATGTCGAAATCGGCATGCTGGCCCCTCTTTACAACTTCCGATCTGGAAGAAATAGCAGTCCACGGTTCTCTCACTGCCGACAGCTGCCTGTGGGTGGTGACTGCAGACTAGGACTTCAATTCCCGTTCCGTTGAAGATGACTTCTATCATGCTTCGAATGACCCTCCAGTCCAGCCCGTCTAGTCCGCAGCCCAATTTAGGAATGGCTAATTTCGTTTCCCTGCCTTCTACCAGCTGTCTCCTCAAGCTCCATAAAGCTTTCCAAATACTGCGGTAGTCAGGCTTACCGCTTGATGTCTTCTTGGTAACTAAGTAGTACACGTGTCGTCTTTGTTCCGCCTCCGTGTGGATGATCTGCAGGCTCTTGCCCACCATGGGGTGCTGTCTTAGGAGTTCCTCGACCTGACCAAATTTCTTCCGAAAGACTTGGGCTATCCCCTTGGACATCCTTAGGTCTTCTGCCACACAGTGGGCCAGACTGTACTCTGGTGACACTTGAAAAAGGTCTTGCTGTCTCTCTGTGGTCACTCCGAATCGCGCCTTACTTCCTGTGGCGTGATGAAACATGAAGGTTTCGAAGTTCACTTCGGAACCTTGCGTCCGTTGTACTGTCCCTTCATTTTCTTCTCCGCTGTAAGGAGCCATTCGGTTGAAGTGGATAACTTTGGGTTTGCCATGTGGAATCTTCCTGATGCGATAGATGACATCGTTGATCCGTTTCATCACTTTGTAAGGACCTTCCCAAGATGTCTGCAATTTTGGGGACAGACCTCGACGTCTTTGAGGATTGTAAAGCCAGACCAGTGCTCCAGGTTGATATCCCCATTCTGAGCATTGATGTCATAATGCTCCTTCATTCGATCGCTGGCCGTCTGTATATTGTGACGCACTTGATTGTGAATGTCGTCCATTTTCCTGCGTAGATCGCTCACGTAGTCTTCGTCGGCAGGGACCTCACCAGGCTTCACGCCGAACTTCAGGTCGCAGGGCAGTCTTGGCTCTCGCCCAAATACCACTTTCGCTGGTGTCTCTCCTGTTGTCTCATGAACGGACGAACGGTATGCCAGTAGAAAAAGGGGAATGTACGTGTCCCAGTCTCTCTGATGATCGGAGACGACTTTGGACAAATGGCGGTTGATGGTTCTGTTGAATCTATCCACCATTCCGTCCGACTGCGGGTGAAGTGCAGTGGTTCTAGTTTTCCGGACGCCGAGCAGAGTACACACGTTCTTAAACAAAACCGATTCGAAGTTCCTTCCTTGATCTGAATGGAGCTCCATGGGCGCGCCATATCGACTGATCCATTCACGGACAAGGGCTTCAGCAATAGTCATCGCCTCTTGGTTTGGTAGGGCGTATGCTTCAACCCACTTGCTAAAGTAGTCCATCACCACGACGATGTACTTATTTCCACTATTCGTTTGTGGAAATGGGCCGGCTACATCTATGGCAACTCTCTCAAAAGGACTTCCCACGTTGTACTGTTTCATAGGAGCCTTGCCTCGTCTGTGGGGGCCGTTACTAGCTGCGCAGACCACGCACTTCCTACACCAGTCCTTTACGTCTTCCTTGCAGTTCACCCAGTAGAATCGCTCGCGCACCTTTTCCATAGTCTTCTTGATTCCCAGATGCCCTCCCGAAATTCCATCGTGAAGTTCCCTCAGAACTTCCGGCACCCTATTCTTGGGGATCAGTAACTGTGTCTTCTGTTCCGTGCCTTCCTGGTTCTCGATGGTTCGTTTCAGGAGACCATGATCCAGCACTATGGAGTCCCACTGCGCCCAGTACGATTTTACGGATGGTGCACACGGTGCTATCTCTTCCCAAGTAGGCCTTGCCTCCCTACTTTTCCATTCCAGCACCAATTTCAAATCGTGATCGTTCTCCTGGTCTCGTCGCAATTCTTGACCTTGCCATTTGTCGTCTACGACGGCCGTCCTCGCAGTCGAGGCTACTTTCTCCTCCAGAACTACAGTGCTTACAGTCTTCTGCACAAGGTCTTCTTGACAGAGCATCGGCATTTCTATGGCTAGTTCCGGCCCGATGCTGGATTTCAAAATCGTATTCCTGAAGTCGTTCGATCCATCGTGCGACTTGTCCTTCAGGATTCTTGAATCGGAGGAGCCATTTTAAAGCGGCATGGTCCGTCCTCAAGAGAAAGTGTTTGCCGTACAAGTACTTGTAGAAGTGTTCTACCGTCTTTACCACGGCTAGCAATTCCCTTCTAGTGACGCAATAATTCCGTTCCGGCTTTGACAGGACTTTACTGAAATAGCCGATCACCTTCTCTTGCCCATCTTGTATCTGGGAGAGTACGCCACCGATACCAACGTTGCTAGCATCTGTGTCTACGACGAACTTGCCTTCTGGGAGAGGGTAGCTCAGAATAGGAGCACTTATCAAGTACTGTTTTAGTTGTTCAAAACTAATTCGGCAGTGTTGGTCCCATTCAAACGGACGTCCTTCTTCGGTGAGTTTTGTCAACGGTTTAGCAATGTCCGCAAATCCGGGAACATAGCGACGATAGTAAGTGCATAGGCCTAGGAAACTCCTTATCTGGTGTTTATTCTTTGGAGTTGGCCAGTCTTTCACGACTTGGGTCCACGGCGATTCCATTTCCATTAACAATATGGCCTAGATAATTAACTTCCTTCTGGAACAGGTGGCACTTCTTGAGACTAAGCTTAAGTCCAGCCCCGCGAAGCCGCTGGAACACTCCTTCCAGGTTCTTCAGATGGTCGTCGAAAGTTTTCCCCACCACAATTATGTCGTCCAGGTATACCATGCACGTTGTCCAAGACAGACCCTTCAGAACCGTCTCCATCAGTCTCTCGAATGTCGCTGGAGCATTACATAACCCGAACGGCATCACCGTGAATTGCCACAGACCCATACCAAGGGAAAACGCCGTCTTTTCTCGATCTTCGGGCGCTAGTTCCACTTGCCAATAACCACTCTTTAGATCCAAGGTCGAGAAGATCTTTGAACCAGCCAGTGTATCCAGGGTGTCATCAATCCGCGGCAGAGGATAGCTATCCTTTTTGGTGACGTTGTTGAGCAGTCGATAGTCTACGCAGAACCGTGTGGATCCATCCTTCTTCTTCACAAGCACCACCGGTGACGCCCATGGGCTGCTTGATGGCTCAATTACATTGTCTTTTTCTATCTCACGAATAATGCGTTCTGCTTCCTCCCGCTTCGCTAATGGTAACCTCCTTGGAGCTTGACGGATGGATCTTTCTTCTCCGGTCTCTATCTTGTGTTTGACGATGTCGGTTCTTCCCTTAGGTCCATTTTCTACCTCGAACACATCTTGATAGCGACAGATCAGATTCTTTGCTTTTGACTTTTGCTCTGGAGTCAATTCCTGGGTCGTCGACATGACCATTTCCAACAACTTCTTCGGGACTCTCGTCTCTTGCGCGTTTGTTTCTATTTGGCGGGAAATGGAGGACACCATGGCGCAGCTTCCCAAGATCGTTCCTCTCTTGATGTTGACAGGAAAACAGTTCACATTCATTTGGCCGGCTGGTATTTCCTTCTTTGCTGTCAACAACGTTTTCCCAACGAGAACTCCTCTTCCAATCTTCTGATCGTCAGTATTAGGTTCGACCATAATGACTTGCCCATCTTGGAAAGCGCCATTCAGGTTTCCGTCGACTATAACCTCGGTTCTGCTGGGCAATACGACATCTTCGGCGAGAACAACTCGAGCAGCCACGTCCTCTCGTTGATGTAGAATCAACTCCTCGTTGTTAACCGCCATCACGCCACGCTTCAGATCCAATTGGAATCCACGGGCGCACATGATGTCCATGCCCAAAATCGCCTCGTCCTCTATTTCCGCTACCAGCGCACGGTGCTTGATGGGGGTCGATCCAATTGTAATAGTCACCTCAACTTCACCATGGACAGTGGCTGATGTTCCGGTTGCTGTCCTCAGCCTCCACTTAGTCGGCTCGGTACGTTTTGATGATTTGATAACGTCGGGTCTTAAGATAGTCTTCGTCGCACCCGTATCCAGTAACATGGTATGAGGGATGTCATCAATGGTGGCATCCACGAAGATACTGCTGGTTAATTGCCGCAGGGCTATCACTTTCGTGACTTTTGTCTTTGGGGGCCTTTGAATACGGGTCGACGTTTGCCCCTCTGCACCGACCCGGCTTAGTTTCCCTGTGGCTTCCTTCGTGAAGGCTCTTGCCTGGCCTTGGGACACCGCCTGCGAACATGTCCCTCTTCCTGACAATTCCAGCACACCAGAGGATTCTTCTGCCTCAAGGCTTGTTCCACAATGCGGCGAACATCCTCCGTGGTGGTATAATCCTTGGGCCGCTCCTCTGCAGCAGATCGCACCTGGACGCTGGCGGGTTCTTCTTCTGGGGAGTTCATGGCAGCTCGTACCTTGACGTGTCCTCTTGAAACTCTCTTCGTCGCCTCGTATTCCAAGGCGTAGGCCAATGCGTTCTTGGATGTCTTAGGGTGGGACATTCTCAATGCCTGCTGATTGTCCGGATCACGGATTCCACCCACGAAGGTCTGCAGCGTCAAACATTGCAGGAAATCATCAGGAGCTGCAGGATATGCCAACCGGGCTAGGCGCGCTACATCAGCCTCGAATTCCTGAAGACTCTCTCCGGATTTCTGGTAACGGTTTCTCAGCTGCGCATGGTACACGTCGGCCAGATGCGCCTGGCCGTAACGCATCTCCAGCCGGTTCACCAGCTTGTTGAAGTCTTCTTGTTCCTCTAGCGGCATCATTTGTAGCACATCGATAGCGTCCCCCTTCAAGGCCACAATTAACGAAGTGGCCTTTTCCCTGGCCGTCCATCCATTCGCTTTTGCTGCAGCTTCAAACTGTTTGAAGTAGTTAGGCCAAGAAGACTTCCCATCGAACGTCGGTGGTTTTATTTTCAATTTAGAAGTTTCCGCTGGTCCTACCACAGTTTGGGCCTCATTATTTTCTGGCATTCCTGCTGGTAACGGATCTCGAACACTCGCAACCCTGCCATGATTTGCTCGAGATTCTTAATTTTATTATCCTGCTGGAATAGTATTTCTTCGACATTTTCTTGCAGATTCCTTGTCTCTTCGGATATTTTTACTACTAGTTTATCTTCGAGCCCTTTTGACTGCTCTAGAAATTCATCCTTCAAATTTCCAGACTGTTCTCGAAGTTTCTCGTCTAAATTTCTAGATTGTTCCAGCAATTTAGTTTGCAGTTCATCTTTGAAATTTCCAGATTGTTCTCGAAGCTTCTCGTCTAAGTTTCTAGATTGTTCCGGCAATTTAATTTGCAGTTCGTCTTTGAAATTTCCAGATTGTTCTCGAAGTTTCTCGTCTAAATTTCTAGATTGTGCCAGCAATTCATCTTTGAAATTTCCAGATTGTTCTCGAAATTTCTCGTCTAAATTTCTAGATTGTGCCAGCAATTCATCTTTGAAATTTCCAGATTGTTCTCGAAATTTCTCGTCTAAATTTCTAGATTGTGCCAGCAATTCATCTTTGAAATTTCCAGATTGTTCTCGAAATTTCTCGTCCAAACTTCTAGATTGTTCCAGCAATTCATCTTTGAAAATCTTACTTAAATCTGCAGGACCGCCCGAGATTTCAAATAGAAAGGCTTCTGGATCCTCCCCTGCTTCTAGTAGCGCTTGGTGTAGTCTCTCTTGCAAAATCGATTTCTTTCCGGAGATTTCTAATTCGCGCTCTTCTAATTCGGCTTTTAATTCGGTCACTTTTAACTCTTTTAACAACACTTTCTTTGAAGCCATTGTTTTTTTTTCTTTTTCGACACTGTACTTTGTTTAATAATTTGTTTAAATTGAATTCAATTTTAATTGTTTATTTATTTTCACGAACCCACACTTGGCACCAATGTAACGATTTTTAAGGTTCATTAATTTTTATTTTAATACAAAACACGAAATAGTTAATAACTAATTTATTTACAAGCAAACTAATTTAACACTAACATTTAACAATAATTTATTTACAGACTTATACGTAATTTATTTATAACAGCCGAGCGAGTCTTATTACGCGGACTTTTGTGTCGAACTCTAACGCTGCATTCTAATCGAACTGTGTCACTCTCGGCCGCGTGCATTTTTATATATCGGGGTTGTTTTTCGGGAACATTCTAGACGGACAGTCTCGCTTGTCTGCCGAACTTTCTCGTGTAAGACGTGTCGGCGATGACGCACGCGATAGGCTGACGCCGCAATCGCCACAGTATGAATGCTATTGATCATGATTTCTAGTTGGTAGAAGAGCGAAAAAGAAATTCCAGAGTATATTAATATCACACCTGAAGAAACGTCCATCTTTACACTTTCAAAGTTCTACGATACACACGTTGATACGAGAAAAATTGAAAAATATGGAAAATTTCTTTTTTCGCCGTAGGCTGCCATGATTTCATATTTGAGATCTCATAACATTTCTGAATAGCTTTTCCAAATAATATTTTCGCGCATTTTGAAAAATAAAGGTACTTTACTCTTATGTTGATTTCAAATATTTTGATCTCCTCGGTATATGACAACAGGTACTCAAATTTTGATAAGTGTATGTTGAGTTTGGGAAGATGCAGGGACTTTTATAAACAATAAATTTTTCTGAGAAATTAATAATAAAAAAAATTCCCATATGGCCTGATTTATCTGGCGATCTCTGTATATAAATCAGTATTATGTGATTTTAGAATTACTGAAATCGGACTATTAATAACAGAATTATAGCGTGGTGCGTCTTTCGTAAGACAGGCGTAATAAAAAGTAAATAAAAATGCTTACCTTGTTACGAAAATAATGTTTTCTGAATAGGCTTTAAATTGTGTCAAAATTTTAAACTGAGAAATAGATTCATCTGCCGTAGTAGAATTACTGAAATCGGACTATTAATAACAGAGTTATAGCGTGGTGCGTCTTTCGTAAGACAGGCGTAATAAAAAGTAAATAAAAATGCTTACCTTGTTACGAAAATAATGTTTTCTGAATAGGCTTTAAATTGTGTCAAAATTTTAAACTGAGAAATAGATTCATCTGCCGAAGTAGTTTTTATGGCTCTCAAACATGTTGAACATTTTTTTTTTAATTTTAATATACTGATGAACTGTTCGTCCTGCAAGATAATATAAATTTGGTATTTCATCCTCTTCTAGTTCATCCATATAATCTAAATCTATAGTATCTATTTCATTTTCGTAAAATTTATCTTCTTCATCTTCCACATGCCAAGTATTTGAATTTTGAAAAAACTGTACTAAATATTCCCAGTCATCTATTTGATAATTTCCTTTTGTGTTAGGTTTGAAGAAATGAGCTACACAAATTAATCGTAATACCATTTTCCAATATTTTGGACTTGGTACAGAATTGATAATAATTCAAATAAATCCGAAAATCTCAAAAAATATTGCAGATATTTAGGTATAAGACATACTTAACAAAAATGAAAGTACTTTATTAAACGAAGAATGTAGGATAGAAAAATATAGGACATGCTATTTAAGAAAATTGAGTTTTGCCATTTTGAAATTTCTGATATTTTGTTTATTACCATGGTCACCTTGTAACGATCAAAGTACATCTAATAATGGCTTATGATAAGCTCATGTATCAACTATATCTGTACCAAAAATCTTTTTCTTAGAGTTAAAAATAAATAAAATATGAATAAATAAAATAGTGGCTGCAAATGGCAGTTTTTAGACAAAATGTTAAATATCTCAAGAACGGTTAGGTTTAGGTATAGGTAATGGTATACAGAAAATGTGTAGAATTTTATGGGCAATCCAAATTTGGTTTCATATATAGGGCATGCCATTTGAAATAAAACAGTTGTGTCCGGCACCACTGTTTTGATTCACTCTGTATAGATAAAAATAATTTTGTGTTGTAGACCTTTTAAATTAAAAAAGAAATTGTGTTGAAAATTTTTTTGTATCTTCAGTAGTTATGGAGATATGGCCCGAGAACACACTGTTCTTAGTGTAAGCATTTATTTGTTGCAATTAAACTTTTGCCATACGTAAACATATTGGTACATAAAAGTTAAAGACTCCTACCAAAGATACGCATTTATTGGCTCGAGATAAACAGTTAGTTGTTTGCAGTTTATCAGTAATTTATTCATTAACAAAATGAGATCAAATAAACTGTTATTTTGTTTCACTTTTCTCAGTGTAGAAGTGCTAAAGGGGCATCTGGAATCGGATGTGCTAGAAGTGCTGCATTTGCTAAATCTAATTTAATTTTATTGAGTGATGTTATTGCCTCTTGCGATGAAGTTACTTTTCTATTGTCATTCTTTTTATTCCCTTTAAGGTATTCCAAAAGTATTGCCTGACGTTCTACTGCATTGGGTAAAAAACGACGATAAAAATTTACTGTTGCGAGAAAGCGCTTTTTTATTGTTGATGGTTTTGGGAACTCTTGTATAACTTTTACTTTGTCAGGAAGCGGTTTGATACCTACATTTGAAATGAGATGGCCTAAAAATCGCACTTGCGGTTGTCCAAAAACACATTTGCTGGCGGTGGGCGTTGATTACCAATCCAAAATTTTGTAAACGTTGAAAAATTGTTCTAAGGTGTTGTCTGTGTTTACTGATACCTAAGGAGGCTACAAGAATATCGTCCATGTACGGAAAGCAGAAATCAAGACCATTTAAAACTTCGTGTATTTGGTAAGATTGTGCTGCATTACACAGGTCGAATGTCATGCAAGGAAATTCATACAAACCAAATGGAGTAATGACGGCTGTTTTAGGGATGTCTTCTCTAGCTATCCGTATTTGGTTATATGCTCTAACTAGATCAATTGTGGAGAAAACTGTACAGTCGCTTATTAATGCATTAATGTCTTGTATTTTTGGTATAGGATACCTGTCTGGAATTGTTTGAGAATTTAAAGCCCTATAATTCCCGCAGGGGCGTCAATCTCCATTAGCCTTTGGTACTAGATGAAGTGCACTTGCTCAATTACTTTTTGAAGGTCTACAAATGCCTTTTTTGCACATAAAGTCAAATTCTCTCTTAGCTATGAGCAATTTCTCCGTAGAAAAGCGCCAAGCCTTGGCTACTGTTGGAGGACCTTTGGTGATAATATGATGTACAAAAGAATGTTGCACTTTATTGTTAAAATTTAATGGACGGGTAATTGATTTGAATTCTGCCAGTAAATCGGAATATGTCATTGTGACTTTTTTGTTGGACAGATCTAGTTGTGTTTCTTGGCTAATTTTGCATAAACTCGATACACTTTTACGATGGCCTTTTAAATCAACAAGAAATTCATAATGGGTTAAAAAATCTACACCTATGATTGGTTTTGATACATCTGCTATCACGAATTTCCAAGAGAGCTCGTTACCTAGCCCTAAGTTTAGCTTCAGTAAACGAGTTCCATAAGTTTTTATTACACTTCCGTTGGCTGCAACCAATTGTAATGATGATACAATAGGTTTAGACTTACTGTAAATTCTTGGTAAGACGGATAAATCAGCTCCCGTGTCGATTAAAAATTATAAACCAGATGATTTATCAGTTACAAGTAGGCGGTTAGATACACCATAAACTCATTGCCCGCCAACAATGAAGAGTTCACTCGTTTCCCAAAAAATTACAAGGTTTTTGACACCTTTTCGCACGTATGCCAAACTTATCATGATACCAACTAAAATTCTTTTGTCTTGATGTTGTTCGACGAGCGCCTCTGCTGCGAGAGTTGGACCCGTACGGGTATCTGCTCCCACTTCGACCAACCTGTTATACCTCCTGTGATAATTGATCCACTTGAACTTTAAATTCGTTTACACACTTAGTTAAAACTTGAATGTTTGTTGCTTTTTTGGGTGCATCTAAACCAGAAATTGATAAAGACTTTCCGGTCGTTTCACGAATTTTATCCGCCATGATTGCTAAATTCTCCAAAGAACCACTGCTGGCCGTTAAAATTGCTCTAATATGTAATGGCAGACGTTGCAACCATAAAGACTTTAGTACCTCGTCGTTGATTTGCTTAGCTGATAATTCCCTCATTTCACATAATAAATGACTTGTTTTTTATCCCCTGAAGTCTCTTCTCAGAATCTGCGAAACAATCTACTAATCTTTTCTTGAGAGTTGCATATACATATTGTTTAAAGTAAATCAGTGATTTGTTTGGCCCCACGTTGGTAAACCAAAAATATTGTTGTGTTATGAAGAACTCGGGGAATTGAGGATTCGTATTTGTTTTTTTTTTCGATTTAAGTTTGGTTTTGTCTTTTGTGAACCAAACTTTTCTTTTTCTTTATCAAATCTACTCTACCTGTTCTTTTTTATATTTTTCTCAGGCTCGTCTCTTAGTCAGGGCTTGGGTTCCTGTCTTGCACAACGTTGAATAATGTATTTTTTTGTTTTTTAAAATTTCAAATCTTTAAAGTTTGCTTGTTTTTTTTTTATGTGATTGCCTTTGACTTGTTCCAGTCTTCAAATTACTTTCCTGCGCTTACACAACTAGAAAGTAATTTCTACTTTGGTTGAAACAAGCCAATGCACTCATTTAATGGAAAATCAGCTCTGTTTGCACGCTTCTGTTTTCCTATATTTTAAAAGTAAATTGTTTTACAATCCTCTTGAGTTTTTTGTTTGTTTAAATAATTTGGCATATGACGAACTCACATTCTAGTCAATGCAAACTATTTTTCTCTTTATTCGTTTTGTTTAAATTTTAAAATTGTTTAAATAAATTAAATAATAAATTTTTAATTTTTAAAATAATTTTAATAAACTGAAACTTTTCTCTTTTTTAAATAAATAAGGAACATTTCAACAAATATTTTCTTTTTTCAAACTAAATAAATTAACTTAAATGTTTAACTAAAATTTTAAATCTGCGTGAAGCGACTTGCTTCCGCTGTGTCTAATCGAGAATTGAATTACTTTTCTGCGCGAACAAATAACGGCACCCAATTTTTTATTCGGCTCGCATGCACACCTGTTTTTCTTTCAAATGCGCGTGCGCTACCTCTTTAAAATTTTAGTTGTAACTTATTTCAAGTTACCCTCCCTGGTTAAGGGTATTTCGTATACTTACTGTAACGATTTTAAAGGTTCTATTAATTTTTATTTTAAAACAAAACACGAAATAGTGAATAAACTAATTTATTTAAAAGTAACACAGTTACAACTTACAATAATTTATTTACAAACTTATGTCTGATTTATTTTAACAACCCAGCGAACGTCTATCGAACTTTCATGCCGAACTGTCCAACGTTGAATTCAATTCGAACTGTCCTCCACCCCCGGCCGCGTGCATTTATAAACCGGCTCTCTCTTCGAGAATGGCCTGGAACGCGACGCGACGGGCTGTCTGGTCTAGTTTATTCTGCCGGCAGCACTTTCTCGACTGTCGCGTAAGGTGCGTCGACTAGACGGCTGTGACGCAAGAGACAGTCTGACGCCGGTTGGTGTCGGCGGATCATTACATTACGTTGGTGAATATTTATCTTTTTCGATGGAATTAAATTTAAACAAAAATCTTAACAATCTCAAACAAATCAAACTGGTAAGTGAATTAAATTAAACTAATCATTCCCGTATTTTGTCCAATACTCATCCACGTAAGTAATCTTTCTTCTTAAACTATAAATCATGAAAACTTAACCTAACATTTTGTACATGAATTTTGCAAATAAACTAAAATTAACTTTCTTTCCGCAATTCACCAAACAAAAACAACTTAAAAAGGCTCTTCACTCACGCACTCCACTTATCCCCGCACTAACATCTGTCTATTTTTAGATTTTGCCGGAGGAGCTGTTCATAATCAACTTGGATGTCCTGAATTTTTGAAGCGTTCAACCTCACTCGTCGACCGTCCTGTAAATACACTAGCCGTCTTCTCCTCTTCGACGTCTGTTGTTTAACAGGCCAAAATCTTGCAGAGGAGGGCCCTTTTGTCTTTGTGTGGTGTTCGTCTAACATTGCACAGAATTCCGACCACGAAGGTTGAAGTAGCCTGTCCTCCAACCACTTTCTGTCTTTGGCAGACACAATCAACTGGATTTCTCCTTCGGTATTCTGCATACTATTTTTACTTTGGCTTTACTTTTTACTACACTCGTGGACAAAAAATTCCGGACACCCAATTTAATTTCTGTTATCGTAGGAAAAAATTGGTTTTTGTTTTGTTTCTTTTTTACAACATGTGAAACATCTACAAACTAAGATTGGGAAATAAAAAAGGAGTAGTATACATTTGATTTATTTGCAAAACTTAAGACAAACCAAAACTGTGCAAAATTATCTGAATGCGCATTTTAACTGTCTAGAGTGACGTTATTATTTGGAAAAAATGCGACCTGAAAATGTAGCTCGAGCAGTAGCTTTAAATGAAGATGGACGCAGCATAAGATATATCGCCAATGTGTTGAATATTCCTCGAAGTACCATCCAAGACGTAATCCAACGATATCGCCAAACTGCAAAGTACACGAGAAGACCAGGATCGGGAAGACAACGCATCACAAACCGACGACAAGACCGCTTTTTGGTGTCATCTACACTACGCGACCGAGGTTTACCATCAACGGTTTTATCTCGTCAAGTGGAAGAGGTACATGGTACTGCAGTTTTAGCTCGAACCGTTCGCCGAAGATTGCAGGAACACGGATTGACATCAAGAAGACCTTCTGCTTGTCCCCTTTTGCTCCCAGCTCATCGTGTTGAGCGACTACGTTTTGCACGTGAACATAGACATTGGACAATGGAGCAATGGAGCTCCGTATTGTTCACGGATGAGTCTCGTTTTCGTCTACGTTCACCAGATGGACGAGAACGTGTGTGGAGAAGGCCAGGTGAACGGTTTTCAGATTGCTGTATAATTCCAAGAATACCATTTGGTAGTGGCAGTATAGTGGTGTGGGCTGGTATTTCAATGCACGCGAAAACTGAGCTTGTTCTCATTGAAAATGGTGCGATGACGGCTGAAAGGTACATCAACGAATGTTTAGCTGATCACGTCGTACCATTTGCTCCATTCGTAGGTGAAAATTTTACGTTAATGCACGATAACGCACGACCACACATTGCACAGGTGGTTACGCGCTATTTGAATGAAGTCAATATTCATCGATTACAATGGCCAGCTCGAAGCCCGGACTTGAACCCAATAGAAAACCTCTGGGATTCATTGGGGCAACGAGTTCGGCATCGACAGCCCACACCAGTAACAATTCAAGAACTCAGAGTAGCTCTTGTTGAAGAATGGGAAAACATCACACAAGAAGAGGCCTCTAACTATTTTCTAAGTTTACCACGCCGTATGGCAGAAGTCATTACAGCTCGTGGAGGTAGCACACATTAGTCAACCACACTTTTTTGTTAACGCAGTTCTGAAACCTAGTCAATAAGCCAAATGAATTTTAGTTATTTTTTACACTTTTCTGTTTTTCAAGTTTTTGTTATGAAATAAATGTTTAGTTCCTTGAACAAATAAATAGGTAATATTTCATAATTTGTAAAAATAAACGAAAACAAGTTTTTCCCCTTATGATCACATAAATTAAGTTGGGTGTCCGGAATTTTTTGTCCACGAGTGTATTTGATTCTAATTTTTGAATTTGATGTAAAAATTGAATCGCAACTTGATTTGTAAAATGTTCCCCTTTTTGTTTCATTTATTTATTTACACATTATTAGTAATTTGCTTAAATGATAATTAAGTACCACCGCAATATGTCGTTCCTAGGAGGATTCAAAATAATGGGTGGTATGCATAAAGCGAAGTACATGCTAATACTTCAAGCACCTACTTTGAAAGTGAAGTACCTACTATAGTAACGTAGTATATACTATGCGATCTAGTAGATACTAGAGCACAAGAGCACATAGAAGTTTTTACTTCACTGTAGAAGCACCTACTGTAGTATCTACTTCAAAGCCTCAGATTCATTTACGCTGCAGTAGTATTTACTACGTGCTGTAGTATAAACTTTGCTTTCGTAGTATATGCTTCAGAACTGCAGTAGGTACTTTATGTAATAGAAGATACTTCGAAGAATATACTAATTTGAGAAGTATTAGCATCTACTTCGTTTTATGCATACCACCCAATGTCATTCACTTGCTGTAACACATCGCTTTAAATTGCAGCCACTACATAATGATACTTAGTTTCTTCTGAACTGATGCTAGCCGCGATAAATTGTGACTCTACTTGACAGAACCATAGTTGCGGATTGGTTTTCCAAGGTGGAGGCAATTTAACAGGAACTCTTGTAATTTCAGACTTGTTTAATTCTCCTCGTTCGGATGTCATTTTGGATCACGTCGCGATTCACCAATTGTAACATTCTAACAACTGAGCTTATATTATAATACAGGGTGTCCCCACTTCACCTACGTGATTATCAATTCAAACTAAGTAAAAAACTCTAATAAAGTTTTGTTCTAAAGTAAACCGTTTCAAAAATACTGGGTGTTTAATGTTTAATTTTTTATTTTTTAAAATTTTAAAGTTCATCAAATCATTTATCCGTTCACCTTATAATCAATTCAAACTAAAAAAAAAACTCTAATAAAACAAACCGTTTTTCAAGAATACAACGTGTTTTGTAATTTTCAAACTTTATCTCAAAAGGTGTTCAAAGCCAACTAGACCTCTTTTGAAGCGCGCTAGAATGTGTTTAGCAAAGAACGGAGGTCATTTCGAACACCTTTTGAGATAAAGTTTAAAAATTCTGAAAATTACAAAACACGTTGTATCCTTGAAAACGGTTTGTTTTAGAGTTTTTTTTTTTAAGTTTGAATTGATTATTAGGTGAACGGATACATGATTAGATGAACTTTAAAATTCTAAAAAATAAAAAATTAAACATTAAACCCTCAGTATTTTTGAAACGGTTGACTTTAGAACAAAACTTTAGTAGAGTTTTTTACTTAGTTTGAATTGATTATCACGTAGGTGAAGTGGTGGCATTACGTCACGGGACACCCTGTATATTGTAATTAATTAAATTTATTATTTTTAACATTCGTTATCACAAAAACATCTGTCGTAACCCTAAAATAAATTTCATTTTTTTTTAATATTTTCAAAGCAACGCTACATTTCCATAATAATATGAACAGCAATGTTTCATATTAAAATAAAATCACGGTACAATATTTATAAATAATTACCTGCATTGCCGCAGTTTTCTTCGGGAATTTACCAAAATATTACAACCGCCGGGGTATGCAGACCTAATCTTGTAAGTTTTGTATGCAGTATGTGGCAATTGATTCTGTTATTTCTACAGTTGAAAAGTAACTGGTTGGCATCGCCAAATTCTCCGCAGTTGCAGTTGGGAGAGTCTATTCTGCCCATTCTGAATAGGTATGGGAATGTTAAACAGTGACCAAATCTGATTCTGATCATCGTCGTTGTCATGTATGTTATGAAATAATAATTGAATATATGTATTGTCAATCTTGTTATTATTGATGTACTTCTAGCAAAAAGTCGTTTTCGCGGATAAAGTTTTAACTTTAACCAGAAGTGCCGCCGTGTTCAGTTTCAGTCAAGTTATAACGTTGGTCAAGAGCAACGTTATAGACGTCATAGAACTGTCACTGCTTAAATTTGGTTAGGTGTGATTTTATTCAGTCCGATTATGATCTGTTAAGCATCTGGCAAATATTTCTCCCAGATGTCTCCCTTCTCAGTCTCGATCAACATGTAAAATTTCCCTCCTATCGACTTCTACAATTGGATCATCCCATTCATCCCTGAAGACAGAAGTTATGCAATACAGGCAATTATGACGTGTCTTATCTCTGGTTATGTTTGGAGTGTCTCTATATGGAATGATAAGCCATTCTCTAAGAGGAAATGCTTTATTTCCTAAGATGTGTATGTCCCTACACATTTGAACTGACAACGTGATAACCTTCAAGTAAGGACGATTTTCGTTTTCGCGATAACTTAAAGTTAGAATTATAGAGATGTCACTTAAGTTACTTTTAGTTATGACTTCGCGTTTTAACTTTGTACCGCGAAAACTCGACTCCAGTGCTAATTAATTGAGAAGATAATTCACAATAAGAAGATGGAGAACGGACAACACAGTGATGGTGCAAGCGTACGTCCACCCGAGCCTTTAGTTATCAGCAATGAAATTAATATGTCAGTCGAATGGAAATTATGGCTGCAGCAATTCGATTGGTATGCGGTTGCAACAAATGGGCACTTTTCAGAATTAACCGGTTACTCCACCGGTAGACATTTTAAAATTCTAAAATCCACTGTAAAGCTATAATATGTTATTATAGCTATAATAAGTATATAATAATAATACAGTTATAATAAGTTAATAACTTATTATAGCTAAAATAACATATTATGGCTTTAAAGTAGATTTTAGAATTTTAAAATGTCTACCGGTGGAGTAACCAGTTAATTCTGAAAAGTGCCCAATTTAAACTCTAAAAAACCGGAAGTACAGGTAGCAATTTTCATGTTTGTCATAGGGCCAGATGCGGCTACAATTTATAATACGTTTAGTTTGTCTGAAAGTGATGTTAGAAACTTGACAATCATAAAAAATAAATTTTCTTCAAGTCACTTCGTACCTAAGATTAACGTAACATATGAACGATACGTCTTCAATAAATCAAAACAAGGTCTGGAAGAGACATTTGACGAGTTTCTCACATCTTTGCGTAACAGATGCAAAAACTGTGCGTTTGGTGATCTTGAATATAGCTTGATATGCGATAAAATTGTCATTGGTATAAGAGATGATCTTATTAGAGAAAGATTGCTATCAGAAGAGAATGTAACTCTTAAAAAAGTTATTGACATCTGTCGCGCAAACGAACTTGCTAAAAAGCAGTTAAATACGATATAAGGTTCATATTTAAATGCCAAAAACGTTGACGCGTTAAAAGGTTACAAGAATAAACAATTAAAAAATGGAAGCTTCAATCATAATAAAAATTTAAACTTGAATCACAATAAATCAGAAATTTTTGAATGGAAAATACAACTCACGGACGAAAAGCATGTCCTGCATTTGGCAAAAGTTGTAAACGTTGCAAACGAAAGAATCATTTTACACAATGCTGTAAAGCTAAAAACGTCAATACTGTTGACGTTTCCAAAAATGAAATTGACACACATAATTTATATGCATCGGTAATTGAAAAACAAACCGATTGTCTTGAAAACAAATGTAACGTTATTACTAGAGAAATTGCAGAAACCTCTGAACTAAGAATTATATGGTCTGAAGTAAAAAATCTTCTGACATTTTCGAATCATAAGTTGCCAGTTATTGGGGAGACCATAGCAAAAATTAAAGTTAAAAACAAATTTGATATGGTTAAATTTCTAATAGTAAATCAGTCAGTTCACCCAATACTTGGTAAAGATACTTGCGTTAAATTTGGCTTGATTAAAAGAATAGAAGCAGTTAATGTACCAAATGATTTATTTGATGGAATTGGTTGTTTCAAAGGTTACAAATATAATATTGATCTAATAAAAAATCCAGTTCTGCCTACATGTACTGCAAGAAGAATTCCTTACGCATTACGTCACCAAGTAAAAAAGGAATTAGATAGTATGGTAGGATTAGGAATTATTAAACCGATAAATGAGCCCACTCCAGCAGTATCGTCGATGGTTGTAGTACACCGCCATGGAAAACTATGTTTATGTATTGACCCTTCTGCGATTAACAAAAATTTAAGATGTCGACATTATCCACTGAATACCATAGAAGAAATTGCAACAAGGATTAAAGGATCTCAATGGTTTACACTATTAGATTGTACGAAAGGATTTTGGCAGTTGCCAGTAACTGAACGGACGTCAAAGTACCTGACTTTTGCTACGCCTTTCGGAAGATTTTCCTGTTTACGCATGCCTTTTGGCTTAGCATCAGCTCCAGAAGTTTTTCAACAGATTATGTGTTCGATTCTACAAAACATAGAAGGCGCTGAAGTGTCTATGGACGACATATTTATTCATGCACCTAGGAAAGATGAATTGATCAACATTACACAAACAGTTTTAAAAAGACTTCAAGGTGCTGGTGTTAAACTAAATTCCGAAAAATGTGTTTTTGAAAGGCAACGAATAAAATTTCTTGGTCATATAATTACTCCTGAAGGACTACTTCCTGACCCTGAAAAGGTTTCGACCATAACGAAAATTAAACAACCTACTTGCGTCAAGGAACTACAAAGATTTTTAGGACTTGTGACGTACCTGTCAAAATTTATAAAAAATTTGTCAGATTTGACAGCACCTCTACGAGTTCTTCTAGAAAAGGATTCTGAATGGTGTTGGGAATATGAACAGGAACAAGTATTCCAAAAACTGAAGAAAATTCTAAAAACTCCACCTGTTCTATGTTTCTATGATGCAAAGTTACCTGTTGTTTTATCTGTCGATGCTAGTAGTACTGCTTGTGGCGCAGTTCTACTTCAGAATAATAAACCTATTGCTTATAGTACTAAATCGTTAAGTAAAACACAAAAAGCATATAGCCAAATTGAAAAAGAAGCTTATACTGTATTCTAAAAAAATTTCACTGTTATGTATAGGGTAACAAGGATATCACAATTGAATCCGATCACAAACCGTTAGAAACTATTTTTAAGAAATCAATAACAGAAGCACCACCAAGATTACAACGAATTTTTTATGAAGTAATGCCTTATAATCCAAAAATAATTTACAAAAAGGGATCAGAATTATACATAGCTGATACTCTAAGTCGTGACTGTGAAGAAATAGAAGTTACAGAAGAAGAAAACTCTCTCCAAATCTGCGTAGTATTACCACTGTCTACTGAAAAACTAAATCAACTGAAAAGAGAAATTAAAGATTCTGGTGAACTAGCAGAGTTAAAAAATATAATTCATCGTGGATGGCCTGAAAAAATTAATGAAGTGCCAAGGAACCTTAAAAAATATTGGTCCTACAGGGAACAACTTGCTGTTCATAATGATATTCTCTTCAAGAACGATAGAATTTTCATTCCAAATTGTCCCATTGGTACTAAAATGCAGTCACTTGGGGCACAAAGGAATACAAGGAACACTTCAATTGGTGAGAGATTCGGTATTTTGGCCTAATATGACCAATGATATAATTGATTTTGTGAATAAGTGCAAAATCTCTGCAAAGAAACAACGAGATAACCCGAAAGAAATTATTTTGTTGCAAGAGACAGCAAGCCGTCCGTGGTCTCAAGTAGCATCAGATTTGTTTCACATTAATGGGAAAAATTTCTTAGTAATAGCAGATGTATTTTCTGGCTACTTCGATTTCGTAGAAATTAAACAAATAACTAGCATTTCTGTAATTAATGCCTTAAAGAGATGGTTTTCGATATTTGGTATACCGGATTCATTAATCACAGATAATGGAAGACAATTTATCAGTGAAGAGTTCAGAAAATTTAAAACTATTTGGCAATTTGAACATCGAACCTCAAGCCCTTATTTTGCTGGATCTAACGGATTAGCTGAACGTTATGTTCAAGAAGCAAGAAACTTATTATTATCAAAATGCTTAGAAGAAGGAACTGATATACATCTTGCGTTATTACATCATAGAAATACACCAAGAGGAAAATTAGGTTCTCCTGTACAAAGACTAATGAGCAGAAGAACTAAAACATTATTGCCGACTTCAGAAAAATTATTACAACCTAAAATAATTGAAAATGTAAAAGAAAAATTGGATCTAAAGAAAACAATTGAAAAGTCATATGCTGACAGAGCATTTGAGAAAGGAGAAAATGTTTTGTTTAGGAATGATCACAAGGAATGGTTACCTGCTAAAGTAATTGAAGAAACTAAGGAACCGAGATCAGTTATAATTCAAACAGAAGACGGAACGCGTTACCGGCGAAATTCGTGGTTCCTGAAACGTGATCGCTCATCACCTAATGAAGATGAAGGTTCATCAAATGTAAATATTTCACAGAGACAAAGATACCCGAACAAATAAAAACAAGCACACCTAACATATCTATAATCCCAGAACAAAACACTACAGAACTTCCTGATCATGCTACAAACTCTAAAGAAACTGAATCGTCAGATGCCACGCAAGAGTCGAAAGCAAACGTACCACTCAGACGAAGCAGTCATCGAATCATCAAACCTGATCGTCTAACATACTACTGAAAAAGGATGTCATGTATGCTATAAAATAATAACTGAATATATGTATTGTCAATCTTGTTATTATTGATGTACTTCTAAAAATAAAGAAGCATATTACAGTTGTAATCAATTTTTCTAGGAACTCCTGTGTTAGCAAACCATGTCGCACTGGGTATCTTTGGGCATATTTTGGAGTAGAGTTTTGCCTTATTTCTAGAATATTCTGTCCATTTATATTGCTATTCCTCCTTTTTCTACTCTTGAGTTTTGACAGAAAATCATTGGGTGTAGTGGTATTACACAGGGTTAGTTAAAAGTCTGGAAACGGTCATTTATTGCCGTTATTATTCATTTTAGGAAATTATGTTCTGTATGAAAGTTTTTTAGGAAATTTTTATCTACAATTGAGGATACTTGAATTTTATTTTTCTTCAATTGTTTTTGAGTTATGCCTATCTGCGTAATTTTTTCAAGTGGAAATTTGTTAATTTTACTCTACCGTTCGGTAGAGTATTTTTTTCTCTTTACAATAGTAGTAGTATAGCTGTGCCGGTTCGGGGCCAAAAACCCATAAGAAATAACACAGGCCTCAAAAAACGTCAAAATTGGTGCATGACCTTGGAGCGTCTGAAGATAAGCGGTGCCTGGTGACCTTTGACCTTGGAGCGTCTGATAAGCGGTGTCTGGTGACTTTTGAGTCTGATAAGCGGCGTCTGGTGACCTTGGAGCGGCTGAAGGTAAGCGATGTCTGCTGACCTGAATAAAAAAGATGTGAAGCGTTGCCTGGGGGGAGCGTGCTCTGGCCTGCAATAGTAAAGGGAGAGGTAAGTTGTGGCGAATAATGAAACTGTTTGAAAATGTGAAAGCTGTGTATACGACTTTAGATGTAAGAATGCGAAACCTGTGTACGACTTTAGATGTAAAAATGCATGGTATCATTTGTTCCAACACGAATCGAGTGAAACAGTAAAAAGAAAAAAACATTTGTTCTCTTTCAAATTAGAATGTTTACTCGTCTTTTAATTATTAAATAGATCAAAATTATCTGATTGGTGAAAATTGTTTATGTTGACTGATAATATACATTCGTAAGCAAATTTAAATAAAGATGATAACGTAAGACAAAACATGGTGACGCAACAACTTTAATTGTATCAGTTTCAAATAAGCAAATTTACATACAAAACGTTTTTTGGATAATTTTGTTACAATCCTTTAAATAGGATCAGGCACACACGCTGGTAATATCAAAACAAAAAGCAGTTCAAAGCTGTTTTACGTGCTTTTTGTTTGGTTTCATCAGTGTGAGCGTAGCGTAGCCTAAAATTGTAAAGTTTAGAATCGCCAAAAGTAAAAACAAATTATAGGTACTAAGTCATATAAAACTTATCACACCTAAAGGTTAATAGGTCAATTTCGAACGTCATGCAAATTACAGGAAAAGTGTAAGATTTAGAAGCGTCAAACAAAAAAGCAAATTATTATATATCGGTTTAAACGTGTTGTGAATCAAATAAAATTTATCACACGTAAAGGTTAATAGGTCAATTTCGTCATACAAATTATGTAAAATTTAGAAGCGTATTGGTTTAAACTAATAATTGTGGTTACAAATATAAAACTGTAAATTTAGTTTTGATTTTCGAAAAGTTAGTAGTTATTAAAGCAGTCAAATTTGAGAACTTTAAAAAAAAAAAACAATCTATATTGAACGTACTTACTTGCAAGGAAAAAGTAGAACTGTAACTTTATATATAACGGACTGAAGGGCGAATAGAACTGTCACGTATCACAGTATGTTTAGAACTGAACTTTCGAATTAAACTGTTTGAACTTTAATCTCTTCCAGATAAATGCATTGCTTTTGTTTTCCTGACGGTGATTTTTCGTACTATTAGTTTGAAAGCATAAAATTTTTATGAAGTTGATGTTTATAAATTTGTACGTAGCTTTTCATTAGATAAAGGATGATTGCGCAAAATAAAAAATTGTTTAAAAATATCAGTTTATTTTTGTTTTCAACATAAAATGAAAATACAGATATGCACTTACAGAAATCATCTTTATTTTTATAATATAGGAATTAAACTTTATTTCTTAGGAAGAATAATATTCAGTTTTTCCTTAATTATACACATTATACCTAGTAAATAAGTTTTCATTTTAGTGATATCAATTTTGAAAGAAGCAATCTAATTTGTTCTAATACGTTTATGTTGGGACAATTCAGGTTGAAGACGGATAGATCACGTGGTCCTGTTCTAATTAAAGTACGAGTAAATTCACTGTATTCATAATAATTATTATCGTCGAAAAAGTATAGCATTCCATTAATGTATCGAAAATACTTCGAACAGTATTCGGTATGCCTGGAAATTCCTCACTGATTAAACCATGACGTTTTCTTCGTAGATTACACTCATCCAATTCAACAAAACATTTTTTCATATAACAGTATTGTTTTGCCTGTATACGTATTGACTATTCCTTGTATTTCATTTTGCTGTCCATGATAAAAGATGATAACGGTTTCGGATAACCGGGAACCACTTGGAGTAAGGGGAAATTCATCGCGTACATTTCATTATCAATAAAAAAGATAATATTTCCATTAGGTCTTTGATAAATTGCGTTAATTTTAGTAAAATTTGTAGGTAGAAACGATAACCAGTCAGTTATTAATAAAGGTTCGTTATACGTTTTTAAACCTAACTTCACCATCCAAATCCATTTTTCATAGAATATATAAAGATATTTATTCACAATGAGAAATGTATTAACTTTATCGCTAATAGTACACAAGTCAGGTGCTGTCATCTCAATTTTCACGTTTGTTACAGCAATGTTTCTAGATAATGGCTCATTTTTTGATGTTGTTTTGGTTAGAGATGGTGTAGGTTTCTTTGTTGTAGGTATCACAGTCGTAGTCTTTTGAGTCGTGGTTGTTTTCCTTTGTCCATACAAATTTTGAATCGCTAAGATATCTTCTGCATGGAGTTCGATGCGAGAGTTGCTTTTAAATAAATCATGATTATAGAATGCAAACATCACAGATTGCTCATTACTAGTGTGTGGAAGTCCTAACGTATGTCCTATTTCATGAGCTAATACTGCATATAAACTAGTCTGGTATGGGGGTGCTTCTCCTAAAAATAAGTACCACAATTCATCTGAATCAACATGAACTTCTCGTTGAAAAATATGTGGTGCTGGGTAAAATGAATGTGCCAGAGTTCTTCCAATCCCATCAAAATCGAAATTACAAATATTATTGTTCTTAGCATTCAGATGACGTTTGTTTCTATGTACAATTGTTATATTCGAGTTCCAGAATAACACTGTTAAGATATTTATGTAAACGTAATCTTAATAGAATTTTTATAATGTAATAATAAATTTGTGTCACAAAATTATCATTCGTAACGTTTAATTTTACTTATCAATTTGTGTAACAAAGTATGAAACTAACAAAATATAGTGAAACTTCTCTAAGTTGAATCTCAAGGTACAAGAAAGTTGAGGAAATAAATAAACAAATACACAAAAAAGTTATTTCTTTATTTAAAAGTATTCGATATTTTTCTGTTAAAAACACATGGAGTTATAGAACTTATAAGAGTTATAAAATTTTCTAAAATAATATTTTTCTTAAATATGTATAAAAATAACATAAAGTGAAATGATATGTATTCTAACTTGTATTAATCTCCTTGCTTTCAGAATTTACTTGAGTCATTAGTCATTACCAGCTTTCAAAATAATCATTTCTATTCTTCATTGTACATCTCATGAGAAAACATTCAGTAATACTTTAGACAATGATTTTTCAAACTAATTTACACAAGCTCATTATTAATACAATTTTTATAATATTATTGTTTATCAATTTGTAGGTACTACAAAGTTATACTTTTAATTTATAGATAAACACGTTACTAATAGAAATTTTATTATGTTATTTATCAATTTGTGCAACTAAAAATAAAATGATAATACATGCAGAAAGTATTAAACAAAAAGATGAATTCATTGTACTAGAAAAATAATTTTGATAAGGATTCAATTTTTATGTTTCCATTATATCACGATGACCCCATGGAAGTGTTGTAAAAGTTTGAGGTATTATAAATCGCTTATCATCGTGAGGACTTAGCGCAATTTTCTGCTGTGTGACTGTGGAGACGTTATGTTTTTGTGAACGTATTAAATTTTGTTCCAAAGATTTTTCTTTTAATTTTTGCAAACATTCCAAATAATCATCGAAAGTAATTTTGTTTTTGATAACATTCTTCTTAACACCTTTAGCTTTTTTACATTTATCTTCACCCTCCACCCTGTGCGCGTAACTTTTCGATCGTAAGCCTACAAACTCTGTCATAATTCTTCCGTTCAGCTCATCTTTCATTAAGCCGGGAACTTTCTTATTTACACGAGGAATATTAAATCTGTTATTATCTGGATAGTCACTGGTATCAAAGTGTTCATAACAGTCGCTCCGAATTATTTCGTAAACATCATCACATTCGATTTCATAAATCAAAGAATCCGTATCCGTATAACACACTCTGCAATTACTTCCAAATTTAGACTTCATGTATCCATAATGAAATTCGTAAAGTTTCGTCTTTGAGATGTCGAGTACGCACATGCCAACGTATATGGGTTTATTAAAGAAAATTTCAGTTTTATTCAATTCTATCGCTACCAGGTTCTCATTAAATGTAGTGGAAGATTTAAATTCAGGTTTAGCAATTAATTTAGCTGCACCATATCTTCCCTCCCATTTATTTATGAGCTTAACGTTACTGCGTTTTCTAATGTTCTCCATAGTTTTACCAAAAGCTGCGTTATTTAGTAATTTATACAAATCTTTGTCAAAGTCGTTCTTTGCTGTGGTTCTCAGAGATGTATTTAAATCAATGTAAGGTTTTAACCATGCTGCCTGATTAAATTTCAACGCGCGATGAATTTTGATTAATTTCAAATCATTTGCCAAAGCTTGTTGTAAACTTCTATAATGTATGACGTAGCGATCTTTATTGTAAAGTGTAGCCATTAATTTCTGTTGTTTCGATTTAGGAGCGGTAATGTGTTCTGAGCAAAACGGTAAATCAGAGTGTTCGTCGTGAACATCAGCCGGATATTCCAAATCAACTTCCAAAATGTATCCTACAGAGCTGTCTTTCGAAATATCATTAAAATTAAAGTTCTCCAAATCATCTACCCATTCAAATCCTCCATAGGGTAGGAATTGATTCATGGCCCATCCATAGAGATTGTTAACGTCCTCGTAAAGCAAAAATTTTGATGGTTGAGTGGGATCATAGTTGTCCATGTACTTGTTATTGGCTTTGGCGTATCGTTTCGAACACTGACTTAATCCACCTCGAACTCCTCGCTCGATGAACATGAGCATATCAATATCTGTTAATAATTCTAGCTCAATCTCTGTATACTTGAGCATAGCATCCCAAGTATACCCGGGAGCTGAGTAATAATGAGCAGGATCGAGTCCGTGTGATTTCATTAACGTGGAACGAAATTGTTTGAAAATGTCAGCCAACAGTAAAACGTCAGTTCGCAAGTACAAGTCCGAATACTCTCCCAAATTTTGAATTTCGAATTGCCTCCATACGTGTTGAGCGTGTGCATAATCGACGTCGCTAATATTTTCATCATTTAATTTATTATAAAATTTCTCTATGTGTGGTAATTTTGTTTCCGTAAAACGATCAAACGAATCAAAGTAATCATATGGATACACACCCTTACGCGTTAGCAACTCGAATTTTTCCTCGGGTAAATTTTGAAATTCTGATTTTAGAACGGGGTACGTCTCTAAATTCGAAGCTAATTTATCCAGACTTGAACTCATAAATCTAAACGAATCAATAAAACGGAATTTTACTAAATTTTCATCAATCTGTTTTGTAAATGAAATATATTTTTCTTTATTTATGGGAAGCAAATCAATGCGACCCTCAAAATCTGAAGCTAAATTTTTAATTATGAAATGTGAATCGTAACCGCTCAGGTTGTGAAATACTACCGGTACCACGTGACCATCCTTATAATTAATATTACATCCCTCGTGTGCAGCTCCACGGAACACTCCCAAAATGTGGTCGTGGTCCCTTACTTTTTTGTCTCCCAAAGTAAACTGTTGCTCGCAGATGTGACAGTGTGTTGCATTATAAAATTGTTGTTTTTCGCTCAAAGTTAACGGTTCCATGGGTAGAGGGCAAAGAAAAACGGTTTCCAAATCTTCCGCGAACTGGTGCAGTTCGGTAGTAAACCATTGTATACGATCCTCACCGCGATATGATCTATATACAGATAAAGAATCATCATAGGAACATTTGATGTAATAAGCAACGCTGCAAGGTACATGTTCCTGATATTTGTTTTGGTCGTTACTTGGTTTCAATATACATTCTAGATCAGCATAAATTATGAACGGTGCCTTAACTTTATTTCTGAAATTTTTGAACTTTAAAATATTATTTTCTATCGCAGGCATTCTGATTTTACAAGCATTTAATTCTCCACAATCTACTGCATGTTCATCTAAACGTTCCTGACTGTAAAAGTAATTAAGACATCGATCACAGAAGTATTTTTGATGTTGATTTGCACTAAGCTGACTAGACACCAACCGAGAAAGATTTTTTATCCATACGTAATGATAGTTTATCGGTGCAGTGTTGCTTTCATCATAACTGTCCTGTATCAAAAGCAGATTCACATGTTTTGACTGCTTTGCTTTCGTAAGGTAACAAGGTCTGACATCAAACTTTTTCTTCCCTATTTTCTCCAATACGTAAACATTAATTGACAAACCGTTTTGCTGTTCAAAACGTGGAATCTGCTTTATAGTTATAAGCATCGTGATATTTTTTAAATTTAAAACGGATGAATAGTGGGGGTATAAAGTAATTCGATCACAGTGTTTTCCATGGCTTACTGGATGAAGTGCTGATATTACCGCCCATGCAAAGCATGCATCATCGTTGTTTTTTACATCACAAAATCTTCTAAGCGGACACTAAATCGCGCAAATATACACTTTACGTTTCGCAGTCGTTCGACTGCTTCGTCAGAAGTGAAAATTATGTTGTCAAAATAAACAAGGTTGTCAACGGAAAAAATCCACAATAACAATAAACAAACTTCAAACAAAAAATACATATCATTACCCTACATTGAACCACTATATGACACATTTAAACACATATTCAAAAAACACAATTTAATTTTAGCTAGCAAATCTGTAAATAATTTAAATAGTATTTTCTCAAATTTAAAAACCAAAACACCAAAATTAAAACAGCCAAACGTAGTTTATGAAATTAAATGTTTCAATTGTAATTCATGTTATATTGGAGAAACAAGCCAAAATTTAAAAAAACGTCTAGACCAACATAAATATCATATCCAAAAAAATAATCAAAATCATTCAATGCTTGTAGAACATTCATTAGAAAATGACCATAATTTTGATTTTGAAAATACTAACATTTTATATTACGAGTCTAATATTTTCAAAAGACGTTTTATTGAAATGTGTAAAATAAAAATGTCGTCGAATTCTATTAATAAACGTACTGATTTTGCAAATTTAAATGATACATTTTGTAGTTTTCTCGATTCCTTAAATAGAACATAGATCTGTCAATTTTTTAACATTTGTAATGTTCAAATTATTTTTAGATTAAAAATAAATATAATATACATAAAAAAAAAAAATCAAGTTACTTTTTCAGTTTCCGTTGACAACCTTGTTTATTTTGACAACATAATTTTCACTTCTGACGAAGCAGTCGAACGACTGCGAAACGTAAAGTGTATATTTGCGCGATTTAGTGTCCGCTTAGAAGATTTTGTGATACAAATTTCATCGGACAAGAACCAACTGTAAATGTTGTTTTTTACGTTGACGCATGCGTATTTAAGTTTAATGTATTGAGGAAGTTCGATGTATGATGATCCTGGTTGAAGCACGAATTTATTGATGTTAATGACTAGATTGATTATTTTCGACAAACTCCATCCACTTTGTCGTTCCTGAAATTCTTGTAGCTGTGTAATTATCGGTTCTCTAACATTAAGGTTGAACCAATAGTCGATGTCGTTGGTGTCGCGGTATATTGGTGCGTTCTTGCTGTTCATGTACTTCTCCTCGACAATCTCTCTGTCACCTTTCTTAATTATAAATTCCCCGCAGAGAATTGCGTTGATCTTAAATGCCTCCTCGTTCTTCAAACCGTTCTTGATGCGTCTTCGAAAAAGTGCCAATGCATCGTCAAGAAACGTTCCGACATCTTTATGATTTAAATTCACGACGACGCCGGTCCTGATTCGACTTTGGAACGCCGCCTGCATTTCTACCCATTTGACACGATCTACAGGTCTTCCTTTTCTCACACTCAAACCTTTACCTATACGTGATTTCGTTTTAATCAATGTGCGATAACTTTTAATTTGTGCAATGGTCGTTAATAAATGTTGCTTGCATCCTATGGATATATCGTTCCTTCGTCGAAGTAAGTCATTGAGAGCGCGCAGATTTTTATTGCATAATTTTATGCTACTCTCAGCGTCATTAGCATTTAAAAATGCTGTTTTTACATCGTTAAGAAGAGCTGTTGCTGTATTGTTGATCGAAGTCATTTTATATGAAGACTGAAAAAAAATAAAGAGAGTTATCAATTTATCACCAAAAAATATTGCTCATGCATGCGCAGTCTCGAGTATAATAAATATTGCTTTTTGCTCACGCATGCGCATTCTCGAGTACAATCTGCGAAAAATACCAAGAATAATTGTTTGCTTCTATTGTAAATTAAAAGTTAAAACAAAAATAAAAATTAGAAGTTGATGTCTTGAAGGATGAAAAAATATACTGCGCAACAACAGTCTGGGTTCACTCAGTTTTCGAATAATAGTAGAATTAACTAAATAATATTGCATCTTGCTCACGCATGCGCATTCTCGAGTATAATCTGTGAAAAATACTAAGAATAATTGTTTGCTTCTATTGTAAATAAAAAATTAAAACAAAAATAAAAATTGGAAGTTGATGTCTTGAACGATGAAAAAATATACTGCACAACAACAGTCTGGGTTCACTCAGTTTTTGAATAAGAATAGAATTAGCTAAATAATAGAATAATAGTCTGGGTTCGCTCAGTTTTTTAATAAGAATAGAATTAATACTCATGCATGCGCAATCTCGAGTATAATAAATATTGCTTCTTGCTCACGCATGCGCATTTTCAAGTATAATCTGCGAAAAATACTAAGAATAATTGTTTGCTTCTATTGTAAATTAAAAATTAAAACAAAAATAAAAATTGGAAGTTGATGTCTTGAACGATGAAAAAATATACTGCGCAACAACAGTCTGGGTTCACTCAATTTTAGAATAAGAATAGAATTAGCTAAATAATAGAATAAAAGTCTGGGTTCGCTCAGTTTTTGAATAAGAATGTATTAACTAATTAATTTTATAAGGAAAGAATTCTTAATTTATAAAATGAAAAATTGCTAATGAACTCGGACTTTTGTTGCGAAGTGTATTATAAAATTCTCCAATTTTCTTAAAAACCTTAGAACGAGGTCTTCACTCCATCGTATATGTTTATATTTTGTAGATAATCAAATAATAATCTAAAAATTTTAAGTACATTTTCAACGCTCCTTCACCGAACTACAGATAAACAAGTCAAGGTTGTTGTATGAGATAATTTGCGATGTGCATTACGGTGAGTTTGCAGTTTTCTTATCTTCAATTACTGTTTGGATGGGAAAATTTTAATAAGTTAGATGTGCGGTACGAAAACATAGCCGTTTCTGAAAGAAATCAGGAACAGAAATCATTATCCATTAGAAAAGAGTAAAACGTTTTCTTAAATTTAAACTGCCAGAAATACTTACATAAGGAAGTAGAAGTAAGTTATAAGGATATTGAAGTTAAATAATTTCAATGTTACACAGAACATTTAATATTGCTGAGAATCCTTGGTGGAGGAATCAATATTCCAGTCCTCAAAGAGTGAGTGAAGTAGTAGAGAGGATTAACTACTTACGTGAAACTATAATAGAGAAAGTGACCGTAGAAGATTTATATTGGAAGGGCTATGTGAACGTTCATCACACAAAGTATTTGTTGGAGTGTTTTATTGGAGAAAATAACGACACCACACTCACATACTTCGATGTGGAGAAGATAGTAAATACAAGGTTTCTAACAATGTTATGGAATGTTTTGTTCAATAGAAAAAAATATTACAGAATGAAAAAGTTGAAAAATTTAAATCAAACAGCAAAGCACATGTTTTCTAATATCTATCTACGTAAACTATCTCCACTGGAAAATTTAAACGTAGAATTTGTTACAAAATTGCATCGACAAGTGGGAAAAGGAGTTATACCGAGTGCTGGAAAATTTCGAACAAAAGATTCTAAACCTGCACAAGAGATTTTATATTATTTGACTCCTCATTTGATTGAAAATCATCTCCAAACCTTGCTTGAAGAGTGTCAACAGGTATTTGCAGACTCAAACTTGTCGTTAGCAGATTGTGTTAAATATGGAGCTGGCTTTTTGTCAAAGTTTCTCTTCATACATCCCTTCTCGAATGGAAACGGAAGAGTTGGTCGTCTTCTATTGAGCTATTTACTTGCAAAGCATACCATAGTACCGCTGTCTCTGTATACTTCAAATTCTTTAAGAAACACTTACTTACAGTGTCTTCGTGAAACCAGAGAGTTCCATTCTGAGTTCAATAAACCAGCTTCGCTTTCTAGATTTATAATTGAAAACATCGAAAGAGAATTCACGGATCTTTGTTACCTCATGGATTTAAATAATACTAATTAATAATAGTTTTAATGAATAAATAACTGTTAGATTTATATAGAAAATATTCTTAATTTATAAAATGAAAAATTTCTAGTGAACTCAGACTTTTGTTGCGAAATAGTGTATTATAAAAATTCTTCAATTCAAAATGTATTTTTGCAGATGAACAGTAATCTAAAATTTTAAGTAAACGTATCTTCTTCAGCGAACTATAGATAAAGGAGTCAAGGTTGTTACGATGAGACACAGTATTTTATTTAAGTCTAAAATTTTAGGCAAAATATCTCCTTCTAGAAAGACAGAGCAAACTACAGAAAAAATATTCAAGGTTGTTGTATGAAATGATAGTACATTTGAGCAAAAAATAAAAATTAAAAAAATGCATAATTAAATTTATTTACCGTATCAGTAAGGGTAATGAAAAGAACACTGGAAATGTACACTTCAGTAGAAGGTGACTTGATAAGAATAATAATATGTTTTCCTGTTATCAAATTTATAGACCTCAATAAAAACTCATCAACCAATCAAGTGTTAGATAATTAAACTTTGAACTGATGCAATCAAGGTTGTTGCATCATCATGTTTTAACTTACTATCTAATTTTAATTTCATAGCGTAGGAAATTGTTAAATTTAAACAAAATTTCATATTTTAGAATTAAGAATTAAACAAATTAAATTAAATACTAAACGGTCTTTGCTATTGCAAATTATGCATGCGATTATTTGCTATTCCTGTATAATCATAAACAAGATAGAATAAATTACCTAAAGGTAAATTAGTTTTATCTAAATATTAATTATTTACTTTCAATGAATTAAATTTTTATATACTTCTGAATGTAATAATTAAGTTTGAAATTAAAAAAAAAACAAGATGTAATGTAATTTTATTTTTATTAAATAAAAGTACAAATTTTGTTAACACTGGCACTGGACATACAGCTGAATTCAAAAAAATCGGGAAATGTCAAAATAAATCGACACGTTTTTTTCAATATTTTCATAGTGTGAAAATGGATTTATTAAAAATAGGTTAGATTTATTTGACGGTATGTCAGTTCATAGGTAAATAGGTTAATTTTTTTTAAAGATATGTATGGATTGTCAAGTAGACAATTAACTGACAAATGGAACCAAATTTACAACTGGAAAAAAATCATTTCCCGTTTTTTTTGAATTCAGCTGTATGTAATTGTAAAATCAGAGGTAACATTTACTTTTCTTACAACTAATAAATTTTTTTATATAATTATATTAATTGAATTATGTTTGAGATAATTTTTAAAAACAAGCACAAATTTCAGTAATACTGAAAATTGTGTTAATAACAACTGTTCATTATGTAGGATGTAATAATTTAATTTTACTTTTCTAATTGATCTTGAAAATAAATTTTCAGTTTATTTTAAGAGATTATTAAGGTTCTGATTGATCACAAAGCACTATTTTGTAATAACCCCAAGGTAAACTGTTTTCATTGACTATCCAATAACGTAAATCGCAGTAGTACTGTTCGGACACTCTAGTACCTTCCCATGCAGTGTTGTAATACTGAAAATTATGTTAATAACAACTGTTCATTATGTACATGTAACAATTTAATTTTACTTTTCTAATTGATCTTGAAAACAAATTTTCAGTTTATTTTAAGAGATTATTAGAGTTCTGCTTAATCACAAAGCACTATTTTGTAATAACCCCAAGGTAAACTGTTTTCATTGTCTATCCAATAACGTAAATCGCTGTAGTACTGTTCGGACACTCTAGTACCTTCCCCATACCGATAAGTATACCAAAGTCTCACATTTTCTATATTCACTTTCAATTTTTGTAAACACATTGCAGGTTTTTCTGATAATTTCTTCAATAATGGTTTCTTTATATTGCTCTCGTACCATTCAGTTAAATTATCATGTTCTCGTAAAGATGCTGTTCGAGTTAGGTAATAGTAAGTTTCATTGTCATCACGTTCACAAAACAATTCAGCCGAGATTTTAATTGCACTCTGCGCAATTGCAAGCATCGATGTTAATTCTGCATTAAATACTTGAAAACAAACATTAAAAAAATCTATTTGATCACATAGAAACATTGGTATTATAAAAGATGAAATAATAGATTTGTTCGGCCATAATATAGGATCCCAATGTATCAAATATTCCTCTTCTTGTTCTTGTTCGGGAATAGGTTGTAACTGTGGCACACACATTTTGCAACTGATGTTTAACACGTTCTCATTTTCAGATTTATAGATTTTTATAACCAATCAAAAGCAAGCATATTAATGTAACTTTGAATATACATTTTAAACTATAAAATTGTGTGCAATTATTATATAAATACTTTTCAGTTGGTACCCTCTTCTGAACATATAAATTACAGAACATAATATTTTTTCATTAGTTAAGTGTGAAGTGTAGAGAGAACATGTTACCTGCTCTTTATGTTGTCGTCGCTTTTATCATACATGTAAAGTATGATACGGAAGAAGTGCTCAATGCCGTAAACTATTTGCATCATTATGGTTATTTAGAAGTTGATAATAATTCGCTCAGTGTGATTAATGAAAATGATGAATCGTTCAAATCTTCACTAAGAGTATTTCAAGAATACTATGGCCTACCAGTAGACGAAAAATTAAATGCGGAAACAATCAAATTAATGCAAACTCCAAGATGTGGTAATGCTGATGATCCGTTGTCCCTTACAACCTTATATAAATGGCACGATACGTCTCTAACGTGGAATTATCCATTGGCTCCAAAAACGGTTCTAAATATTACTAAAGAAGTATTCTGGTTATGGGAGGAACATTCGAATTTACATTTTACTCAATCTCAAACCATGCAGGACTCGAATATAACAATTGTACATAGAAACAAACGTCATCTGAATGCTAAGAACAATAATATTTGTAATTTCGATTTTGATGGGATTGGAAGAACTCTGGCACATTCATTTTACCCAGCACCACATATTTTTCAACGAGAAGTTCATGTTGATTCAGATGAATTGTGGTACTTATTTTTAGGAGAAGCACCCCCATACCAGACTAGTTTATATGCAGTATTAGCTCATGAAATAGGACATACGTTAGGACTCCCACACACTAGTAATGAGCAATCTGTGATGTTTGCATTCTACACTGAGAAAAATGTATATTAAAAACCGTGTTGTAAAAAAAGTATCATTAATAATAAAATAAATTGTTTTAAAAGTAGCAACATTGTTTAAGTAAAGGAAGTAAATTTTTCTCTTAAAAGAAATGAGAATGCGATTATATTACATTAAGCATATGATTTTGTAACATTTATGAGTTCGTCCTGCAGATATGATGTTTACAACATAAAATTTGTAGGTCAAAAAGCGATCGAAAGATGTCACTACTTAAATTGTTCATTACTTTCACATCGCAATGGCATATAACCTAGAAGAAATCGATTTGGTTTGCAGTGGAGTTCATAGACAACACAACATAACATAATACATTTATGTTTTCTATGGTGGAGTTCTGGAGCTACGGTTCTGTTGATGAAGGCCCATTGAGGCCTTAAACAGCTGTACAGAGCAAGCTCGAGGAATCCGCTGTAATCAAAACCGATTTGCACAATTTTTTTTTAATAAAATTTGTAATTTAATATACGTTTTTTCTTAAATCGAGTACTTATTTTTTTTGGTGCAGCTGCAAAGGTTGGTGATCGTGTGAATCCCGTAGCTTCTTATCTGTGCGTAGATATAAATGTTAAAATATAAATATATTAAACGATATTATATTTTATATTTTAGCCATTTTAGAATATCTTTTTATAAATTTAAATATATAACAGTTAATACAAATATGTTTTTAAGTTAATAAAATGATTTTGCTGTCACATATAGTAATATAAATTTTTGTAAAAATTACTATATTTATATTTACTTTTACAACGTAATTCTCTCCGTGTATAATCATGATTTATTTAAAAGCAACTCTCGCATCGAACTCCATGCAGAAGATATCTTAGCGATTCAAAATTTGTATGGACAAAGGAAAACAACCACGACTCAAAAGACTACGACTGTGATACCTACAACAAAGAAACCTACACCATCTCTAACCAAAACAACATCAAAAAATGAGCCATTATCTAGAAACATTGCTGTAACAAACGTGAAAATTGAGATGACAGCACCTGACTTGTGTACTATTAGCGATAAAGTTAATACATTTCTCATTGTGAATAAATATCTTTATATATTCTATGAAAAATGGATTTGGATGGTGAAGTTAGGTTTAAAAACGTATAACGAACCTTTATTAATAACTGACTGGTTATCGTTTCTACCTACAAATTTTACTAAAATTAACGCAATTTATCAAAGACCTAATGGAAATATTATCTTTTTTATTGATAATGAAATGTACGCGATGAATTTCCCCTTACTCCAAGTGGTTCCCGGTTATCCGAAACCGTTATCATCTTTTTATCATGGACAGCAAAATGAAATACAAGGAATAGTCAATACGTATACAGGCAAAACAATACTGTTATATGAAAAAAATGTTTTTGTTGAATTGGATGAGTGTAATCTACGAAGAAAACGTCATGGTTTAATCAGTGAGGAATTTCCAGGCATACCGAATACTGTTCGAAGTATTTTTCGATACATTAATGGAATGCTATACTTTTTCGACGATAATAATTATTATGAATACAGTGAATTTACTCGTACTTTAATTAGAACAGGACCACGTGATCTATCCGTCTTCAACCTGAATTGTCCCAACATAAACGTATTAGAACAAATTAGATTGCTTCTTTCAAAATTGATATCACTAAAATGAAAACTTATTTACTAGGTATAATGTGTATAATTAAGGAAAAACTGAATATTATTCTTCCTAAGAAATAAAGTTTAATTCCTATATTATAAAAATAAAGATGATTTCTGTAAGTGCATATTTGTATTTTCATTTTATATTGAAAAACAAAAAATAAACTGATATTTTTAAACAATTTTTTATTTTGCGCAATCATCCTTTATCTAATGAAAAGCTACGTACAAATTTATAAACATCAACTTCATAAAAATTTTATGCTTTCAAACTAATAGTACGAAAAATCACCGTCAGGAAAACAAAAGCAATGCATTTATCTGGAAGAGATTAAAGTTCAAACAGTTTAATTCGAAAGTTCAGTTCTAAACATACTGTGATACGTGACAGTTCTATTCGCCCTTCAGTCCGTTATATATAAAGTTACAGTTCTACTTTTTCCTTGCAAGTAAGTACGTTCAATATAGATTGTTTTTTTTTTTTTAAAGTTCTCAAATTTGACTGCTTTAATAACTACTAACTTTTCGAAAATCAAAACTAAATTTACAGTTTTATATTTGTAACCACAATTATTAGTTTAAACCAATACGCTTCTAAATTTTACATAATTTGTATGACGAAATTGACCTATTAACCTTTACGTGTGATAAATTTTATTTGATTCACAACACGTTTAAACCGATATATAATAATTTGCTTTTTTGTTTGACGCTTCTAAATTTTACACTTTTCCTGTAATTTGCATGACGTTCGAAATTGACCTATTAACCTTTACGTGTGATAAGTTTTATATGACTTAGTACCTATAATTTGTTTTTACTTTTGGCGATTCTAAACTTTACAATTTTAGGCTACGCTACGCTCACACTGATGAAACCAAACAAAAAGCACGTAAAACAGCTTTGAACTGCTTTTTGTTTTGATATTACCAGTGTGTGGCCTGATCCTATTTAAAGCATTGAAAACAAAATTAGCCAAAAACGTTTTGTATGTAAATTTGCTTATTTGAAACTGATACAATTAAAGTTGTTGCGTCACCATGTTTTGTCTTACGTTATCATCTTTATTTAAATTTGCTTACGAATGTATATTATCAGTCAACATAAACAATTTTCACCAATCAGATAATTTTGATCTATTTAATAATTAAAAGACGAGTAAACATTCTAATTTGAAAGAGAACAAATGTTTTTTTCTTTTTACTGTTTCACTCGATTCGTGTTGGAACAAATGATACCATGCATTTTTACATCTAAAGTCGTACACAGGTTTCGCATTCTTACATCTAAAGTCGTATACACAGCTTTCACATTTTCAAACAGTTTCATTATTCGCCACAACTTACCTCTCCCTTTACTATTGCAGGCCAGAGCACGCTCCCCCCAGGCAACGCTTCACATCTTTTTTATTCAGGTCAGCAGACATCGCTTACCTTCAGCCGCTCCAAGGTCACCAGACGCCGCTTATCAGACTCAAAAGTCACCAGACACCGCTTATCAGACGCTCCAAGGTCAAAGGTCACCAGGCACCGCTTATCTTCAGACGCTCCAAGGTCATGCACCAATTTTGACGTTTTTTGAGGCCTGTGTTATTTCTTATGGGTTTTTGGCCCCGAAGCGGCATAGCTATACTACTAATAGTATTCTTGTTTTTTTTTTTTTAGAATTGAGGGTTTTCCGACAAAAAAAACATTTGTCTTTTTTGTGAAATTGAAAACTCTGGTTCAAATATTTATTTTAGTTAGGTAGATCTAGACAAAATTGAAGTTATCGGTCACAATCTTATCATTAAAAACAAAAACAACAAAAAAAAACTAATAAATAACTAAGTAAATTAAATTTAATATTCAAATTGTCAGGATGCGTATTATTAAATAAATTACAAACGTCTTGTAAACTTCTACGTCTATCTGCATAACCCAGCATCATAATTATTTCAATTTTTTGACGTTCATTTAAATTCGCCATTGCTAATATTAACAGCAGTCAATTGCACAATTGAATTTGACGTAAACAATAACCACTGATAAAGTTACTCGCTCGAGTTTGTTTATCGCTTACTTAGATGTACCTGACCTGGCGCTAATAAGCATGCACGACGGGAAATGAATACTTGAAATATTGTTTTTTTTTCAGAAACTCCTCAATTCTAAAAAAAAACAAGAATGCTATTGTGAAGAGAAAAAAATACTCTACCGAACGGTAGAGTAAAATTAACAAGTTTCTATTAAAAAAATTACGCAGATAGGCATAACTCAAAAACAATTGAAGAAAAAAAATCAAGTATTCTCAATTGTAGATAAAAGTTTCCTAAAAAACTTTCATAGAGAACATAATTTCCTAAAATGAATAATAGTGGCAATAAATAACCGTTTCCAGACTTTTAACTAACCCTGTATGTAAACTCAGAATCCATAAGACACGTCTCTCTCTAGCCCATTAGTCTACCGTCTCGTTGCCAAGAATGTCTCTATGTGCGGGGATCCACAAGAACGTAATTTTTACTTCAGAATCGCTCAATTTGAAATAACTGTCCTTCAGTTTTAATCTCAAAGGGTCTGACTTTGCCGAGAAGTCATTGGATTTGAGTGAAGTTAATGCACTTTGTAAATCAGAACAAATCAAAGCAGATTTAATCCTACATGAGTCTATAAGATCGAGTGCTTCCAGCAAAGCATGTGTTTCAGCTCTGCATATTGCTGTGGTATTTAGCATATACCTTTTTAGAAATAAATGAGATCTCAGGGCCTATTGTTTTAATTATTAGACACGTTACAACACTGCTCGGGGTTCCTAGGCAATGAAGTAATTTAAAATAGCAATGAAACTCTGAAGGCATTTATTGAATTGTTGTTGTGCAAATTTATGAGCAACGTGGTGAAATGGGTAAGTAAAAAAATATTTTTAATAACAAATTTATTTAATTGTAGTGTTGGCAATGTTGAACAGTAAACGTCAAAGCAAATATAAACATAACCAAAAATAATCATAAGTTGCGAAACGTACATAAAATTACAATTTTCTTTGTCACGACGAATTGAAATTGATAAAACTCAACCTCGCATTCATCAAGAACAAACAGGTCTGTTATCCTCAGAAACCGCTAAGGTAAAACCCTCATTCGAGTCCCTCAGAATTCTAGAAATTATTGAATGCAATGAAACGTTATTGTGTCGTTATGTAAATTGATTATGTGACATGTATACTGGTGATTTGTTGAATTATAATGTGCCGTTTAAAACAAAGATGTAGTGTTTGTGGTGGATTTTTAACTCTGTATGACAAAAGCAACATGTAATTATTCCATGTCGAGTTTTGCCAAAACGAATCTTTGACGTACCAGATATGACAACCAGTCTGACCTGTATACGACACGTTAAAAATAACAAAAGTGTGGAGTTTGTGCCAGACATTAACTTCGTATGACAAAATCAACATGTAATTATTTCATGTCGAGTTTTCTCAAAACGAATCTTTGACGTATCAGATATGAGAACCAGTCTGACCTGTATACGACACGTTAAAAATAACAAAAGTGTGGTGATTGTGTCAGGCATTAACTTCGTATGACAAAATCAACATGTAATTATTCCATGTCGAGTTTTTCCCAAAACGAATCTTTGACGTATCAGATATGACAACCAGTCTGACCTGTATACGACACGTTAATTACAAGTGCAAATGACCAAAAATCAACAATAATAATAATAAATTTTAAAACTTTTACCATTCTAGAAGATGTTGACACAATCACAGTCCAAGGAAGACTTAAATTTACAGGCAAAATTTCCCCACTTATATAGTAAAACAAACCCACACAAACTAACGCAAAAGGAAACCTAACCTCAAAATTCGAAAATAAAATCAAAAATTTAACAAAATTAACTAAAAAAAATGTGATTCTATACAAAGCAAAGTTACACAAATTAATTCAGCTCTTCGTAGGCCAACCTATCAGTCCCAATCGAAGTGCCTTCACCTTGAGCATCTTTACTTTGCCCCCATCAGGAAGGTGGAGCAGATATCGGCGCTTGTTCCCTCTTCGGTCCTTAAGGAACTCACGAGGAAGCTTTTTGACGGCTTCCTCGAACTCAGCAGCCTCCATCTGCAGCGGGGCAGGCGTTTGAAAATCCGGCAACCCAACCTCCCTGACCGAAGTGCTCTGGACCTCAGGCATCGACAAGACAGGCCTATCAGGTGTTGTGAGGAAATCAGGCATGGCCTCGGTGTCTGAGTCATCCCTAAAGAGCTCTCGAAATTTGCCCTTCAACCAATTGGCAGTACTTGGTGAGTCGAGACTCAAAGGATCGTCTTCCAGGTTATGTAAACTCTGCATTTAACCACAAAATCTTCTAAGCGGACACTAAATCGCGCAACTATACACTTTACGTTTCGCAGTCGTTCGACTGCTTCGTCAGAAGTGAAAAAAAAATGTTACAAAATCTTCTAAGCGTTCGACTGCTTCGTCAGACTGACGAAGCAGTCGAACGACTGCGAAACGTAAAGTGTATAGTTGCGCGATTTAGTGTCCGCTTAGAAGATTTTGTGATACAAATTTCATCGGACAAGAACCAACTGTAAATCTGCATTTAACAAATTCAAAATATAACTATAAGAAAAATCTTAATGAAAGTTTAATTTCTAGAACTCTAAAGGACTCTGTTATACAAACATGATAGAAATGTGGCGCCAAAAGCCGAAAGAAAAATCATATTTATCAAAATAAAACAAATTCAGCGTGTGTATCCTTTTATTTTAAATTTATTAAATCCTAGAAAGGAAAATAACACAGCAATATGTTGATTTCAAGTAGTAATTTTTTCTTGGTTGTAACATTGTTAAAACTCATATCGACGGTTAAAACGACATAAGCGACAAAAACAAGATTTTGTGTTACAACGATTTATTGAAATTACTTACCGTTATGGAAAAGTTAGTGATTTTACACATTTCTGTTAATCGTCTCTTATCTTCCTCTTTAATTTTACGAAGTTGTAAAGCAATATCTATAATTTGTTAGGTAAAATTAACTAAAAGTTTCATATTTTGGCGCTTGTGCTATTTTAGTAAAACGTCTTTGTGATAGATTCGTCGCTAATTTCAATTTTTTTGGCGCCTATGTCTGTTATGCATTTTTTTAAAAAGTTAGAACGTCGCTTAATACGTTTACTTATGTCGTTCATAATGGAACCAATTTTTTCACTATTGGGGAGCTTACGTCATTATAAATAATATCGTATTTTTATAAACATCACTTTATTGAAAAAAAGACAGGTAACACAAATTAAACAAACTAATTTATTAAAAAAATTAACTTTAAACGAAAACATTACTATAATAGTTCATCCTCGATATCGGTTTCTTCTAGAACATCGGGAATTTTGGAATCACTTTTTAAGCACAAGTACTCTTTGTGATATTGGGGTTTGATGACGTTAGTTTTGCAAAGTGTCTTTAAATTCTCCAATTTTTTCGAAGAAATCGGTAACTCTTCTTTGTATGCATTTTTAACATTCATACCAAATTTGAATTTCAAACTGCACTCCAGCCAGTTATCATCCTGCATATTACCTTTAAAAGATGTGCGATAGATTAATTTATCAAAATCCTTGTTAAACCTGACGGTTTTGATGTCAGTTATTTTAACATCTTTTTTTCCTACTTTGATTTTTAAATTGCTAGCAAAAGTTTTCCAATCCAAAAAGTCTGTATAATGAAGAACTTGAACGAAATAAGGGGCTGGATGTAATCTGGCATTTGTTAAAATTGTGGGCCATTCAGATGGTGCTTCAACTATTACTTTTCTTGTACTTTTTTCTATGACCGCATGCATGGAATCCACGGGCATATAGGTATGCCCTACCACTAAATACGTTAGTGTAATAGTTTTTATGTACATCGCTCTGTTTAAAAAATATTGTACCATCCCAAGCATTTGCTTATTCTTATTCTGACCAGTGCAATTGTCACAGTAGAGGGAAATATTCTCATAGTTTTTGGAGGAATCTAGTTGTTGTAAGTATATGTATAAACAAGTGCAAATTTCATTCCCGCCTCGCTTCCCATTTTTCTCTTCCCAGAGATAACAGAATCCATTTCTAGATCCGGTTTCATATACCGTAAAATTATATACCGAATACTTTCTGGTAAATCCAAGTAACAAGTTATCCCCATGTGGTGTGCTTAGTACTTTTTGAAGATCAAAACTTGCGACAAGTAAGTTATTGTCATCATTTTTGCACTTATCTTGTTCTTCAAGAAATATAGCCTTTACTGCATCTTTTCCTTCAATATGAAGATTATAGCTAGTTATGTCGTCGGCACGTTTTGTCTCCAAATTTTTAAATTTCTCACATTTTACGCATTTGTCTTTCCTGGGAACATGTATCCCTATGTTGTAGTTTTTCTTAAACATAAACATAAATGTGCTCTTTTTAATAGGAACTTTATTTTCCTTTGCCTGGTTATGCAAATACATTCGGTAGATATTTGCATAGCTCTTCACACTACTTGGCAAATACTTTTTGGTAGATGATCCTCTGTAGTAATGCGAGGGAACAGCAGGAAGGTTTTCAACAAACGCACAAAAAGAGGCGCGTTGTTCTTCAGAAGTAGAATGTGCTTCTTCATTTCTTTTAATGTCTTGTTCTGCATTATTTGACGGAACTAAATTTTTTGTTATTGTTCTTAACATTCTGTGTGAAATATCTAATGTTCTTAGTAAAAATTGTAGGCAAACTTTTCTTTGGACTTCATTCCATGGGAGAAAATATTGCATAGTGCACGTTCTATTTTTTTTTCTTTTTGTAGAACGTCGACGTTTCACCTCAATTATTTTGACACAACTTAAAAGAAAACTTTGCTGCTTAGTTTTATTTCCCAATGACCAAAAAGATGTTTATTCTTTTAGCATCAGCGAACTCTTTACAATTGTTTTGGCAGTTAGTTTTCGCACATGAATTTGGTTGCATTTTCTTCTTTTGCACTAATTGTCCTTTATAGTTTTTGTATTCTTCCCCTGAGTCTTTTTTTTTCTAATTAATTGCACGTTCCGATTCCTTTTTCTTTCTTTTCGAAGATTTTCCAACCTTACCATTTTCAAAATTTGAGATGGAGCTTGAGTCGCTATTACTACCGCTGTTATTTTCGCTTGTTGGTGACGTTGCATTATTGATAAAATTGATTGTAAGAACAGTCAAGTCTTCATTATTATTATATATAAGTTATGTGGGTAACTATCAAGTAAGTTATTATTTACATTTTTAACGTTTTCATCAACGTTTTTGTCGCTTAGAACAAGAATAATGTCTTGCTGTATTGCTTCGTTCAAAACATCGTCCACACAAACTATTTCAATATTATTGTTAATGTTATCCATCTGAAACAATAGATTAATTGACACAAGCGCTAAAGTATAAATCATCCTGTAATTTAATATCCATAACGAAATAGAATTTGAAATCGTCTTTCAAGAACTCTTTTATGTACATTTCTGTTCACGGAAAATGCATACAGTCTTAAAAACGATTTTTACAACTTTTTAGATTTGTGGCTTTGTAAAATTACTTTATAACTCTCTACGATTACATATAACTAGGAAACTGTTCTGCAATGTCAATTCTCGAGTATGACAAGGCTAGGTAATTTTTACATATTTATAATAATTAGAACAAGAACACTAATATAATGCAAGTGTATGCATTTTCCGTGAACAGAACTGTACATTAACACTCATTAGATAGACATTTTAAATCTACAACATCACCTTTTTAAACAGAAAGCAAGTTTTGAAATTTAAAAGTGCGATATGCATTAGCATTGTGTTGGCGCTTATGCCAAACCATTCAACGAAATATCGGTTTGACATAAGCTTTTCGTCATTCATTAATTACCAATAATCAAGGTGGATAACATTATTAAACATTGCAGTTACGTACAAAAGATATAACGTTATGTTTTACATAATATAGTGATACATATACTTACCACTAATTATAAACAAAACCACTAAACTAAAGAGACATAAGTACCTTGACTTCGTTCTAAAAATGGCGCTTAACACGGCTACCAACTTAAGTGAAGTCATTTGATTGGCGCTTATGCAACTTCAAGTGGATATAACTCAGTGAGAAAATTTTTGTCGAATATAACATTTTGAGGATCGTTCAGGCCGTTGGCACTTATTCCAAATCAAGGAAAATCTCATTTTTCGAATTTTTGTCGCTTATGTCGTTTTAACTTGACACCGTCGATATGTACTGCAATTCCAATTTTTTACAGGCCATTAGTAGTAATACTAGAGGGATCCTGGGACACTTCGATGGCATGTCCATCCGAAGTGACCACCGTTGAAGGTCATCCCCATGTTTAGGGGTTGTCTTTAGTGCTGAAGAGGTAATTGAGGGGTGGTTTTTCATGCAGATAAAGTAACCCCTTTGGTTCTTGTAACTGAAGACTTGTCTTCAATGACGTAATTTTACCAGAGGAGGTCGCTGAGGATTTTTTTGGTGGTTCTTGTGAAGAGGCGAAAGAGAGACCGTTGACAATGACCAGAGGTGGTCGCTGAAGAATTTTTTTTGTTTGTTCTCAAAGAGACCGGTCGTCAATGACCAGAGGAGGTCGCAAGAGATTTTTTTCTCCTGACGGTAGTTCTTGCGTTGACGTAAAGGTCGCCTAGCGTGCGGCGTGCTGACCGTTGTACTCTCCTAGTACGAGCGGTATTTCTTAAGCGCGTCACGTTTCGCAGGTTTTAACAAAATTTTTGCGATACCTGTTGCAGGTGACACCTGTTCGTGTCTGTTTTTTTTTTTTTAAATGATAAAGGATAAAAGAAAAGCAAAATTGTAGAATTTTAGGAATCTATGTTCGAACGTCAGACGAGGGGTCAGACGAGAGGTCACGTAAAACGATAAGAGACGCTAGGTCAGACGAGGGATCAGGAAACTGATAAGACGCTTCTCGTTAGAATGTAATATTTTATTTCACGCTTATTTTAATATAAATATAACATTACTAATTAAACAATAAACATACTAATGAAGATATACAGATATTTTCAAAAAATATTACTTGTAAAGTATTTAATAAGGCATTAATTACCAATGTTTTTTCCATGAAGATCTTTTAACAATTGATCTGTAAGACATGGTACACATTTACATCCCGGTATGTCGGTCTCCCCTTTACATTTAGGGCAAACGTATTTTGTTGGAATGGGCATTTTTAGAACAATTTTACTACATTCGTGAGCGGGTGAGCGGGTTAACTAGTCTGTCGTGTAATATTAAACAATAGGCGCAGGTATTTGCGGGCACGTTTTTACTGGTTTCAAATTCTAATCTGATGTCGACGGTTCCCGACTTGAGCGTTTCGTTTTGTCGACTGCAATCGATCACCACCAATGGTCCTAAATCTTTAAATTTCGAAAAATTAAGACACGGTTCGCCTGCAGTTTTATAATAGTAGGATTGTTGAAATTGAGCGTACATTTCGTATAAAATTGCGAATTGGTGTTTTTCAAAATTTAAGTTTAGATTGTCATAAGGATAGACGTCTGAATTTAAATACAATTTTATGTTTGTTAAGTTACAATGATCAAATTGACTGATATTTTTTAGGGTGTCATTTTTTCTACTAGTTTGAAAACCTACGATAACGAAACGTGGCTTCTCTAATTGACTGCTCGCTTTAATGTTCCAGGTATGCCTCGTCGTCTGTTGTAAGAGAGGTAGTTCGTGGAGTTCCCAGTTTCTGAACGCGAGCTCGAGATCTCTTCCTTCATCGATGTACCTAAGTAATTGTAATTTTTCGGTGTCAGAAACTTGAACGTGAGGAATTTTCCATAGTATTTTTAAAAGTTCGATTTGAGGTTTTTCCCCGTTCTTCGTGGTTATGGCGGCGTTGAGATCCGAAGAACTTCTAATGAGTACTAATTCCTGTCGCACGTTTATCAAAATTTTTTTATAGTCTTCACAGAAACCGAGCAGAATGTTTAATGGAATGCAAACGCTAAAATTTCCCTGCGAATCGGTAATTACGGGATTTTCAAGGTGATTCCAACATGCGTTGTTGTGCAATCGTTGTTCGTGAAAGAGGCGTACCCCTTCAAGACCGATGTGATGCCAGGATTTCGAGCGCGATCTATGACCGATCCTCCTACTTCGTATCGGATTTCATCGAACAGGAAGGCGATGCCGTTGTTAACAAAATTCAACGTATTGCTCACTTTACCATCGTGATCGAGTATTTTACCTTCGATGTACAGGTAACTTTGAGCTGGTAATGTATAGATGTCCTGCGTTTGAATCGGTAATCGTATTTCGTCAGATTTATTTAACGTGGTATTTGCGTACGGCGGATGACTATGTATTTCACAATTTATAATAGAATTATCTATTAAAACGTGTTCACCAATGTTCAGCACACCGAAACTCATTTTTCGTATTTTTTTTCTTACAATAATTGGAATCCTAATGATAATAAAAATTATTTATTTTCAGGTGTTAACTCCTTCGATTGCTTCTTTAAACTGAATCCTTGTTGTCCTAATTTTCTTTTTATACCTTTATAGGGAAGAGTATTATATCGAAACACCATTATTTTAACTGTTTTAAATGAAGTCTTATCGTTCTGATCTCGTTTTGGAAATTGACTAGATTCCTGTCTTGATCTAGTATTTTCATGACGATTTCATCGATGTATTTCGTATTTATTGGCAGGTAAATGACGTTGTTTACTTTTTCCACTATTCGAAAACCAGGGGGCACTTGAGGAAAAAATATGTGTAACACGTGATCTTGATTGTTGTTACTATAGGAATTAGTAACTAAATTACATTCAAAGCAAATGGCATTTACTTTAGAAATATTAATAGCAAAATCAGATTTGTATATTCTATTTGCTTTTAGTTTTTTTCTATCGAATCCTAATAGCGGTGCAATCGAATTCGGTTTTTCAAAATGTATAATTTTGTTGCTCTTTATCTCATATTTTAACGTATTATGATTGATGATTGCTTTTAATACTATTTCATCATCATCATCATCCGGTAGATTTTTATTTACAGTAGTTAAAATTTGTCCGGTCGTATTATTTGTAGCGCTAACTATTGTCTTATTACTACTAATTCGTTTTCTTTCTGAATTAATATCAATCAATTGTGATTTTATGTAATTTTCAATATCTTTAATTTCATATGCACCTGAGGGAATTTCTATGGTGTACTTGTCTATATAAAATTTATTGTTCGTTTCATCGATGTTAGGAACTGCATTGAACGAATAAAAATCAATCAGTCCTAGAACGTATGACTTCTCATTATCTAGTATAATTGGCGGATATATTTGCGCACTCAGCACAGACTCTTTGCCTGATAACGTGAACGTATATGACGACATTTCACTAGGTCGAGGGTTATCAAGCGAATGAAAGACTAAACAACATTTACTTAGAATTTATTTAGAAAGAAAAGCTAAACATAATTGTCCACAATTGGAACTGTTATAAGTTTGATAAGGATGATGATTATAAATAATTTTACAGGGCTCTTTCGAATTAAAATACGATTTCTCGAGCCGGTTTCAAATTTCCGAAACTATCGAAATAAATTACTTGAGATCCGGTTTTCTTATAGGCTGTCCAATGAATTCCGGGACCGTTCGCACTGTCCAAATTAATTATTCCTCTTTCAGTTTTTCTAATTTTTTTAGGTAACTCGTTTCTCATAAAGACACCTCGGAAATGTGGAACTTTCATAGTTTTCGCGCATTTTTCTAAATCAATGTTAGTCATCGGTTGATTATTTAAAATTTGTAGTTTTTTTTTTGTAGAAAAAGTCCAAGTCCAGTTTTGTACGGTTTCAAGTATAATCCTTTGCCCATTGCTATCGCTTCCATCGATTTATTGTGACGTTGTGATTCTTTCAATTGTTCTTTCGCAGTTCTCGCTTCGTTTACGGCTTTCGCTATGCCGGTAGCACCTCCGGTCAGAGCACCCAATGCACTTAAGCTGGCAAAAATTGGTATCAAAGGCAATACTCCACCTGTTTTAGGAACTTTAACTATGCGCTCGGTGGGTTTTATTTTATTTTTAAATTTTTTGGATGAATTTAAAGCTATTTTAACCGCAGTACTTAGAGTGCGAGGTTTTTTTTTAAGTATGCGTTTTTTAATTTGCTTGATTGCTTTCGAAAGAGGTACCTTCTTTGTATTTTTCTTTCGATTCGTCTTCGATTTACGTAATTTTGACATCTTTACTCGTCAAATCTCAATTACATACTGAATCATTATACGTGAGAAACTTATTAAATCATAATATCATCATCATCATCATCAAACGATTCTCGTTTTCTTTTTTTAGCACAGCTTTCTACATCATCATTGACAATTGTTGAAGCATTTTCATTTATTTCCAATTTTCTTTTTTCCCCTCTATTAGGTTTCATTTTTTTACGATTAATGAAGTCATTTATTTCTAAGTTTCTCTTTTCATCTCTGTTTAGTTTCACTTTTTTACAATTAAAATAATCTGTTTTTAATTTTTTCTTTTCAGCTCTGTTTAGTTTCATTGGATAATCATCTGCAATGTCTACGTCTATTTTATCATCTATTCGTTCTTTAAGGTTAATTTTATTTTCGTTCTTTGAGTCACTTTTTTGTTTCCTCGTCTTTAGTTTTCTTTCCTTCTTCTGTACTGGTTCGTTTTGCTTTAAAATTTCTAATTTTACCTTTTCATCTCTGTTCGGTTTCATCGGATAATCATCTGCAATGTCTGTGTCCATTTCACGATCTATTCGTTCTTTAATGTTAATTTTATTTTTGTTCTTTAACCTACGTTTTTGTCGCGTTGTCGTCGTCTTCTTCTTTTGTACTGGTTTGTTTTGCTTCAAAACTTTTATACAATGTTCGATGTTTTCAACTGAAGATACCGTAACTTTTTTTGTTTTTTCTAATTTTTTTAGACACTCTTTAATAATTTTTCTGTAGTTTATGTTTCCGATTCCCATGCCCAATTTTACTTTTGCTTTCATAGCACCTGCAATTCCTAACGCTGCCGCTTTCTCGCCGAACGAAGCGTCTTTGGATCGAAATCTTTCCATTGCACTCTTATATAATTTATTATCGGCCATATGTCTACGTGTTACATCTTTTCTTGAGAATATGCTATATCGTGCTCCTGCAAGCTTCATCCAAACCGTTTATACCGACGTCACCGCGTGCCAATCGTTTTTGAAGTTTGGTTCCGGGTCCGCAAAATCTGTAGAGTAGGTATGTGTGGTTCGAAGGGCAAATTATTGATGGCCGTATTTAATAAACTGTCTCCTATATAGCACTTCATTCAATAAAAACACCATGTGATTTATTAAACGACAATTCTCTAACTGAATATAAATTCACACGTTGAGACTATTTCACGACATTTCAAATCGTAACGCTTCAGCAGCATGAAATTAGTTAAACAAAAAACAACGTTTAACATCGAGAATAATAATTTTGAAGATGAACGTTTTAAAAGACATGATGTATTATTTCCTTCGACCTTGAGATGTATCATTGTAGGACCCTCGAACTGTGGAAAAACAAATCTTATCATTAATTTGATTGAGCATCAAAATGGTTTATCGTTTGAAAACATTTACGTGTATTCGAAATCTCTAAATCAACCGAAGTATATTTATTTAGAAGAACTATTGAGACCCATCAAAGGCATAGGTTATTTTATGCGTACAGTGCCAGTGAAAACATACTTTCACCTTCGGAGACGAAACCTAATTCTATTTTTTATTTTCGATGATGTTGCGTGTAACAATCAAGACATAATTCTGTGAATATTTTAGTATGGGTAGACATAATTACATAGACTCGTTTTACCTGTCTCAAACGTATGAAAATACCTAAACATTTAATAAGAGACAACGCTAATTCTCTCATACTTTTCAAACAAGATGATTTAAACTTGAAACACGTTTACAACGATCACGTGGGAACGGATATGAACTTTGAGAAATTTAAAGATATCTGTTCTCTGTTGGAAAAGCGGTCGATATGAATTCTTAGCCATTTTTAAAGACAATCGAAAATATGATGGAAGATACAGAAAAGGATTTGATCAGTATATATCTTTGATTAACTTATATATGATAGTTATTAATGTTCGGAGTATCATACGCACCGTTACCTCTCATCAAGATGGACGATGAAAATTTAAAACAGAAACTTTTACTAAAACGTAAAAATATACGAAATAAATTAAATTATTTAAAACATGGTGAAATAATGCAGGAAAAAATGTTCCATCCTATCACTAAACATTTGAAAAATATTGAAAGTAAATTGCAACAAAAAAGTGAAAATTTAAAAAAAGAGGAATTACCTTCAACGTCACAGCAATATAACTTGATAACTGTAAGGAAACGTTTGATAAGTGACTTTGAAGCGACAAACGAAGCTGATGAATCCGACAAGTTTAAAGAGTCGATTTTAGAAAGTATCGAATCAGAAGAAGAAGAAGAAGATAACCGATTTAAAAACCTCGGTGAGGAATCGTTCAACATTTATTTGGATCAATATCATCCGTTACCTAGAAAATATATCGAAGAAATGTACACGGACGATGAAAATAAAAAATTCGATCACAAATATGGAGTGAGACTTGATAAAATTACGGAAAAATTAAAAATCGGTGATTCATGGTTAAATCTCGACGACGCTGATATTATTATTAAAAATAGACGATAATAATGTTCTCCTGGTTTTTACTTGTTTCTTTTCAAAAAATTTCGTCACAATTATACTACTTAGTATGGTTATAAGTATTAAAAAATTATTCTTAGGACTAACGCTAATCTACTATATTATATTCCTATTGAACAAATAGCTGGCAGTAGAATCCCAAAGTATAAAGATATTATTGCTCCACTGATGCGTACTAATACAGGTAGTGGGATGTTTATGGAAGTAAACAATAATAAAACGGATTACGTTCACTGGGACGATCCAAACGAGCTCGTTGATAGGTTAAGGTTATTGTTAGCATCACAGACGGCAGGTAATACGAGTCACACGAATGAAATAAACTCGATATTCGAGGAACTGAAAGAAGCCCGAATCATCGATTTAAAATATGACAATTATAATTACGGATGCTAAAAACAAGTAGTGAAAGAAATTCACAAACCCTGGTTAGAGTTAATTTTAAAAGGCGTAAAGTAATCATTAAATCTCTAAACGATCTGTATCAAGCTGATTTGGTGGAAATGATTCCTTACGCCAAGGAAAATAACGGTTATAAATACATATTGATCGTGATTAATTGCTTTTCTAAATACGTTTGGACGTTTCCTCTAAAGAACAAGTCCGGCTCAAGTCAGCAATGCCATGGAAAAAGTATTCAAGGAACAGGCACCTAATAATCTGCAAACGGATTTAGGAAAAGAGTTCTTCAATAAAGAATTAAAAAATTAATAAAAATACAACGTCAATCATTATAGTGTGTTCAGTGAGAAAAAGCGTCGATAGTGGAGCGTGTGAATAGGACTTTAAAATCGTCGATGTTTAGAGAATTTAGTCTGCAAGGTAACTTTACAAATGGGTAAACATATTAAAATATTGTGAAAAATACAACAATACAAAGCACAGAACTATCGGCATGAAACCGATTGAAGTTGGAAAAAGAAAACGAAAAGAAATTATTAGACACGGTGTATAACAGCATTAAGTCAGTTGACGTTAAGAATAAAAATTCAATGTTTATAGCGATCACGTACGCATTTCAAAAATTAGAGGAATTTTGATAAAAAATATATGCCCCTAATTGGTCTACCGAAATTTTCACGATTCGAAAAGTACAACTCACAAATCCGATCACTTATTTATTAAAGACGCAACTGGAAACGATATATTAGGCGGATTTTATAGAGAACAATTGCAAAAAGTAAAATATCCAGACGTTTATCTTGTGGAGAAAATTTTAAAAAGAAATAAAAATAAAGTGTTTGTGAAATGGTTAGGTTTCGATAATACGCATAACAGTTGGATAGATAAGAATAATGTTGCATAAGATAAAATAATATTGCACAAGATAAAATAACATTGCGTAAGCTAAAACAACTGTATATAAGGGTGTCAGCATCCGTAATCTGTTAGTACAAAAACAACAACGAAGCTTTGCTCATTAGAAAAAAAAATGTACATAATCGACATCGGGTTTCCAGTACAAAGACAGCGAGTTTATAATCAAAGAAGTGGCGATATTCGATATGAAGACGAAACTCATACATCACGCCTTCGGATCGTCACCGCAAACTTCGTCTTGGTTTCATGGAAAATTGAGGAGTCACGTCGATTGGACAACTAGGAATTTACACGGTCTGGACTGGAATACTTCGCTCGACTACTTACCGCAGAAAAACATCGGTAACTACATCAAGTCCATCGTCGGAGACAAAGTCATCTTCGTGAAGGGACTCAACAAGGAGAAAGTGTTAAATAAAATTATAACTAATCAAATTATAGATTTAGATCAGCTTGAATGTCCAAATTTGAGAATTTTGAAACGAAATTATACACAAAATCATTGTAACTTACACGTTAATAATACTCTAAATTGTGCCAAAGATCACGTAAATTTATTATATCAGTGGTTTGTTAGAGACTGTAAAAAAATTTGAATTGTTTTTTCGTTTAAATAAGTAATGTATTAACAAGTAGCTCATATTTAATTGTGCCAAAGATCATGTAAATTTATTATATCAGTGGTTTGTTAGAGACTGTAAAAAATTTGGAATTGTTTTTTCGTTTAAATAAGTAATGTATTAACAAGTAGCTCATATTTATGTATATATTAATCATTTAAAAATGTGTTAAGAACGAATATCAATGTTTCAATAAAAGACTAAAATACTTTAATCTATTTAATTAACTTTTTAATACTATATTTTGTGAACAAAGTTATCAGCATCATCATCATATACCTCTATATGTTGATCTGCAATAGTAGTAGTAGTAGTAGTAGCAGCAGCAGAAACTCAGGTTTTATAATGCGATTTTCAATACTTTAATTTTTCTTCGATCCTCTTCATTATCAAAATCAAAAGTCACTTTCTTGGGTCCATTTAATTCTCTTTCGAGCCGGTTCGTTTTCTTCGGGTACACATTTTCATCATTTACTAAATTAAATTTGAATTTTACAATTGCCTCTTCTAACAGAGGCAAATCATTTCATTGTCTAAGTTCAACCTAACGCAATTCACGGGAAGGTTTTCAAGTTTTTCTTTAATGTTTTTTCTTCTCGGTGAATACGTTAGGGAAACCAACACGCCTATGTCACCCTGAATTTTGATATCTTTTACACCAAACCTAACAAAAAAAAAAGATATTTGAATAATTAAACGAATCAATTAACTAAAAAATTACCTGAATAATTGTTTTAGTACAACGTACAGCGTTCTCACGCTGAGGTTGTTTGGTTCTTTAGTTTCGATGAGTAGAAAACTGGGTACAGTAGCCATCTTCTTTTTTTTATAATTCTGAACTTCACGTACACAAGTAAAGTAGTCTTATAATAAATATATGTTAAATTCTGTTATATATACCATTTTAAAATAAAAATTGAAGGAATATCAACTCCTATTTAAAAATTATCGAAATTTCTAGAATCATAATTTTAAGACAAAGCACTACGTTTGCAATTTGAAATAAACAAAATTTTACAGACATTTGATTGAAAAACATGACGTCTGTAAGAAGAGCACGTGGTGGTTTTTATTCAAAATATTCTGTTGAAAACAACATGATGCAAGATTTTCAGACACACTCACAGCACGACATAATATGTGCATATTTTTATAAAATTTTTTTACAGATATTTGATTGAAAAACATGACATCTGTAAAGAAGAGCACGTGTAGGTTTTTATTCAAAATATTTTGTTGAAAACAACATGATGCAAGATTTTCAGACACACTCACAGCACGACAGCAATAACAACGCATGCATATTTTTATAATCGATGTTTGTGGATGACGCAAATCAAATAAAATTTTGTTTATCAGCGTAAAAGACGTCAGTGTATAAGTATCTCTTGCGTAAATTACAACAGAGGAAAGCTATGAGCTTCAACAAACAGTTAGGTGAAATTGTGAACAAAATTGAAACTGTTGGTAAGTAAGAACAAAAAGGGATTTCGTGAAGTGGTTAAAGTTCAAACTATTTTTTTAACTAAAAAATAACAAAGTTCCAAATTATGCTAAAATTGAATCGTATTTATCATTATTATTGAATTATAGAGAAATTTTTAAGCAACGTCTGAGAGAAAAAAGAAATCAAAAAAGAAAAGCTTTGGTATGGCAGGATTTAGAATCGTGTTTTAAAAATAGACTGAGGACCGGTGTAATAATTAATTTAAGCATGAAACATCCAAATTTATTTTTACAAAAATCTTTTAAACATTTTTACTATAAAATTAAAAAGGGATTATCAAAAAGTCTTTTGAAAGTAAACGTAATATTTTTAGCCAATTTTATCAAGCCCCAAAACGGTGAAACCGACATTAAACATTTTACTACTAGAAATCAGGTGATAGATCATACTACAAATTTAAAGGAATGGTACGAAGCGAACGTCAAAAGTAAAATTTTATCAAAATTAGAAGATTTTCAAGAACGAGACAGCGGGTGGGCTTTATACGAAATTTTACAATTAAAAGTTAACATTAATAATTATGCACCTATTAATGGAGGTATTTCAACCTACGTGAAAATGCCTAAATTTATTCAAAATAAGAAATCCGTCTTAAATTTGTAAAATAATGATGAATATTGTTTTCTTTGGTCGATCGTGGCAGCTTTACATCCTGCTCCCGCACATAAAAAATCCGAACGCATTTCATCGTATTCACATTTTTCAAACGTTTTAAAATTCGAAGGCATTAATTTTCCTATTAGTTTAAAAGATGTTAAGAAATTTGAATTAATGAACGAGCTCTCGATTAACGTATTTACAGTGGAAAAAACAGAAGTATTACCAGTTTCTTTAAGCAAGTTTGAATTCACAAAACGAATTAATTTATTAATAGTACCTTGTGAAGAAAATGATGATGATAATGATGATGAAGATGATGAAATCCATATAAATTTAAAAACAGCGTCGTTTCATTTTGCATTAATAAAAAATTTATCCGGTCTACTTCACAGGCAAACCGGTAGTTTACATAATAAGAATTGGTTCTGTGAACGTTGTCTCAATCATTTTATATCTCAAGAAAATTTAGAAAAGCACGTAATCGCGTGCAAAGGCGTAAATAAAACTAAAAACTGTACCGCTCGAAAAGGAAAAATATTTAACGTTTAAAAATTTCAAAAACAAAGACAAAGTTCCGTTTGTTATTTATGCGGACTTAGAATGTATACTGAGAAAATTTACGGATTTAAAACCTTCCAATAAAAATATAAAGTATCAAAAACACGAACCATTTTCTATAGCTTATTTTCTAGTGTGCTCGTATAACCCTTCACTTTCAAAATTCAGATTGCATACCGGAAAAGATTGCGTAAGCTGGTTTGTCAGTGAATTAGAACAAATCGGTTTAGAAATTAACGATATTTTCTCAAAGGTGGAACCGTGTGAACAATTAACCGTAAAACAAGAGTATGAATTTCAAAATGCTACGCATTGTCACGTTTTGCCTAAAACCATTCGATATTCTTAGGGATATTAAAGTACGTGACCATTGTGTCATCTGACAGGAGAATTTCGTGGAAGTTGTCATCAAGCATGTAATCTAAATTATAAGAACAGTAATGCAATACCTGTAATTTTTCACAATATGTCAGGTTACGACAGTCATTTTTAATAAAAGCGTTAGCTACACAAATTCCAGGAAAAATTAATTTATTACCGATTAATAAAGAAAATATATTTCATTTTCTAAATATATTTCAAATACTAATGTTAATTTTAGGTTTTTGGATTCGTTTCGATTCATGCCCAGTAGTTTAGACAAACTTTCATCGTATTTAGACAGAAATCAAAAACTTATTACCTAATCACATTGTAAAAATGATACGGAATTTAAATTGCTTGAGAGGAAAGGAATTTTTCCGTACGAATATCTTGACAATTGGGAGAAATTACAGGATACCAAATTACCTTATAAAAGTGGTTTTTTTAATAAAATTAATCAATCTCACATTTCGGACGACGAATACGAACATGCCTTGAACGTATGGAATACCTTCGATATTCAAAATTTACAAGAATATGCAGAGCTGTATTTGAAAACGGATGTCTTGCTGTATTTGAAACGGACATCTTTGAAAATTTTAGAACAACATGTTTACAAACTTATCAGTTAGATGCCTTACATTATTATACAGCGCCAGGTTTAGCTTTCGACAGCATGCTGAAGACAACTTCCATTACCTTAGAATTATTAACAGACATAGATATGTTAATGTTTATCGAAAAAGGTATCAGAGGTGGAGTTTCTCAGTGTTCAAATCGTTATGGTAAAGCGAATAACAAGTACATGGACTATTTTAACATTGATGAACCGTCTTCGTATTTAATGTATTTTGATGTTAACAACTTATACGGTACAGCCATGTGTTTACCTTTACCTTTCGCGCAGTTTGAGTGGATTGATCCTTATTCGATAGACATTATGAACGTGTTGGACGATGCTGAATTTGGCTACATTCTGGAATGCGATTTACACTATCCCGAAGAAGTATTTGAAGAACATAAAGATTTACCGCTTTGTCCTGAACGTTTTAGTACCACCGTGTTCGTCTTCAAAATTCCTAAATTATTAACCACTTTATTTGATAAAAACAATACATTATTTATTACAGAAATTTAAAACAGGCAATCCAGTTAGGATTGAAAGTTGAACGAGTATTAAGAGTATTAAAATTTAAACAGTCGAATTGGATGGCATCGTACATAAATTTAAATAATGATTTGCGTAAAATAAGTAAAAATGATTTCGAGAAAAATTTCTATAAATTAATGAACAATTCAGTATTTGGTAAAACTATGAAAACGTTAGGAATATATAAAGATGTAAAACTGGTTACTAAATGGGAAGGCCGTTGCAGCAAAGTATTACATATCGAAACCAAATTTTCATAGTTGTACGATTTTCGATGATGACATGGTTATCATCGAAATGAAACGATTAGATATCAAATTTAATAAACCTATATACGTAGGCTTTACCATACTAGATCTTTCGAAAACGTTTCTGCACGATTTCCATTACAATTACATCAAAAGAAATTTAAGGAAAGCGCTAAATTACTTTATATACCGATACCGACTCATTAATTTATCACTTTTTAGGTCGAAGACATTTATGATCACATTAAAGAAGACATTTCAAAATTCGATACATCTGATTATTCACCCACTAACAGGTATCAAATACCTCTTCGAAATAAAAGTTTTAGGATTAATGAAAGATGAGAATAACGGAATATTAATGTTGGAATTTATCGGACTCAGGTCAAAAATGTACGCAATAAGAATTGAAAATGATAATGTCATTAAAAAAGCAAAAGGTGTGAAAAATTCAGCACTTCGTTCGATTTCGTTTGAAAACTATTACCAAGCTCTGTTCAATAATTCTACTCAGGAAACTACACAATACCTCATCGGATCACAAAAACATGAGGTTTTCACGATTGAGCAAAGAAAAATTGCCCTAAGTCCATTCGATGACAAAAGAATAATCAATTTCATTTACACTGATATGAAACAATTTATAAAATTAAAACCGATAACAAACAGCAGCAAGGAAAATAGCGATTTATATTGTAATGAAAAAATATTCAAAAGCCCTAAACAATTATAACGTTTAAATGTAATTAGAATGTTTGTTATTAATTAGTAAACTTATCTAAATAATGTATAAAAAAACACACTACTACTACTAGTATCAAAGATAACAATGAAAAAACACCATTGAGTAAGAGTCCGTTTTTAGAATTCCTACAATGTAATGAAAAGATTTCACAATCAAGCTCTGAAGAAAACCTTATCCGAAAAGAAAAAAAATAACTATTTGAGTGGTGGAAATGATTATATGTATAAATTAGCTTCAGCGATTCATTCATTATATAAAAATATGGCTGAGTACAAAGTTTGCGTTGTATCCCGAGCGCATTCCGCTTATCAATTATTTGGTAATCGACAACTGGTCATTCGCATATGTGCTACGTGTGAAAGATTCCGGAATGTCGAAAGAAGTGACCGTTTACGTCTGATGGAATTCGATACGGTGTGGTCAACCGAAGATAGGCATCAACAACGTAAATCGAATCTCTCGCTTCAATAACATCGGAAACTGTTTCGCATGTAAAAAGATCTGTACGATATTATCGAATCAGAATTTTGTATTTGTAGTTTTAGTGACTCAGATTCTGATGAAACTGAACTTAAACCTGTAACAAGTACTTCATCATGTAACATGTGAATATCATCTTTTTTAAATTTCTTATTTGTAAAAATTGTAACATTTGTTATTAGAACAAGCGTGAAATAAAATATTACATTCTAACGAGAAGCGTCTTATCAGTTTCCTGATCCCTCGTCTGACCTAGCGTCTCTTATCGTTTTACGTGACCTCTCGTCTGACGTTCGAACATAGATTCCTAAAAATCTACATTTTTGCTGCGGAATTTTTTCCTCCGTCCGGAGAGAGATTCGAACCCGTTTCTCGGCGTTCCTGAGCCGTCCACCTAAGCCGCTCGGCCGTTGAGTCACTCGTTCGTATCCGTTCCAGATATGTAATATTAACGACGCGACGCGCGGCGAATGATGTCCTTATTTTTTTCGTCGAACACGGATGCGATGTTGGTTGCGTCAAAAAATTCCGCAGCGGAGCGCCGGTGGCGACACCCGACGGACAATTACCGAACTAACGCTCCGACGACGCAGCGCCACTGCCATCTGGCGGACAATTTCCGAACTAACGAAAATGGCAGCAGCGCCGGAGGCATCTGGCGGACGGACGCCAGAACTACGTTGTCTCCGTCTCTCTCTCTCTGGAGCTCCATCTCACTCTTTACCATGGGCTCAGATGAGGCAGAAAACTGGACCGGAAGTCAGTGCATTTCAAATGGGGAAAAAAGGGTGTGGTCTGTTTTTTATATCTACTTACTGGCATTCCGAAGCAAAATAGTAGCACGCCAGTTTGGGTATAGAGTGTATTTTGGTTTTCAATTCCGATAACTACTTGGATCATCATAAGCGCAGGAAATTTCCTCCATAATGTGGAATTTCTCACCATTGTACATACTAAGGTTGCTAAGTTAATGTAATAAAGGGTTTTCGGACACTTTCATATTACTAAGTAGGTTTTTACCCGCTAACCATTTGCTACGAAGTTCAATAGTAGGATCTGCAGCTTCAATCAGTAGAGCCTGGGTAGGGGTTGATAGCATGGCACCTAGGCAGATTCTTAGGGCTTTATATTGTATTCTGTTAAGTTTCTCTGCAGTTGTTTTACGGAGGGGAAGTATCAAAACGCTGGAATAATCAATGTGTGACCTTATCAAGGCTTTGTATAGGGTAAGTAGGGGAGGGTGGGGACAGTTTGGAGAAGGGGAGAGTCTGGACACGTTCATATTTCCCGGGTGTTTAATGTTCCCATCTTCTCTCCCCGTTAGTGCGTCAACGGATGCCGGTCAGAGTGCACCTGATGCTTTTGGCGCGTACCATTTAATAAATTGGAGTGATATAACGGTTTTATTATATTGTGCGATATTTATGTAATATCTGGAAACACTTTGGTAAGTGATAATAAATTCATTTCTTGTTCAATAGTTTTGTTTCATATATTGCGGTGCAACAAGTAATTAAGAATTTAGGTTATGGTATTTTCGTTTGCGTACATCATTGGTTCTTGTTAATAATATTTCGAATGTGCCGTTCCTTCCGAAGGGGAGACTCTGGACATTGTCCAAACTCTCCCGCACTGTCCATAGTCTCCCTTATTTACGATTAAATTTATTATTGTTGAAATTAATTTGTACTTCTGGCGTATAATTACTAAATGTAATTAAATATATTCCAGGAAAGCAATGCCCCGAATGTACAAGAAAATTACCGAACGGGCTTTCAATTCTCAATTTATGAAACAAGCAGTAGTTGATGTTATTACAAACATATCAGAAAAGTGCAATCAAGAATGGTGTTACAAAGTCGAGTCTTGCTAATTACGTAAAAGCAGCATGGGAAAATGGAATAGAAAATATATGTTTTTCACCAAATTACAAGAAATCTCAAGTAATTTCTGCAGAATTGGAAAATCTACTATCCAATTATTTACTTAAATGTTCCGAGATGTTTTACGGATTAACTCCACATGATGTAAGACGACTTGCTGTAGAATAGGCATCCAGAAATTCTTTACACATGCCAAATACCTGGAAAAAAATTAAATTAGCTGGAAAAGATTGGCTTTGGGGCTTTTTGAAACGCCACCCAAGGCTATCTATTCGAAAACCAGAAGCCACTAGTCTGGCTAGGATGACTAGCTTTAATGCTGTAAATGTAAAAACTTTCCAGGATAAGTTAGCTGAAGTTATTGGGCGATATTCGTTTGAAGCTATGCAAATTTATAACTTGGATGAGGTACAAAATTAACATTTTCTCAAAATCTGTAGGTTTAAGTACACATAACTTGTTTCAAACGGGAGTAACGACCGTGCAAAGGGTTCCTAAAATCATTGGAAAGGAAGGTGAACACCAAATCGGTCAAGTCACTTCGCGAGAAAGAGGTGAACTGCTAACACATGTAAGAGTAATTTCAGCAATTGGAACAGCTTTACCTCCTGTTTGGGTTTTCCCAAGACATCGCTTTGACGCAAAACGTATGATGCAGGAAGTTTCCGAAAGTGGAGCCTTGGGACTAGTTCGTCCAAGTGGTTGGATGACTGCTGACAATTTTTTAGAAGTTTTAAAAGATGTCGCCAAATATACCAAATGTTCCCGTGATAATTTTTTTTTATTGATAATGGACAATCACGACTCTCACTTGTCCGTTAATGGGATCGAATACTGTCGAAGTAATGGGATTGTAATATTAACATTACCTCTCCATACTTCTAATAAATTACAACTTCTAGATAGGACTGTTTATGGGCCATTTAAAGCATTTTGTAACCAAGGAATGAGTTCGTGGCATTTAATGCATCCTGGTCAGACCATATCAATTTATGATCTACCCAAACTCTGTCTTCAGGCTTGGGATAAAGGTGCAACCCCCGCTAATATAAAAGCAGGTTTTAAATGTACAGGTATTATGCCATTTGATAGAAATATTTTCGGTGAAGAAGACTTTTTATCCTCCTAGTAAGTGATAAACCATTTCCTTCATCTGATGCTGCTCAAACCAATATGGTGCAAGATGAAGCTCAGCCATCCACTTCAAAAGTACCTGATGATATGTTACTGAAATCACCAACTAATAACCCAACTAAACCATTTGTAAGCCCAGAAGCCATAAAACCATTTCCAAAAGCCCCTGAAAGAAAAACCAATAGAAAAGCTAGAAATCGAGGCAAATGTATGATTGCTACTGATACCCCCGAGAAGGAAGAAATTGAAAACCGAAAATTAAAGAAAAACCCCAAATTGGAAAAAGTTCAAGCTGTGAAACGTAAAGTAGGGTAAAGTGAAATGGTGAGGCAAAGTGAAATTTAATAATTAAAATAAAGAAAGTAGCGCCATCGTTTAGTCCTAATGTCAACTGTTACTGAACCCCTATTTGCTCTCTATTGCATTATATTCGTGTGTACTTAAAACGGTACTGTTTCGTTTTGCGGTAAACGTATGATTTTCCTGTTTCTGCTATAATATTTGGAGGTAAGTGCCGATGTTCATGCTTTTTCTTGTTTAATGTTGGTTTAATTTTGATATGTGTGTATGGTAACCTTATGCATTAGACGCATTATCATAAGCACTTACAGTTTGTTGGTTATGTATTAAAAAATTTAGGCGGTGTTTTTAAATTTATGCGAATGTGGGGCAAAGTGAAATGCCGTCATAGAGGCAAAGTGAAATATTCCACTTTACCCCTAAATTATTTTATCTCAATTCAAAAAGAAACTATTTCGTTTTTTTTTATTATTTTTATTGTTTTAGACTAACAATGCCGCGCTACTATAAGCGGATATCAAACCAGCAAATGTGGTCTGAAGAGGATATGAAAAGTGCTGTAACCGCAGTGAAATCTGAAATCCTCAGTCAAAATAAAGCTGCTCGACAATTTGAAATTCCAGTAGCTTCATTGAACAGACGCATTAAAAGTGGCAAAACTGCAGAAGAGGCCTCAATAAAAAAGCTGGGTAGGTTCACTACCATTTTTACAAGCGATGAAGAAAATGCACTGATTGAGCATATTCTGCACATGGAGCATTTATTTTTTGGTGTGTCATACCACGAACTCCGTTCCTTAGCATTCCAATTTGCCGAGCTCAATAAAAAACGTCACAACTTCAATAAAGAAACATGTTTAGCTGGCAAGGATCGGCTATATCTATTTTTACGGCAACATCCAGAATTGAGCTTACGAACTCCAGAAAATACTTCTGCGGCCCGAGCTGCCGGATTCAACAAAGTTTCTGTTGAAACTTATTTTACTTATCTTGGTTCCTTATATGACAAATATTCCTTTCCTCCAGGCAGGATATATAATTACGACGAAACGGGCATTACCACTGTCCCCAACAAACCTGTTAAAATAATATCCTTGAAAGGAAAGAAATAAGTTGGAAGTTTCAGTTCTGGCGAACGGGGACAGCTGGTAACAGTAGAAATGTGCTTCAGTGCTACGGGACACTATGTCCCTCAACTTCTAATTATACCAAGGGTGCGACGCAATCCTGTATACGAATTTGGGTTGCCAGCCGAAAGTATTGTAGCGTTCGAAAAATCAGGATGGATGACATCCAAACTATTTCTGAAATATGGTTTCCACATTTTCTGAAGTACACAAATCCGACTGAGAAAAATCCGGTATTATGCTACGCATGTCAAAAATTTACCATTAATTGAAAGTGCAAGACAGAATCACGTTCATATTTTGGTCATACCCCCGCATACGTCACATCGGCTGCAGCCACTAGATGTTGCCCTTATGAGCCCACTGAATACTTTCTACACTCAAGAGTTGCAAAACTGGCAACGTAGTAAACCGAACAAAATTATTGAACTGTCTGATGTTGGGCAAATTTTTGCAAAGGCTTATATAAGGGTTGGAACATTATCAAACGCTGAAAGTGGTTTCAGGAAAACAGGTATTTACCCCTATGACCTGCACGTTTTTACAGAGGTTGATTTTGCACCAGCAGATCTTACAGAAAGAGACATGCCTACCAACAACATAGTATTGGATGATGACGTTTCGGCTGCTAATTACTCTGATAACATTCTGTTGTCGACACAAAATATTGATGGCTTTGCTGAGGATATAGCGACTCCATCAACGTCAGCTTCTATAGATATACCGAATCCATCAACTTGTGTTTCAATAGAAGCTCTAGTTACACCAAGAACATCCTCTTCGATCAGTGCAGTAAATTTAGTAACACCTGAAGGGATTTTACCTTTGCCAAAAGTTGTGCCTAAACAGCCTATTAAAAGTAATCGCAAGCGAGGCAAAACTGCCATAATAACGTCGTCACCCTATATGAACGAACTCAAGAAAAGTCAAACGCCATGTCATGTTAAACCTCCTAAGCAAGTAACGAAATCTTTGTTCAACGTTGAAGCAGCAACAAAATCAAACTATAAAAAAAACGTAATGCATCGTCTAAAAGTGTTAAAAGAAAGCCAGTGCCAGTGTTATCATCATCAGAAAGCTATGAATCAGATGATATTTGCCAAGAATCAGATGATTCTAATGATATTTGTGAAAACAATGAAACCTTTGGGGTTTCAGAAACAAAATTTACTTTGGCCCACAAAGAAATTTGCCTGAATGATTTCGTTAGTGTCTCACTAAAAGAAGTAAAAACGCAAGTTATTAAAGAGTTTGTAGAACAAATTATACGTATAGTTAAAGAAGAAGCAAAAGAGATTGAAGTAGCTTATGAAGTAAAATTCATGCGGAATTATCGCCAGCATACCAATATCTTTGTATTTCCAGAGATTGATGACATAAGCATCATATACAAGGGCGAAATAACAGGTGTCTTGACAAAAATTAATATCGCAAGACATGGAAAAATTATCTTTTCATAAGTTATGTAATAAATAAAACTTGATTTTTGAAAAGGTTTGCTTTTTTCACATTACCCATTCATTATTTCACTAATTTCAGTTTGCCCCGTTCGTTATTTCACTTTACCACACAACGTGGGGTAAACCGGAATAGACGCATATTTTTAAATAATGCTCAATAGTTTTAAATTGTGATTATTTATCATTCCGAGATTCCGCCTGTATAATCCCAAAGAAACATCTAACAACGTTTATAGCAGAAAAACAACTAAAATTAAAATTTATACGAAATATGAATTTTTAATTGTTAGCTATTCCACTTTACCCTCCTTTCCCCTATTTGAAAATGAAGATAAAAGCGATGAGGGCGATGAAGATATGGAAATTACTTATGATGACAACTCTTCTAAACGTAAACTCGCTTTTTTACAATTTCTCTGCCATTTGCGGCAAATTTTTTCCATTTTTTCGTACACTTCCACGTCAACCTGGCATACAATCATGCAACCATAAAAACAGATCTGGGCTACTATCAGAGCACTGCGCGATGCGGGTCGAGACCGCGGCGGCCCGCACACCGCAAGACCGCGGTGCGCGGTTTGCGGGCTTGCGGTTAAAGCGGGTTTTTGCGGGCTGCCGCTAAGCCCGCAATATATAAAAAAAGGTATACAAATTTAATTTACAGGTCGATTCGCTAAGTTTATAACGACGTAACGATTATCGTAAACCAACAAGTTGTTATTTTGTACCTTTTACTAAATAATTCCATACAAAACCTTACTTATCCAGGCGAAACCAGTAATAAACTTTTTTTGGAGATCAACGAATTAATGCTAAAATCGGTCAGGAGGTTACGTATCCGAAGGAGATTCCCGGTGTTTGAGAGTTTAAAAAAAATTCCTGCAGCCCGTTTTCGAAAAGTTCAAAAATCGGTTTCGAGACCCCGTCCAAATCGGGTCGATGATCATATTCAAGGTAGAGCTCATTTCGATGAAAAGTACGGGCCACCGAGTACGCTCCGAATTCAATCCGATTCGAGATCGGCATTTTTGCGAGTACAGATCACAGTTTAATTAAAGGATGGTTAAAAGAAAGATTTTAGCACTTTTTAGCGTAAAGATACAGAATACGGCCTTAGTGTTTTATTTTAAGAAATATATTACATGTTATAGTACGATAAGTAGATCCTTTTGCGTGTTGAGAAACTGCGGGTACGAGCCGAAAGCCCGTATCCGCGGGTTTGCGGTGCAAGCCCGCACCGCAAAAAGCGGTGCGGGCTTGCGGGCTCAAACCCGCACAGGGCAGTTTTGGGCGGATTGCGGTGTAAGCCCGCACCGCAAAAAAAGCGGTGCGGGCTTGCGGTCTTAAACCCGCGTTGCGCAGTGCTCTGGCTACTATACCAGTTATCAGCATAGAGCACATGACCGGTATTCAAATATGGTTCTATAAAGTAGTTACCACATCTCCAGACTTTCCCAAATTATTAGCAGATTAGTAGGTCGAAGTGACTGTTTGAAAACATCACGCAGGTGATATCTTACGAAGCTTGTGTAAGATGTCATCTTCGTGTGGAGTGCTATTATCCGCGAAATGTAACAACCGAAACAACACCCAAAACCAATTTCTCGCCATAATTTCACAAAATGCTGGAACAACCTCATTCTTCATCTTCAGAACAATTATTTGTATTGGGAAAAAGAAATTTTAGTGTAGCTAATGATCATGATTATATCATAACTGAAAACACAACTCCGACCACAATGAAGGCAAGAAAAGAAGATGATGCTTTTATAACAATGTATCGAGAAACTGTAAATGCTATTAAAGATAAATGATCTTTTGGATTTCTCATTTTTTTTATTCTTGCCATGAGGAAACAAATAGCCTGTAATAATAACATTTCGTCAGAGTTAGTATTTCTCCAATTACATTTAAAATATCTTCAAGTTTCGAAAGAACACTAAAGGGGTACTAGTTTCATTGAGTTCGGCGACTGTATATTAGGGTGGGTCATTTTTGTATGGAAAAAACGAATATTGCGCTTTTGATTTCTAATAGCAAAATTATGTTGCCTTTGCATGAAAACAGTGTAATGCTAGAATTGAAAGTAAATAGCACCTCATCTTCAGGTTGCGCTTTGCCTTGGAAATACGAATAACTTGAATATATTCTGGTAGTCATATAACATAAATGTCTCAAGGAAAATAGGGTTTTTAGAATAAAATAATCATTTATTAATAATTAAAAAAATAATACAACAGAAAAATTAATGAAAATCATTCAATATTGAAATCTTTCTTGCTATCGAATTTAGACATTGCTGCGAGATTCGAGTTTTAATTTTATCCACCTTCTCTTGCCCTTTTAGTATACAGTTTTGATGATAACTCTGTTATTACTATTATTACAAATACGAATTTTTCATGGTATACTATATAGCCTTTCTTGTATAATTTCAAAAATTCAAACGTAAGGCGCACCCTCTAAATTTTAATTAAATTCAAAAATATTTCATAGGTGTCATAATATCACTAAAAGACAACATAATTTTGCTATTAGGTAAGATTATCTCAAAGTTTGGTTTTTTGACCCACCCTACTGTATATCCAAAAGAAAATGAATCGAACTCATACAGCGTAGGTGGAAAATCATGACGAACCCAATCGATTACCTGAGTTTGTTCATTTCTTGTTTTATTGCGTACAGCTGTGTCATCTAATGTTCATTTTCTAATTCCCGATCAATAATACCATCTGAGTTGTCTTCAAAGTACCACCTACAATACTTTCCCAGTTTACCACATCATGAGGCGGCTCGTTTTCCTCTTCTAAAATTTCCAGAGAAAGTTCACTATCACTGCCAGTAAGAATTGCTTCTAATTCTTATTGAGAATAGAAAGAAAAAACCTTTTTACGGTAAAGGTAGTGGCATTTTGTACACAGTTTACAGTAATGAATTTCTCGTGAGTTACCGGTTAATACCTCACCGGTAATGAGTGGTTATAGTCATTTTACTGTTGGAAGAATTTACTCTTTATCATGATATTCTGACTGTTTAAAGTTTACACTAGCCTCAAATAACTAAAAATTTTGGTTATTTTGTTGCTCTATCAGCTTTTCTAAATTATTTAATCGTTTCTCTCGATCACGCCTTTCTGGTTCATACTGTGACTTCAATAAATCTATTATTTTTTCTTTGCTGCTGGGCTTTTCTTTATTCTTCTTCTGCGGAAATCTACTTTTTATTTCCCAATTTTCTGCTGCAGAGGAAGCTGAATTTCCTATGCTAGAATCTATTTCAGAAGATTCTTTCTCTTCAGACAATGAGTCCTGCAAATGTTGTGGACTGCATTTGCCTTTGTTACCTGTAATGAATGAAGCTATAATTACAGGAAGTTAAGAGAGAAAGCCTTTTCATACTACCTAATATACAATCTTCTTGCTTAAAATATGGAGGCGGCCTCTTTTTGCCAGTTCCTGTTGTTTTTGTGTATTTTAGGAAAGCCAAATATTGTTTCTGTAAATTTGACCAGTTTTGACGACATTTCTCTGCACCTCCAGTCCTAGATCATAACCTTTATCACACATATCCTATGATATTTTTTGTCATATTTGATTCTTCACAGTTCTTTTATCATCAAATTGTTTACTGTAGTTTCTTCTTAACATTAAGAAGTGTTCAGTGGCTTTGTGATCGGTACTGGTAGGTTTTCTAGCCGTCCACACAAATGATGAAAATGATGGTCCAGTTGCTGTGGATTCAATTCGTCCTCAGCAATTTCGATATTATTGTTTTCAGTGTCCTAATCTGTGCCTGTAGGTATTGCAGCCGTCGACACAAACGATGAAGATGATTGTCCTTTTGCTATGGATCCAATATTTTCAATATTATTGTTTTCAGTGACGTAATCTGTACCTGTAGTTGTTCTGCCCATCCACACAAACGATGCAGATGATGGTCCATTGTATTGATGTTCCAGTTCATCTAAGAATTTCTTGGCTTGTTGTGGATCTATTGATAAAAGTACATTATTTAAAAAAAAATTACACCGGTGGTGGTTACTTCGTGAAATTTCAGAAGTAACCTGAACCCGGAACTATAACTGAATTCATTTCATGCACATTTATACCTAACATTTCTCTTTTCATTCTGTGAAATTCATATTTCACAGAATTAAGAGGGAAATGTTATGTATAAATGTGCACAAATTGAAATAAGCTTGTATGATTGGTATCACGATTGGCATGAAGGACAGCAAAACATTTTAATTATGAATTTTCGTTATTATAGTTACAAGCTGTACATAATACCAAAGATAATACATATAAAACATACTTACCGTTCAATAATCTTTGAGCTGTTTGAAGATCAACTTCAACGAGAATATCTTCTCCTTTGTTGTTTAGTGTTATTAATAAATTATCGTCTGTTGCTATTTATATCGTTTCGATTTAGGTACGATTAATGTAAGAAGGATTTAATTTAACACCTAACCTCACAAGTCGGAATTCGCGCTAGACAAACAATTTAAAATTGAGCGACAAAGACAAAACAGTTACACACTTTTGTAAAGGTTAGTAAATCGCTTACTGCGGTTACTGATATGACGTCATCTATGACGTAGTCAGGAGCTACTCATACGATATAATTCAGTTAGCTCCAACTACCGGTTATAACTGGTATCTGACGAAAAATTCATTAGTATCTAAATAAGAACTTGTAGGTATTTATATTTTTTACATTCGCTGCTGTGTCGATAAATGTGGCCGCTACATGTTTTTCTGCTTGTTTTATCGTCATAAAGTACCCCCCCCCCCCATCCACATAAAACATAATTTGTTTGTCGCAGTTGATGACAAAAATGAAAACATATAAATACGGCATTCGCGCTGATGGCACAAAATTTTAAAACGTATATATACGTTACCCACAGCGAGAGGGTTAAATTAAAATATAAAATAAAGTATTTTCATATTGATTATCCTCATTATAAGCTGGACGTTGTGCGGCTGCATTTAATTTTGCTAAAATAGAAGCAGAATCATCTGCATAGTTAGTATTACCAGTGTTTAAGCAGTTTTAGTAAAATAACTTTTGAACACTATGCTCAAATTGAATAGAAGTGGGGTTAATACAGTTTCTTCCTTGCTGGAGAACACTTCCGAAGTAATTTTCCAGGCAATCCGTATTGACATGTCTTGTCATTAAAAGTTGGTAACCGACAACTTTTAAATGATTCCATAAATACTGAATCCCATTTATGGTCACTAATCATCACTTTAATAATTTTGTATTGATTTTAATTTCCTTTCTTTCATGTTTGTGGTTTTAATACTTTTGATGAAATTGATCAAACTCTGAAGGAAATCCAGTTGAAATTCATCATCTCTAAACGCACCGTGGTAAGGTGTAACACTTTCCTTAGTACTAAATTTCAGCATATCAAAAAGCTTATTGAAGTTTGCTATTGCATCGGTAGCCTGTATTGCTTCATTGGTAAATGTAGTAGTAAAACTACTCATGCCACATGTACGGACGAATTACTTTACCTTCATTTTGTTAAAATTGGTTGGATACACGTGAGTTTGTTCATTTTGGGGCACATCTATTTCCCAAAGTTTTATCTTTTTCATAAAATTCCTCCACATAATTCTATGAAGTCTTTCCATTATTAAATATAAGGTTGTGCTTATAGACAATAAATAATTTTGTTAACATTTAATTTAATACTTAAATATATCAGTTGATAACTTACAAAAAATGCATTAAAAGGCGCTTATAGTTATATTCTTTTACAAACATATTTGTTAGCACTAGCGATCGGCACGCCACGCTGTGTGATGTAATTGAATTCAAGGTCTACTCAAGGTAGTGTTTAAAAGTCAGGTAACAGTATTTTATATACTATGAGAGCATAGTTTAAATACAAAAAAAGCAATAATATACGAAAATATTTTTGCTAGTATTAAATAGGCCATCACGTGTTACTCTTACTTGTATATAATTGTCACTGTCATACCTACTTTGAGCGGCCATAATACAAGCATGGCGCTAGCGAATGATTAGACACTTTTACACTGGACCTTTTGGTAATCCTGCAGTTTCGGGACCTAGGCGCACTCTGTGCACTGTAGAATTCTATCTATCGACTTGAAGCGATACGACTCGTACTCTGTATTCTGTAATAGATTTCTACTCAAGATTTCGTTCCCCCACTACCACTCATATCGCCAGTGAAGTCGACACGTTTTGAGGTGTCGTTTAAAAAGAGAAAAATGAATAGTTAACATGAGTACGAAAGAGATAATGAGAACATGTGGGGCGCAAATGTTATATTTAAGTTTCAGCCGGTTTCAGGGTTTCCTTTATTAGATACAATTCAGTTAAAATTATCATTTTTGTGCCTGCATTACGTATTACCCGTAGTTAAAATGCGAGTAACTCAAGAACACTGGGCAAGTGTTTCTTCGGCTTCCTGAAGAAAATCGAGGATTAATTGCCAATAAATTTAATGGGGCTCAAGGAAATACTTTATGGCAAACCATAGCAAATAAATTAAATCCATTAGGCTATGGACAAAAGACAGTACCAGAATGGAGAAAAAGAAGAAATTAAAGTATAAAATAATAATTTAGTCCATTCACCATTTACCTTTAATTACAGACTGTATAACTAAAGTAAAGGCTAAAGCCTAGATTTCTCCTTGCCAGTAGCCCTTCTCTTAATCCAACATCATTGCCATTATGAGCTTCATCATGAACATATTCGGCAATGGGCACATCAAAGTCTGGTTCTAAATGCCCATTTACACATATATTGTGTAAAATAACTCAGGCGTTTACGATTTGTCCTACTCTATCAGGTGTACATATACCGTAATATTCTTTCTTTATGAATGCAACGGAATCTAACCTTCAAGACACCATTGCATCTGGTGTGTTTGGCTGCGGATTATGTATTGGTACAGTATTTCCCAATACAGAAAAACATTGGAATATTTACCCTCATTGTACAATCTCTCTAATTCCCTTTTTACTACTGAATTTCTCCATATAAATGCGTCATGTGTAGCACCTGGAAATTGGGCATTTACATTTAATATCTTCAAGCTCAATGCTTTCTGTTTAAATAATTGTGCTCCTCTTCTTTAGGTGCTAAGATAGCAGCATGGGTGCAATCAATAGCACCAATTATGCCAGGAAACCCAGTAGCTTCCATAAATCTTGCTTTAATTGCATTTTTTTTCTACTGCAGTTGTAGGAAATTTTACCCATTCAGCACTCAATTCATTAACAGTAGCATCTGTGACTTCCATTACAGCCCTTGAAACCATTTGTTGAGAACTGGATATATTGAAACTTTGTCCAATTAAACGCTGATATGAGCCCGTAGCAAAAAAATGAAGAGCAGCAAAAAATTTTATGTTGGTAGAGACAGCTAGTGGGTTATTTGTTGTACTCATTACTGGCAAAATCCTATTTAATACAAGCTGTGCCATATCTTTGGCCAAGCGAAATGTTTGTTTAAAGAGTGCATCAGCAAAACTAAATGGATCACTTTCAGATCGCTATAAACGCCTTTCAATATTAAAATTTCGGATTTGTTCTAAATGTTCCTCCTCCTCTGCCGCCAAAATATTATGCATATTAACAGGAAACATCTAGGTACAAAATAAATAAACTAATACAGAGTGGAAAGTTTAACTGGAATAAATTCTGTAACTTAGAAAATTACGATTTGTAAAAAAATTCTTGGTCAATTTTTATTTATAATGGCGCGTATTACAAAGGGACTTCTTTAACTTTTCAATTATTTGAAGGGGTGAAACAACCCCTAACAATTTTTTTTTTAATGCAAGGATATATTGAGTAATTTTTTTTTGTTAAAGCTTGTTCCATTGGGAATACAGCTACGTTTTTATTTTTTTATTTTAAGATTCTTTTACGTTATTTATTGTTATTATTTTTTTGTATAGGGCAACTTTTCCCTTTGGATAAAGAAATAGAGCAGTTTCATCCCCGTTGAAAACACGTGAAGAATTATTTGCAATTTGTAGAAAAACTTGTTGATTAAAATAATGTTCAATTTCAGTAAACCAGTTTCTTATGTGAACTTCAGTTACCGAAGCGCGAGTCGACGTCAAATTTTGTCATTCTTTGTGTAAAATCAGGATGTCTTGCAAAAACAGTTTAAACCAGTGAGATCCAGGCAGTGGCGGCTCTTCAAGATATGCAGAGGGTGGGCAACATTTGAAAAATTATTAAATTATTTTAAAGATTAAATTGCATTGATAAAGTTTAATAAGGTGGGCAGAGTGGGCACGAGCCGCCACTGGATCCAGGTCTGCCATGTGTGAAATTATTGACACGACCAAGATTTTTGACTAATGACGCAATACTTTCCAGCAGTTAATCTTTTGTTATAGGAAAGACTTTTGCAATTTCAATTATCCAGTTGCAAAGAAGTCTTCCGTTTTCTTTAGTTATGTAGTAGGTAGTAGATGGTCTACTTCTGTAATGTAGACACACAGAATTCGGTTGAATAAAGTTTATTTATTTATGACAAATTACATAACAACTGTTTCGGGTACAGCCAACTCATAACACAACATAAAATATAACATCATAATCATGACATCCTTTTTTTTTTTAAACAAAATTTAAGTAATATAATCTTCCAAATATCTAGGTTTCTTTAATTAATCGGCCACTTCTAGTCATTTTAATTGGGTTTTGTATAATATTACTGGATGAACCTTTAGGATCTATTTTAACATTTGATGTATTTGAAGAATTTACAACAGGATTTACAATTTCATTATCTACTCTTGTTGTAGGCTCTTCAACACAATTATCAAAGGTTGTTTCCGGTGTAATATTAAATTGATGTGTCATATCCAAAAGTTGGGTAATATGATGAAATGTAGTAAGAGTAATACTTCCCAACTTTCTCTCGATATTTTATTATGACGACCGGTTTCGGTTAAATAACCATCATCAGGTCTACAACAAATAGGATAAAAGAGAATTTTTAACAATAAATCTTATACTTAATGACATTTTTTATATTTGTAAAATGTGACAGGCTGTTTTATGTTGTTGTAATGTTTGGAAAGTATGATATTCACGGACATAAAAAGAACTATTTAAACTTACCGACAACGTCAAATATGAAAATTAAATGTAAACTGCATAAAACTAATGGTGAAGAGGAGAAGAAATAATTAACGTGTAACTTGCTTGGAAATGCTGTCAAACTTGATGTGAAGTTAGGTAAGAAGCGTAAACGAATAGAAATGACATGAAGTTGGTTAATTGTTTAAGTAAGTATAGATAGGTTTAAAATTAAGAAAGATTTGATCATTTATGCAATTGATGTTAGGATTGTTTTTTAGTTTATGTATTTCATAGGCTTCAAGTAAATTTAGTTTATAACTTTTTTCGTGTTGATGTAATAATTTAGTTTTATTGATGTCTATTGTATGACCTGTTTCTAGTAAGTGTTTCCCTACATTTGATGTAGTTTTGTTACGTATATGTTCTTTTATTCTTGTATTTAAATTTCTACCAGTTTCTCCTATGTATGTGGCATTACAATTGTTGCATGTTATTTTGTATACACCATTTTTTTCGAGTGTTTGTAGTTTATCTTTACCATTTTGAAGTATACTAAGTATGTTTGTTTTTTGTGAAGTGGCTGTATTGATGTTGTATTTGGTAAGAATTTTTTCAATTTTGTAATTTATGTTTCCTTGAAATGTGAATTGTTTATAGTTATTGTTATTAGTGTTGTGTGTTTGAGTGTTATTGGTTATTGTGTGTCTATTTTGTATTTTATTTATTAAATTAGTTTGGTAATTATTGTTAATAGCTACAGCTTTTATATACAGGAGAAACTGGTAGAAATTTAAATACAAGAATAAAAGAACATATACGTAACAAAACTACATCAAATGTAGGGAAACACTTACTAGAAACAGGTCATACAATAGACATCAATAAAACTAAATTATTACATCAACACGAAAAAAGTTATAAACTAAATTTACTTGAAGCCTATGAAATACATAAACTAAAAAACAATCCTAACATCAATTGCATAAATGATCAAATCTTTCTTAATTTTAAACCTATCTATACTTACTTAAACAATTAACCAACTTCATGTCATTTCTATTCGTTTACGCTTCTTACCTAACTTCACATCAAGTTTGACAGCATTTCCAAGCAAGTTACACGTTAATTATTTCTTCTCCTCTTCACCATTAGTTTTATGCAGTTTACATTTAATTTTCATATTTGACGTTGTCGGTAAGTTTAAATAGTTCTTTTTATGTCCGTGAATATCATACTTTCCAAACATTACAACAACATAAAACAGCCTGTCACATTTTACAAATATAAAAAATGTCATTAGGTATAAGATTTATTGTTAAAAATTCTCTTTTATCCTATTTGTTGTAGACCTGATGATGGTTATTTAACCGAAACCGGTCGTCATAATAAAATATCGAGAGAAAGTTGGGAAGTATTACTCTTACTACATTTTAATATTAAATTGTTTGGGCGAATCTCTACGTAAGTGGTAACTATTTCGAGTTACAGTTTTACCATTTTCTGTTTCTATTGTATATGCGCGACCATTTAAGTTTCTGTCAATTATTTTTGCACGGTCCCACGTACCCTCTTCATTTTGAACTCTGACATTCTGATTGAGTTCTAATTTAGGTAAATCTCTGGCTCTGAGATCGTGGAATCGTTTCTGATTCTTTTGTCGATCAGTTAATTTTTGTTTAAGTGTCATATAACTTTTGTTATTTATCTCTAAAAATTCAGGAATAACTCCTCTGACATTTTTACCAAAAATAATTTTATTTGGTGACTCTATTTCGTTTGAAATTGGTGTATTCATTAATTCTAGGAGTGCTAAATATGGATCTTTTTTACAATAATATGCTTTTTTAATAGTTCGTTTTGTAGTCTGGATTTGTCGTTCGACCATTCCATTACTTCTAGGATATCGCGGACTCGAGGTAACGTGTTTAAAATTCCAAGCCTTTGCAAAACTTTTAAAATCTTTGCTATTAAATTGTGGTCCATTATCAGATCTAAATACTTTAGGTATTCCCCACCTAACAAAACAAGACTTTAAAGCTCTTATGGTAGTGTTAGATGTCTCATCTTTCAAACTGACAACATCAGTATATTTTGAAAAATAATCAGTAACCAGTACGTACGTAGATACGTTTTTCCCCTTAATTTATAAAGATCTGCTCCTATCATTTCCCATGGACTATCTGGAATTTGACTTGTATGTAAAGTTTCTTTAGTATTATTGCGCTGGAATTTTAAACATGTTTTACAATTATTAATTGTTTCTATAATTGTTTTGACATTCCTGGCCAAAACACAATTTCGCGTGCTCTACATTTAGTTTTTTCTAGGCCCAAGTGATTATAATGTAATTTATCAATAATATCACCTCGTAATTTCTGTGAAACTATTATACAATCTTTTTTATATAAAAGGCCATTGTATTCATAAATATCATTATTGAATGTATGGTATGCTTTTACACAGTTTGGAACGTTTTTTATTTCATTAGGCCAACCTTGTTTAATTAATTTCAAAACTGTTTGTAATTCTACATCATTTGCTGTTTCCTTAATAAATTCATCTTTCCTACCATCACTCATATAGCTCGTAGTTTTGACATCTAGTATGTGTAGTCTAGGATTTACATCGTCTTCACAATCTTTCAAGTGTGCTCTAGATAGTGCATCTGCCAATATTAATTCTTTGCCAGGCTTGTAAACTATATTAAAATCAAAAGGTTGTAACCGCATCCGCATTTTTTGTAATCTAATCGGTACTTCACTCATTGCTTTATTTAATATTGGAATTAACGGTTTATGATCACTTTCAATGTTAAATGTTTGACCTAAAATATATTGCCTGAATTTTTCACAACCAAAAACGATTGCATAAAGCTCTTTTTCTATTTGAGCCCAAGACTTTTGACTTGTAGTAAAAGATTTTCCCAGGTATCCAGAGTCGTTCGCCAACCCCTAGCGCTAGCGCGTCGCCAGATAGCGCGTCGCCAGCGCTCTTCCAGATCCCCGGTTCCAGAGTCCGTACACAGCGAACCGCTGGCGGGCGCATCCTTCTGGCGCTGCGCGTACTATGGTAGCATGAAAACGTCAGCAATGTGGTGATGTTTGTAAAAATATCAGTACATATACTCCGTAATAGATTGCTAGTATAGACCCGTATTGACGACTCACTAATGCGTAGGTTGCTCGCCATTCTTTCTTTTTAACAATTATTTATTGACTTAATAGTACTTATGCCATATATTTTAAAAATACAATTCAATTAAAATATTTGATAATAGTATAATATTTAATAAATATGGCTGTTCAGATACCGTCCTATAGGTATATTTTGTGTTTGTTTAGTGTAGGTTATTTAGCTTTAGCTTTAGCTTTGTCTGATTTATACTTAGTTTATTGAACCAACTGCTAGTTCTTTACAACCTTTTCTCTCTTTAGATTTCATTTATTTTATTGGAAACAATTTGAAAGACATAAAACCTCTCTGTATTTTGTAAGTTTTTAAATCCTTTAAAGTGTAAAGCATTTCAAACACTGCAATTTATATAATGCATTTCCGCTGGTTCAAGGGTAAGGACCGTATATCATAAAAAAAACTCCCACAAGGATAATTTCTTGGCAGCTTTATTGTGTGATTGCCTTTTAGTTTCGGTCCATTCTAAATTTTCTGAGATTTATGATATCACAAATCTAATATTCTGTTTAACCCATCATTTCGGCCTCCGAATCGAGCTCAAAAACTTTCTTTGATCCCAGGCTAGTTTTGGTCAACCAATCAAAACTTTAATATTTTCGGAATACCAATCAGAGTTGTGTCCCTTCCTTCTATCAATACATGCCTTCACAATTTTCCCACGTGGAAATAAAAACTAAAAAACTACAACCGACAATACACACATCTCAATCAAACATCAATTCTCGGGTCGGCGCGCAGTGTTTGCATCAGGAAAATTACGTCGGATTGTTCCAGCATTGCGCAGTTATCAGCACGATCTAGAACGTCATTACGCAACAATGGCTAAATCAAATTACACCAGGAGGATAATGAGATATTGGTCCAAATTTTAAAAAATATTCTGTAATAGAAGAAAAAGAAAACGGACGCAACAAGCATTAAAGGAAAGCAGATGCTTGGGTGAATGTGTGTGATGAATACAACTCTTTCTACGAATGGTGAAAAAGTGAGTAGGAATTCGTATTCGTATTTTCTCATTTTTAATAAACTTTTTAAAAATATTTTATACAAAAAGTATTTCAAGTTTGAGATTATTTTGAAGGTAATTAAGGAATTAAAAAACGTATATTTGAATGTCAGTAAATAATAGAAATTATTTTAAAAAATTTGTGCTTTAAGTACAAAAATATCAGTTGAGTGTCAACAATATTACCCACAAGTACTTTTTTGTGTTCGGACAAGAAAAAATTTATCAATTAGTTTTTGATTTTATATTATTTTTAATCAATATACATTTTAGAGAAATCAATTGCAATTGAAGAGATGCTGGGATAAAATAAAACGACAGAGAAAAAAGTGATTTGGCGGAAGAGAGACGGGAACGTATGGCTACAGGTGGAGGTAGCAGTGAAAAAGATATTGACATCATTCCAGACGTTGATGTGGTGGCTCCACATTTAACAACGGAAGTTGACAATATCTTCGACAGTGATGCTTCATACTTAACAAATTCAGAAGAAGTTAAGATCAACAGCGGTATAAAATTTTTCACGTAAAAAATAAACATCGTCCTAATAATAATAATTAATCTTACAGGTGAAAATTCATACCAGCCTGTTGCTGAATCCAAACACATAATCCCACATCGTGATGATGTTCCACGTTCGAACGCTGTAACATCCAGTCGTAGAAATGGTAACATAGACCGTCTTCTGCAGATTCGAATAGAAAATGCTCTCTTAGAAAAGCAACACATGGAAGATTTGCATAAGATTAGAATAGAAAAAGAAAAAGAACTGTTGGAAAAAGCAAAGATTGAAAAAAAATAGCCATTACTGAACTTCTTTTGAAACAAAAGGAAGTAGAAAAAAATTAAAAAATTGTTGTACTTATTAAAAAATATATATAGATTTATTTAAATAAAAGAGGTGTATCAGTCTACAATAAACTTATTGAAAATTATTAAAATATAAATTATTAAAATTAAATAAAATGTCTTTGAATTAAAGCTCGACGAACTGCATGCCCGATTCCTACGTTATGAAGATGCTCGGCATTATGTTCGTCTTCGAAGTTTATAATTTCTTGTTCGTCAACGATATCGCGAACACTAATGCCAATGTTGTGCAACACCGCACAAGCTACAATAATTGCCGGAATCGTCTCTAATTTGTTTTTCAATTCACGGCTTAAACAAGGAAATCGCCTCTTCCAAATTCCAAATAACCTTTCAACGGTGTTCCGGGTTCTAATGTGCGAACGGTTATACCTATTCTCCGATTCGTTGGTAGGATTTAGTAGTGGCGTCATTAAATACGGCAAACATGGATATCCACTATCACCAAGAAGGTAACCTGTCAAATTATTTGTTTCAAATCGTGTTTTACGGCACTATTATTAAAATCATTTGAATCGTGCTCCGGCCTGGCCATCTTGCTACGATATCAAATATTTCTAAATTTGGACCACCAATTACAACATTTAATGAAAATGTTCGTTTTCTATTTCTATATACTTCTGCCATTTCTCCTCCAGGACTTTTTATCGGTATATGGGTGCAATCGATACATCCAATAACTTGGGGAAAATTGGCAATATTAAAAAACGATTGGTTAACGCGCCTTGACTCTGGAGCATTATTTGGGAATTTAATGTATACAGGTAATCTTCTTGCAATCAAAGAAGAAACTTTAGCCACAATGCGCGAAACAGTACTTTGTACAGAGTCCTGTAGGTCGCCACATACAGCCTGTAAATATTTATTCCATTAATTTTTCATATTATTGAAAGAAACAAAAAGTCTTACTTGAAAGTTTCCTGTTGCATAAAATCGCAGACAAACCAAAAAGAGACAACAATGGTGTTATAGGTAAACCTCTACGCGTAGGTCTTTCAATTTGTTCTTCGACAAGCGGCATTAATACATCCATTACGGTTTCTTTTGAAAATCTATACCGTTTCTTAAAATTTATATTGTCGAAGAAATGTATAGAATTTTTTAAATCCCTGATATAACGTCGAGTACCCTCATAACAAGTTGAATATCCTCGTACTCATCGTATTCGGCGTTTATATTATCATTAATATACAAATCTTCTTCCATTACTTTTTGTAAAACAATTTCACTTATGCAAACACAAAAACTGAGAAAAACAACAACGTTTTATGTGAGCAAACTATTACTGGCGACGCGCTGAACCATACTGCCATCACCTTCAGCGGTTCGCCATCCGCATATGTTAACATCCCCATATATTTGGCGCCTCGCTACGCCTACAATTCTAGAGAGCGTTTATGAAACGTGCTTGGCGAATCCATCTGGCGCATCGCTAGAAACCGTCTCGGCGGACGACTATGAAACACGATTCGGCCAGCCAAACGCCAGCGACTCGCTGGCGTCCGACTCTGGATACCGGTCTTTGAAGCATATGCTACAGGTAGATTATTTTGAAGAAGGACTGCTCCCACGCCTGAACTACTAGCATCGACACTAATGGTGTTTTTTTTATTTATGTCATAAAATTGTAAGACAGGATTTTTACTTAACAATGTTTTAATTTTTTTAAAAGCATCATCATGACAATTATCCCAAATGAATTGTGTATCTTTTTTGATTAATTGACGTAAAGGGGCAGTAATGTCAGCTAAATCTGGTATAAATTTAGATATGTACGTAACCATACCAAGTAATCTTTCTACACCTTTCACATCACGAGGTTTCTCCATTTCTGTTATTGCTCGAATTTTGTCATTATCAACTTGAATGCCTTCAGAACTGAAAGTATGACCTAAGAATTTGACTGTTTTAAGAGCAAATTTGCATTTTTCAATATTAAATTTAATTCCGCTAATTTTAGCTCTTTCAAATACTTGTCTCAAAATGAGATTATGTTCTTTTTTGTTCTTAGCCCAAATTATAATGTCGTCAATGTAAACTTCAACATTGGCAATATTTTTAAAAACATCAGCATATAATTTATGGAATACTTCTGGTGCTGTCTTGATTCCGTACGGCATACGTAAAAAACAATAACGTCCAAATGGCGTCTGAAATGTTGTCAATAATGAACTTTTTTCGGTTAATTCAACCTGCCAAAAAGCTGTGGATGCATCTAATATGCTGAAAATTTTGGCATTTGCCATTTTGGATGATATTTCGTCAAAAGTTGGAAATTTGTAATGTTCTCTTAACAAAGCTGTGTTTAAATTTTTTGGATCTAAACAAACTCGAAGCTTATTATTTGCTTTTTTTACAATAACAACTGGGTTCACGAATTCAGTTGGCTCGTTAACTCGTTTTATGATACCGTTTTTCTCCATATCTAAAATTTCTGTTTTGTACGCATCCTCTAATTTAAAAGGAATTTTCCTACAAGGTACACATTGGCCTACGTAATGTGGTTTTAATTTAAATTCATAAGGCTTTGAGAATTTCCCTATTCCTTGAAATATTTCTCTGTAATTATCTAAAAGTGTCTTAATAGAACTATCTGTACAAATTACATTATTGACTTTTTGAATTAGTCCAAGTTTTTGAATTGTCTTTAATCCCAGTACAGGAATTGTATTGTTACAATTAATTATGTGAAATTCTATATTTTCGTAATCATTTTTTACTTTACAAGCTAGTGTAATTATACCTATGACTGGTATATCTGAGCCATTATAATTAGATAATTTAATTTGTGATTTAACAGGTTTTATATTAACACCTAACTTGGCAAAATCAAATTTATTAATAACGTTGCATCCTGCACCTGTATCAAGCTTAAAAATCAGTGATTTCCCTGAATCTTTTATCTCTACAATTTCATTCCAACTCTAATTCGTGATTTACATCAATATTACCTAACATGTAAGTTGACTCATCGCTATTGGTGCTTACCGCATTAATATTTTTGCGATTTCTACATACCTTCGCAAAGTGATTAGGTTTTTTACAAATATTACACACTTTCTTAAAAGCTGGGCAGGTCCGGAGACCATGAGTATAACCGCATCTTGAACATCTTGCTTCTGTAGATGTCATCGATGTAGTTGTTGCTTGTTCTGCTGCTGTGTTCTGACCTCATCTTGAACTGCTGTTCCTGTCGACAGTCTGTTTCTCTGCTGCTTCCTTGGATCGTAACGATTTGACTTCCTCTTATTTATCGTGTCCACTGGCTCTGTATTCTTCAACGTCTGGATCTGTTGATTGGCCAATTCAGCTGCTTTACAGATTCTTGTACATTTATCCAAATTTAAGTCTTCTTCTCGCAATAAGCAATCCTTTAGATGACTGTTATGAATACCGCTAACTATTCTGTCTTTAATAAGACTTTCCTTTAGTGAACCAAAGGCACAATCTAAGCTTAACCGTTTTAGGTCAGTAAAGAAATCATCGAAACTTTCATCAGGTTTTTGATTTCTCAGAAAAAATACGTGTCGACTTACACTCTCGTTTTTCTTCGGGACGCAGAAATTTCTAAAAGCACTGACAACAACTTCATAATTTTGTTGCTGTTGTTCTGTAAGTTCAAAGGTATCGAATTTTTCTTGAGCGTCCTCACCCAATGCATGTAGCAATATGGCGACTTTTACCGCGTCTGATTTGTTATTGCTTTCTGTAGCTAGCATGTAAATTTGAAATTTTTTGTACCATTTTGTCCAATTTTCCGAGACGTTCCCATCAAACGATAACGGTGTTGGCGGTTTTAAATTAAGGTTTACATACTGATTTACTGCATTGGCCTGTTCTTCCATCTCACGGTGGGATAAAATTCAGCTAATAGAAGCTTATCTGGAGCGATTTTCTTGTTCACTTTGCTCTTGACTGCGCCATGTAATGTAGACACACAGAATTCGGTTGAATAAAGTTTATTTATTTATGACAAATTACATAACAACTGTTTCGGGTACAGCCAACTCATAACACAACATAAAATATAACATCATAATCATGACAACTTCTACATTCAGCAGGATAGGTGCCTCTATGTTTATAATACAGAGTAATTCGTGGTATTCCAGACGTTTTGCTTCCTGTAGCATATGATATGCCACTTTTCATTGCTTGTAATGCTTCATTTAATGATTCTTGGCTAAAATTACCATATTTTAGTGACGACATTCTAAGAAAAAAAAACTATAATATATCAAAATTGCGATTATAGCAATTTCAGAAATTTCCATTGAAATGTAAATTTGAGGAGGGGTAAACGCGATAATTAGACATAACGGATGAATTAGTTTAGTTTAGTTTAATAGTGTTACATTGGAATATACAGTCATTTTCTATTGCTTTTCCTCTTTTGTCAATTGTGTTTCAATATTTGTCTAATGGTTTTCCAATGATTTTATACTAGTAGACTTGTTTTGTCAATGAATTTCCTTTTGTGTCAAATGTGTTTCCGTATTTGTCAGTTGATTTTCACAAACGTTTTACATTTTTGGCATACTGATATTTGGCATATTGATATGGATCATAATCAGAACAATGGTCACAGGAGAAGAAAAGCTAAAATAAGCAACGAAGTATGCATTTTAATCATTAACTCTTTGAATAATGGTTCCACGGTGAAAAATGTAGCACAACAATTTTCAGTTTTACCTGATACCGTTAGAAAAATGTATGCAACTTATAGGAGAACTAACAATGTTGCAAAGGTAAGTGCTGTACATTGACAACCAATATTATCTTTGGCTCAAAAAGAACAAATTTGCGACTGGGTTGATGTAGACTGCTCCTTGACTCTGCGCCCGTTGAAAGAAAAATGTTTAAACGAATGGCCACTTCAACAAATATCAGTGTCTACGATTGATACAGCTGTGTTTGAATTGGCTTCCGGTTGGAGCCGCGTCACGTTGACTTCTTCTACTGCCGACGTTTCGTTCTCCATTGCAGAAGAACTTCCTCAGGGCTGCTGCTGCTGCTGGTGATGTTGCAGCAACACCACCAGCAGCAGCAGCAGCCCTGAGGAAGTTCTTCTGCAATGGAGAACGAAACGTCGGCAGTAGAAGAAGTCAACGTGACGCGGCTCCAACCGGAAGCCAATTCAAACATGGACGACGGCCGCGGAAGCCTTCAAGTTAAATTGATACAGCTCTTAGGAACTTTCACTACTCTTTTAAAAGAACATAATTTGTTCCTGAAAGTAGAAATACACCTGAAATAATTCAAACTCGTTTTGATTACGCCGTACAGTACAATAGAATTATGCTGGAAAGAGAAAAAATTTACTTTATTGATAAGTACGGTATTCAAGTAAACTCGAGAGTTTCCTACGGAAGGTCCATGAAAAATACCCGAGCATCAAAAATAAAAGCCCAGTTACGAGGACGCAATTATTCTGTTGCTGCTACCATGAACACAAATTCCTTGTATGTGTTTCAAATTCAAGATATGCCCTACAATGCAGTTCACTTTTCTGAATTTCTCACAACGTTAGTTAACCATTTACATCAAGACAGTATACAAGGAGCGCACATTGTTGTGGACAATGTTAGATTCCATAGAAATGAAGAAGTATTGGCTCTCATTAGAGCCCATGGTCATTTTCCAGTGTTTGTGCTTACTTATAGCCCTTTTATAAATCCCATAGAAGAATTATTCAGTCAGTGGAAACAAATAATATGAAGAACTCAGCCGGCGAGTGAAAGCGAATTATATGAGGCAGTTCATATAATTTGTTGCATTATGTTCAACATATGGAATCATATTTACACGACTGTTTGCAAAGAAATGAAATTTTGAATTAGCTTACATATTATATATACGATAGGTTTTACTGCGTTTCTCTGAAACAAAATAAAAATAAATCTGTGACTTTTCTGTAACATGTTAAACATATTTCAATATTTAAATGTAGGAGGTAGGTATGTAATAAAAAAAATGGGAAAGAGATTTGACAAATAAGGAATGTCATTTGCAACTGGAAAATCATTTGCTAAATAGGGAAACGCAATTGACAAAAGAGGAAAAGCAAAAGAAAAATACTGTGATGCGGTCAATACACACAAGTTAATGCTAGTTACATTTATATATCTGAAAAAGTGATATGGTAAAAATCATTTATACAATAAATTGGATTCACTTTCATTATGCGTTTCAGACGTCTCGTAAACTTTGAAACCATTTCCTTTCTCCATCGGTTAGGTAGATGGTTGAAAAGCTGCAGCCCCAAGTACTGCCGGGCTCCTACGCAAAGTCTAGTCTTCCGTATGGACAGGTTCTCGTTACTACGTGTATTATAGTTATGGGCGTCAGACCTTGTTTCCAAGCCACTTAGATTTTTTCTGACATTCACCAGCGTGCTCAGAATAAAGTATGCAGGTAGCGTCATGATTCCAAATTTTATGTCATTTATATGTCAGGAGAGACCATGGGTGAGACGTTATTTAATTGACATTGTTAATCAAAAAATAGATAGTGAAATAGTTACTTTGCAAACGGACAATTTTAAAATTATAATGTACGCCAAAAAGCTAAGTTAATACATAGTGGCATGCGTCTGTATACCTTGTATTTGCATTATTCATTGGAGTTTTTGCAATGCAGTATAATACACACTGGTTAAGAATAAAATGACTTTACACCCAAAATGTTAATTACAGTCATGATAATATGATGATGAAACTTTGTATTACAGATTCAGCAATCGCAAAAAGACTTCTCGTTGGCAAGTCAGTGCACGGATATAATAGTCATGAGATTTCACAGTTGTGGAAATCATGAAAAAATCCCACAATCCGAGACCATGAAGCTACACTAATAATCCTTAAAATGCGAAAGAATTTAGCTGACCAATTTAATAATAGGAGTACACAAAAAGCAAAAAGAAGTTTATGGGGAGAGATAGCTGAATCACTTAAGCCGGTTTTTGTTGGTTTTTTGGACTGGTGCTTTCAAGAATTCAAACCAGATCCAAAAATGACGTCAAACAATTCATTCGTTAAGAAAATTAAAGAATTTAAACCACAGGTTCAAACTTTAATGAAGGAGATTATGCTTATTTATCATTTTGTTAAAATATGAAAAGAGTGTTTGTTGTTCTAAATAGAGGTGACTTTGTTCGTAATAATGAATAAAAAGTACTAAGCAAATAAATTACTAGTAGGACATTGTAGGTTTCCTCATCCGCAGTGATAATTAAATTACCTGGTTGAACACTATGCAACGCATTTTCACAATTGTTTAATTACACTAAATATCATTTCAGCTCTAATAATGTTTGTCTCTGTTATAAGTTTCATTTTAGACCTATGGTTGTTGGAAGGAATGTAAAGGCCTACGCCGACTCCACCATGTTTGCTTTGTTTAGATTCATCCGTAAAAATGAACTTGCGGTAAGGCTAGTTTACCTTTATAACGCTCTAAAACACATTTACGGTTGTTGATGTGGGCAAACAAGAAAGATTATATTTGTATGAAATTTACAGATCCACTAGGATTGGTTTAATTTGGCTGTGCAGACTATGAAGAAAACGGGAAAGAAGTGGAGTAGACTGTTTTTTTGGTTTATCCTATATATGGTGTTGTAAGCTTGGACCACAAGAGGGAACCATAATGTTAAATTATGAGACTTGTAATTTTACTTAAAAACTCCAATTTCTACGATATCTGATCATCGGTAATTTTCTTATGATTCACCGTGTATTTGTAAGCTAGCCATTTGCATCGGTCAAGTACAGGAGCTTCCGCAGCTTCAACCAGCAATACCAGACATGGGGTGGAACGCATGGCCTGGTATTGGATCCTGTTAAGCATTTGGTTTTTCCTAGAAGTTGGAAGAATTAATGGTCCAGAGTAGTATATGTGAGATCTGATAACCATTCAGTATAGTGTGAGCAATACAGTTGGATCTGCACATCACCATGTTCTTAATGATTTAATAACACAAATTCCCTAAGAACATTTTTTGACGATGTTTGAAATTTCGGAGTTAAATTTTAATTTGCAATCCAGTATTATTCCAAGAAATTTGACATCTTTTTTGATCTGAATGGTTGATTGGTTTATTAGTATATTTGCCAAATTATCCACCTTCCTTTTTCTCGTAAAAATCATTGCCCGAGATTTCTCTGTTGATAATTCTAACTCATTCTGACCCATCCAGTCACAGATTTTTACTAAAGATTCGTTTACCTTACCAAGCTATTCTTGAGGTGAATTTGAAATATTCTAAATCACAATGTCATCAAGGATATGATCATCTAGGTTTGCAGTATACAAGGAGTATAATAAAGGGCTTAAAACAGATCCCTGAGGAAGACTTTTGGTTGAGCATCTTGGACCATATAAATTTCCGTTATATTTGACGTATAGGGGTCTAACGAATCAAAATGTCAGAATGTTCTAGTAGTATGTTAGAGGGAGGCTTCACAAGTCTTTCCTTGGGTTTAGGATTACTATTCACAAGATCCTAATCCAGAACCATAGGCAACTGAGCCATTCACTTTGGATCAGATATACATAAAGTTTAATGGGAGAAGAAAGCTTGAAACCATCTACTACTTTAATTGTAGATTTTGGAAGAAAACTTGGACGCAATACTGTCTTGTTAATTAATTCGGGCTAAGCTGGCTTCACTGTTGGAAAAGGAAATTCTGGTTCTTGTAACGAAGGATGATGATTGATTACATTAGGTAGTCCTAAATTCCTGATTCTTGAAGCTTGAATTATTACCTCTTTTTTTTATCAGACATTGATAATATTTCCTGGATTCGGCATAAAAATTTTCTCTCACAAGCAAATGGCTGTGAGAAATTAGTCAAATAATAACTCCATATGCCATCAATAGAAAGATAAATAATGACATATCCTTGTTCTAAAAATTCTTCAAAATGTTTGAAATTCTGTATGGTCTTGCACAAGCACCAAGCCATGGCAATGTAACTTTACAGATGAACTATTGCTCTATTCCATGATCCTTCTATGTCGCAAAACAGGTAATCAATTTGGAGATGTCTCTGAAGAAGGGCAAGAAATGTATTTGTAACATATTGCGGTGTTTTTGCAAGTTAATAAAATTGTTTGTTAAATTTTTATACTTGTGAATTAATTAACTTAAATGACAAAGTCACGCATAAAAATTTAACATAGAGATTCTTTTCGTTATTAAATTGTTTATTGAATTTATATCTCAGGGTACCAAATTGTATTGCAAAACAAATTTGTTTAAACTGGGTTCTAAAGTATACTTGTTCTAATGGTGGTGATTTTAAAATGTCTGTTATTTTTGTCACGCTACGTGAAATGTATGGAGGTAAGTAAAAGTCGATTTTAATATTCATACACACTAATTATTTATTGATAGTAACTCATTGTTTATTAACATTTTAAAATATTGACAAATACATAATAGCAAAATTGGTGCAATGTATGGTTAGTACAATTAGAGGTTTTAGTGCAAATGCACATCAATGTTTTTCTTTTTTATTTGTTTTTGGCACAAATTGAGTTGTTTTTCACTTCGTCGTAGGACATGGAAATTTTAATTAAAGAATTTAATTAAAAATGCGATCATAGTCTTCTTTTTCAAGAGCACCCTATGTTTGAAATTGATTCTCACCTGTTGGTAAGTTTTGGTTTTGATTTTTATTAAACAAAATCGAAAGAAATTTATCATCAGCGTACTATCATTTACAATGGATTCTAAGAATTTAATCTTTTCCTTCAGGGTAAATGATAGTCCTGTATTACAGTTTATCAAACTTCTCGGTTCACGTTAATCCGTACTTTCTCTGTGATATAGCTTTTAAACTCCTCACTTATGAAAAAGCAAAAGATTAGCACTTTACCGGAATTTTGGTAAAAGAACTTCAAATAAACGTTAATTGCGGCCAAAATTAAAATGATTCTTATTGAGTTTTCACACAATCAAAATTTATTAAGCTACAATGTGGTAAATTTCAATCATCAAAGTTTGAAATTTAATTTACAAAATTATTTTTAAATAAGCATTTTTAATCAATCATATTAATAAATGGAAAATTCTTACATGTCCAGATCACTACTTTCAACTAAAAGTATGTTGCTCAAAAAGAGCTCAACATTTGACTGCAAAGTCTTGACTTTAAGTGCTGAGAGCTGAGGTTGAATGCTTGAATTACCCAGAAATCTCTCCTTTTATATACTTTTTAAGGCACAAAAACTTTGTAATCTTAATTATAAAAAAATTAAAAATCCTAAAATGAAAACAATTCAAAATTCTAATACACAAATAATATCAATCTTGTTCTGTAGATTCTAAAAATCAAGTTACATCTTGAAGAGGCCCAGTCGAACAGCTTCTACCTTCGAAAGGCGGATTCTGCTTTGGTTTTTGAGTTTTACAAGAATACGACGCCTTCCACCGTTCTTCTTGTAGAAGTAGGCTTGAGGTTTGCTTTGGATTACCTCTTCTAGCGTCTTAGATGAACTTGAAACGCCTTCCACGATGCTAGGATCGGCTCGTTCAGGAGTTTCGGCCTCGGAGGACAGCATTTCATCCTTGGATGTCTCGGAAGTTGACTGATGTGACATGGGTTTGCCTTTCCAAAATTTCTGAGCATCCTGAAGTACTTCCTGGAATTTACAATTGAACCAGCTCTCGGTTGTGTTATAAATCGTCCCTTCAATGTTGTTTGACATATTCTAAATCGGACAGAAAAATGTTTTAGTTATTTGTGTAAAAATAAAATTATTCTTAATGTTCTGGAATATGTGAAGGTATGTACAGCAGTTTTACATCTTTACTTTAAATTACGACTTTCAAATAATAATCTAACCTAATATATACAGAGTGTAAAATTTAAAGATATGAAAATAACATAGCAATATGTCCAACAATTATTGTAGTCCTGAGTGGCTGTGGAATCATACGTGAATGTCGATTTTTACTTCGTATCGTTGAATTGACGTCTCAAATATTGACTGTTAAACAACAAATAGATGTTTCTTTACGTATTTAATATTTTATTTCCATTTGAAACAATAATTAGTTAAAAATGTTTGACTCCACAGCCACCCAGGACTACAATAAATGTTCGACACATGTTACTTATTATGTCAGTGGAATCTTCACGAAGATGCCCAGATAAATCTTCTCTGCTCCAAAACAAAGGTAGCACCTTTGAAAACCTTGTCATTACCACGTTTAGAACGCAGTTCGGTACTACTTCTATCAGAACTTATCGGGAAATGCATTAGGACATTAAAACAAACAATTGAAGAAGTTCACTTGTGGAGTGATTCAAATATAACACTTTATTGGATTAACGCAACGTCTAGTAAATTAAAAACTTTTGTGGCTAACCGCGTTAGTCACATACAAGAGATTACACAAAAGTTTACATCGAGACAAAATTTCAGTGATATTCTTTCCAGAGGAACTCTCGCTGAACAAATCGTAAATCATGATCTTTGATGGCATGTACCTGTTTGGATATCAAGTATTTGAGAATGACCAGAAAAATATATTCCAATATCTGATTCGATTCCGGAGCGAAAAGCTTACTGTTATAGATTTGTTGATGCTGCCCGAAAAATAAGACAGTTTGGTCCACTAACAGTGAATGAATTAAATCATTCATTGAACAGAATCCTTAAGGTGGGATTTCCAATCACCGTCAGATGGATGCGTGCGTTTCAGATTAATACGTCCAGGCATCCGATTGACGCCTGGACTTGTTCTTCAATAAGCGTATAAAGCAGTGCACTTATGACTGAGTGTAGTGGTTGCGCTTACAAGAAAATCGACAGGAAAGAGATAAAAATTTGTAGCCGCTCTTGCCGAAGAGGATGAAGAAGAAACTAATTGTAAGTCCAGTGAAGAAAATGTGTGAAAAACATGTACAGATGGCGCACAGTGGTTTAGGTTCTATAGACATGCGGCAAAAACTAATTATTTTTGAAATTATCATTGTCCGTTATCATTTTTAATTTATTTTACTTTTTTTGGTGCATTATGTCTGGATGAACAACAAAGGTTTCACATCAACAGATCGACAGTTGCAGCGATATTTACGGTATGTCAAATATTAGAACAACTGTAACCTAAAACGAGGGTCGCAAGTGGTCGCAGCTAAAAAGTATTTTATCATTTAATTAGAAGTCTAATGTATGCAGAAAAATAGGTTAGAACATAGCGCTCGACGGAGCTCAAAAATTATGCTCTATTAAAGTTTTTCATAAAACATTTTTCAACAATTCTTCGAGTCCTCTATGTAATGGTACAACAATTGAAATAATTATTTTTATTCAGCATAACATATTTTCTAATAGTGCTGCTATTCATTAAAAAATATTTCTTTAATGTAGTAATAACATCGTAAGAGAAATTCGTATAAAAATATGATGAATTTTTACACTGTCAGTAAGCAATACAACTCAAACGACTTTAAGGGCTTGTATAAGAATGCAATATGGAAATATGTCTGATTATTTTATCAATATATATCAGTTAATCATTAAGAATTACTAATTTAAAATCAAAATGCTCTTTGCAGCATTTTGAAAAAAATGGGTTTTTTCCGCATATTGACCACTGTGCGGCGTGATACTGAGGGTTGTTCCAATATACTCATAAAAAATCATTTATTGACAACGAAATATTTAGACAGTTTCTTCTATTAAGCAGAACAAAATTTAACTTTGTTCTGAATATTATTGGTAGCAGTATTACAAGAACGCCATGTAGGAGAGTAATGCATCCAAATACAGCAGAAGAAAAACTAAGTTTAACGTTAAGATATTTCATTTTTAATTTTTAATTTAACGTATGTCGTAGTTTGTGATGGTTCCGTCTGGGATTCGCAAGTAAGCTTCTCCATCTCTTCCCATCTGTGGTTTTCCAGCCAGCTTCTAATGGATTCTCTATTCAATACGTCGATGTTCTTTTTCATCTTCAAAGAAATCTCCTTGATTTCCCTTTTCGTATTAGGATTTTCATCTATTATACGTTCAAGGTCTCCTAGATTTGCCTAGTGATTAAATTGATTATTTCGATCACCGTGAACACTATAGAACTCTCCTTCTTTTTATGTGGTGGTAAGCTATCAGTGTCGATTGTCTCGCCAGATGTATGTAGTTTCTTTCTTTTTCTTGTCCATTCGACCCCAGCGAGATGTTTCTCTGCAGCAAGCTGCTCTGGTACAGTCAGCCGGGCGTCGCGTCATCGGCGTAGTTTTTCCTGTACATGGAGCCTGGTTTCATTTAACCCGGTTAGGTGTCTGGAAGCCTTCGCTTTCTTTTCTGATGTAACCTTGTGGTCGGCTAGGGCTAGGGCTTGCCTGCTCGACTCCAGGTTTTGCCTTCGGTGAGGCCACGTTTGCTTTTTTATTTAGATCTGCCGCTAGTGCTCTGGCACCCCTCAGAGTTTCGGGGGTTTTTGAGAGAGTAAATTTATCCATACAGTAATAATAGTTTGCTCCTTCGACGCTCCCCAGCCTCCATGGACCCTCATAACCCGTGGCAACTAACTGCGATGGAGTAGACTTAGGTGAACTTTTGACAACTTTTGTTTGTCCGATGGATGTTGACGGGAATAAGGGAGACGAAGCTAAAATTCGCAGAAGTTTTGTTTGACCTTTGGATGTTGACGATGTTAACGTAGGTGAAGCTGAAATTTGCGCAAATTTTGATTGATCTGTGGATGTTGATGGCGTCAGTTTCAATATTTTATGCTGTGGACTGCATGCTGCATTTCCGACAGATTTTATAGGTTCAGATTCTGAAGTATTTAATAACGGCTTAATGTTCAATTCTGATCTTATTGATGAAAATACATAAATGGAGGATCAATAATGTGCTTGTCACCTAATATCTTGTCCATTAATTCAAAGTGTGGCCAAATAGGAATTATAACTACTACATCGTTTCCTGCACAAGTGGGTGGTGTTTTTAAAGCCTACAACAAAATTTATTTACATAAATTAGCTGCCGTTGTAATATGTTTGGACGAAGAAGAGTATCAAAATAAATGATATAATACAGTATCTAAAATCTTCGTTTCCAGAAGCTCAATGTGAGAAGATTAACTCAAAGCATCCAGAGAGCTATGCCTCCTTTAAAGTTTCTATTAATAAATCAAATCTGCAGAAGGCGATGTGCTCTTCAACTTGGCCTGATGGTATAAAAGTTAATAGGTTTTTTCACCGAGTGAAGACAATAAAAATGACAACTTAATAAGTACGCTATACCACACCTTGCCACATAAACTAATACATCTTAATGTTCAATCTCTGACCAATAAAATAAGCCAACTTCAGGTACTGACGAGGATGGAAAATCCATCCATACTTTGTTTATCTGAACACTGGTGTTCTGAGTCCCTTATTTCATCTGTGAACTTGGCAGGTTATTATTTAGTATCCCATTTTTGTAGGGAGTCCTCTAGTCATGGGGGTGTGGCGGTATATGTCAGAGACGATATTACTGTGCGTGATTTTTTATGGTTTTTACATAATCTATCAACTATTCTTAATGATCTTGCTGACAAACAAATAATAATCTGTGGAGATCTCAATGTAAATGCTCTTACTGGCTCAAATTATTGCAACATATTGCTTGACCTGATAGCTTCCTTTAACCTGAAGTCTGTGATCACGGAACCTACACGAGTTGTCACTTTAGCAAATGGCAATACTACAGTTTCTTCAATATTATCATAAACTTAACTGAGTCAGGTTATACAACTAGAGTTTTAATCCTGGTATATCAGATCATGCAGCACAACTTCTCTCATTTGATTTGCTAGGCATTCAAAAGCCTGAGGAAAATCTGACTTCGATCAAATGTGTCTCTAAGAAAGGCATTGATGATCTTAAGAGAATTATGGCTGATCTAAATTGGGACGTACTCCTTGTTGGTGCGAATATAGATGCTGGGCTTTCTATGTTCATTGACTTTCTGTTATATTTGTTCAAAGAGTCGAATTGTACTTATGTAAGCAAAATAAAAAGGAAATCAGTAATGAATAACTGGATTAAACCGGAAGTTAAAGACATGAGCAATAAATCTTTATTGGTTATCTACTCAGCTGCCCTGCCCTGAACTGCGGGTTAAATACAAGAATATGAAGTCTGCATATAAGCAACTAATTAAGGATACCAAACAAAATTTTTATAGGATGCTTATTTACAGAAATAGTAACATTTCTAAAAATGTCTGGAATATTATTAATGAGTGAAGAGACTGCTTGTAGCGGTAAAAGGAATCGCTCAAGAATTTCACTGAAAGATAATAATGATGAACTCATATCTCACCCCCTCGAAGTTGCAGAAATTTTCGCTGCCCATTTTACACATGGGCCCATTGATAAGATCCATGCAAAATTTGGTACAGCTCCTGCTCAATCCCATTCGAATACTGGAGGCCTACCAAACTCATTTGTTCTACTAGAGGTAACTGAATGTGATGTCAAACGTGAGATCATGTCCTTGAGGTCTAATGCTGCTGGAAGTGATGGTGTTCGACCTGCTGTGATTAAGAGCTGTTGTGCGGAAATTAGTGGTGTTTTAACAAAACTGATTAACTTATCTTTCTCATCAGGGAGATTTCCATCGGTCCTAAAAACAGGCTCAGTAATTCCAGTTTATAAGGCGGGGGATGTGACTAGTGTGGATAATTACCGGCCAGTATCGATTTTTTATTTTTGCAGTTTATTGCTTTATGTCCGATTTCTCGACATTTATGACACCTGTATTTAAATGGTTTATTTTCCGATTCACTTTTATCAATCTTGTAACTCTTTTTCATAAAATGTTTCTTTCTTGCAAATTTTTCAGCTGTCATTACATCTTGCACTGTACTCTGACTGTCGTTATTCTTCCGTGCGTCATTTTCTTCCGTGATTTTTATGCGCAAGATTTCAGGTGACGGTAACTCGTCTCTTGATTCAATCGCGCACCGGAAATTTTCAAAGCTAGCCGGTAAGCTGTAGAGCAGCATAATTGCAAGTAAGTCATCGTGTATGACAATTTTCATCTCCTGCAACTTGTCTACGGCATCGAAAAATTTCCTACAGTGTACACACACATCTTCTCCTTCTTTAATTTTTTGTAACATGAGCTGTTTCATTAACGTCGCTTTCCGCGCAGGCCCTTTTGACTGATATATGCATTCTAGTTTTAGCCACATATCGCGGGAACTGATACAGCCCTTTACTTGTTTCAGTTCGGATGGATTTATAGAAAGAATTAAATCTGATCTTGCTTTGTTGTCCGCTTCTATCCAGGCTTTGACAGCAGCTTCCGAATCGGCATCACTTGCAATTAGTTTTGGCTTCATAATTACTCCGTTTACATAATTCCACGCGTCATTTTTTATTAGTAGAGCTTCAATTTGTAGTTTCCACGTATCGTAGTTTTCTTTATTTAACGTCTCGAAACGAATCATTCATTCATTTTTCCGATATGCACACAAATGTTTTTGATAAGCACTAACTTACAGTTTGATCACGTGTTATCCTTTTTGATTTCTTTTTATTTCCACATTAGTTCGACACTTTCGTACATATGCGTTTCTGGACCCGTAACCTGCTGCGGGAAACTAGGTGTGTCGAAAGAAATACTCCGGGAAACTAAACGTTTTATTTATCAGCGGTTCAACGCACGACACGTTTACATATTGACATATATAAACTGAACTAAACAATTACCGTTTGAATTGTTTTAACAAGTGAATAGTTAATTTCAAACAAAAAGCTTGACCCTTGTCAATATTATACTGCGCCAGGATTAGTACGGGATGCTACGTTAAAATATACAGGTATAAAACTAGAACTCTTAACAGACGTAAACATACACACCTTTATAAAAAGAGGTATCAGAGGTGGTATCACGCAATGTTCTCATACACATCCTTTAGCAAACAATAAATACATGGAAAACTTTGATAAAAACAAACCATCAAATTATTTGATGTATCTAGACGTAAATAACTTGTACGGATGGGCTATGTCACAACCACTTCCATATGGTGGTTTTAAATGGGTGGATAACATTGAAGATATAGTTATCACGAATATTTCGAAAAATTCAGAAATTGGTTATATATTTGAAGTTGATTTAGAATATCCAAAAACATTACATGATGTTCACAACGATTTACCTCTTTGTGCTGAAAATAAATGCAGTCCCATTTCTACATTACCAAAATTAATAACAGATTTATCAAATAAAACAAAATATGTCATTCATTACAAAAATCTTCAACAATGATTGCGACATGGTTTAAAGTTACTTAAGCTACGTTCGTTTATTTCACCCGATTTGCCCGATTCGTCCCGTTACGTCACCAGCGTTCGTTTATTAAAAGTTTTGAACAAGACCTCCAAACGTTACCCATTCGTTTATTCTCCGATGAGGGTAAACGGGGTAAGAAGAGTTAACCCGCAAAACTCTCGAATGCTTATAAGTGCATTAGTGGTTTTTAGAGACCTAACTTCAAAAAATGGCTCGTAATGGAAGTGAAAGAAACGAAAATACTGAAAATATATTTGTGGAAGACGCACAAATATATTTTAAGTGTACACGGTGCAGTTTCGGAGAATATAACCAGGTCAAAGTTTTACAACATATCGCACAAATGCATTCTAACGATACCAATTCAGGTTAGGTAATTTATTTATTTATTTCTACAATTTAACACACTTATTTACAGATGATTTCTACGAAGAGTTTAGATCAATTGAGGCGTACGTAATCACAAACACAGCCTCAGTTTCGTCAATTGTTTTGGGAGACGATGAGCCATCTGATGCTTCTAACATTGAAGTTAAGCCTGCAGTTGGTAATAAGTTATGGAATCATGAAACAGTGAAGTTATTAATTGGACAAGTAAAGGAACATTATGGTGAATTTGACAAAACATTAAAAAAAAATGTGTGGATAAAAATAGCAAAAAATGTAAGTGCAACTGTCCATTCAATATTTTGATGGAAACAATGTGATGAAAAATGGAAATCTCTAAAGCGTACTTATAAGGCAATTTTAAAAGCACATGACAGTACAGGAAAAGGTAGACGTAACTGGGAGTATTTTGAAGACATTCATGACATTCTGTTTACCCGCCCGGAAATAACACCACCAGCAATATGTAGTAGTTTTAGTGGCCTAATAATGAATGCAAGTACAAGTGCATCTACACGTCCTACAACTCCATCATCTTCTGCTGATACTGTTGAGGAAGAGACAATTACCAATGCAAAAAGTGAAACATCACGTAAACGAAAACAAAAATTAAATACTGCTGATCAAAGACACAAGGACAAGATGGCTAGACAGGATAAATTCCTGGAACTATTTCAGGAGTTTATTCACAAAATGTAAAATTTTAAAAAAATTTGTGCAATTATGTAAGATTTGAAACAAAAACCTTATTCCCTTAAACTCCGATAAAAATTTAAAGTTTGTTTTCAACACTTATTATGATCATTAAGGAAATAATACATTAGTTTGTTATTTATCATTTCACTTTGTAATTTACAGGGGTTAGTATGATTATCAGAAGATATTTATTATGTTCATTAAACTCAATTGAACGTCTTTTTGCAGAAAGGAACCAGTCAACATTATTTTTCCTATCTTGTTGGTTCCTTTCTGCAAAAAGATGTCCAATTACAGAATGATTTTAAGTTTCAAAATGTAAAGTTTTAAATTTGTTTCTAAAATAAAAGAGTAGACTGCATCAACTATAGTTATTTTATTGAAAAAATAATAAAATTACACTATCATTAGAAGCTGATGAAATAGATATTTAACGGTAATTGTAATATACATTTCTTATTAAATAAGAGGCAAATTATTAACTATGTCAATTCGCTTTTGGATGGCATTAATATCACCTTCTCCAGCCACAATATCATCAGCATCATTATTTATTCTTTCTTCTGCAATGTCCACATCAATCTCATCAAGCATATTATCTCCCTTTAATAAACACACATTATGAAGAATGCATGCACTTATAATTAACAGTGCAACAAGATCCAAGTGCACTGTCTCTACAAATTTTAATCTTCGAAATCGTCCTTTTAATAAGGAAAACGTATTCTCTATTACAGCTCTGGTTTTACTGAGAATAATATTATAATTTTTTTGTCTTCTTGTCATATTAATATTTTCTTTAAATGGGACCAGCAAATATGATGTTAACCGATAAGCTTTATCACCTATTAAGTGCCTATTATGTGTAAATTGTATGTCATTATTTTGTATTCTTGTATATAAATCTGAATTTATCAATAACATTTGATCATGAAGAGATCCTGGAAAACCAGTAAAAGCATCAATGAAACGGTAATTATGGTCACAAACTCCTTGCAGCAAAACACTATGGTAGCTTTTTCTGTTAACATAAGATGCATGATGTAGTTTCGGAGCATTTATTCGAACATGAGTGCCATCTATTACACCCAATACTCCTAAAATGTGACTTTTAAAAATGTAGTATAAAAATCTTACACAATACTAACCTGGAAATCCAAACCTTCTTTCAAATTCATTTGTAATATTGTTTGCATTATGCTCAGAAGGCCAACAAATAATTTTAAAATGGGCATTCACTTTTAATAGTAATCTGCAAGTTTTATATACTGCTTTCCAGCATATCGATTTTGTAACACCAAACCTATTAGCCAAATATCTAAAAATAAACGTGTTCATTATATGTACAATGCGAGCGTTGAAAATTATGATTATTTAAAAAATTAATTCATTTGAAATTGAAATTTACTGCTAACTCAATTCTTTGCCAGTTGCAGATACGGTTTTATTTTCTTTTTGAATAGCATACTTACCTAAAGCTTTCTATGTTTCCTAAATACCATATAGTAATTAAAGCAGAGTTTTCTGTTGTTATCATTGGATGGCCTACGGATCGTTCTACATTTTCATCAGATACATACAATTTTTGCACCAAGTCTTCAAAAGACTCAACTGTCAGCCTGAAATGCATTTTAAATTGTTTAGTGTCCATGCTGGGAACAAGATCTTCGCAAAAATTCTTAATCTTTTTAATCTTTTTACAATGCTCTTCCTCCTCCTCATCACTACTTTCAGCAAAGAACATTTCAAATCCAAAGAAATTTATAATACCCATAACATTGTTTCTGTGAACTATTTTTACAAAAACAAACAATTAGTACACTCTTCCAGAAATAATATACGTATTTACTGCTTTCACTTACTGTTAACTTCCATTATCAGAGTTCTGAGTCTATAAGTATGTCTGTTTTTCTTAGGTTAATTAATTATCACGTGCTTCTCAAAAACCGTTTTTTTATTTTTATTAACTCTTGTTACTCCTTTTACACCATACACCCGACAACCTGCCCCATCCCGACCCCGCACCGACCGAGCCCGACTCTCTCCCTGCCCTAACCCTGCCCTCTTTGTAATAAACGAACTCAACTTTATAGTGCATAGAGCACTTCAATTTAATCAGTCATGTTGGTTGAAAAAATATATCGATTTAAATACTTTTCATCGTTCACAAGCCAAAAATGAATTTGAAAAAAAATATTTCAAACTGAAAAATAATGCAGTTTACGGTAAAATAACGGAAAATGTTGATAAGAGAAAAGATGTTAGGATTACAACACAAGGGTAACAGTACTCTCTCTCTTAGTTCTTTTGGATTACTCTAAAGCGTTCGATACGCTTGATCATGGTATTATGAAATCCATCTTTCATTACATTGGATTACAGTCTAAAGCTATTCAGTTGCTATCAGATTTCATTGGTGGAAGATGTCAGGCAGTAAAAATTAATAATCAAATTTCTACTTATCGTAACTCAAAATTTGGGGTCCCGCAGGGTTCAGTCTTGGGTCCTTTACTTTTCTCAATATATACTGTAGATTTTGAAAATTATTTTAAAACCTCCATTCCCTATTTTTACGCTGACGACACTCAGGTGTTTACTTCATGTTTTCCAGATGATATTAAGAACACGTGTATGCGCGTAAATGATGATTTAAGAAATCTCGCGAATATGTCAAGGAAACATCATTTAGTATTAAACCCGAACAAATCTAACGTGATCCTATTTGGAAATAAAACTACAGATATAAAGTTTTAGATCAGATTGATATAATAGTGGATGGTAAATCCATTCCTGTTGTGAGTGAAATAAAAAGTCTTGGACTTATACTTGATGGTGACTTAAGATTTAAATCTCATATATCCAAGACTTTACAAATTTCATATGCATATTTAAAGCAAATATTTGTTAACAGACACCTGTTAAATCAGAAGCAAAAATTGTATTATGTGACAGCTTAGTTTTGTCGCGTCTGAATTATTGCGATTCTGTTTATCACTCTTGCTTAGATGCAACTGACATAAGCAGAATCCAAAAATTACAAAACTCTTGTCTTAGGTTAATTTTCGGCATACGTAAGTTCCAGAGAATATCCCATAAGCTAATAGATGCAAATTGGCTCTGTATGAAAAACAGGCGTATACTCCATTCTACTTGTCTTTATCATGTCATAGTATCTAACAAAATACCCCCTTATTTATATCGTAAAATAAGTTTTCGTACAGACATACATAATTTAAATTTAAGATTTAAAGGTCTATTTACCCCACCATTACACAGAACAGAATTGTTCAAAAGATCCTTTTCATATCAGATATCGTTGGTTTATAATAAACTGCCGGATAACTTTAAGAAACTATCATTGTCGTCTTTTCGCAGCCGAATGCGCCAGTCACTTTTCTCGGGCATGACATTTTAAAGATTTTGCAGGTGAGTGTTGGAGGAGCAAGAGGCTAATTTACCTAAATCAATGAATAAATCAATGAAATGATCTTTTTTAGTTGGATGGAGAAAGGAAAAGAAAATAAAAATAATATAAATGTGTAAAATAAAACAAAGTTTGTAAATTTGCGTATGCGTTTAATTTTTAATTCTCTGTTTCATTGCTGCCAAATTACATTTTCTTTAATTAAATGTGTTTAGGGTTAAGTGGAAGAGCAGAATGCACGTCCGTATGTACGTAGCTTTCTGAACTTCGCCCTACCGATAGAATTGTACGATATGTTTGTATGTCTATTCAGAAATATGTGACAATAAAGGCATATATTATTATTATTATTATTAGGAGCTCGTACACTCATAGCAAAACCAAATTTTCATAGTTCAACACAATTTACAACTGATATGGTTGCTATTCAACTAAATCGTGTTAAAACATTCTCTAACAAACCAATATACCTTAGTTTTATAGTGTTGGAATTATCAAAATGGCTTATGTATGATTTTCATTACGAATATATGAGACCCAAATAACGTGCGCTCAATTTAAAAAAACGGTCAAGTAGGCTGTAATTTTTGTAAAAAGTTTAATAAATTAGTAATAAACATTTATTTTTGCAATGTTTCTTTTGAGTTGGAGTGATGTTAGAAGAAGACATTCAAAAATAAACAAAGTAATTATCAGTGTTTTTGTTTTTGTCAAAAATAAACGTTTATTACTAATTTACAAAATATTTTACAAAACTTAAAGCGTGTTATAGCCTACTTGACCGTTTTTTTATTGAACGCACAATATAATCGAAAGCTTATGTTAAATTACATGGATACTGATTCATTTGTTTACACAATTGAAACAGAAGATTTGTATTTGGATATAAAAAATGATATTGATGAACACTTTGATACCTCAGAATATAGTTCTGATAATAATTATAATAAATAAATGTAAATAAAAAGAAGGTAGGATTAATGAAAGACGAAAACAACGGTCGAATTATGAAAGAATTTATAGGATTAAGAGCTAAAATGTATTCAGTAGATGTAGTTCACAATAGGGATGGGCGATATACATCGATGTTTTACCGTCGATGTTCGGTGTATTTGTCATCGATGTTTGTGATTTATTATCATCGATAGAACATCGATATTACGAAAAAAACATCGAACATCGAATTGGTTCTGAATTCACTTTGGGCACGTTCAGCGCACGCAACATATTGAATTACAACGCTTTTTCCGTTAAACGAAAAAAGCTTCAAACAATCGACAAGAACAAAATACTAAGCAACGTTAACGTTGACTAGCGCTGATAATCAACGCTGTGTAACTCTTTCATGACAAATATATTAATTTATCGTAACGAAAACGAGGTAGAGTTCCGACTAAACGTGTGCCCAATGCCTTGAAATCAAAAAAATCTAGTGCTCTCTATTAGCAAATACTGTATACTGGATTACAGAAACCTAATTTAAATCTAAAACTTTCCCTGGTAATCGTCACACTTGATGACATTATTGGTCGTTAAGTGGTGAATAACTAGTGAGCTATTTTGATTTAAAAACTGGTATGTTATTATTAAACATTTTTATAACACAGGGTCAGTTGGGTTGAGGGAATCGCAAAGACAGAGGTGATTTTGAAAATGACACGGATACTTTTTTCTGAATTAAATATGTTGAATTTGTATAACATGTCTGTTTTTCTTGAAACATAATTTAATTGACGTTGAAAAATTTAATACTATTAACCAACTGTAAATACTATTAACGTTTATTTATGGCCGTTTGCACCGCTATTCCTTAAAAGATAAGTACTACCTAAGTATTAGTTTTGCGTTGAACCCTCATATATAGGTTTCACTTAAGGTTTGAATTGTCAAGTCAAACTTACTGTGGGGTTTAAGTGCAAAATAACCAAAAAAATATTTGATATAGGTATTCTAATTGCAAAATTATTCGCTAAACATGGATTTGTTGAACGATATGCAGCTTATTGATGATGATGATGTTGATTTTGAAGTACTTGACTTAATTGAGTTTGGTATACCGAGGCAAATACATGAAAGAAGCGACCACTTCAATAGCTTACATAATTTAACCTTTTTTCGACGTTTTCGTCTTACGAAACCCACTGTTTTAGATCTATTAGTTAGAATAGAAGGTGAATTAGAATTTTTAAATGATATGTAAGTAAATGCTACAATCATGATTGTTAAATATAATTCACAAAATAAATCTTACAGTTATCAGAGTGTGTCACCGATAAATCAACTTCTTATATTTCTAAGATTTTGTGCAACTGGAAATCATCTTAGCAGTATAGGAGATTTTGCAGGTGTTCATACATCTACAGTTTCTCGAATAATTGTCAGGGTAGCAGAAGCAATAGCAAGATTATATGAACAAGAAATAAAATTTCCAACTACTGCAGCTGAAATAACTGCAACTCAAAATGAATTCTTTGCCATTGCTGGCTTTCCACGTGTAATTGGAACAGTGGATTGTACCCATGTTAAGATTCAATCTCCGGGGGGAGAAGACAGGGAAATATTTAGGAACAGAAAAAGTTATTTTTCAATTAATATTCAGTGCATCTGTAACGCAAATCTGGAAATAACTAATATTGTGGCACGATGGCCAGGGTCAGCACATGATGCCACTATATTTAATAATAGCCGTATAAGAGCGCAGTTTGAAAATAATGAATTTGGAAATGGTGTACTTCTGGGAGACAGTGGTTATTTTTTGAGGTCATATTTATTAACACCTTTTTTAAACCCAACAACTCCTGCCGAAGAACGATATAATAGGAGTCACACTAGTACTAGAAATGTAATAGAAAGGTTGTTCGGTATATTAAAAAGACGATTTCCTGTATTAGCCTACGGATGTCGCTTAAAAATTGACACAACATTGACAGTAATCATAGCCACAGCTGTTTTACATAACATAGCTAGGCGACGAGGTGAAGAAGAACCACCAATTCAGCCAAGACATGAACATTTAGCAGATATAATAATGAATGGTCAAATAGCTCCGGATATAAATAACTTACACAATAATAACGACCAACAAGTAAGGCAACATTTGGTAAATTTTTATTTTGGAAATGCTTAAAAAAGTATTATTGTAATGTGTTTATGTTATTTCTTAATAAAATAAATTAATTTGCAACCACATTTTTTTTATTTGAGCTTTTATGATACTTGAAATTTGATAATATACAAATGACTTGAAAATTAAACACAGATAATTACTTTGTTAATATCACATTTATTTGTCACACAGTGACTGCAGTTTCAACATTACAATGTCATTTTCAAACTGATCATTTAAAGTGAAACCTAGTCTATATATACATAGGTCAGACTGGGAGAAATTTTGCCACACGCATTCAAGAACACATTCGGTCTTTCAATCTACAAAAAACCGATTCAAATTTTGCCAACCATTTAATCGCAGAAAAACATTCTTTCACTTCAGACAATACACAAATTTTACATTACGCAGAAAAAAGCCTTAAATTAAGCCTACTGGAGTCACTAGAAATTCGTAAAGCGGCGAGTAATTCCGAAGAAATTTTATTGAACGACCAAACTGACCTAATGTATTCAACCTTCTTCGAAGCTTGTAATTAAAAAATCCCTCCAGATGTTACGCAATTATTGTCAATAGTTTAGAATTTAGTTTTCTTGGTGTATACACCGTGATTCAAAAGTACCGCACCATCACTTAGGTGGTTTTTAGATCCACTTATTTGTTCTCAAAAGTGTAAATAAAAATTTTCTAGATGATTCTTTTACGAAGATATAGGCTTTCAAAGTTACGAAACTGATGTTGATTTTATAGTAATTAAATAATGTAACTTTATGTTTTTATTAATGAAAGGTGTAGATAAACGTCTGTAAAATTAATCTTGATAATAAAACATAATATTTATTAAGTAATAAAGCAGGAAAAGTCTTTGGAAATGTTAACATTATTTTAGAAGTCAAGCCGGCAATGGTGCACCGAAAATTCGGTTTTACTATGGTTACCATAGTGTGACCTGACAAATAAAATTTATCAATGATGTTCACATTTTGAAAGTCAAATTTTTTGATTGATTTGAAGGATTTATTCAAATTCAAAATGTTTACTTTAACCCCTCAACAGCGAGAATACGTTTTTGTAAAATTTTGAAAATTAAAATGCAGAATGTAGCAAAAGGCTATTTATTAAATACGTTTACATTGGAAAACAATCTAATCAAGAAGTAGTTTTTGAACAAAGGGCTGTTGCCAAATGGCAACGCTAGCCTAATATGTAATACAAAATTATGAAAAAAATGCAATAATGATTATTGAAACAAATACAATAGCGAACATTTGTTGACTATTATTTCATATGAAATATGGGGTTACACTCTATGCACAGACCAACATCACATTTTTGACACATGGTGCGCATAATGGATGTGCAACCTTCGCCTGCACATCTCCGCTTTTTTTTTTCTGGAACTGAAATTAGTAAATGATCCCTATGATCATATCTAATATCATCAGAAACTCTGGATAGTGTAATGCTAGATTTGGACGTTGCTACTTTTCCTCTACTTTTGGGGAGCACTTTATACTGGTTTAGGTAGGTTTGTACAATTTGTCTCCTAAACGCTAACTGAGAAATGGGCTGCTTCGGTTTACATTGTTTTCTTGTAATCCATGAATTTACAATAGCAACATCTAAAAGCCACGTGAAAATGGGCCACCACCACTTCTTTCGCCTAAAGCTGATCCTATATCTTGCGATATGTTCATCCATAAGATCCGTCGCTCCCATGAATTTGTTATATTCACTTATAACTGAGGGTCGTTGCACTTGAATAATTTTCTTCTCTTTTTGAGAAAAACGTTTTACAAATGCTGTAGGATTCACGCCATGACAAGTGGATGCTGCTGCTACGACACTATTATCCATCCATTTGACAAGAATAATTCCGTCTTCTCGATCCAATCGAGCACAAATGTCGCCTCTAGAACTAGATTTTGTCATTTCTTTTTTTCCTGGAAGATTGCATGATTTTGGAATGCGATTATCTCTAATCGTTCCTGTTCCATCATAACCTTTCTGTTTCAAAAAATACAATAAATTCAAACCAGTAAATAGGTTATCAAAGTAAAATTTGTACGGGAAGTTCTTTATTGGCTGGGGAATCTCGTCTACCATGTTCACAAGTGGTGCATTACATTTTCCAAATTCACTCTCATAATTGTCGTTCCCTTTTGGGTTCTTACCTTGGTAAACATCAAAATTCAGTAAATAGCCACACTCGGAATTGAGGCACCACATTTTGTATCCGAACCGGATAGGTTTGCCTCTGATAAACTGCTTTGCTGAGTGCCTGCCAAAGTATTTTATCATAGACTCATCATAATCCAGGTGTTCTTTTGGAATCCAGTGCCTGATAAATCTTTCCTTTATTAAATCCATTAAAGGACGGAGCTTCCACATCTTGTCTAAATTATCAGGCTTTGTATTATCCGCGCAGTGTAAAAACTGCAGAACTTGTCTAAACCGGTCTCTTCTCATAGCTTCAGTCACTGCAGGCACATTCATATCTTTACCAGTATCCCAATAATAATCTCTTCCTGGCAGCTCATGATATCCACTCAAAATCATAATAGCAATGGCACATTTCATTTCTTCGGGTGTAATTTTCGGATCAGGCTTATTCAAAAACAAGGCATATTTGTTAGATTCTGTTATTAGCAAACCAATAATTTCATCATCAATGAATGTCTCGAAGATTTCCACATCTGTCATATTTTCGTACTTAGAAGGATTCGGTACTGGAAATTCTTTACTGGTACTAGGCATGAGGTCACCATCAATCCATGAAATTCTTTCCAAGCCTGGACGCTTCGGCAGTTGTGATTGTTGACCTGTTATCGTTGATTGAGTATTATTTTCTTCATCTTCCACATCATCAGGTACAGCTAAAATGATATCATCTCTGAGTCTTACTTCAGCACCAGCAAGTAGTTGCCGACGGGTTAGGTTATCAACAAGACCACCCTCATCTTCGTCCCCAGAGTCCTCATCAGTTAGAACATTGCTATCAGGGGGTTCTATAAAGATTTCGTCAACATCTGCATTATTGTCGTAGACTAACTGTAATGCTTCTTCTAGTGTGAAGCCGCGTCTAAAAGAAACATGAATAATTTTTGGTCACTGTACTGGCTAGCGTTGCCATATGGCAACACCAATAAAAACCATCTCAAAAAAAATATTCTTTTGCAATATTTTAGAAATATAAAAATTCCTATATTTCAATTCAACATTATACAAAGCATTTTGCTTATTGTTGTTACAAAAAGAAAAACTGTAAACCTTGTATAGAACTTATTCTAGTTTGAAGTCCAATAATTCTGCCATTTGTAAATCGGCTAAAGTTTAGATCACCAATAAACAAATGTTTGGAGTTTTTATACAAACGCAAACCATTTACACCAACTAACAGCACTTATAACAAGTCTTGACACGCTAGGTTTTAACATCAAACAAATACTGGGATAGATAGCGCTGTGTGCAACACACGTTGCAAGCGTTGCCATATGGCAACGCTAGCCGCTGAAGGGTTAAATGAATACTGTGATATGTATCTTCTTCTGGGAGAGAGTGGAGGAAACTTTCGACGGGATGCAGCAGCTTATGCTGAACGATACGGTGAACGTAGACATCCAGACAAAAATGATTTTCAGCGGCTTAATCAGCGTGTGAGGAACTCCAGGAAGCTGTTCTACAAGTAGTTGAAGACCAGCATTCGAGATATTGGACGAAATTTAAACGTAAATTACAATGTTGTTAAGCGTGTATTAAAAATTCTTTCCACTATACAAAAGTGCAAGCTCTGTGTGTAGCTGATTTTCCTCTTCGCATTAACTTTTGCCATTGGATGCTGGATCAATTTGAGTCCAAATTTTCAAAATGTAATTTTGTGGACGGATGAATGTACCTTCACTCTTGACGGTACATGCACAGTCATCATTATTGGGCAATAGAAAACCCTCATGTAATACATCGACGAGCATTTCAACAACGTTTTTCCGTCAATGACATTTATTATTATGTCAAATTTTATTTCCAAAGATTTTGACAAACCAGCGCATATGCAGTTGTCAACAAAAAAGAGGGTACCCATGATCTATGATTTCAAATTTGTAAGTGCATCTACAAGGTGCAGCGTTGCCTATTTGCGTTATTTTTAAACATTCATATCTTAAAAACTATTCATGGCAAAAAAATTCTGAAAACATATTTGTGCTCCTGTTAATGGTCTGTATTTACACCAAAGCGATGGTGCGACCCTTTTGAATCACGCTGTATATAGACTAGGTTTCAGTTTAAATGATCAGTTTGAAAATGACATTGTAATGTTGAAACTGCAGTCACTGTATGACAAATAAATGTGATATTAACAAAGTAATTATCTGTGTTTTGTTTTTGTTATAATGGAATATCACAAAGTAACGGCGGAACGTGTTAATTATTTGAGTTGAAAATTGATAAAATACCTACAAATGATGCACAAAAACACACTTTATATTTCATATTATATTTTATTATCATTATAATAGTTTTTCACTCTGAACAGAAATGCAAATCTTTTCATTTAATTTTCCAGTAAAAGTTTACTGAAATTCAACTGAAATAGATTTACCATAAACAGATTTAATGAGGGAAATATACAGGCATTAATAAAAAATTTAAATGGATTTAACTATTATATATCATTTTCCATCAAATTCCTCAATTGAATTATTTTAATCTTCAAATCTGTCTTCAGAAGTTCCATTTTATATTCATGTTCTTCTTTTATTTGATTTTCTCGAATTTCTGCTTCGGATTTTAATATTTCCAGTTGTTTTTTTGCCAACTCTATTTTCAGGTTTGCCAATTCTGTATACTTTTCTGCCAGATGGGAAGAGGATAATGCGATGGTATTTGTTGGTCGACGACGCTTTTTCCATTCACCAGAGTTCTCATCTTGTACTTTCCTTTTTATGCCATTTTTTACACCTTGTGTAGATGGAGTTGCATCTTCATAAAGAATTTGTATTTCTTCGCTTGTCTCTGCTTTGTGTGTTGACACTGACGGTTCTTTAATCAAAGTTATATTACTTGGGTCATCAAATCGATCACCATCAAACAAATTTTTCATTCCATGAACAGTTTTCCCATTCATTATTTTTAATGTTAATTCATTAATGGGATTTATATTAACAGTTTTGCTACCACCTCCGGTTATATAAATTTCCTATTTTTCTTCAGCAATAACTTTCCGCGTGTCTTTTTTTTTAATTATCCCACAATTTTCTCAGTGAATCCACATGCCTAAATGCTATTAGACACTGTGAATTAAACTGCTGTGCAATTGAGTTCCATGTAACCTCCTTTTGTTTTCATGTGGTTGCATCTGTGGTTTTATTTTCAATAATAGCTCTATGTTCGTTTATTAAGTTAAGTAGTGACTCCTTCTCCGCAGCAACAAAATATTTTAAGTTAAATTAATGTATTTATAACACACATACCTGAATACTTACAATAATTAATTATGTGGATTATGCAGTCTATTTTGCAGTTGATTAATCTCACCTACAATTTTTCACAAATTAAATATTAATTTAAGGTAAACAAAAAATAATATAACTTGCAAATTTATTATTACATAAAATACGTTAACAGTCATGTCAGTTTCATTTAAATTATTGATGGCTACATTCACATGATTACAATTGAACTACTTTTAAGATTTGTACGGTGCAACCCAAATGAGGCTTAAGGTTCACCTTAACTTAAGGTACACCTAATTTTAAGGTAGAGCGGTGCAAACGGCCATTAATGAATTAATAATTGAAATTTATCTCCGCCCACAATAATTTTATATCCGTAGGTAAATGCATTTGCACTGGATATGTGATAAGGAGAGGATTCTCCGAGATAAATATCGTAAAGTGCTCTTAACTTGTAGTGTGTGGGTGTGATCTGCTCTAATCTGTAGGTTGCATTTTGGCGATTTGTGCATATATATACATGTGTATACATATACATATATAGGTATATAATTTCTTTTCAGGGATAAATTCAAGCGGTATCAAATAACAGGGAATTAAATGTTTACAAAAGTTCTTTATTCGGGAGCATAAGAACCTTTTTCGGATATTGGACCAATACTCGTTTCCGTTTTATTTGATTTGCTTTTTTGGTAGGTTTTGACTGTTATTATTGTGGGCAGAGATAATTTTCAATTATTTCTTAAACCACAGTCTCCTTTTTTAGTGTTAATTTTAGATAGTATTAATAATATAGATAGTATGATTAAGTAGGTAGCTAGGTAGTAGGGAAGACATCGGGTACCCGGGTACCCGAATACTACCCGTATAATTGTTACCCGGGTATCATCTTTTTTATCCGGGTACCCGTTATTACCCGGGTACATCGGGTACCCGAATAATACCTGTGAAATTATTACTCGGGCATCATTTCTTTACCCGGGTACCCGTTATTACCCGGGTATTCCTTATTACCCGTGTAATTTTTCAGCATAGAATCTCTAAAAAACATATACCTATCTGTTATTCCATGATGAAAACTTTATTATTTTTAACATTCGGACACTCATGTAAAATTTGTGAATCCGTTTATGTTGAAATATCCAAACTTATACCCGAACTTACTCGGGTACCCGAATTTATACGGGTACCCGTGTCATATTCGGACCTCAGTTTTACACGGGTACCCGAATTTATACGGGTACCCGAGCTCATAAGATTACCCGAGCACGATACGGGTACCCGGGTAGTATCCGGGTAGTTTATTCGGGTACCCGGGTAGCTCAAACATACGGGTATGTCTTCCCTACTAGGTAGGTAGCTGTTAGATTTCATGTAGTGTTTTTTAAATTGTACTGAAGATGGCAGCTTAGCTGCCGAAATACGTATCTACGGATAAAAAATTATTGTGGGCGGAGATAAATTTCAATTATTCCTTAAACCACAGTCTCCTTTACTTATTTTTAGTTTAATGAATTAATATTAACAAAATTTATAGCTTCTTAACTACTTACTTCTTACAGAAAATAATTTACATAAATATTTTACATTTATTTGAGAAAAGAGTACAAGTGTACTGTCCTCTCAAACTGATCTTTGTGAACTTTCTTCATATCTGAAACAGCCTGTAATTCCACACAAGGAGAATCTCTTGGAATTTTGGAAAGCAAATAAAAAAAATATCCTAAGTTATCGAAAATTGCCACTAAATTTTTAACAGTTGTAGGAACATCAGTGCCCGCTGAACGTTACAAACCCTTACACAACAAAGAAACCGACTTAAGGGAAAAAAATTATCACGTATATTATTCTTACAGTCAGTTAATAAAACATTTTGGGATATCTAGCTTAATACTTTTTTACTATTACTAACTGTTTTAATATGACAACATTTAATATCTTAATATTTGTTTATTTTTTATTAATCTTAAAATTATATTGAACATTTTAAGTAGCGACATCTTTTGATCGTTTTTTGACCTTACATTGCAGTAGGATTGACAAATTGAAGCCAGTTCGCTACATAATAAGTCATCCCATGCAAGGCGGCCATGCTTGCTGTCAAAGCATATGAGAATTTTTAAAAATTTAGTGCAAATCGGTTTTAATTACAGCGGATTCCTCGAGCGGGCTCTGTACAGCTGTTTCAGGCCTAGTTGGGCCTCCGGCAACAGAACTGTAGCTCGAGAACTCCACTGCAAACCAAACCGATCTGTCCGAGGTTATTCGCCATTGCGATGTGAAAGTAATGAATGTAGCGTTTACATTCAAATTTAAAATCATTTTTTAATATCAAGTCATTCTTGTAAAAGAAGTAATTGTTTAATAATAAATAGTTTTTGACACATACATTTTTACCAATCTTCTTAAATTATTAAAATTATAAAAATTACTTCTACACAAATGCTACAAATTGGTGACCATCCGACGTGATTTAACCCAGAGTTAGAACTAATTATTGAAGAAATAATGATGGCTCAAGATTCACAACATTCACAACATACAAATAGAATAAGTAGCGGAGAAGGAGATGGATCCAATCAAGAAGAAGTAACTGGAGAAATGAAGACAATAAAACTGCCACATCCTTTCTGGAAAAATTGTCCAGCCAGATATTTTACTGTATGTGAAATGCCTTTTCAATTACATAGAATTATACGTGATATAACTAAATTCCAATATATTGTTGTAAACCTGGACCCAGATATATTAGAATTAGTTAGCGACATCATAGATTCACCACCCGAAAATTTTAAGTATGAAGCTTTAAAGAAACGGATAATTGACATTTTTTCCGATTCGACCGAAAGCAAAATTCGAAAATTATTACGAGGAGAAGCCATGGATGATAGTAAACCAGGCGTGTATTTACAACGTTTAAGAAGTCTCGCTGGAGGAAAATGTCACGATGAATTTCTTCGACAATTACTAATGGAACAGCTTCCTGAGATAGAATAGAAGTAGATTAGCTATGCCGGTTCGGGGCCAAAAACCCATAAGAAATAACACAGGCCTCAAAAAACGTCAAAATTGGTGCATGACCTTGGAGCGTCTGAAGATAAGCGGTGCCTGGTGACCTTTGACCTTGGAGCGTCTGATAAGCGGTGTCTGGTGACTTTTGAGTCTGATAAGCGGCGTCTGGTGACCTTGGAGCGGCTGAAGGTAAGCGATGTCTGCTGACCTGAATAAAAAAGATGTGAAGCGTTGCCTGGGGGGAGCGTGCTCTGGCCTGCAATAGTAAAGGGAGAGGTAAGTTGTGGCGAATAATGAAACTGTTTGAAAATGTGAAACCTGTGTATACGACTTTAGATGTAAGAATGCGAAACCTGTGTACGACTTTAGATGTAAAAATGCATGGTATCAATTGTTCCAACACGAATCGAGTGAAACAGTAAAAAGAAAAAAACATTTGTTCTCTTTCAAATTAGAATGTTTACTCGTCTTTTAATTATTAAATAGATCAAAATTATCTGATTGGTGAAAATTGTTTATGTTGACTGATAATATACATTCGTAAGCAAATTTAAATAAAGATGATAACGTAAGACAAAACATGGTGACGCAACAACTTTAATTGTATCAGTTTCAAATAAGCAAATTTACATACAAAACGTTTTTTGGATAATTTTGTTACAATCCTTTAAATAGGATCAGGCACACACGCTGGTAATATCAAAACAAAAAGCAGTTCAAAGCTGTTTTACGTGCTTTTTGTTTGGTTTCATCAGTGTGAGCGTAGCGTAGCCTAAAATTGTAAAGTTTAGAATCGCCAAAAGTAAAAACAAATTATAGGTACTAAGTCATATAAAACTTATCACACGTAAAGGTTAATAGGTCAATTTCGAACGTCATGCAAATTACAGGAAAAGTGTAAAATTTAGAAGCGTCAAACAAAAAAGCAAATTATTATATATCGGTTTAAACGTGTTGTGAATCAAATAAAATTTATCACACGTAAAGGTTAATAGGTCAATTTCGTCATACAAATTATGTAAAATTTAGAAGCGTATTGGTTTAAACTAATAATTGTGGTTACAAATATAAAACTGTAAATTTAGTTTTGATTTTCGAAAAGTTAGTAGTTATTAAAGCAGTGAAATTTGAGAACTTTAAGCAAAAAAAAAAACAATCTATATTGAACGTACTTACTTGCAAGGAAAAAGTAGAACTGTAACTTTATATATAACGGACTGAAGGGCGAATAGAACTGTCACGTATCACAGTATGTTTAGAACTGAACTTTCGAATTAAACTGTTTGAACTTTAATCTCTTCCAGATAAATGCATTGCTTTTGTTTTCCTGACGGTGATTTTTCGTACTATTAGTTTGAAAGCATAAAATTTTTATGAAGTTGATGTTTATAAATTTGTACGTAGCTTTTCATTAGATAAAGGATGATTGGCCAAAATAAAAAATTGTTTAAAAATATCAGTTTATTTTTTGTTTTTCAATATAAAATGAAAATACAAATATGCACTTACAGAAATCATCTTTATTTTTATAATATAGGAATTAAACTTTATTTCTTAGGAAGAATAATATTCAGTTTTTCCTTAATTATACACATTATACCTAGTAAATAAGTTTTCATTTTAGTGATATCAATTTTGAAAGAAGCAATCTAATTTGTTCTAATACGTTTATGTTGGGACAATTCAGGTTGAAGACGGATAGATCACGTGGTCCTGTTCTAATTAGAGTACGAGTAAATTTACTGTATTCATAATAATTATTATCGTCGAAAAAGTATAGCATTCCATTAATGTATCGAAAAATACTTCGAACAGTATTCGGTATGCCTGGAAATTCCTCACTGATTAAACCATGACGTTTTCTTCGTAGATTACACTCATCCAATTCAACAAAAACATTTTTTTCATATAACAGTATTGTTTTGCCTGTATACGTATTGACTATTCCTTGTATTTCATTTTGCTGTCCATGATAAAAAGATGATAACGGTTTCGGATAACCGGGAACCACTTGGAGTAAGGGGAAATTCATCGCGTACATTTCATTATCAATAAAAAAGATAATATTTCCATTAGGTCTTTGATAAATTGCGTTAATTTTAGTAAAATTTGTAGGTAGAAACGATAACCAGTCAGTTATTAATAAAGGTTCGTTATACGTTTTTAAACCTAACTTCACCATCCAAATCCATTTTTCATAGAATATATAAAGATATTTATTCACAATGAGAAATGTATTAACTTTATCGCTAATAGTACACAAGTCAGGTGCTGTCATCTCAATTTTCACGTTTGTTGCAGCAATGTTTCTAGATAATGGCTCATTTTTTGATGTTGTTTTGGTTACAGATGGTGTAGGTTTCTTTGTTGTAGGTATCACAGTCGTAGTCTTTTGAGTCGTGGTTGTTTTCCTTTGTCCATACAAATTTTGAATCGCTAAGATATCTTCTGCATGGAGTTCGATGCGAGAGTTGTTTTTAAATAAATCATGATTATAGAATGCAAACATCACAGATTGCTCATTATTAGTGTGTGGAAGTCCTAACGTATGTCCTATTTCATGAGCTAATACTGCATATAAACTAGTCTGGTATGGGGGTGCTTCTCCTAAAAATAAGTACCACAATTCATCTGAATCAACATGAACTTCTCGTTGAAAAATATGTGGTGCTGGGTAAAATGAATGTGCCAGAGTTCTTCCAATCCCATCAAAATCGAAATTACAAATATTATTGTTCTTAGCATTCAGATGACGTTTGTTTCTATGTACAATTGTTATATTCGAGTCCTGCATGGTTTGAGATTGAGTAAAATGTAAATTCGAATGTTCCTCCCATAACCAGAATACTTCTTTAGTAATATTTAGAACCGTTTTTGGAGCCAATGGATAATTCCACGTTAGAGACGTATCGTGCCATTTATATAAGGTTTTAAGGGACAACGGATCATCAGCATTACCACATCTTGGAGTTTGCATTAATTTGATTGTTTCCGCATTTAATTTTTCGTCTACTGGTAGGCCATAGTATTCTTGAAATACTCTTAGTGAAGATTTGAACGATTCATCATTTTCATTAATCACATTGAGCGAATTATTATCAACTTCTAAATAACCATAATGATGCAAATAGTTTACGGCATTGAGCACTTCTTCCGTATCACACTTTACATGTATGATAAAAGCGACGACAACATAAAGAGCAGATAACATGTTCTCTCTACACTTCACACTTAACTAATGAAAAAATATTATGTTCTGTAATTTATATGTTCAGAAGAGGGTACCAACTGAAAAGTATTTATATAATAATTGCACACAATTTTATAGTTTAAAATGTATATTCAAAGTTACATTAATATGCTTGCTTTTGATTGGTTATAAAAATCTATAAATCTGAAAATGAGAACGTGTTAAACATCAGTTGCAAAATGTGTGTGCCACAGTTACAACCTATTCCCGAACAAGAACAAGAAGAGGAATATTTGATACATTGGGATCCTATATTATGGCCGAACAAATCTATTATTTCATCTTTTATAATACCAATGTTTCTATGTGATCAAATAGATTTTTTTAATGTTTGTTTTCAAGTATTTAATGCAGAATTAACATCGATGCTTGCAATTGCGCAGAGTGCAATTAAAATCTCGGCTGAATTGTTTTGTGAACGTGATGACAATGAAACTTACTATTACCTAACTCGAACAGCATCTTTACGAGAACATGATAATTTAACTGAATGGTACGAGAGCAATATAAAGAAACCATTATTGAAGAAATTATCAGAAAAACCTGCAATGTGTTTACAAAAATTGAAAGTGAATATAGAAAATGTGAGACTTTGGTATACTTATCGGTATGGGGAAGGTACTAGAGTGTCCGAACAGTACTACAGCGATTTACGTTATTGGATAGACAATGAAAACAGTTTACCTTGGGGTTATTACAAAATAGTGCTTTGTGATTAAGCAGAACTCTAATAATCTCTTAAAATAAACTGAAAATTTGTTTTCAAGATCAATTAGAAAAGTAAAATTAAATTATTACATGTACATAATTAACAGTTGTTATTAACATAATTTTCAGTATTACAACACTGCATGGGAAGGTACTAGAGTGTCCGAACAGTACTACTGCGATTTACGTTATTGGATAGTCAATGAAAACAGTTTACCTTGGGGTTATTACAAAATAGTGCTTTGTGATCAATCAGAACCTTAATAATCTCTTAAAATAAACTGAAAATTTATTTTCAAGATCAATTAGAAAAGTAAAATTAAATTATTACATCCTACATAATGAACAGTTGTTATTAACATAATTTTCAGTATTACTGAAATTTGTGCTTGTTTTTAAAAATTATCTCAAACATAATTCAATTAATATAATTATATAAAAAATTTTATTAGTTGTAAGAAAAGTAAATGTTACCTCTGATTTTACAGTTACATATATCCAGTGCCAGTGTTAACAAAATTTGTACTTTTATTTAATAAAAATAAAATTACATTACATCTTGTTTTCTTTTTAATTTCAAACTTAATTATTACATTCAGAAGTATATAAAAATTTAATTCATTGAAAGTAAATAATTAATATTTACAGTTGGTTCTTGTCCGATGAAATTTGTATCACAAAATAAAAAAATAAAAAAAATTTTATTTTGACAACATAATTTTCACTTCTGACGAAGCAGTCGAACGACTGCGAAACGTAAAGTGTATAGTTGCGCGATTTAGTGTCCGCTTAGAAGATTTTGTGATATAAATAATTAATATTTAGATAAAACAATTTACCTTTAGGTAATTTATTCTATCTTGTTTATGATTATACGGGAATAGCAAATAATCGCATGCATAATTTGCAATAGCAAAGACCATTTAGTATTTAATTTAATTTGTTTAATTCTTAATTCTAAAATATGAAATTTTGTTTAAATTTAACAATTTCGTACGCTATGAAATTAAAATTAGATAGTAAGTTAAAACATGATGATGCAACAACCTTGATTGCATCAGTTCAAAGTTTAATTATCTAACACTTGATTGGTTGATGAGTTTTTATTGAGGTCTATAAATTTGATAACAGGAAAACATATTATTATTCTTATCAAGTCACCTTCTACTGAAGTGTACATTTCCAGTGTTCTTTTCATTACCCTTACTGATACGGTAAATAAATTTAATTATGCATTTTTTTAATTTTTATTTTTTGCTCAAATGTACTATCATTTCATACAACAAACTTGAATATTTTTTCGGTAGTTTGCTCTGTCTTTCAAGAAGGAGATATTTTGCCTAAAATTTTAGACTTAAATAAAATACTGTGTCTCATCGTAACAACCTTGACTCCTTTATCTATAGTTCGCTGAAGGAGATACGTTTACTTAAAATTTTAGATTACTGTTCATCTGCAAAAATACATTTTGAATTGAATAATTTTTATAATACACTATTTCGCAACAAAAGTCTGAGTTCACTAGAAATTTTTCATTTTATAAATTAAGAATATTTTCTATGTAAATCTAACAGTTATTTATTCATTAAAACTATTATTAATTAGTATTATTTAAATCTATGAGGTAACAAAGATCCGTGAATTCTCTTTCGATGTTTTCAATTATAAATCTAGAAAGCGAAGCTGGTTTATTGAACTCAGAATGGAACTCTTTGGTTTCACGAAGACACTGTAAGTAAGTGTTTCTTAAAGAATTTGAAGTATACAGAGAGAGCGGTACTATGTTATGCTTTGCAAGTAAATAGCTCAATAGAAGACGACCAACTCTTCCGTTTCCATTCGAGAAGGGATGTATGAAGAGAAACTTTGACAAAAAGTCAGCTCCATATTTAACACAATCTGCTAACGACAAGTTTGAATCTGCAAATACCTGTTGACACTCTTCAAGCAAGGTTTGGAGATGATTTTCAATCAAATGAGGAGTCAAATAATATAAAATCTCTTGTGCAGGTTTAGAATCTTTTGTTCGAAATTTTCCAGCACTCGGTATAACTCCTTTTCCCACTTGTCGATGCAATTTTGTAACAAATTCTACGTTTAAATTTTCCAGTGGAGATAGTTTACGTAGATAGATATTAGAAAACATGTGCTTTGCTGTTTGATTAAAATTTTTCAACTTTTTCATTCTGTAATATTTTTTTCTATTGAACAAAACATTCCATAACATTGTTAGAAACCTTGTATTTACTATCTTCTCCACATCGAAGTATGTGAGTGTGGTGTCGTTATTTTCTCCACAAAACACTCCAACAAATACTTTGTGTGATGAACGTTCACATAGCCCTTCCAATATAAATCTTCTACGGTCACTTTCTCCATTATAGTTTCACGTAAGTAGTTAATCCTCTCTACTACTTCACTCACTCTTTGAGGACTGGAATGTTGATTCCTCCACCAAGGATTCTCAGCAATATTAAATGTTCTGTGTAACATTGAAATTATTTAACTTCAATATCCTTATAACTTACTTCTACTTCCTTATGTAAGTATTTCTGGCAGTTTAAATTTAAGAAAACGTTTTTACTCTTTTCTAATGGATAATGATTTCTGTTCCTGATTTCTTTCAAAAACGGCTTTTATATTGTTTTCGTACCGCACATCTAACTTATTAAAATTTTCCCATCCAAACAGTAATTGAAGATAAGAAAACTTCAAACTCACCGTAATGCACATCGCAAATTATCTCATACAACAACCTTGACTTGTTTATCTGTAGTTCGGTGAAGGAGCGTTGAAAATGTACTTAAAATTTTTAGATTATTATTTGATTATCCACAAAATATAAACATATACGATGGTGTGAAGACCTCGTTCTAAGGTTTTTAAGAAAATTGGAGAATTTTATAATACACTTCGCAACAAAAGTCCGAGTTCATTAGCAATTTTTCATTTTATAAATTAAGAATTCTTTCCTTATAAAATTAATTAGTTAATACATTCTTATTCAAAAACTGAGCGAACCCAGACTTTTATTCTATTACTTAGCTAATTCTATTCTTATTCTAAAACTGAGAGAACCCAGACTGTTGTTGCGCAGTATATTTTTTCATCGTTCAAGACATCAACTTCCAATTTTTATTTTTGTTTTAATTTTTAATTTACAATAGAAGCAAACAATTATTCTTAGTATTTTTGGCAAATTGTACTCGAGAATGCGCATGCGTGAGCAAAAAGCAATATTTATTATACTCGAGATTGTGCATGCATGAGCAATATTTTTTGATGATAAATTGATAACTCTCTTTATTTTTTTTTCAGTCTTCATATAAAATGACTTCGATCAACAATACAGGAACAGCTCTTCTTAACGATGTAAAAACAGCATTTTTAAATGCTAATGATGCTGAGACTAGCATAAAATTATGCAATAAAAATCTGCGCGCTCTCAATGACTTACTTCGACGAAGGAACGATATATCCATAGGATGCAAGCAACATTTATTAACGACCATTGCACAAATTAAAAGTTATCGCACATTGATTAAAACGAAATCACGTATAGGTAAAGGTTTGAGTGTGAGAAAAGGAAGGCCTGCAGATCGTGTCAAATGGGTAGAAATGCAGGCGGCGTTCCAAAGTCGAATCAGGACCGGCGTCGTCGTGAATTTAAATCATAAAGATGTCGGAACATTTCTTGACGATGCATTGGCACTTTTTCGAAGACGCATCAAGAACGGCTTGAAGAACGAGGAGGCATTTAAGATCAACGCAATTCTCTGCGGGGAATTTATAATTAAGAAAGGTGACACAGAGATTGTCGAGGAGAAGTACATGAACAGCAAGAACGCACCAATATACCGCGACACCAACGACATCGACTATTGGTTCAACCTTAATGTTAGAGAACCGATAATTACACAGCTGCAAGAATTTCAGGAACGACAAAGTGGATGGAGTTTGTCGAAAATCATCAATCTAGTCATTAACATCAATAAATTCGTGCATCAACCAGGATCATCATACATCGAACTTCCTCAATACATTAAACTTAAATACGCATGCGTCAACGTAAAAAACAACGATGATGCATGCTTTGCATGGGCGGTAACATCAGCACTTCATCCAGTAAGCCATGGAAAACACTGTGATCGAATTACTTTATACCCCCACTATTCATCCGTTTTAAATTTAAAAAATATCACGATGCCTATAACTATAAAGCAGATTCCACGTTTTGAACAGCAAAACGGTTTGTCAATTAATGTTTACGTATTGGAGAAAATAGGGAAGAAAAAGTTTGATGTCAGACCTTGTTACCTTACGAAAGCAAAGCAGTCAAAACATGTGAATCTGCTTTTGATACAGGACAGTTATGATGAAAGCAACACTGCATTACGTATGGATAAAAAATCTTTCTCGGTTGGTGTCTAGTCAGCTTAGTGCAAATCAACATCAAAAATACTTCTGTGATCGATGTCTTAATTACTTTTACAGTCAGGAACGTTTAGATGAACATGCAGTAGATTGTGGAGAATTAAATGCTTGTAAAATCAGAATGCCTGCGATAGAAAATAATATTTTAAAGTTCAAAAATTTCAGAAATAAAGTTAAGGCACCGTTCATAATTTATGCTGATCTAGAATGTATATTGAAACCAAGTAACGACCAAAACAAATATCAGGAACATGTACCTTGCAGCGTTGCTTATTACATCAAATGTTCCTATGATGATTCTTTATCTGTATATAGATCATATCGCGGTGAGGATCGTATACAATGGTTTACTACCGAACTGCACCAGTTCGCGGAAGATTTGGAAACCGTTTTTCTTTGCCCTCTACCCATGGAACCGTTAACTTTGAGCGAAAAACAACAATTTTATAATGCAACACACTGTCACATCTGCGAGCAACAGTTTACTTTGGGAGACAAAAAAGTAAGGGACCACGACCACATTTTGGGAGTGTTCCGTGGAGCTGCACACGAGGGATGTAATATTAATTATAAGGATGGTCACGTGGTACCGGTAGTATTTCACAACCTGAGCGGTTACGATTCACATTTCATAATTAAAAATTTAGCTTCAGATTTTGAGGGTCGCATTGATTTGCTTCCCATAAATAAAGAAAAATATATTTCATTTACAAAACAGATTGATGAAAATTTAGTAAAATTCCGTTTTATTGATTCGTTTAGATTTATGAGTTCAAGTCTGGATAAATTAGCTTCGAATTTAGAGACGTACCCCGTTCTAAAATCAGAATTTCAAAATTTACCCGAGGAAAAATTCGAGTTGCTAACGCGTAAGGGTGTGTATCCATATGATTACTTTGATTCGTTTGATCGTTTTACGGAAACAAAATTACCACACATAGAGAAATTTTATAATAAATTAAATGATGAAAATCATAGCGACGTCGATTATGCACACGCTCAACACATATGGAGGCAATTCGAAATTCAAAATTTGGTAGAGTATTCGGACTTGTACTTGCGAACTGACGTTTTACTGCTGGCTGACATTTTCGAACAATTTCGTTCCACGTTAATGAAATCACACGGACTCGATCCTGCTCATTATTACTCAGCTTCCGGGTATACTTGGGATGCTATGCTCAAGTATACAGAGATTGAGCTAGAATTTAATAATTCTAGCTCAATCTCTGAGCATACATGAGCATATCAATATCTGTTAATACAGATATTGATATGCTCATGTTCATCGAGCGAGGAGTTCGAGGTGGATTAAGTCAGTGTTTGAAACGATACGCCAAAGCCAATAACAAGTACATGGACAACTATGATCCCACTCAACCATCAAAATTTTTGCTCTACGAGGACGTTAACAATCTCTATGGATGGGCCATGAATCAATTCCTACCCTATGGAGGATTTGAATGGGTAGATGATTTGGAGAACTTTAATTTTAATGATATTTCGAAAGACAGCTCTGTAGTATACATTTTGGAAGTTGATTTGGAATATCCGGCTGATGTTCACGACGAACACTGATTTACCGTTTTGCTCAGAACACATTACCGCTCCTAAATCGAAACAACAGAAATTAATGGCTACACTTTACAATAAAGATCGCTACGTCATACATTATAGAAATTTACAACAAGCTTTGGCAAATGATTTGAAATTAATCAAAATTCATCGCGCGTTGAAATTTAATCAGGCAGCATGGTTAAAACCTTACATTGATTTAAATACGTCTCTGAGAACCTGTGCAAAGAACGACTTTGACAAAGATTTGTATAAATTACTAAATAACGCAGCTTTTGGTAAAACTATGGAGAACATTAGAAAACGCAGTAACGTTAAGCTCATAAATAAATGGGAGGGAAGATACGGTGCAGCTAAATTAATTGCTAAACCTGAATTTAAATCTTCCACTACATTTAATGAGAACCTGGTAGCGATAGAATTGAATAAAACTGAAATTTTCTTTAATAAACCCATATACGTTGGCATGTGCGTACTCGACATCTCAAAGACGAAACTTTACGAATTTCATTATGGATACATGAAGTCTAAATTTGGAAGTAATTGCAGAGTGTGTTATACGGATACGGATTCTTTGATTTATGAAATCGAATGTGATGATGTTTACGAAATAATTCGGAGCGACTGTTATGAACACTTTGATACCAGTGACTATCCAGATAATAACATATTTAATATTCCTCGTGTAAATAAGAAAGTTCCCGGCTTAATGAAAGATGAGCTGAACGGTAGAATTATGACAGAGTTTGTAGGCTTACGATCGAGAAGTTACGCGCACAGGGTGGAGGGTGAAGATAAATGTAAAAAAGCTAAAGGTGTTAAGAAGAATGTTATCAAAAACAAAATTACTTTCGATGATTATTTGGAATGTTTGCAAAAATTAAAAGAAAAATCTTTGGAACAAAATTTAATACGTTCACAAAAACATAACGTCTCCACAGTCACACAGCAGAAAATTGCGCTAAGTCCTCACGATGATAAGCGATTTATAATACCTCAAACTTTTACAACACTTCCATGGGGTCATCGTGATATAATGGAAACATAAAAATTGAATCCTTATCAAAATTATTTTTCTAGTACAATGAATTCATCTTTTTGTTTAATACTTTCTGCATGTATTATCATTTTATTTTTAGTTGCACAAATTGATAAATAACATAATAAAATTTCTATTAGTAACGTGTTTATCTATAAATTAAAAGTATAACTTTGTAGTACCTACAAATTGATAAACAATAATATTATAAAAATTGTATTAATAATGAGCTTGTGTAAATTAGTTTGAAAAATCATTGTCTAAAGTATTACTGAATGTTTTCTCATGAGATGTACAATGAAGAATAGAAATGATTATTTTGGAAGCTGGTAATGACTAATGACTCAAGTAAATTCTGAAAGCAAGGAGATTAATACAAGTTAGAATACATATCATTTCATTTTATGTTATTTTTATACATATTTAAGAAAACTATTATTTTAGAAAATTTTATAACTCTTATAAGTTCTATAACTCCATGTGTTTTTAACAGAAAAAAACCGAATACTTTTAAATAAAGAAATAACTTTTTTGTGTATTTGTTTATTTATTTCCTCAACTTTCTTGTACCTTGAGATTCAACTTAGAGAAGTTTCACTATATTTTGTTAGTTTCATACTTTGTTATACAAATTGATAAGTAAAATTAAAAGTAAAATTACTGTTGTTGCCATTTACAGACCACCCAGTGGCAATTTGAGAATTTTTTTAAAAACGTTTGAGAATTTGTTGGAAATTTTATCGTCTTCACAATCTCCTTTCATCATCTCCGGTGACTTTAACATCAATGCATTAATGGAATCGTACGCCTTAAAGGAGTTCACTCTTTTATTAGACTCATACAATCTACAGCTTGCGATACATAGTCCTACAAGAGTAACTCTCACCAGCAAAACATGCATCGATAATATTGTAACAAACTTAAAAAATGTCCAAACTAGTGTACTAACTTCTCATATATCTGATCATTCCGCACAAATATTAAGTTTTTCTGAGTTACAACCAAAAGCCGTACGATTAAGAACATGGAAGCGTAATTTTAGTAAGGATAATATTAACAACTTCATTAAGGACCTAAATACAACTGACTGGTGCATTCTGGATTCATGTATGAACGTTAATGATAAATGGGAGAATTTTGCAAAATTAATAGCAGAACATTTTAATTATCATTTTCCTTTTGTTCTGAGAAGTATTAATACTAAATCTGATAAAGTCTTAATGACCCCTGAGATTTTAAATTGTAAAACTGAATTAGATATTTTATATGTTCTAAAAAATTTTGATTCGGCAGCTCTTCTTGAGTATAATAATACCAAAAAACGTTACAATGCTCTTCTGAAATTTGAACGCACTAAACAATATGATCGTTTAATTGTTCAGTCTGATAATAAATCGAAAACTATGTGGAGCATAATCTCAAGATGTTTAGGAAAAAAATCAACCGGTAATGATACTACTTCTGATGTCTCTGCAGACGATTTCAATGAGTATTTCATTTCGTGTGTTCAAAACTCAATACAAAACAGCAAATCCAATAAAACTATGTATGAGTGCTTAATACCTCGCAATGATAGGACTATGTTTCTCTACCCTGTCACAGAAGATGAAATTCTGAAAATTGTCAATAATTTTAAAAATAAAAAAAGCGCGGGTTTTGATAATTTTCCAGCGTTTTTACTCAAAAAATGCATCCACAGTTTAATCACACCTTTAACAAACATCATTAATTTATCCTTAGAAACTGGAGTCTTTCCCGAAAGTCTCAAGATTGCCCTTATAAAGCCTACACTAAAAAAAGGAGATCCCTCATCTGCAGCTAACTACAGATCAATTAGTCTTCTGTCAAATTTTTCCAAAATTTTTGAATATGTAATTCATACTAGACTCTATGACTTTATGTCATCGTGCAATCTGTGGAACGCTAATCAACATGGTTTTCTCAAAGGCGAAAGTGTCGAAACAGCTCTTTTCGACTTTACTACAAACATCTTGTATAACTGGGAAGATAGAGATTTGACTTGTGGATTATTTCTTGACTTAACTAAGGCATTTGATACTCTGGACCACCATATTTTATATACTAAATTAGAACACTATGGTATTCGTGGTCTTGGGCTGGACTGGATTAAATCTTACCTATCTAGGAGGTACCAGAAGGTTGTTCTTAATCAAAATATGGAAACAGATGAATCTGCTTTGATGGAGATTACATGTGGAGTACCTCAAGGGAGTGTCTTAGGACCACTACTTTTCGTTCTATTTATGAATGATCTTTCGTCATCCACAAAAAATTTTTTTTGTAAGACATTAAACTATGCCGATGACACTTGTATATCGGTCAAAGGTAATGATTTTATGAATCTTACTGATCATGGACATTACTCCTTAAAAGATGCTGATAAGTGGTTTTCAAATAATAATTTACTTTTAAACGAAACTAAAACCAGATGTATTTTATTTCAAAGCACGGTTCATTGTGAAGCGCCAACATCTATATGCCTGAATGGTAAAAAGTACTCCTTGGATAATTGTGTCCAATACCTAGGTTTATGGCTTGATGAATCATCAACATGGAAAGTTCAGTTGGATAGATTATGTAAAAGATTAAGTTCGGTGTGTTTTGGCCTTCGAATGCTTAGTCAAGGCACGAGTTCTGAAATTCTAAAAACTGTATATTACGCGAACTTTTACTCCCATCTCCAATATGGGATCATACTTTGGGGAGGCAGTTCTAATGTAGAAAATGTATTTATTATACAAAAACGAGCTGTACGAGTTATTTTTAAAATGTCTAGTCGTGAATCCTGTAAAGGTGTTTTTAAGGCCCATGGTCTCTTAACTGTCTATGCTATATATATATACAAGTGTTTAATATATGTAATTAAAAACAAAAACATCTTCTATAATTTTGAAAATAAACTTGTCAATAGTTATGATACCAGGAAAAATGATTACTATTTGTACCCAATTCATAGACTTAATAAATTTGAAAATGGTGCTCTTTACACATGCATGAAACTTTTCAATAAATTGCCTATGAACTTAAGAATGCTAGACAAAGAAATTTCATTCAAGCAAAAAGTGTATAAGTTTTTAGTTGAACTTGAACCATACAATCTTTCTGATTATTATAATTCCTAGAATAGTGTACTTTCTTTTTTTTTTGTTAAATTGTACCCTTAATTTTAGATTATATACATTAGATTACCTCTTTTTGTTTTTGACGCTTTTCAGACCTGTGAACATATGTACGTATGTGCAGTTTGTTTTGAAATAAATATTATTATTATTATTATTATTATTATTATTATTATTATTATTATTATTATTATTAAACGTTATGAATGATAACTTTGTGACACAAATTTATTATTACATTATAAAAATTCTATTAAGATTACGTTTACATAAATATCTTAATAGTGTTATTCTGGAACTCGAATATAACAATTGTACATAGAAACAAACGTCATCTGAATGCTAAGAACAATAATATTTGTAATTTCGATTTTGATGGGATTGGAAGAACTCTGGCACATTCATTTTACCCAGCACCACATATTTTTCAACGAGAAGTTCATGTTGATTCAGATGAATTGTGGTACTTATTTTTAGGAGAAGCACCCCCATACCAGACTAGTTTATATGCAGTATTAGCTCATGAAATAGGACATACGTTAGGACTTCCACACACTAATAATGAGCAATCTGTGATGTTTGCATTCTATAATCATGATTTATTTAAAAACAACTCTCGCATCGAACTCCATGCAGAAGATATCTTAGCGATTCAAAATTTGTATGGACAAAGGAAAACAACCACGACTCAAAAGACTACGACTGTGATACCTACAACAAAGAAACCTACACCATCTGTAACCAAAACAACATCAAAAAATGAGCCATTATCTAGAAACATTGCTGCAACAAACGTGAAAATTGAGATGACAGCACCTGACTTGTGTACTATTAGCGATAAAGTTAATACATTTCTCATTGTGAATAAATATCTTTATATATTCTATGAAAATGGATTTGGATGGTGAAGTTAGGTTTAAAAACGTATAACGAACCTTTATTAATAACTGACTGGTTATCGTTTCTACCTACAAATTTTACTAAAATTAACGCAATTTATCAAAGACCTAATGGAAATATTATCTTTTTTATTGATAATGAAATGTACGCGATGAATTTCCCCTTACTCCAAGTGGTTCCCGGTTATCCGAAACCGTTATCATCTTTTTATCATGGACAGCAAAATGAAATACAAGGAATAGTCAATACGTATACAGGCAAAACAATACTGTTATATGAAAAAAATGTTTTTGTTGAATTGGATGAGTGTAATCTACGAAGAAAACGTCATGGTTTAATCAGTGAGGAATTTCCAGGCATACCGAATACTGTTCGAAGTATTTTTCGATACATTAATGGAATGCTATACTTTTTCGACGATAATAATTATTATGAATACAGTAAATTTACTCGTACTCTAATTAGAACAGGACCACGTGATCTATCCGTCTTCAACCTGAATTGTCCCAACATAAACGTATTAGAACAAATTAGATTGCTTCTTTCAAAATTGATATCACTAAAATGAAAACTTATTTACTAGGTATAATGTGTATAATTAAGGAAAAACTGAATATTATTCTTCCTAAGAAATAAAGTTTAATTCCTATATTATAAAAATAAAGATGATTTCTGTAAGTGCATATTTGTATTTTCATTTTATATTGAAAAACAAAAAATAAACTGATATTTTTAAACAATTTTTTATTTTGGCCAATCATCCTTTATCTAATGAAAAGCTACGTACAAATTTATAAACATCAACTTCATAAAAATTTTATGCTTTCAAACTAATAGTACGAAAAATCACCGTCAGGAAAACAAAAGCAATGCATTTATCTGGAAGAGATTAAAGTTCAAACAGTTTAATTCGAAAGTTCAGTTCTAAACATACTGTGATACGTGACAGTTCTATTCGCCCTTCAGTCCGTTATATATAAAGTTACAGTTCTACTTTTTCCTTGCAAGTAAGTACGTTCAATATAGATTGTTTTTTTTTTTTTGCTTAAAGTTCTCAAATTTCACTGCTTTAATAACTACTAAATTTTCGAAAATCAAAACTAAATTTACAGTTTTATATTTGTAACCACAATTATTAGTTTAAACCAATACGCTTCTAAATTTTACATAATTTGTATGACGAAATTGACCTATTAACCTTTATGTGTGATAAATTTTATTTGATTCACAACACGTTTAAACCGATATATAATAATTTGCTTTTTTGTTTGACGCTTCTAAATTTTACACTTTTCCTGTAATTTGCATGACGTTCGAAATTGACCTATTAACCTTTACGTGTGATAAGTTTTATATGACTTAGTACCTATAATTTGTTTTTACTTTTGGCGATTCTAAACTTTACAATTTTAGGCTACGCTACGCTCACACTGATGAAACCAAACAAAAAGCACGTAAAACAGCTTTGAACTGCTTTTTGTTTTGATATTACCAGCGTGTGTGCCTGATCCTATTTAAAGCATTGTAACAAAATTATCCAAAAAACGTTTTGTATGTAAATTTGCTTATTTGAAATTGATACAATTAAAGTTGTTGCGTCACCATGTTTTGTCTTACGTTATCATCTTTATTTAAATTTGCTTACGAATGTATATTATCAGTCAACATAAACAATTTTCACCAATCAGATAATTTTGATCTATTTAATAAAATTAAAAGACGAGTAAACATTCTAATTTGAAAGAGAACAAATGTTTTCCTCTTTTTACTGTTTCACTCGATTCGTGTTGGAACAATTGATACCATGCATTTTTACATCTAAAGTCGTACACAGGTTTCGCATTCTTACCTCTAAAGTCGTATACACAGGTTTCACATTTTCAAACAGTTTCATTATTCGCCACAACTTACCTCTCCCTTTACTATTGCAGGCCAGAGCACGCTCCCCCCAGGCAACGCTTCACATCTTTTTTATTCAGGTCAGCAGACATCGCTTACCTTCAGCCGCTCCAAGGTCACCAGACGCCGCTTATCAGACTCAAAAGTCACCAGACACCGCTTATCAGACGCTCCAAGGTCAAAGGTCACCAGGCACCGCTTATCTTCAGACGCTCCAAGGTCATGCACCAATTTTGACGTTTTTTGAGGCCTGTGTTATTTCTTATGGGTTTTTGGCCCCGAACCGGCATAGCTAATCTACTAATAGAATTATAGATACATTGCGACCTCAAGTTTCAACAATTCGACAGAACATATAATCTCCAAATATATCATCAAATTTGGAACAATGTCATGTTGACATGATGACAATTAAAAATTCCATTGATACCATATCACGCGATGTGGTCGAGTTGAAGAAAGAATACTATCATAGAGGACGAAAACAGTCAAGACAAACAAGACATCCAAATCAAGGTAGATCTCAAAGTCGATCTCTACAGCAAGAAGGTAACCTATATGCTGTGGTATTTAGCATATACCTTTTTAGAAATAAATGAGATCTCAGGGCCTATTGTTTTAATTATTAGACACGTTACAACACTGCTCGGGGTTCCTAGGTAATGAAGTAATTTTAAAATAGCAATGAAACTCTGAAGGCATTTATTGAATTGTTGTTGTGCAAGTTTATGAGCAACGTGGTGAAATGGGTAAGTAAAAAAATATTTTTAATAACAAATTTATTTAATTGTAGTGTTGACAATATTGAACAGTAAACGTCAAAGCAAATATAAACATAACCAAAAATAATCATAAGTTGCGACACGTACATAAAATTACAATTTTAATTTGTCACGACGAATTGAAATTGATAAAACTCAACCTCGCATTCTTCAAGAACAAACAGGTCTGTTATCCTCAGAGACCGCTAAGGTAAAACCCTCATTCGAGTCCCTCAGAATTCTAGAAATTATTAAATGCAATGAAACGTTATTGTGTCGTTGTGTAAATTGATTATGTGACATGTATACTGTGATTTGTTGAATTCTAATGTGCCGTTTAAAACAAAGATGTTGTGTTAGTGTCAGGCATTAACTTCTTATGACAAAATCAACATGTACACTATCGGACAAAAGTAGAGCAACAATGTGTCAGAAAACATTTTTTCTTTGTATCATTTAAAACTTGAATAAAGAAGCTGTGTTATTTAATTGATTTTGAATTGTAATCATTTCAATATAATATCATAAAATTTTGAAACAATTCAGATACGATTCAGTTGTAAAAAGTTTGAAATTAGATAAAATTAGCAAAAGTACGTACGACAAAAGTAGAGCAACATTAGAATTTTTTTCTTTTCAATATCTGACTAAAACAAAACGATAGAAAAGTAACATATAATTAATAATTAATAGCATATCCGTTATTTCTTATAATTTTTTGACAACGTCGCGGCATAGAAGCAATTAATTTTTGAAGAATATCGTCCGGGAGGTTTGTCCATACTACATTGATTTTATTAATAAGTGACTGTTTATTTGGAAATGATGTCGTGCGGATACGTCTTTCTATTTCTTCCCATAGATTCTCTATAGGGTTTATATCAGGAGATTGTGCCGGCCACTTCAAAACTCTAATGTTATTCTGTTCAAACCATTCCTTAACAAGCTGTGAGCTGTGTTTGGGGTCATTATCTTGCTGAAATGTAAGCAAAGGCATTTCCCACTCTGCATAGGGCAACATTACGTCTTGGAGTATATATCTGTAGATAAAGCGGTCCATAATTCCATCAATAAAATGTAACGGGCCTACACCGTACGCCGAAAAACAACCCCATACTAAAACGCTACCTTTGCCATGTTTTATAGTCGGTGCAACGTATTTAGGATTAAACCTTGTATTCATCGGCCGTCTCACACGCTTCATTCCATCAGAATTAAAGATTTTATAACGACTTTCATCGCTAAATAAAATTTTTCCCCAATCCTGGACGGTCCAGTTTAAATGTTCTCGTGCGAATTCAATCCTAGCAAGTCTATTTCTTCTTGATATGAGCGGCTTTTTAGCCGGGCGTCTTAGTAGATAGTTTTGCTTCTACTAATCGCCTTTGAACTGTTCTTGCAGCAATATTTATTTCAGGAATTTCTGCCATAATTCGCGATGCAGACTTCCAAGGATCGTTTTGAGAAATTCTTTTGATCCGTCTATCCATCCAAATTGTGGTTTTCCTGGGTCTTCCTGATTTTGGCATGTGATCCAAATGTCCTCTTTCATTAAAAGACGAAATTATCCTTGAGATAGTGTATTTCGGCACATTAAACTGTCGCGAAATATCCGCCTGCTTTTTACCTTCTAAAAAGGCATTTATCACCATCTGCTTTAAGTCCTTGCAGACTGGAATACCTCTTGGCATGGCTACACACATAAAAATTTTTGAGATAAAATGTTCTCCTCCTAATTGGTGTTAAAAAATACGGATAGAGTTTTACTTGAAAAGTTGTAAAGCTCATCTCATTTAGTGACATTAAAATCTTTTCCTGATTAAAATGCGTCTAAAAATAGGTGTTAAAAAATTATATATACACACCTGGTCTAACCAAGACTAGGAATGCGTTTCTTATGAGTAAATGAAGGATGGAATAATAGAAATCGCATGAGTAAACGAAATAGCTACATCAATCGACGTTGCCGATTGATAACGCGGGCTACGCTGCGGCGTGCTCCGGCCTCAGCATTCCTACCTTCGCACGCAACATTGTAATATCTCTATTTCATTTCCACACAAGTTTCAATGAGTCTCTCCTTTATTTACTCACAATTAAGTGTATCCCTAGTCTTAGTCAGGCCGCTCTGGTATATATAATACATATATAGAAATAACTACCGCAAGGATTAAAATGCTACTTTTGTAGACCACGTTAACACTTTCTAAAGTTAAACGTCCTAACTCCGTTTATTTTAACACCAAAAACGGATGGACGCGAGGAAACACCAGACGCGAGGGAACTCCAGATTTTTATCTGTGTAGACCTGTATAGAATTAATTGAAAATGGCTAGAATACTACACAAATGCACATTTCAGCTTACCTACACAACAGAAATGTTATTTTCGAAAGAAACTGAAAACGTTGCTTTACTTTTGTCGCGCTAATTTTGTGTATATTCAAATTTACGGGCGCTAATTTTTTTTTTGTTTAAAGGTTATAAGCAGTTAATTGTCGTTGGTGACAACAGCACACTATGATGTTTGAAAAAGTAATATAGTGACACAGAATAATAAACTCAGGAATTTGTAAAATTAAAAAACATACTTTTTTCAAAAGTGTTACGGTTTGGCTGTCTTCAATATCCCATACGGACTAATAAGATTATCTTACGTATCGTGGTCACAATTTTATTTTAAATCTTTTCATTACAATTCAAAATTGAACTCTTGTCTAATGTAACAAAACTCAACTGTCTCCTTTTTGTTTTCTTGCCTACTCTATCATAACATTTCCTCCCCTTTCAGTTTTCAACTGCCCGGTGAGAAGCGTACTGGAGGACGTCTAATTCTCGTTGAACGTCTCTGCCTTAATTCATCACTTGGAGGTGTAGGTTGGTTTTGTGGATTGCCAGTTGTGTGTTCCTCGTTTATTACTTGGTCTTGATACCCATTCTCGTTTATTGGCGTATTATGTGCAACCACTGAAGGTGGACTTTCATTCACTACAGGTCTCTTGATTATCAAAAAATCATCCACTGTTCTGATTTCCGGTTTGCGCAAAATTCCGCATTTACGCATTTGATTCTGGTGCCGCCGCCAAATTCGATTTTTGCCGACATCCACCTCGTACATGATGCGACCCAGCTTGCGTACAACTTTACCATTGATCCAAGGTGATCCATGAGACCTGAATGTTTTTGTGAGAACTGAGTCACCAATTTCGAATTTTGAAGTATGATGAATGTTTTGTAACGACGTATGACGAGTCGGTAGCATTACTGCTAGTTGCGTTCGAGATTGCCGCCCATGAAGTAGTTCGGCTGGTGATTTTCCAGAGTCTGGGTTAGAGGTTGTGCGATAAGTGAACAAAAACTCATCTAGTGCATGCATTTTGCTCTTTTCTCCCTCCCAACAAATTTTCAACATCGCTTTTTTAAATGTGCGTACCAGCCGCTCAGCTTCGCCGTTCGAGGCAGGGTGGAAGGGAGCACTTGTTAAATGCTCGATTCCACGTGCAATACAAAACTCCTCGAAGTTTTGCGATGTAAATTGAATACCGTTATCCGATACGATTACTTCTTGAAGTCCTTCAATGATAAACATTTTGCTGAGTGCAGTTATCGTCGCTTCTATTGTTGTTGTGTTCATCGCACAAACGTAGGGAAATTTTGAGTAGGCATCCACTGCAATTAACCACTGCTTATCCATGAATGGTCCTGCAAAGTCGATATGTATCCGTTCCCATGCTCGTTCTGCTTTCGGCCATGACTGATATTCGCATGCTGGACTCGTTTGATTAGCGCAACAGGAGTCGCAAGTTTTCGTGATTTCCTCAATGTCCTTAATTACTCGAGGCCACCAGCAGTAACGCCTTGCTAACTGCTTCATTCTTCGATGCCAAAGTGCCCACGGTGAAGTAATCTGAGCACGTTTTTTTTAATCGACTGTGGCACAACAACTCTTGTTGTGTTGGTCTGCCATACCAAAACACCGTTGTGCACTGTCAAATCCATTCGTCGCTCGAAGTACGGTTTTATGGCTTCATTTTTAATCGAAAATTTCTCTGGCCAACCATCTTCTACGAATCGTTTTACGTCTTTTAGGATGACATCTTTGGCCGTTTCCTTAGCTACCAGTGTTGCATCGATTGGAAAATCGACAAGTGCATCTTCATTTTCTTCAGTAACTTGTAAACATGAGGCTTCAGAGTTGTCGAACACTGGAACAAATTGTAGAAGGAAAAAGACAACCACTTGGATTTTTTTCGAGAAAATTATCAATTACACAGGGCAAATACAGTGCTTATGATAGAGAGCACATGATAGAAGGTCGAGAAACCAGGGTGTTCACGTGAAGCCGCTACAATAGCTAACATTTTTATTTGAACTTTTACGAGATAGCTTAAATTAGAAAAGTTTCAGGACGTCACCTGCTGGATTTTATGGCAACATCAGAAAAACAATTGACTGTCAGGTTTTCGAGATTTTCAATTGTTTTCAACTTTTTTAAATGGAACGTTATATTTTTTAACGTCGCATCGCGTCCAAGACGTCAAATTAATTATGTTTCTAAAATATTACCTTCCAAGGCCTACTATTTTATGAATTATTTAGTAAACAAACATTGGTATTCGCGGGAAGTGCATAGCAACAACAGCTTTTTTGTTGACGAACACAATATAGTGTGCGTTGAAACAAGAGAACATCGAAATTGTTTTCAAATTGTCAGTTTTGTTAACTATTCTGATTAATCAGCTCTTGGAATTTAGTTCATATTAAAAGTAGCAGCCTTTAAGGCCGGGATAGACATTCCGTCATGCATATCACCTTGTTTGCGCAAACTTATGTCGTACGGCATGACTGAATCGGCGTTTGACCACTAACTATTCAGTCTTGTTGTATCAATTTGAGCTCAGTTATAAAAAGCAATATGGCCGATGAGCTGTTATTGTGTGCGGCTGCTATTGCCATTATAGCAAAAGAGAAGAAAAAAAATAAGAGAAAACGGTCCAAGTGGTCGAAAGAATGGCTACTTAAGCGACAGCAATTATCACACGTCAATTTGCTAAATGAGCTCCGATTAGAACCTGAGGACTGGTTCAATTACTTACGGATTGGCGAAGAAACTTATATGGAATTACTTCAGATAATAACGCCGCAAATAAAAAAGATGGATACATTTATAAGAAAAGCAATATCACCACATGAAAGGCTCAGCGCAACCCTACGCTTTTTAGCAACTGGAAGAAGTTACGCAGATTTGAAATTTTCATGTGCAATATCTCGTCAAGCATTAGGTGAAATATACGAATATCGCCACCACAAGACAGTGGCTCTTTCTTCTGGAATTATAAGGTATACAATAGCTTGGTTTTAATGGCAATTGATATATTGATAACGCTAACTACGAAATGATTTACTGTCATGTAGGTACAAATGGTAGAGTTTCCGATGGAGGTGTACTTGAAAACACCAAATTCTATGAGAAACTTATTGCTGTAGACCTCAAGTTACCTACTCCTGTCCCTGCGAAACATGGTACTTTGCAGCTTCCTTGGGCTTTTATCGGAGACGAAGCATTTTCACTGCGCAAAGATTTGTTGAAACCATTTGGCTTGCGAGACTTGCCAGTAGAACGAAAGATTTTTAACTATCGTCTATCTAGGGCGCGCCGAATTATCGGGAATGTTTTTGGCATAATGGCAGCTCGGTTTAGAATCCTTCATACAGAAATCTATTTAACATTAGACCGTATAGATTTAGTGGTTATGACTTGTGCTGTGTTACATAACTATTTGCAAAGAAAGTGCTCTGATTCTTATACTCCTGCTGATTCCCTGGATCAAGAAGATTGGACGCAATCGGAAGTACATACAGGTCTGAGAGTTGACTCAGGCATTCTAGGCGGACTACAATACGGACCCAATCGACATAATACACAAGAAGCCAATGAAGTGAGAGAGTTGTATGTGAGGTAATTCAATGGCGAAGGTCAAGTAACATGGCAAAAAATATGATTCACTAGGTCACTACTCTGTAGTATTATAAGCAAAATGTATAATAGAATGAAAGAATAACTAATAAAGACTAATAAATTTGTTGTTTTTAATTAAACGAATTGCATTTGTACTTATATCTACTACTGAACTTTCTTGTATATTATCCATCCCATCCTGTCGCGGTGTCTCTTGATCAGTCAATAGATCAAAGTACCATAGATTTGGCTTATATACATCTTCTTCGTCCATACCAGAGTGCAAATTTCTAGTTTTTTTTTTCAACTCCTTTCGAAAACAAGTGCGCAATGAATTTATTCTTTTTATCACTGCGTCTTTATTAGCTGCACCATCACATCTTTTAATTTTTCTATTAGTATTTCATATGCTGCATTTTTTTTGTTTGTCCGAATATTCCTTGGATTTTACCTTCCAGAGGCATGGATTTTCTCTATATATGTTTATGAAATCTGTAAGGAACTCTCTTGACAATAGCCGTAGGTCTGACATCTTTTTCGGTCAATTTAACTCTCTATCACTATAGTGTATATACTTATGTATTTTATTTAATATGTACACAACTCGTTTACTATGCTATGGTTTTTTTTTCTGTAATACCTGTCAGTGTCAAAATGTTCTGATATTGAAGTTTGTATTCAAGTAACGGGTAGCAACATCAGAAACATTTGACAGTTATTATAGAAAAAAAAACGTTGTATTTATATGTACACACTGATTTTCATTAGATTAGAAACGAATTTAATTGGTCGTAATAACAGGAAGACTGAATATAAGTTCCAAGAACCGCCAGACATTACAACTTGCCGTTAGACAAGTCTGTTCACGCAGCAAAAAATCGAGCAAGTTTGATTTCATTCAAGCCCAACAATTGTCTGTGTAGACTTATGGCCAATTGCACCGCATTTTTAAGCAGAAATTAAATTTAAGTCGTGTTTAGAATGTAATATTTGACGTAGATCCAGCATAATGTCAGGCGCATTCTAACTGACACTTAAGTTGAAGTTTAACCGTCAATTAGATGGTGATTGACATTATGCTGTCATGTATTCACGATTGTCACATTCTAAACACGTCTTAAATTTAATCAATGATTAAAAATTCGGTGCAATCAGGCATTAATAAATCTACAAACTTATCAGCACTGACGCAACGATAAATCTTACAACTTAAGTTTGCGCAAGCAAGTTGATATGCATGACGGAACGTCTATCCCGGCCTTTACCGTTTCCGAGATCCCAGTGGTGAGCCTCGAATTTGTAACAGCCTGTATTTTATCGAAAAAGATCCCATATATTTATACAATTACTCTGGTGTCCTCGGCCCGCTTTATGATGCGTTTAGTTGGATAGCCTGAAATGTTACCACTTTATTCTGATTTTACTTCTCTTCTGCCGTGGTTCACACTTATGGCGCAGAGTAAGGGTCACGGCGTCAAGGACTGCCTTAAAAGGAAGAGTGCCCCTGTCTGCGTTAGCTGCAAGCTTAGGGAGTTGGAGGCCGGACACTTGGTTATGGATAACGCATGCAACATATACAAGCGAGCCACGGAAGCGTTGAAGGCCCGCATTTATTTCTCGTAATGGCTACCCCGGCCCGCCCACGTCCCCTCAGATTGTTACAGGTAAACGCTCAGAGGTCCAGGGTTGTCTCGTCCGAGCTTAGAATGATAGTAATCGATAAAGGGGTAGATATAACGGTGATCCAAGAGCTCTATACAAGGAATGGAAGTTGCCCCGGCTACGGCTTGGACATGCGTCTGGTCCACTCCCATGAACCATCTGTCATGACCCTGTTTATCAACCCGAGCATAGAAGGAATCTCTATGACACAATTCTCATTGGAATTGATAACTATTACATCTATGGATGGTTGCTTGTTTAGGAGTTAAATACCTTTGATCAGGGAAGGAATTATAATTCGATACTTTCTTGTGAGAATGCCACATTGTGTTCAATAATGCCGTCATTTATTAGTTTTGAAAGATAAATTGCCTGCTTCTCAGATACCCTTTTCAGTTGTTCAGCGACAATTTTTCCAAAATTTTCATGCTGCTGAGATTTTGCAGGTGGTGCCTTTAGTTTCTAGGCTACTATATCCAGGACGGTATCAGCTTTTTTAACCCTTTTTTTTTCTCTATAACTAACTGCACATGATCTACGGTGAAACTATTGAATGATATTCCTGAATGACATTGTCTCCACCATCATTCATTTTACTCAAATTCTGAACGAATGGCACATAAATCGTTTTCTGCCGTTTAACGTCATGTTGTGCCTGTACCATTCTTCTTGACTGATTTTTTATCGGTACCTCCTATTGTTGTTTTTATTTTACTAGCATCATTCTTCTTTTGTTTGTTTGTCACCAAATTTATAATTTAATTGACTAGCCTTGTACCTACCTTGATGGTGTACAAGATCTGCTGACTAAACGTATCAGCTGTTCCCCTCGACTAGCAAACAGTGGAAATTGGGAAGGGTCTAATTACGATGGTAAAAATTATTAAAGGGCGCCAGGAGACATATTTAATAAACCGAACATAAACAATCAGTCGACGTCTCTAAAAAATTGGGCAGAAAAATCAAACGTAAAGAGAGGCTTAAGCGTGGAGCACAATGAGCGCGAACTCAACGTTCGCTTGACGTCGACCTTAGTTCAATCTAGTTAAAACAATGACATTGCCCACAATTAATAGTGTCCAAAGCGCTGTGGCGTGAAAGTTGGTCAACTTTTAACTTTTACGCGCCACTTACGCGCGTCTATCCTCACTTTTTGGTTTTGTTACAGTGTGTTACAGTAAAAGGCATTAGAAAGAAGCAGTTATTGTAATACAAAGATGAGTTTAAGTGAAAAAATTATAGAAGTGAAGAAACATCCGTTTTTGTTTAACAAGAAGGACCCGTACTATAAAAATATCATCAAAAAGACCAGAATTTGGCACGAAATTGGACAAAAATTTAATTTAACTGGTAAAATTAAATTTACTTTTATTAACAAACAAATTATTTCATCGCATTTAATTTCTTTTTAGATGAAGAATGTTCCAGAAAATGGAAAAGTTTGCGAGACAGGTACACTCGGGAGCTAAAAACACCTCAAAGTGAACCACAGACCGGAAAAGAATCGATGCAGTTAGAGACTCACAAGTGGGATTTATTTGAGTCTGTGCAGTTTCTGAAAGATCACTGTGAGCCAAACAAAAAGTATGAGCAAGTGTATTTAAGTCTAACAATTTTTATAATAAATACTGTTGCAGAACCGTGACCAATTATAAATCACGTAATTCTCCAGAAATAGAGAAAATTTTCTTGGACGACATTATAATTGACACAATAGCAGAAGATCAAGGAAAGGCAATTCCAAGCAGCAGCAGTAGTGTTGCATCAGAAAGTAGCCAATCTCATTCACTGAGATCGACAAAAAAACCTCAGAAAAGAAAAATGCTAGATGAAGTAAACACAAGTTTTGTAGAAGCTGCTGCCTGTTTTAAAGAAATATGTAACAATGTTAACCGCAATAAACCAAAGCCTTCTGAGGACCAAGGATTTGCTGAAACAGTGCTTGCATTTATTGGTGCCATTGAAAATAAACAACCAAAAAAGAATACTAAATCATATGTTTTAAAATATTTATTCTGATTGTGTCAGAACAATATGAATAATACCAGATGATTATTAAATTTTTTTAATCAACTCTTTCCGTGAAATTTGGACAGCACGTCTCACGGTGAATTGAATACTAACGATGGAAGCATTTAAGCAAGATAGAGAGCTGTTACGTCATCGCATACCCGCTTCTCCCTCTAATACAACTGTCAACCGTGACAGTTAATATTGGTTAATAATTTTGTAGAAGGAGGAGCGGTATGCGATGACGTAACGGCTCTCTATCTCGCTTGCTGAAATGCTGCCCGTTAGTATTCAATTCACCGTGAGCATGTCTCAGCTTTACAGTAAAATTTCAAGAGAGCAGTGCATTATTTTTCAATAAAGCTGATTAGCTGTCCAAATTTCATAGCAAGTTGATAAAAAAAATTTAAAAAATCACCCTGTAGATTTAACATATTGGTTTATTTATAATATAATTTTAAGAATAAGAAAGGAAATCTGTTAAAGTCTTTATTAAAAGTTAAATAAACTATTACAATTAAAATAAATCCCTATTTATTTGTTAATTTCGATTGTATTGGAAAGCTACTGCACCTTCCTCTAAGAAATAATCTGATAGTAAATCTCTTAACTGAAATGCACTCCTTGTTGCATTATTTGAACCTAATCTTATACTTTGTAACGGCACTGTTACTTCATTTCTCCACTCTCCTGGATGTGTTTTTCCATTTGTATCTTCTCAGTCAGTATATTTTGGTGGGCAATATTGGCTCTGTGATGATGTAGCCTTAATGTAATTATGTAAAGCAACACAAGCCAGCACAATATCTGTTACATTTTCAGGTAAGGCATGAATATTATTTTGTAGAATTCTCCATCTAGTAACCAAGATGCCAAAGCTGTTTTCTACAATTCTGTGAGCCCTGGAGAGGCGGTAATTAAAAATGGTTTTCTTTTCATTTAACAATTTTCCTGGATACGGACGCATTATATTTTCCTTCAATGGAAAATCTGCATCGCCCACAAAATAATGTGGGAAGTTATGTTCACTGTTAGGTAAATTAGAGTTACCTGGTATTGGTAAACTTTTATTTAACAAAGCTTTTTCAAACTGTGACTGGGAAAGAATACCTAGAAAAAAATACTTATTAGTTTCAAAAGTGAGAATTCCTACCTCCATCGCTCTGACTGCCGTAAGCACCAACATCTACATAAGTAAAACAATAATTTGGATTGCACGCCGCAAGCAAAACTATGCTAAAATTGCCTTTATGATCATAGTATAAAGATCCCGAATTAGGAGGGCATTTAATGTTTATATATTATGCTGTTTATTATTATATTTATTTATTTTTTTTTTTTTTATATTATCTCGTCTAGTTTAACTGTTATTCTCAGGTTTCTAGTGGTGCCAAATAAATTTAAAAAAAATTATTCTTTCAGACTTCTTCTAGTGATGGCAATTTTAAATTATTTTTTTTATTTATTTTTTTTATTTATTTTTTTTAGGAAGATCAACATACGTTTGAAATGAAACAAAATTGAAACAGTGAACAAAAAAAAACTACTAAATTAATCAATAAAAAAAAATTCTATTTTTAAATATAAATACACCGCCTTAAAGAAAAACTAAACTAAACTATAAAAAGAATCCGCAAATCAATGTCCCACAAAATAAAAAAAATTGTCCTGACCTTTTTTTTGCGCCCGCACAATTCCGCCAAATTTTTCAAATCCGCTCTTCTGTTTCCGCCAACCAACTTCTCTTTTCGCCCAGGCACTTTGCAACACGCAGTAATTCAACAAATTCTTGAACTTTGTATTTTGATTTTTCTCTCAATCTTTTAAATTTTCAGCAATAACCAACACGCGTATTTTTTTTTAGAGCAAAAAATTTTCTTATTGAATTTTCCGCTTGTTCTTTTCTTGTTACCATATCAACCCTCCTTCTATTTCTGCCGCTAGATGGCACTACTCTCTTTCCATAATTCTTTCAATTTTCTCTTTTTTTAAAACTATCTTTCCTTTTCACACAATCCCATTTTTTTATAAATTTCAATGTCCGAAATACCAACCCTTGACATTTGAAATTTCCAACCCACAATTTTGACAGGTAAATTTTCAACAATACGATTTACATAGAATTATCATAATAACTTATTTTAAATGCAAGAAATTTTCAACATAATCATTTACGGAAAAAAAAAGGTAGGTCACGCTTATTTCTAATTACACTATATCAAATTTCTTTTTTTTTAATTTTCAGGTACAACGATTTCACACATTTAACTTCAACCTGCCTCCTAACATTTATATAAAATCTAATTATTCGGATAATAATGAACCGGATATACACATCTTATGACTACAAGAAACGTCTTTATCAACAATATAATTTGCTTTTTGGCTTTTATGAATTGTAAGTATTTTTAGGTATTATGTTTTTAGTTGCACATGTCAATGCGAGATCTTTAACTAGAAACTTTGACATCTTGAAGCAGCACATCCTTTCTTCTCGGTATGATCTTGTTGCAATATCGGAAACTTGGCTGACTCCTGCAATTGATAATAACATCGTCTCTATTGATGGTTATCACTTTGTCAGATCGGATAGAGAGGATGGTAGACGGGGAGGCGGAGTAGGTATTTTTGTAAAAAATAATTATGCTTTTTCTATAGTGCGCACAGACTTTAATGATAGTTATGAAAAACTGTTTATCACGATTAAAGTTGCTAGTATCAATGTAACTTTCGGCGTTATTTACAGACCACCGAATACAAATCTTCAATTATTTTTAACTTCATTTGAAGAACTTTTATCCGATTTGGTTATAACTTCCACAGAAATCATTTGCGTAGGTGATTTCAATATTAATTTATTAGACGGTCACAGCGTGGCTAACCAAAAATTGCAGAATTTATTTGATTCCGTGGGATTAAAACAAATTATAAGCGAACCCACTAGAGTCAACACTTCTAATTTAAGTTTATTAGATCTTATAATAGTAAGCAATTCAACAAATGCAGTTAATTCGGGAGTTCATGATCTGTTTGAATTTTCAGATCATTTTTTAACACATGCGACATTTGATATTAAGACTTGTAGGAATATATCCGTGACGCGTACCTTTAGAGATTTTTATAATTTCCAATATGATGATTTTCTTGCAGATTTACAATCAATTCCGTGGCATCTCTTATATGCTTTTAATGACATAAATGAAATTTTGTTTTTCTTTAATGCAAATATTATAGATCTTTTTGATAGACACGCTCCATATACAACACGTAAATTCAATAAAGTTAGAGCTCCGTGGCTGACCGATAATATTAGATTTCTCATTTCTTTGAGAGATAAAGCTTTCAAAAGAGCGAAACGTCTCAAAACACGAACGTCTTTGGATTACTATAAACTTTTAAGGAATTTTACTACAACCGCTATTCGCAATGAAAAAAGAGCTTATGTTAATCATAGTTTAAAACATAAAACCTCTCAGGAGGTGTGGAAAGACCTTCGAGATTTAAATGTATATAATAAAAAAACAGTCAATGAATTGCCTGATCACTTAGCTCATGTTAATGAATTAAATACTCATTTTCTGAATCTTTCTAATGTTCGAAGACCGAATAGTGATTTGAATAATTTTTATAAGTCTTCTACTGTTGTTAATTTTTCTGAGGTATTTTCTTTTGAAGCTGTTACAGAGGCTATAGTTTATAAACATCTTAATAAAGTCAAAACGAAAGCGTGCGGTTCCGATGGCATAAGTGCGCATATGCTCCGTTTATGTTGTCCTTTTCTAACTCCTTTTATAACTTATATAGTTAATTTTTGTTTAATAAATAATATTTACCCTGAGTGTTGGAAAGAAGCACTAATCTTACCATTACCGAAGGTTCCTCAACCTCGTGATTATACGGACCTTAGACCTGTCAGCATTTTACCTGTGCTTTCTAAATTAGTAGAAAGATGCGTAGTTGATCAGTTGCGTCTACATTTAAATAAATATCAGTTGCTTCCGTCATTTCAGTCAGGATTTCGTCCAGGGTTTAGCTGTGCAACGACGCTTTCTTCATTAATTGATGACATCTGCAAAGCCATAGATGATAACAAAATAACTGTGTTGGTTTTGCTCGATTTTTCTAAGGCCTTTGATTCTGTTAATCATAAGTTATTATTGTCTATACTTCATTACATTGGCCTTAGCAACGAAGCAGTTACTTTTTTCAATTTTTATCTAATGAACAGAGTTCAAAAAGTTATCTACAAAGGCAATATGTCGACTGCTCAAGAGCTTACAGCAGGAATCCCTCAGGGTAGTATTCTAGGCCCATTGTTATTTTCAATATATACTAGTTTTTTGTTTAATAACTTAGAGTTTTGCAAATGTTATTTATACGCTGATGATTCACAACTTCTGCATCATTTCAATCTAAATAATGTGAACGAAGCGGTTGCACAAATTAATTCGGACTTGCTTCGTATATTCAATACTTCGTCAGATCATTGTCTAGCAATTAATCCTAATAAATCTTGTGCTCTCGTTTTTGGTAGAAATAAAGCACGTATTTCAATTCTAAATCAGATCAATCTATGTATTAATGATATACCACTAGTAATCACTGATTGTGCTAGAAACTTGGGTCTCCATATTGATGTTAATCTTAGATTCAAAAGTCATATAAGCAAATTAGTTCAAAGATCTTTTAGTAAATTAAAAATGCTTTATAATAGCAAAGAGTTTTTAAACACTAATGCTAGGTTAATGTTATGCAATTCCTTGATACTTTCACAGTTTAACTTTTGCGATGTGGTCTATGGTCCATGTTTAGATAGCATTGATGTAGCTAAAATTCAGAGGGTTCAAAATTCATGTTTACGTTTCATTTTTGGCCTACGACGAAGAGACCACACCTCGCATTTACTTACAAGGGCTAATTGGTTCAATATGTTGAATCGACGCCAATTGCATTCTGCGGTATTTTTTTATAAAATTATTGAAAGTAAAACACCCTCTTATCTTTATAACAAAATTTCTTTTAGGACCGATGTTCATAACATCAATATTAGGAATAGGGGTTTACTGACGCCTCCCATACACCGGACTTCTCTCTACCGTAGATCTTTCTCGTATAATATAGTTAAAATATACAACAACATTCCTCATAATTTTAAATCGGGTAGTATTTTGTCGTTCAAGCGTCAGATGTTGCGATACTTTTCATGATCAACACTTACAATTTGTGTGAAGGAGATATGCTGCTTTATGCTTTAAGTGTCTTGTTTTTTCTTTATATTTATGCTGTATATATTGTTACGTTGCCTATTAAATTGCGCAGAAATTTTTTAATTTTTTAAGCCAAAATTGAAATTATTTATTAGCTACATATGGATATTACATTTGTTGTCGATAGAATGCTTGTATCGTATTACGTATATTTACGCACATTAGAATACATTTATTTCATTACTTTAACTCGTGGGATAATTTAGATGTAAAATTTTGCCTTTCTCACATGTATTTTTTTTTTGTAAATGCTTGTTGCTAAAGGTTTTGGAGGTAGAACAGCGTACTCCTCTGGGGGAGCTGATCCAAAACCTTTTGGTCGTATTTTCTTTTGGGGCCAATAAATTATATTATTATTATTATTATTATTATTATTATAAATATAACAATCAACAACACAAGCTATAAAACATAATAACATCTTACACACGTTTGTTGATCCTTCGTTATGCTTGATTACTATTTATATTTTTATTTATTTTTTATAGTTTATTGTCCCAGCTTATTCTGCTTTTAATTGGACTCATCAATCTGAACAAATCTGAGTACCTTAAGAAATTTACTTAACCTACAGAAACATGGAATAACAGTATGTCTTTGGAATTGAATTTATATCCCATATAACTATGCTTCAGATTGATAATCTCTACTAAATTTATGCAGGTAACGTTATTTAATTTCTGATGAAATGTATAACATTTCAATATTTACCATCTATGGCCCCTACGCAATTAGGCATGTTCCATTGGGACCAAAATTCTTGTGAAATATTTCGGTAACTTTCAACAGAAGGAGGAGCTACATACAAAGGGCTTAAGGCCATCCAGATTACTTTACAAGTGTCTAAAATTATTTTTCTTACAGTTGACTTTCCCATTTTAAAACTCCAGGCTAGAAATTGGTGGCTAACTCCTTCAAATATCTACGAACATAGAATTCAAATTAAGGCTTTTTTTAGTTAAACAATGACTTACGATAACGTTAACGGTAAACGGCATTCAAAATCAATTGGTTTTCTAATAGAATGTTTGGTTAACTCAACTTTTAATGTGTTTAATAAAACATCATATACATTTCGTGTCATTCAAACATTCTTATATGCTTGAAAAATTCATCTGGATCTATTTCTTTTAATTTCAAATAATTGTTAATAAAGTAACCATTCCGATCTCTGGAATTATTTGCAGGCCTTATCCACCAACGTCTTCTTGTTACATGTTGTGCATTTAACTTATTAACCATAGAGTACCATAGATAAAACAAATAAAAATACAGAAAAAGCTTAAATTCATCCATCACGATTATCTTGTGAAATGTTTTAAAATTATTTTTAGGTTAAGTTATTCATAAATTTCACGCACGCTTCGCGTTGTTCGCGTTCACTGTGAGCACAATTTTTACCGGCAACGCAAGTTGACAGAGGGTGCGTTCGAGTTGAAGTTTAGAACGCTCAGAGCGTGCTCTTTTTATGGAATTGTGTTTTATTTGACGTCCGAAACACCCTAGGGTGTTTTAGATTGCATTCGTGTTGACACAGTGAGTGAGCGTTCGGAGTGTACTCGAAGTTCTCCATGTACTGATGTCGAGCACTTAGCGAGAAAATAAAATTAACCTATAAAAGATGTAGGTGACAGGTCAGTTTATTTAACCACCTTTAATTATGGAATTGGAAACAGTAGAAACAGAAGGAAAATGTGGTATTTGCGGGTTAACGGGACTGTTACAAGATGTGGAGGAACATTTTTTATCTACACATGTGGAAATGGAAAATATAAACGATGGTAAGTACATAACATATGAAAGTTTAATTAATGTGTTAATTAAAATAATGAAAACATGTCCTAGAAAATGAAAAAGAACAGAAAAGAACACGTTTTATTATTAATTAGACTGACAGAAGAGCAACAGGAAATGTTTAAAACTTCCATGAAAAAAAAATGTGTGGTTGAAGATTGCTGCCGAAATGACCAAAATGACAGGAAAACAGTTTACATATGAACAAGTAGATAACAAGTGGAAAGGGTTAAAGAAAACATACAAAAAGATTAAAGATCACAATAACAAAAGTGGATATGACACCAAAAATGGGAATTTTATTATGCAATGGATAGTTTTATGAAAAACAAGCCTGAAATAGTACCATTTGCAGTGTGCAGTAGCAGTAGCGGATTAAAAATAAATAATGGTAATGTATTGCTATGAATTGCAGAATTTTACTATAGTTGCATAATATTTTAGAGCAAGATTGTGTACCAGGACGTTTCAGCATCATCAGTCGGAATATCATCTGCCTCGAGACTTTCAATGTCAACACCTACTTCGGGATCTACAATTTCTGACAAAGATAAAGAGTCAACTAATGATTTATCTGTCCACATCACATCTCAAAGAAGAAAGAGAACGCGGTGTGAAAATGCTGCGCAGAAACGCCATGAAGATAAAATGGCCAGATATGATGAATTTTTGAAATTATTCAAACAGCTTGTGGAGAATGAAACCATAAACAAAACAAAATAAGCTTTAGCAATACAAGGGTACAAAGTACTTAAACTTATTTCAATGTGATTCAGAGATGAAATATTCCTTTTGTAAGAATTAAATGTTATTGTATTTTTGTTTTCCATAAAAAGAAACTAGAGTAGTTATTTGTTATTAACGAGTTACAATGTTTAAGTTATGTTATTTACAAGTTGTTATGTTATTTACAATGAGTTGTGACATTTATTTTCATAAGTGTTCAAGGTTTGTGAAATGTATTGCCAAAGAAATAAAACACAGTTCTGAAGTATATTTATTTAGAAGAGCTATTGAAACCGATCAAAGGCATAGGTTATTTTGCGTACAGTGCCAGTGAAAATATACTTTCACCTTCGGAGGCGAAAGCTAATTCTATTTTTATTTTCGATGATGTTGCGTGTAACAATGAAGACATAATTCGTGAATATTTTAGTATGGATAGATATAATTACATCGACTCGTTTTACCTGTCTCAAACGTATGCGAAAATACCTAAACATTTAATATGAGACAACGCTAATTCTCTCAAACTTTTCAAACAAGATGATTTAAACTTAAAACACGTTTACAACGATCACGTGGGAACGGATATGAACTTTGAAAAATTTAAAGATATCTGTTCTCTCTGTTGGAAAAGCGGTCGATATGAATTCGTAGTTATTTTTAAAGATAATCGAATCGATGATGGAAGATACAGAAAAGGATTTGATCAGTATATATATCTTTGATGAACATATACGATAGTTATTAATGTTCGGAGTATCATACGTACCGTTACCTCTCATCAAGATGGATGATGAAAATTTAAAACAGAAACTTTTACTAAAACGTAAAAATATACAAAATAAATTAAATTATTTAAAACAAGGTGAATTAATGTAGGAAAAAATGTTGGATCCTATCACTAAACATTTGAAAAATATTGAAAGAAAATTGCAATAAAAAAGTGAAAATTTAAAAGAAGAAGAATTACCTTCAACGTCACAGCAATATGACTTGATAACTCCTAAAAATAAATATCCTTCTGTAAAGAAGCGATTGATTGAATAAAAAAATGACGAATCTAATTACGGATGCTAAAAAACAAGTAGTGAAAGAAATTCATAAACCTGCTAGAATTAATTTCAAAAGACGTAAAAGTAATCATTGAATCTCTAAACGATCTGTATCAAGCCGATTTGGTTGAAATGATTCCTTACGCTAAGGAAAATAACGGTTATAAATACATATTGATCGTAATTAAATTGCTTTTCTAAATACGTTTGGGCGTTTCCTCTAAAGAATAAGTCCGGCTCGGAAGTCAGCAATGCCATAGAAAAAGTATTCAAAGAACAACAGGCACCTAATAATATACAAACGGATTTAGGAAAAGAGTTCTTCAATAAAGAATTTTAAAAATTAACAAAAAAATACATCAACCATTATAATGTGTTTAGTGAGAAAAAAGCGTCGATAGTGGAGCGTGTAAATAGGACTTTAAAATCGTTGATAGTAGTATATATTATGCCGGTTCTGGACCACCAATTTTTGTACGGGCATAAATAGCCTTTTTTTTCTTAATTTAGTGCTTAAAACTGCTTAAAACTACTTCTTTTACTTAACAATTTAACACTTCATAAACAGCACAGAAATTGCATAAAAAACTCCAAAAATTGTGTACAAATACATAAAAATGATTCTATTTTTAAGCACTTATAGCAAATTTTATCTATAAATATACGACCAGAATCTTGCTCGTACAAAAGTTAAAATTGCAAAAAACCGATTTTATTTAATCGACACCAAATTTTAAACCAATGTAAACACTCATGTTTATACATTTTTCTCTGTTAAATTAGCACATAATTATTAGAATATCTACTCGTTCACACCTCAAAATTACATAAAAATTGATATTATTTAATAACCACCAAATTGTGAACTAGTATAAATAGCTACATTTACAGATTTTGTGACAATATTGGTCCTCCAAGTTGTAAATCGAGATATAATCATATAATTAAGGTGAAGGTGGAACGACCTCACCTCTAAATTTTACTACTTCAATTTTTTATACTTACTGTATTTTACTATAAAGCACTCTAAATGTGAACGTAAACGTAAATGTAGAACGTAACGTGAAAGGTAAACGTGAACATTGACCGTAACGTAAACGTGAACATAAAATGTAATAATTGTAGTAATATTTTGTCTAACGTCAAAAAAATATATGTATTAATAAACAAATTTCAATAGACATTAATTATTCAGGTCAATTGTTATATTTAATTTTTTCTTTCAATAAAAAATATTCAACAGAAAATTAATTACATAATTATTTTAAATATAAATAAATTGGAATGGATTCTGATAAGAGATATTTGAAGGAAATTAAATCACTTAATAATGATCCAATGAAGTACATAAATTCATATAACACATTATTACCTAAGCTACCAATAAATAAAATTCTATTCATTACAAACTTATCAAAATTTGAAAACATTCTGACAAATTCATTTGAATAAGAAATATAAAATCAATAAAAACCATATGGATAAAATGGATATTTTGTTTAATTACATAATTAGCTATCATATTATGAAAAAAAAGAAATTCTTTCCAATAAAAGTTATTGTTGATAAAAATTATAATTTTACTCCAATGACGAGTAAAAAATAGATCTCAATTGTATTCAATTCTCCAATGCCCCCAAGCCAATGTATCAATACTATTTTGTTGGATACATCTTTTATCATCTCTCCAAAACAATGATTTTTTATTTAATTCCTCAGTATATATATTATGATCATAGCTTCTAATAACGCATTGTTTATGATAATACTCCTGCTGATCAAACAAACATTTTTTATAATGCTGAAATTTAATCTCCTTGTCAAATACAGATTTTTTAATTCGTTTCACTTTTTATGTACATTATTATGTCTAAATTAAATCACTTAATAATGATCCGATGAAGTACACAAATTCATTCAATTTGTTAGCTAAGTTACAAATAAATAAAATTCTATTCATTACAAACCTATCAAAATTCGAAAACATTTTCACATACAATAATACTTAATCGGTTAATTTGTGGACGTATTGGCTTAATAAATAAAAGAACTATTCCAATTATTTAACTGATTTATTTACATGGTTATAGTTCCGTATCGTAGTCTTACCATTTACATAAACGACTTAATAATGTTTTTAAAATATTGTTACTCCATTTGTGGTGGCGATGGTGTAGACGTAGAGGAATCGCTGATAAAGTTGATAAAAATTGTAGAACACTAAACTTTAATTGCAAGAATGCTTCTTAATTCATTAAAAGATGTATGTAAATAATAAACAGATCTAGGAACTTTCCTGACAACCTTAAAAAGTATTTGATTTTTTGCGAAGATGCGACAATCGAGTGCACACGTTAAATCTAATAAAATACACGTTTACGGTTGAATTTTTGCCGACTCTTATAAATACTAGTCTCAACTACGAGATAACGTTTACGAGAAAACAATTAATAATGCAGACCAGTGGAAATGAGACTCCCAATTAAATGAAATATAGGTGACATATTGCAGTGCGATTGTCCTAAACTTCGGCGCAGAAAAGAAATGAGTTCCAAACAGAATGCATGAGCGTCACGCGGGGGAATGTTAAATCGGATTACATTTTAAGATAAATTAATTCATTGGTATTTTATGGGATCTTTTGTATTCAAATTTATAGTAAAAGGAAGCTACTATGGGAAAGCAATAATATTAATAGTGTGTATAAGTTAAACATAAAATAATAGTACAATATACCAATTAAAAAATGGAATGTACCTAGCTTTGATAATAAATATTAAAATAATACTACTTTAGAATCACAGTCATTTTTTAAATGAATTATTCTTTCGTGATGGTTTGTGAGACACTCATAAAAACCTTACCTGTTAGTACATTTTTTCTTAACTGTCTGCAAATCCAATTTGCAAAAATTTTTCTTTATCTTGCAATGAGCCAAATCTTATAACTAGTAAATCACCACCATTAATCAGGTTGTATTGTAATGTAACAATATCAATACTTTGTTGATTGTTCATTATTGTCGTATCCTTCAGATATAGATGTGACGGCATTCCGTGTTCAAACTCTATTATTAAAGCTTTTAATGTGCCAAACCATAGTAAAACTTATTTCACACTGTTCTTCATTTGCATGATTAATTTGAACACCCGCTTGAAACGTTGCCATCTTGCTATGTGACTGAATTTTATTTAGTTGGACCATGTTTGAAAAAATTATGCTACCTACCTGTAGGTGTGCAAATTAGTGCGGGTGACTAAAGTATCTCCACACCGGATCGGCGTAGCTCGTGGAGAAGGGAGGTTCGACGAAACCCCAATTCAAAAGATGGGCAGAGTGATTAAAATAAAAAAGGCACCAGCTGAGCACACTTGTTTATATTTGCCTTGCTCAACATTCAAATAACAACTCAAACACGAAAAATATTTAAATAAGTAACACGTTAAATTAAATCCGTACCACAGATCTGTGCTTCGGTCACACATACGGTTTAAAACGAACAACGAAATTAATGATTCTCAAAGACACGGGTAACGATAAACAAACCCCGCAATAATAAGTTGTACATCAACAACACCGCGAATACAAAAATAATAGGGCTACTCCGACCTTGATCTCCTAAGATCCAGCGTCAATGTCAACAAATCGGAGCGTCCTCCCACGGTGGTTAGCGGAGTGAGTCAATGGTGCGGCCAAGCCGCCAAAGTCAATTAATGAGTTTATATTACATGAAAATAAAATAGAATAAAATTCTTTTTCTTAAATCAGCTTATTAGCTACATTAGCTTTATTTTTAATATAGATAATTGACGATTACAATTAAAAAAGGATCATCAATTATTTTACAAGACAAATCAAAAATCGTTGAAGGTGGTGAAATTATAGGAGGATATTTACAATTTTTAATTCCCATATTAGCAGCAGCTGCTGGTCCTGTTTTAGGAAATATTTTAAACAAAGTTATTGATGCAATAGATGATAAAATAAAAGGTAAGTCATTAACATTAGAAATTCCTGGTGAACCACCAATTCCTTTAAAGAGCTGTTAAAACTGTTAAAGTTAGGTATAGGGAATGCTAGTACAGTTCGACGCAGCATTTGATTCCACACACAATGGTGCATTAAAATATCGGTCATTCCATTTGAAAAAAAATATTTTTCTGTGTTTGAATATCTTCGAGTGGAGCGGTGCGTTTTAGACACCCTGTAGCTTAATAGATTATGCTGATGGAATTTTTAAGAACCTTAAAGCTTCAACTACAATATTAGCTATTACAAATAAAATTGCTTCAATAACAGTTGTGTTATAATTTTTTGAAAATCAGATTGCAGAATCCAAATTTCCAAGAAAATTCAAAATATCTCAAAAATGATGCATTTTAGAGATAGGGAAATGTATTGCAATTTAACATATTTTTACATGTAGAATTCAAAAACGTGATAAAAAATATAGCAGTCCATTTAAAATAAGCGAGTTGATAGCGACTTCCAGTACAACCGGAAGTGGTACAAAGACTATTTTATTTTATTTAAAGAGATCTCTACGGAAAACCACTGCTCCTTAAATTTCAAATATCTACGTGACCTGCAACCTTGAAAACTTTTAACGAACGTTTTATGTGGATATCCCTGTATTTATTTAAAGTAACTATTCCATATGTTAGTAGTTTATCAGAACTTATGATTATTTCTTTATTTGTAGTTAATTTAAAAATATTTTCCAAATCTACATTTGATAATTGATTACCATCATCATTCTTACATTTGTCAACAAAGTAATTTAGAATAGCATTATTCATATTATGATTGATCTTTGATTTCTTAACGAAGTGATGAATGTTAACATCTTCAGTCATTTATAATACCTTGAAACCTTATTATCAATTATAATATCTGTTTTCTTAACATCATCTGCCCCAGCAAGGGCATTTTTATATGCTTTATAAATAACATTTGTGTTCCTAATATTATTTTTATATTCCTCTTCAGTATTTCTACCAACAGCTTTCAACCTATTTTTATATTCTCTGAATGATTTGTAATCACATAATTTTGCTGGAAAACAAATATGTACATTTTTATTTTACACATTTCTATAAAACGTCTTTTGAAAATATTACGAGTCTAATATTTTAATATGTACACTTTTATTTTACACATTTCTATAAAATGTCTTTTGAAAATATTACGAGTCTAATATTATCAATTAATCTTTTATCATCGTACGGTGATAATGCAGTTTTAGTTGTTTTTTGAGTTTACAATTTTAAATCTTTAGATACAATATTATAAATTATTTCTGTTGTTACTTCATTATTAAATAAACAATCTTTGCACATTTGAAATTTAAATTTTTCAGTATTGCATTTTTTTATTCCCTTACATACTTTTTTCTTTTGATATTATTTTATTGTCTTTCATAAAATCATATCTAAATGCATACATTTTTGACCTTAAACCAACAAATTCTCTAATCGGCATTCCTTTGTATTCGTCTTTAAATAAACCAGGTACTTTATTATTTTCTTTAGGCAACCAATCAATTGTATAATCATCTTTATCAAAATGTATATTTTCTTTTATATCTTTATAAATATCATCAGTTTCAACATATATAATAAGTGAGTCAGTATATGTTCCTAACAGTTTGATTTTGTCGTTATATTTTGATTTTAGTATGTTGTAATAAAATTTATACATTAGTAATTTTGACAATTCTAGTACAACAAAGCCACCATAAATGGGTTTATTTAGTTTTACTTTTGTTTTCTTTTTATATAAAAGTACATTATTCTCATCTATTATCCTTCTCGTCTCATATTCTTTATGTTTGCTAAATTTATCAAACGTATTTATTAATTTAACGTCACATCTTTTTCTTACATTTTCCATTTGCTTTCCATAAATTCATCAACTTGTAAAAATCTTTCTCAAAATCATTATTTGCTTTTTGTCTTAATTTTGTGTTTAATTCAATATATGGCTTTAACCATTTCTTTTATTGAAATGATATTACATTTTTAATGTTCTTTAATATTATTCCTTGGTAAATACTTTCTTTTAACATTCTGTAATCTGTAAAAAAATAATATAATCTGTTTTTGATTTCAGTGTATTTATTAATTTTGTTCCATTATTGATATTTCCAATTTTTTTATCAATTAAGTTTCTTTGATAACTAGATAATTCATCAATTGATGGAGAATAGTGTTCTGGTAATAATGGATAATCTTTAAATTTATCATGTAATTTAGTTGGAATTTCTAAATCAGCTACAAATGTGTATCCTCTATCTCCAACGTCAGATAAATTTAATATTTTCTCTTTTGTAAAATTTTGAGAATCTTCTTCTCTGAAATCACCTATTGGAAGAGATTGGCTTAAGGCATACCCCTATAGATTGTTACAATCTAAATTGTTACGTTTAAATTTCCCGCTAACATCTCGGGACGATATATTAACATTCGGCTGCGTTTTAACACAGTTGGTACCCCTACATGCCTTCTCTCTACCACTCAACGTTCATTCGTGTGAAGTCCCACGTGACTGGTTTTTCGGTTTGGTATCCTAACAACCTTCACTTACCACGAATTCGCTTTTTTTAAGCCCCTTTTTTCGTTCGGAGCGTGTTACAAGGCGGACGTAATTTGTGTATTGTGCAACTACCGTAGTTTTCGCTCACAGTGAGGAATAACTTAATCGCGGCTGTGCCGGTAAAGTACGTAACACCTCCGAATACATTTGAAGGTCAGTTTGACTCCAATTCGAAGCCCGGGAGCAAAGCAACCCCAAGTAATGTAAAATGGCTCAATGGCGGACGTGATGAAATGGCTGCTAACGAAACCTTTCTTTCCCTTTGTAATCAGGCTTCTTTTCCTACGTGATTTTTCCTACTTGGGCGTAGTTTTCTGACGCCAGCTATTAAGCCAGGCTTACGGCCTATTTCTCCGGAGGCGCTTCGGCCCTTGCTACCTACCTGCGTAGATAGGCAGAAGTTTTACATTGGAGCGAAACTTTACTCCAATGTTGCCAGCCAGCTTCAGTGGGACGGGAGGGTTCAAATCCAAACCGCGAAGGCCAAAACCCATAACAAAATAGGCGCCACTTAATTTTTTTTTTGAAAGGGGGACAAGGTGAAAATTAAGAAAACCCGTTACATCCAGAACACGTCAATTTACTTAGTCACAAACAACAATCATAAAAAGAATATACACAAATAAATAATATATGGGGAACACAAAAGTTTACAACATATTCGACTTGGTCGGATTCGAACTTCGCTTTAAACTATATTAAAATAATTCAAATCGTAACTAATGCAACAGAATACAAAAGAATGCAATCACCGGTTATTTGCACGCGTCAACGCTCGTCTACTTATATCATATTTAAATTACGCCGGCAGTTACGCAATAAGTTGCAAGTTTAATTGCGGCAAAATCCAAGTAATGGATCCAAAACTAAATCCGCGAAATATCGCTCAAAACTAAGAAAAGAAATTATAACGCTCCGACCTTTATTCCTTTGATGTCCGATTCGTTTGTCGGTGTCTTTGCGGAAATGTCGCAGCGACGCTTTGTAGTGTGCCGGCTTCCGCGTAGAGGGGCGAGGGAGGGAACTTCCAACGCCGTAATTCGCGATGCACCTGTACCAACCGGATCGAATTCAACTTCCGTAGACTCTTGGTGAGAACCAATACCCAACGAGAAATAACTCTTGATAAAGGTCCAAGATTAAAGTCTAGGATTAACGATAGCTCTTGCTAGAAGCTCACGATAAAAGCCTATAAGCAATGAAATAAAACGAACACATAAGTCAAACCGAGAGTTGTTGCGTATAGAACTTACCTCGGTCTGTCACCGAAGCTGGGACAACCACGGAACACGCGGTTTTTCCTGTCTCACAACTGGGTCTAATCAGAGTCGGCGATTAGCCGTAGATATGCACTAACATCCCTTCGATGTAATGGCACGCACAAATAAAAATATTTACGAAAAGAAAGTGTGACCCAAGAGACGGCAAGTTTCGTTCTGACAATGGCGCAACATTTCTCGTTTGACAAATAAGGAACGATTATAAACAAGCGAGACACCTTCTAATTTTACCTCCGGGGGAACTTTCTTAGTAACAGTGGGAACCAATCGGCTGAAAGGGCAAAGATCACGCATAATACGCGTCCGGAAGTAGAACTTCGTTATAATTCGTTCAATTCCTCACATACACGCGATTTTGAACTCAAATAAGGATGGATTACTTATATAAAATGAATTTGTTTAACTAAATGAAGGTCCTGTTAAAAGAAATATGCTAAAACGAAAGTTTAAGAAAAATTACGCCAGCGAAATACGGGTATACCTACACTGACTGCAATGTGTACAACGACGCGGTCCAAGGAATAATCCGACACGTCGAATTTCGCATATACAGGGCGTGTTCGGAACAGAAATGAAGACTGGACGGTGGCAATGCATATACAGGGGGTATTCAGAACAGAAATGAAAAATGAACTGTAACAATCGCATAAAACTTTGGAATTGAATGCAGGTCAAATTATGGGAATTTCCTGCGACGCAGAGCAAGAAGGCAGGAATGCGTGGGATCTGTAGAAAGCGAAAATAATTATCCAGAAAACAATTTTTACATCGACCACCTAAATGAGTGTCAAAAGGGTAAGTTGCTAAATTTATTAAGTGATTATAAGGACTTATTTTTTAACAAAAGAAACAAACTGAAAGCGACAAATTTAGTCAAACATCGTATAATAGTCGACAACGTACCACCGATCGCTAAAGCTCCATACATGATACCTTGGACTCGGAGAAACGTATTGAAAGATCAAATACGAGGAATGTTAGACGAAGGAGTCATCCGTCCTTCAACGTCTCCATGGTCTGCTCCTTGTCTAATGGTCCATAAAAAAGCATCAGCATCAGAAGATTCAAAAATACGAGTCTGTATAGATTACAGGGGCCTCAATTTAGTCACAAAACGAGATTTTTACCCAATATCTAACATCCAAGAAACACTTAATCAATTGGGAGGAGCATCTTTCTGTTCGACGTTGGACTTGGCCAGTGGTTACTGGCAAGTCGAGAAAACGGCTTTTTCAACTCCGGATGGACATTACGAGTGTCTACGGATGCCCTTCGGTCTTGCAAATGCGCCGTCGACTTGGCAAAGGTTGGTGAAGTGTGATGAGTGGATTAACGGGTATATCTTGTTTTGTCTATCTTGATGATATAATTGTTTTTAGCTCAGGTGGAGTTGAAGACCATTTAAAGAAATTGGAGGAGGTGTTCCAGAGACTTAGGGAAGCCAATCTCACATTAAAACCAAGCAAATGTAATTTCTTAAGCAGAGAACGCAAATATCTGCGTCACATAATTTCGACACAAGGAATCAAGCCTGATCCGGATAACACGAAAATTATCGAAAAATATCCGACACCGAGGACACCTAAAGAAACCGAAATTTTCTAGGTTTCGTTGGTTTTTATAGAAAATTTGTCAGGAATTTTTCACATATCGCCAAACCATTAACAGAATTGACTAAGAAAGACCGTGAGTTCAAGTGGAGCGAAGATTGCCAAAAATCTTTCGATATTTTACGAAAGGCTTTAATGGAAGATCCAATTCTTAGGTATCCGATTTTTTCAAAACCATTTATCTTAACAAGATGCTTCAGGTGTAGCTCTTGGAGCTATCCTAAGCCAGAAGGGAGGAGGTTTTGAATATCCAATCGCTTATGCAGGACGAGTCTTGAATCAGAGCGAGAAAAATTACAGTGCTACAGAAAGAGAGTGCCTAGGTGTGATTTGGGCAATCAAACACTTCAGATGCTATCTATATGGATGCAAGTTTAAAGTAGTCACGGATCATAAACCACTCAAATGGCTGTTGTCACTAAAAGATCCAACATCAAAACTAGCCAGATGGGCTATTACGTTAAGTGAGTATGATATTGAAATTGTTCATAGGGCAGGAAAAGAAAACGGGAATGCAGATGCGCTGTCTCGAATATCTATTTGTACTGCAGAAGAAAGCAGATACGAAGCAGTTTGGGATAGGCAAAGAATTAAAGAAGACCAATTGCGAGATAAAAATTTACACAAAATTATTGAAAGAATCAAAATTGACCCCGATAACGATATCTACTCACTGGACGAGGAAGGAATATTATACCATTCTAGGCAACTTGGATACGATAATGATCAACTAGTAGTTCCAAGAACAATGGTAAACAAGATTTTACAATCTTTCCATGATGCGCCGATGGGAGGTCATCTAGGATTCGAAAAGACTTTTGAAAAAATTAAGAAAAGATTCTTCTGGAAAAACATGAAAACCGATATTACAAATTACTGCAAGAACTGTCCAGCTTGTCAGGAACGTAAAACATCTCCCCATAGCAAAGCAGCACCTATACAACGATTTCAAGAAGTTTCCAAACCATTTGAAAGAACATCAATGGATATAGTAGGTCCTCTACCAAGAAGTGACTCAGGTAACAGATATTTACTAACTTTCATGGATACTTTAATACGTTATGCCGAAGCTATTTCTATTCCCGACCAAACATCGTCTACCGTTGCTAAAGCTTTAGTTACTAAAATTATAATTCAACACGGAGTTCCTCAGCAGCTTCTTACAGAACAGGGGGTCAATTTCTTGTCGAAGATGTTCAAGGAGGTTTGTTCTCTTTTGAAAATTACTAAGTTACAGACGACACCATACCATCCGTCATGCAATGGCATGATAGAAAGATGGCATCGAACATTGGCAGACATAATTTTGCAATACGTCGATTACGATCGAAGAAATTGGGATGAATGGGTTCCATATGCGCTGCTGGCATATAGAACGTCGATTCACAGTGCCACAGGGGAATCTCCGCATTATCTGCTGTATGGACGAGAAATTGAGCTGCCTTTCGACGATATAATAAATTCAAGAAGAACAAGATATGATGTGGATGAAAACTACGCTGCAGAACTTCAAGAAAGATTATATTCCGCGTGGGAGAAGGCAAAAGACAAACTGAGATTGACTGCTGACAAGCAAGAAAGGCAACAACATTCGAAATCAGCTCAACCAAGATTTCATGTGTATTCAAGTATTTATTCAAAATCCTGTTGTAGGTCCAGGCCGTACGAAAAAGTTAGCCAAGCCTTGGGAAGGTCCCTACGTTGTTTTACAGCAAGAAGGACCGGTTACTTATCAGGTACAGAAAGTAGGCGGACGAAGGAAGGAGACAATCCATACTAATAGAATGAAGATATTTGTACATCGAGACCGCGATGAAGATCAGTTTGAAGACGAGGAAGAAGAGAAGGAGCGCGATACGTCAAGTGAATCGGAAGAGGAAGAACATTTTGAAGAAAACCCGGATTGTTATGAAGAAGTCGAGGACGAAATTGTTGCAGAATCAAGAACACCGCGTCGATATGCTACGAGAAGTAGAGCAACAGTTCCGAGTTTTCCTTGGATAATGGACAGGCCAATTAAGTATAAACATCTTGCTTAATAATTTGTCAGTTTCAATAATTTGTCAATCTCCATTATCATATTATGTTTAATAATCAAACTGTTGTAAGGTTATTTTATAGGAAAAAGCCTACCATATCTAGTCAATCATTTTGTTTTAAGGAGAAGCTTAGGGGATGTACGCTCTTGGCGTGCATAACTGGAGGACTTGTAACGTACCAAGCGAACCCCAAGTTACAGGAGAAGGTCACTAAAATATGTATGTAAGAGATTTCTTTAAGTTAATGTAAGATGAGCTTCTCTTAAGCATTTAGAATAACTAGTTAGCAATTAAGAGAAAAAGCTAGCGATTTAATAATTAAAAGAAAGAATAATTACCTACTTTAAAATTTAATTAAAATTTGAGTTTAAAAAAAGGGGTTGTAATAATAGCAATGGTATTCCAACCTGGAATTTATTTACTTTAGGGGGGTAATACGAACTGTGAAGGAATTGTAACTTTTATCCCAGAATATTTAATTTTGCTATCCATGGAATATACAAACTTTGGTAGAAATGAAGAAGTGGAATGGATAAGTTGGAGCCGTCCTGTTTTCTACATCCAAGGCGACCCTAGAAATAATGTGCTGATTACTTTTGCTTGAGGCAAAGTCATAACCTATGAAATTAGCCATCAAGACAGCATCTAATATTACATAACTAAGTATTATTTATTTATTTATATGAAATATCATAGTTCATTTTATAGATACCGGTTGTCCATTTGACAATGAGACATAGGGATTTAACATGGGAAAACAGAATAGTATAGTGTTCAACGAGTGACGAAAGTAACATTTTTTTAAGCGAGATAACAGTTTACCAAACGAGGCGAAGCCGAGTTTGATAATTAAAGTTCGGATTTTATGTAAAAAGCATCTTTTTCATTATTAGGAATATCAATGTAAAATTCAGGATATATCTAAACCAGGGACTTCATACCGTAATAATATCGTAAACGGTAAATGTGCATAGTATTCAACCGAAATTAGTTTCCATTCCGGTATCTGTTACACATTCTCAAACCGTTACCGTTAAACACCTTTATGTTTATACCGAAATATTTCGGTAACGTAAATCTCAAACCGAAATAATAATTTCGGTTGTGTAATTCACATACCGAAATATTATTTCGGTAAAGATAATGACATATTTCAGTTGCGGAAATAGTATTTAGTATTCGTAAAAGTCGCTTTACACGTATGCAATGCAATATAATAAAAATTATAAACTTTACATTTAGCGTCTGCAACAAATAGTAACAATTTCTGAGTGTAAATATTGTTATTTATGTTATAGCTGAGGAGTCTTATTGAAGTTAATTTACAATTATTGCTGTAATATTTAGAGGCAGGCGTGGGCATAATAGGGGAACATGACGGGGTACATCCCCTTTCTTCGCAATATTAGTTGCGCGCTAATCGCAACAATAGCCAATGACACTCGTTACTTTTTTTGTAACTTCTATGAGATCACACTTGCTCATTAATGGATTCATTCTTACCGTCAAAGAGCTGGCTCTTTTCGGATTTATATGCCGACGTTTGATTTAGTAGAGCATCAGTAATGTAAAATTAAAACGATATCTTATGTCTACACTTAGGTACAGCCTCAATCAAAAGTAATGAAACGTTCAAAACCGAAACGCTGTGGTCAGAGAGAGAAGATACCGAGTGAGATGAATCCTTATGGCGGACGAATGTTTCCGAAGTCCTTCGGAACCTCACAACACGTTGCGCTCTCTTTGACTCGGCATCGTTGCACTCTGACTATAGCGTTTCGGTTTTGAACGTTTCATTATTTTTGATTGAGGTTGTACATATTTTGGGCGGTACAAATTCTAATGAAGCGGGAAAAATATTAGGTAGGGCGCAGCGTGAATGCAAACGTAGGTACGCGCTGCGAAGACGTTTAGCGCCGCTGGACAAGTTACGCAGTACAGCAAAAAATTCGCCAATAAAAAATTCAATCAAGCAATCAGTTTTTCTTGTTTCAGCATTATTATTAGAAATAATTCTTGACTGCCCCCATACTAATGAAGCAAAAACGTTTTACTGCAATGTAAACAATTGGACTAGATGAAACGTTTTTTTAGTTTATTGTCGGGCACAATCCGAATCACATTTAGTGGGTGTACCTAATAAAATTGTTGTTTTATAACTTTACTAGTGGACGAGGCTACATTATTTCAGAAACATTCAGAAAAGTTAATGCTGTCCATGAATACTTTCAATATAATAAAACACAAAATAAATCAGTTTGCGGTGTTACTGATTGTGGTCATGAAGTAGTAGTAAGTAATTCATATTTATGTTGCTTTTGTTTATTTAATTTTAATTTCATAGGGCAACCACGCCACTAACTTATTGACACATTTATCGTCCACGCATCCCAAAGAATATACTTTGGCTATGATGGGAAACATCAAACGAAAACAGAATGATACGGGGAACACAGTGACGAATAAACAACGCAAAGAAAATATAATTGACGAATGTGTCAATTTAGTCACAGTTTACGGACGACCATTCTCTTTAATTAATGACCAGGCCTTTCAAAACATTTTAAAAATGATTCCCTGCACTACCACCTGTTCTATCACCTCTCAAACAATCCGGGAGAATGTCATGAGCAAAGCGGTCAACTTCCGACAAAAATTCAGTTAGCAATGAAAAGGTAAATTATTATGTTTAAAAATAGACGCTGCAACATGCATGGACAGGTCATTCTTAGGAATCAATATTCAGTATATTGAAAATGCTTCACTTGTTCTACGAACTTTAGCAGTTAAAGAAATTCATCGTGATCATACGGCTGCACAACTCAGACTTCTTATAAAAACTGTTTTGAATACGTTTGATATAGATGTTGAACAAATTTATTCTGTAACCAGTGACAATGGTTCAAATATGTTAAAAGTAGTAAAATTATTAGGAGAAGACCAGCTCTCCAACGAAGATGATTGTGACACTGGCGACCCCGACTCCAGTATGTCTGCAGATATAAACAATGAAGAAGACACCAGTTTCAATGACGATGAAATCTATGTAGAAAGAAAATCTATTCTTATTAGGTCAGTACGCTGTGCTGCTCATACTCTGCAACTCGCAGTAACAGATGTTCTAAAGAAACTCGAGGTTGCTGATGTAATTTTCCAAGCCCGCACAATTTGCAAAAAATTATGAACACCTGGCATCAAGTGTTTTAAAATCCATTCATAAAAAGAAAGCTCTTTTAGATTGCCCAACAAGATGGAATTCTACGTTGGATATGTTAGAAAGACTTGTAGAATTAAAAAGCTGCTGCGACATGGAAGCTAATGATTTGAATGTGGATTCAAATACGTGGGAGAAAATAGGGAGATTATAAAAGCCTTAACTCCTTCTGGTATTGCTACAAAAAAATTACGCAAAGAACAACTGTTGTTTGGCGATTTTTTAAAAATATGGTCGCAGTGCATGCTAGAAACCGCGAAAATTGGAAATACTGTCGCTGAATTGTTAGTAAACTCAATGAAAAATCGTGAGCATTTTTTGTATGACAATGACGCCTTTTTGTCTGCGCTGTTTCTGGATGCCAGATACAATGTTTTATTGTCAGAGGAGGCAATTTTAAGAGCCAAGAAACATCTGATAACGACATGGGCATGTTATGAGCATATTAATAAAAACAGAGACAACAGAAACACTGTGTCCAAGAATGAAACAAATGATAACGATCAAACTGTAGATTGTACTGACGATATTGAAAAAATGCTGCAACAACTAGAAAAAGGAAGAAAACCAGTTGCATGCGGAAGTGAATTCAACATCTTTGCACTATTGGACATCTTTCTGCAGCAACCGCGACTGAACTATAAAGAAAATATTTTAGACTTTTGGGAAAAAAAGAAAGAAACTATGCCAGAGTTATATATTTTATCGAAAGTGGCGTTATCAGTACCACCAACGCAAGTAAGCGTGGAAAGGCTATTTTCGTGTTTAAAATATATTTTATCAAATTTACGCTATAATTTAAAAGACTATATTATAGACGATATACTGTTTCTTCGTGCCAATAAAATGTAGTCAAAATTTGTATTATTTACGTTATACGTAATATTGTATTTGCGTTTTTCTGATATTAAATGTTTTTCAGTTTCGTCAACTTTATTCTTTTCTCTATTGAAGTTTCTTGTCCGATCAAAATTATTATAAAATGCATATGTAATTGTATTTACACAGGCACAGTTGTCATTAGTATTTATCCTTAAGAAGCTGGCCAATAACTACATATTTTATAACGTATTCTTTCACATTGGTGACGCAACAAAAGTTATATGCAACGAAGTGAATACATGAATTTAAAATAAATATAATGTAAAACAGTATTAATCCTATTGAATACAATATTTCCACATAATGTACAGGTTTTTTTAAAAATATTTTACACTTTATGTAAAGGCTTTATTTTATTTTATTTATGAACTGTTTCTTTATTGTTGGTTCCTTTCTTATATCGTTCTTCGAATGATTTTCTAGAGAATTTTTACAAAAGCAAAAATACATTTTACATATCTTACAGTAGGAGCTCATGTTAATGAATACCGCCCGATCCGAAACCGCTGTCACCTCGAACCGTGGATGATAGTTCCGTTACCTCTTCTAATTCAGGATAGTAAATTTGCTGGCAGATTAATTGTGCGATGCGATCACCGCTCACTATCTCGTACGGTACCAATTTCTCTCTGGTGTCTCATCGACACCAAGGGCACCCAGGCGCCAGCCCATAACCCCTTGAGAATTGGCCACTAGCTACGACACTGCCACTAGGAGGCCAACGCCTATGAGGGGGACCGGCCGGGACCGGTGGGCTCCCCCTCCCCCTAGCACTCATGTCAGCAAGGTTTCCCTAGCTACGTTTGATGAGTAACCGTCGAGAACGCTTACGCGAATCTCTACCACACATCTAATACTAACCCCAGCATCCATTACCCATACACGTATACCCGCGTGTATGGGATAGGGTAGCTAGGCAGGTTAGTTTTAAGGGTAACAGGCGTGTGGTCTGCATCGGTTCTCGTCTCGGATCCTAGGCTTCAACACAACGGGGTCCGACACCTCAAACGATGGCTACCTACAACTCATCTCGGATACTAGTGCCCCGTGCTATCGGCCCGACACCTCAAGCGACTGAGCCGCCGTCACTTCTGCCAAAAGTGACATCCGGTTACCGTATCTCGTACGGTACGTCGGAATGATTGAAGAGTACGACTTTTATTACACCGCGGTAATCTTCGTCGATGACACCTGCACCGACGTCTATGGAATTTCTCGCTGCCAGTCCCGACCTTGGAGCTATGCGACCGTAACAATCTTCGGGAAGTTAAACTTTGATGCCGATGTTGATGATTTCTTTGCCTCTCGCTGGTACTAAATAATTGTATGCGCTGCGCAAATCATAGCCGGCTGCTTTCGTCGATCGTTTCGTAGGTGCAAATGCGTGCGGCACGGTTTTCATAAATTTTAATTGCTTTTGGCTTGTCGCTACAAGGAAAGAAAAAAAATTAATCGTACAAATAAAACAAAGAAATAGAAAAGTTACTACTTGATAAATTCGCTCTGTAACTAGTGAAAAAAATTTGAAACTGTTTCATAAGTTAATTTTTTTATATCCCCATGGAAATGTATCGGTGAAAATGAAATTAATCATTCTTTTATCATCGAATGGGCTTAGGGCTACTTTTCTTTGTTCAATTGTATACACTTCATGTTTTTGCGACCTGATTAAATGTTGTTTCGTTTCTAGCGTGGAATTATTAAATAGAATTTGATAATAGTCTTCGAACGAGATTGAACGAAGCGCTGAATTTTTCACACCTTTAGCTTTTTTAATTACAATATTATCTTCAACTTTTATTGAATACATTTTTGATTCCGACGAATTCTAACATTAGTTTACCATTATTTTCGTCCTTCATTAGTCCTAAAACTTTTTTATTCCGAAGAGGTATTTGATATCTGTTATCTGGTGAATAATCTGATGTATCGAATTTTGAAATGTCTTGTTTGATATGATCGTAAATGTCTTCGACGAAAAAGTGGTGAATTAAAGAATCCGTATCGGTATAAAGTAATTTAGCGTTGTCTTTGAATTTCTTTCTGATGTAATTGTAATGAAAATCATAAAGAAACGTTTTGGAAAGATCTAGTATAGTGAAGCCTACGTATATAGGTTTGTTAAATTTAATATCTAGTCGTTTCATTCCGATAATGACCATGTCATTATCGAAAATGGTACAACTATGAAAATTTGGTTTCGATATGTAATATTTTGCTCCGTAACGTCCTTCCCATTTAGTTACTAGTTTTACATCTTTATATTTTCTAACGTTTTCCATAGTTTTACCGAACACTGAATTGTTCATTAGGTTATAGAAATTTTTCTCAAAATCGTTTTTACTTTTTTTACGTAAATCATTATTTAAATTTATGTACGATTCCATCCAATTTGACTGTTAAAATTTTAATACTCTTAACACTCTCTCAACTTTCAATCCTAATTGGATAGCCTGTTTTAAATTTCTATAATGTATAATATATTGTTTTTTATCAAATAAAGTTGTTTATAGTTTAGGAATTTTTGAAGATGAAGATGGCGGTATTAAACGTTCGGGGGCAAAGTGGTAAATCTTTATGCTCTTCAAATACTTCTTCGGGATAGCGCAAGTCACATTCCAGAATGTAACCAAATTCAGCATCATCCGATACGTTCATAATATCTACTGAATAAGGATCGACCCATTCAAACTGGGCAAAAGGTACTGGTAAGCACATAGCTGTGCCGTACAAGTTGTTAACGTCGTAATACATTAAATATGACGACGGTTCATCGACGTTAACATCGCTCTTGTACTTGTTATTCGCTTTACCGTAACGATTTGAACATTGAGAAACTCCACCTCTGATACCTTTTTCGATAAACATTAACATATCTACATCTGTTAATTATTTCAAGGTAATGGAAGTTGTCTTCAACATGCTGTCGAAAACTAAACCGGGTGCTGTATAATAATGTAAAGCATCCAACTGATAAGTTTGTAAACATGTTGTTCTAAAATTTTCAAAGATATCTGTTAACAGCAAAACGTCCGTTTTCAAATACAGTTCTGCATATTCTTGTAAATTTTTAATATTGAACGTATTCCATACGTTCAAGGCATGTTCATATTCATCGTGAGAAATGTGAGATTGATTAATTTTATTAAAAAAATCATTTTTTGAAGGTAGTTTAGTATCTTGTAATTTCTCCCAACTGTCAAGATATTCGTAAGGAAAAACTCCTTTCCTCTCGAGCAATTTAAGTTCCGTATCATTTTTACAATGTGATTTGGTAATTAATTTTTGATTACTCTCTAAATATGATGAAAGTTTATCTAAACTACTGGGCATGAATCGAAAAGAATCCAAAAACCTAAAATTAATTTTAGTATTTGAAATATATTTAGAAAATGAAATATATTTTTCCTTATTAATTGGCAATAAATTAATTTTGCCTGGAATTTGTGTAGCTAACTCTTTTATTAAAAAATGACTGTCATAGCCTGACATATTGTGAAAAATTACAGGTATCGCGTTACTGGTTTTATAGTTTAGATTACATGCTTGATGACTACTCCCACGGTACTTCCCTGTAAAATGTGAATGATCGCGTACTTTAATATCGCTAAAATTATTGAACGGTTTTAAACAGATGTGACAATGCGTGGCATTTTGAAATTCATACTCTTGTTCTACCGTTAATTGTTCACACGGTTCCACCTTTGAGAAAATATCGTTAATTTCTAAACCTATTTTTTCTAATTCACTGACAAACCAACTTACACAGTCTTTTCCGGTATGCAATCTAAATCTTGAAAGTGAACATATCAGAAAATATGCTATAGAAAATGGTTCAGGTTTTTGATATTTTATATTTTTACTAGAAGGTTTTAAATCATCAAATTTTCTCAGTATGCATTCTAAGTCTGCATAAATAACAAACGGAATTTTTTCTTTATTTTTAAAATTTTTAAATGTTAGATATTTTTCTCTTTCAGTCGGTATAGTAATTTTAGTTTTATTTATATCTTTGCATGCAATACCATGTTTTTCTAAATTTTCTTTCGATTTAAAGTGATTTAGACAACGTTCACAAAACCACTTTTTATTATGTAAATTACCGGTTTGTCGGTGAAATAGACCGGATAAATTTTTTATTAATGCAAAATGAAACGTTGTTTTTGAATTTATATTGATTTCATCATCCTCATCATCATTTTCTTCACAAGGTATCATTAATAAATTAATTCGTTTTATAAATTCAAACTTACTTAAAGAAACTGGTAATACTTCTCTTTTTTCTATTGTAAATATATTAATCGAAAGTTCGTTCATTACTTCAAATTTCTTAATATCTTTTAAACTAACGGGAAAATTAGTGCCATCAAATTTTAAAACATTTGAAAAATGTGAATACGATGAAACGCGTTCAGGTTTTTTATGAGCAGGTGTGGGATGTAAAGCTGCCACGATTGACCAAAAAAAAAACAATATTCATCATTGTTTTGTACATTTAAAACAGACTTCTTATTTTGAATAAATTTAGGCATTTCAACGTATGTTGAAATACCACCATTAATAGGTGCATAATTATTAATTTTAATTTTTAATTGAAAAATTTCATATAAAGCCCAGCCGCTGTCTCTCTCTTGAAACTCTTCCAATTTTGATAAAATTTTATTTTTAACGTTTGCTTCATACCATTCTTTTAAGTTCGTAGAGTGATCTATTACTTGATTTCTAGTAGTAAAATGTTTTATGTCGATTTCATCGTTTTGAGGTTTGATAAAATTAGCTAAAAATATTACGTTTACTTTTAAAATATTTCTCGATAATTCTTTCTTAATTTTATAGTAAAAATGTTTAAAAGATTTTTGTAAAAATAAATTTGTATCTTTAACGCTTAAATTAATTATTGCACCGGTCCTTAGTCTATTTTTAAAACACGATTCTAAATCCTGCCAGACCAAAGTTTTTCTTTTTTGTTTTCTTTTTTCTCTCAGTCCTTGTTTGAGAATTTCTCTGTAATTCAATAAAAGCGATAAATATGACTCGAGTTTACCATAATTTGGAACTTTGTTATTGTTAAATTTTAAATATTTTTTAGTTAAAAAAATAGTTTTCCTGATGAACTTCAACCACTTCACGAAATCTTTTTTTGTCTTAACTAACTTACTAACAGTTTCAACTTTATTCACAATTTCACCCAACTGATTGTTAAAATTCGTCTTTCGATGCGATGTACGTGAGTGATATTTTTATACTGGTATCTCTTGCAATGGTAAACAACATTTCATCATCATCAGATTTACGAAATAATGCTGTTTACTTTGAATATATTTGCATCATAAACTGCAATTTCAGGAAATAAATTATAAAAAAATGTACACGTGTTGTTATTGTAATCGAGCTGTTGCATCATGCAATTTGTGGAAAATTTCTGTTTACTTAAAATTATTTGATTACATTATCGTGGTGTTTATAAAAATGTACACGAGTTGTTATTGCAGTCACACTGTCTGTAAAAATTTCTCTTTACTTCAAAATTGTTTGGTTAATTATGCATTATTAGATTCTAATTTATTCAACTAGTAATATAAATATAGAGCCGTTTTCACAGAGAGATCACAGTAGTAAAGAAGAACTCAACGAAAATGGCAAGTGTACCAAGCACAATAGTTATACAAACAAATGATGTAGACGAGTTACCGCAAAAAATGTTGCTTGTCATATGCAAGCAGCTATTCTGGTAAGATAGATTATTAATATTTTTTTGTACATATGTCATGTTAATTAATTTTTATTTTTTTATTAATAGGTTTGGATTGAAAACGGTGCAACCGCGAGCGATCGATCAGGTAGCGGTTACGTTAACATATTCACCCAAGAAGGAAACGTTGGAAAGAAAATTTGGCAACTTACCCATTAAATATGTTCGTCTGGCTCTAGAAAACGAAGAGGAAGTAGAAGTATTTCATAAGGCGTTGTCTAAATTTAATTTCAACGCTGTCAAAGAAGAAGAAGAAGATGATGAGCTGATGATCGAGGAGGGACCATCTCAAACGAAAAGGAGAGCATTTGAGCAACCGCGAAAGAAGTGTAAAGCAGCAGGATCATCATCATCAACATTAACAACAACAACGACATTGATGCCAGAGTTGTTAGAAGCAGTTTACGATGATGACGCCGATTTGTTTGGCTCTCAAAAATATCACTTAGAAATAAGATAAAATGTATACAGAGTGCTGATAAAGTCCCGCAACATGCTCATAATTTGTTTATTTAATGTTTTTTTGCAAAATCCTGAAACAAGTAAATTTTTAATTTTAAAAAGATACCTTTTAGTGCAAAAATCTTTTCTCAATCGGCGTTTGTTTTTCTGCTGTGACGTCATCATTATTTTTTTTTAAAGGCAACCCCCTAATTTTTTTATGCTGATTTTGATAGACCTTCTTGTCAGCAAAACAATAATGTAAAAAAAGTTAATACTCTCCACAACAAATTTTTCGTAAAAAATAAACATTACAATTCAAAAATACTATGTTATTTTATTTTATTTTAATGATTATCTTCAAATTGAAAACAAAAACAAGTAAAAATTAACGAAAATATTGAAACTGTTCTCCAGGAACCAATTGTTGAGATTTTCATTGCAGCAAAACATAAATTTTTCAAAAAAATTCCAGACGATGCACAGTGGGTCCGATTAAAGAATTTCTGGACAAAAGTAAAAATAAATCGAATTTTTCAATTTCCAGGAAACGGGTAAATAACAAGGGATTAATTGAGGGTCAACCTTTTTCTTCGAAGGACAATAGGTCATAATTTTTATACCCGATCCATTTACTCTCTGTAACTAGAGAAACAAAGACGTGTTTTTAGTGAATAGTTGTTTGCTCTGAATTCTCAGTGTTTTCTCTTCAGTGATTTTTTTTTAACTTTCCTTTAGTGAAGCAGCCATGTCCGATATACAGGGTGTTTCATTGAAGATGCACCAAACTTAAGGGACACGTTTCTGACATTATTTCAAACAAAATATCTTAATAAAATTTTTTAATCGGTGCAACTTGAAATTTGCATAATTTGGAGCCGATGTTTTTAGAAATACCGTAGCGATTTAAATTTCTGCAGCCGTGAAACAAGCCGAGTGATTTAAATTGTTTTATGAATGGCACGCGCCTGCAAGAAGACAGTAAATAACTATCGTAAACGAAAAAATTTATGAGAGGCTTTTTTAAGTTTGGCCTTGACCGCAAGACGTGTTAAAGACGAACACTGAAAAAAAGCGTGCGTTTTCATCGCACTAACATTTATGCAAACCATAATTACATCAAATTTGCCGAGTCTTAATAATGTACGATAAATAATTAACGCTTGTAACGTTTTTATTTGTTTCTGTATCCAACAATTACTACAATTATGTACAATTAATAAATTGGAATTGTTGAATAGAATTATTGCTTCCGCCACGCCGGTCTGTTAAATTATTTGCCTATCAGACTGAACTTGATCACATGAGGAAGAAACAATTTCGGAAGCGGAGGAATTACGCAAATGGCAATTACCTTACAACATGTGTTCGAATAATCTGCGTATTCTCGAAATGTGTAATTGCCCATCGCACCACCAACACACCCACACACACACACTTACATAATAAACTTAAAAATGAAAAGCATAAACTACACCAACTAATTACTCGCCACTACAACGTTAGTGAACGAACGGAGTGAACGAACTAAATGTGTTTCATCATATCATCTGAGGCGCGACAGTTTATGAGGTAATAAAGTAAAAAACCGAACGTTAAGGTAGGTTAAGAATTCGGGCCGCTCTCATCTATTGTACGTTTTAAAAATATACGATTCTCCTTTCCCTTCGATTATCTCAAAACTTATTCATTTAAAAAAAAAATATTATAGGAAACTTTTATTTCTTTTCACGATATCTACCAACATACCGAGTTTGGTGCATCTTCACTGAAACACCCGGTAGAGAAAGGTAAGGGGTATATTATACATAAATTATTGACTTCATTTTCTTTACGGTCTATGAGTTAGAGCCCAACGTTAGGTGCAAGGTTTTAACTGTTGAAATTAGGTAAATCTAATTTTAACTTTCGTATTACATTTTACTCCTGCAAACTTCCGCCGGGATTTTTTATTTTCTATATTGAAAGTCGTGTCGACTCCATGTTCTATAAAATTTCAGCTGTCGGTAGGTGCCGTTTTTTGGAAAATACGACTTTGAATATACAGGGTCGCTTTTATGTATGGAAACGGTCGATTATTTCTTAAAGTAAGATTAGCTAGCGAAAAATGTTATATACAAAGTTTTAGGACTTTAAAAAATGTATTACAATAAAGAAGAATTAAGTATACAGGATCAGTCAAAAAGTCGTAGGAAAACAAAGTTACTTTTTTTTAAATAGAACACCTGTATATTATGCGACATTTCAATTCTTCTCAAAATTATAAAAAGAAATTGTATAGCATACCACATACCTAAACTTAACCGTTTTCGAGATATCGAGTTACCTTAGAAATTAAAATTATCGAATTTAGGGACGAGGGGAAATACATTTTGGAAAAGTGGATCCTATCGAAATTATACTCAAATTAAAGGTCTTTGAAAGGAGATTCACAATATCGAAAAGTCGATATGGAATTGTCGAATTATTCTACTTACTATTAATTAATATTAATTATTATTACTATTAATTAACTATTAATTCGAAGAATAATTTGCGTAGTTACAACGCCGGTCAGTCGCTAATTAGAATTTCTACCAATGATATTTCGATTTCCCCTCATAATTTAGCGTCTAAAAATATTTTGTTTCTTTTTCAGATTCTGAAATTCGTATTTCAGATTACAAACGCAAGCGACTTGATCTATTCCGGATTTAGAAAGAAAATTCTGGGACATCAAGTGATAAATGTCAGCATCTCCAAAGTACCATATTAAGAGAACTGACACCGAATTTATCAGAAGAGCATTTAACTCAAGTACGACAGGCGGTCTACAATTTCTGTGATAACTTGCCGAACTTGCCGAGGGTCTACTAGATGCTAACCTACCATCCACATCCAGAAGCGGCAGACCAAAATTAACTTACGAAGACAGCAGTGAAAGGTCAAAAAGAAGAAAAACTAGAGAACTCGTGGAAACATATGACACAATTGAGTTTAAAATCAGCAGGCGAAAAAGATGCTGCGAAGTTAATAAAAGAAGCGGTGCACACAACACCAACCAGAGCTACGAAAATTTCAGATGCCTGGATGAAAATAAAAAAATCTGTTGTGCCGTATACACCCGATGAAGCACTCTCCTTTTTTGTGGAAACAAAAATGACAAAAAATCAATATTTAAAAGTAAGATTAGGAGCTGGAGCAAAGGGGGCCAATATCTATCCGAATTATAATAAATTGCGTGTCGCTAAAGACCAGTGCTACCCTAAAACGGGATCTATTACTGTATCGGAATCCCTAATGGAGGTGGAATTGCAAGCGCTTTTAGATCACACGGTGTCTCGTATAATTAAGTGTCAAGAAGAAGTGATCGATTCAGTCAGTATAAGTAGAGGTCTCAGGAAGGTACAATTGACACGGATATGTTCATCATATCTTTTGTTCCTTTGTTGTTACATCCAGCCTCATCTAAAAATACAATTGTTTGGGAAAATCCATGTCCATCATCAGTGAGATATTGCAGACCTGTAAAAATATTGTTTGCTAAGGAAACCGCTGCTTTGTCTCGAGAAGAAATCACCTACATAGAAGATAAGATTTCCAACTTAGAAAAGACTGCTGTAGACTTAAATGAAGATAAAAAAATTAAAATCCGTCATGAATTATTGTTGACCATTATTGATGGTAAAATTTGTAATTCTGCAATCTCCACGAGCTCTGCCCAAAAGTGTTACATTTGCGGAGCTACTCCAAAGCAAATGAACAAATTAGACGAAATAACACGAATAAAGCCAGATGTGACTACTTATCGGTTTGGACTTTCCACCTTGCATGCATACATACGCTTCTTTGAATGTCTCCTTCACATCTCATATCGCTTGGATTTTAAAAAATGGCAAGCGAGAGGGAATGATATTGAAAAATTGAACGTTCGAAAAACCGAAATTCAAAAGAAATTCCGGGAAGTGATGAGTCTCGTAGTGGATAAAGTGCAAGCAGGAGGAGCAGGTACATCCAACTAGAGCTGTGTCAATCGTTCATTTTCAAAGATTCGATCATTCAAGTATTGATATGAAAAAAGATTCGGTCATTTGATCCGATCAATCATATCGTTCATTGATTGTAAAGAACGGTTGATTGTAAAGAATGATTGATTGGCAAGAACGATGATTGAAAAAAATGATTGATTGAAAAGAATGATTGTGATTGAAAAGAACGATTGATTGTGTAGTCAATCAATCTCGCAACGTGCCGATCTCGGTCTTGAGGGCGCCGCATGCGACCATCATGCGACGTGCGAATGATTAACCAATAACGGCAATAACCTTTACCATTCTTAATCGAAACGCGTGCAATGTAAGACGTGAGACAAACTTAATGTATGTTTAGTGGGCTTTATTTGTTTAAATTTCAAATATGTAGTTACGTAAAATGAAAGTTCGACTTAGTGAACCACTACTACTTAATTTTTTACATTTCACATTTCGAACTTTTTGGTTCAGTGTACTTTAAATTCTATAACCAATGGTGCTAATAATACCATTATAGATAACTATTATACAGTGACTTTCAGAAACTTGGACGCATATGGGATAATTTTTTATTATTGATTTTCCAACAAATTCGAAATGTAATGTAATTCATTTTAAAAAACGTTGTATGTGGAATCTTCGGGTCTTTTGCCAATTCAATCAAATTATTGTGTAAGCGTGAATGGAATGTTATGATTGCAATAACCATTACAATCATTTGATTGAATTCAAATGATTGCGTAAGAGTGAATGGAATGATATGATTGCAATCACCGTTACAATCATTTGATTGAATTGATGAACGACACATTTATACAATAGCGAATGCAATCATCAATAGTTTTGTATGATTGCAATCAAATGATCGAATCAATCACGATTGACACAGCTCTACATCCAACGATGGCAATACTGCGCGTAGATTTTTTAGAAGTTATGAGGATTCGGCTAATATAACAGGATTGAATGTTGATTTGGTCAGACGGTTCGGTGTTATTTTGCAATCGCTTTCTTCAAAATTGATGCATCGGCGTTCGAAAAGTACTGCAAAGAAACATTTATTTTATATACACAAGAGCATCCATGGTACTATATGCCAGCTAGCTTGCACAAAGTATTAGTTCATGGTGCAGAAGTGATTACCCATGCCATTTTACCAATAGGAAAATTATCAGAGGAGGCACAGGAATCCAGGAACAAAGACCTCAGGCATTATAGAAGGGAACATACTTGAAAATATTCACGAATTGTGACCAATGAAGATTTGTTGCACTTGCTTTTGGTTTCGTCAGATCCTTTTATAACAAGTTTACGACTACCTCCATCAAGGAAAAAGACTACTTTTTCTACAGAAGTTCTGCAGCTTCTTGTTGCCCACATCCACTTCTGACGCCGAACAATTAAATGTCTCATCATCGGCCTCACTGAACTCGAAAGTGATTCGAGTGGGACTGAAGCACAAAGTGATTTTTTTATCTTTCACTTTAAATATATGTATTGCAAATTTTAGAATTTTACTCTCATATTCACTTTGACCTCCTAAAAACAATCCCATTTTAACAAACGAAATGTCTACACTACACTATTTTTCCTTGATTATATACCAAATTCTATATTAATCCGAAATTTTAGAATTCTTTCTTGTTATTTCAATTTCAACCCCATGAAAACTACCCCATTTTACCAGTGAGACTTTTTAAATTATTTTTCTGGTAATCCTGTGTCAATTTTGCATTAATTTCCAAAGTTTCAGAATTTTGGCCAAAAATTGTTAATTCGGGCCCACTGTGCGATGGTCTGGACTATGTCTATTTTTTTTTCGAAAAAGTTGTTGCGTAAGGTAGTATTTTTTATACCACCATTTTGCTGACGGGAAGGACTATCAAAATCTGCATAAAAAAGTTAGAGTTGCCATTTAAAAAGATTAATGATGACGTCACAACGGAGAAACAAATGTCGATCGAGAAAAGATTTTTACACTAAAAGGTGTCTTTTTAAAATTAAAAATTTACCTGTTTCAGGATTTTGCGAAAAAACATTAAATAAACAAATTATGAGCTTGTTGCGGGACTTTATCCGCACCCTATATATGGAGTTACGTATCAATAAATTACTTATTTAAACGAAGAACGTGTGTACGACTTCATTAGACTGTTCTTAAAAAAAAAAACAATTGGTTAGTAAGATTATGGATTCGAACATAGTGATCAAGGTATTTATTTATACATGTGAGGAAAAAAAAATTATTATTTTTTTTACAGAAATCTGAATTATATACAGGGTGTTAATAAAAGAACTGTACACCGTTTGACAGGTGATAGTAGAGGTCAAAACAAGAAAAAAATTCTAATAAACCCATATCCAATTCTCAATACAGGTGTCCATGCCATGTGTTCACTCTTCTAGAATTTTTATTCTTTACATAAAATTCGGGAGCGATAAATTAAATAAAAAGCTGAATTTTCCGACATACCACTCGCCCCCGCAGGACTTCCGGTTTCGCCGGAAGTGATATCAACTTTCTTATTTTAAATGGAATGCCCTGTATATTTTTACATATTTGGAATCTACAGATCGTTGTGAGTCCGAATATGTATCACCTGGTAATTTTGGTTTCCATGACAACGAAAAATTTTTTTTTGTTTTTTAGTATGCAAAGCTATGTATCGTGTATTTTCGTTCTACCAAGTCAGGCATAAAAACATAAAAATATACAGGGGGTTCCATTTAAAATAAGAAAGTTGATATCACTTCCGGCGAAACCGGAAGTCCTACGGTGGCAAGTGGTTTGTCGGAAAATTCAGCTTTTTATTTAATTTATCGTTCTCGAATTTTATGTAAAAAATAAAAATTTTAGAAGAGTGAACACATGGCGTGGACATCCTGTATTGAGAATTGGATATGGGTTTATTAGAATTTTTTTCTTTTTTTGACCTCTACTATCACCTGCCAAGCGGTGTACAGTTTTTTTATTAACACCCTGTATATTGAATAAAGAAATTGAACGTCTATTTAAGAAGCATGCGTTGGATTCTTCCACGTGATTTACCATCGTGGTTTAACGTGAACAGACACCAGTGGGTGCGAACGTTCAAACTTTTTAAACTCTGGAATATAAATCGCTTTGATTTGACCTTATTAAATAACCAAGCAGCTCGATGTTTAACGCTTCAAAAATATATTAAACATCAGCGGAAAAAACGGGAGGACCTTGAAAATATAAATGGTTTGGAAAGGTTTATCCTAAATAATGAATTAGGAACGCGCGACCAATTAAAACTACAATCAAAGTTAGTCAAAGCAATTAAACTGCAGGAAGAGTTGCGATTTGATAAAGTCAAGACATACATCCAGTATGACAGACAAGCAGCACCGTCTATAATGCATCAAGAAAGACTAAGGAGAAGTGAAGTCAAAAGTCTTTAGGAAATTTTAGATGAATGAATTTTTTTTATATGTATACAATGTGTTTCATTTCTCATCTACACACCCCTGTAGTTTTTATATTTATTAACGTATTGATTTCATATTTTCGCCAGATGAACATCTTCTTAAAACACACATTTTTCAAATTTGAAACCTTTTGTATTGCAAGCCATGACCTACTGCGATTTAATAGAAAGTCGAAAAAATTAAGAAAACATAGTAGGCCTTGTTTGATCAAAAAAAGTTATTAGAAAAAGTTGTTTAGAATTACGAAATAACCCCAATTACCAAATTTGGTTGAAAAATTTTAATTTTTAATTATTAAAAAAATAGAATTTCAATTTAATCTACAGTTTTACAAAACGCTAAAACTAACCGACTAAAACACTAAAACGACTAAATAATAATGCAGAAGACCTACGCAACAGGATTCGTCAAGCTTGTCTTGAAATAACACCCCAGGAACTAAACAAAGTTGTAAAGAATAATAGGAAACGTATCGAAAAATGCATACTGCACGATGGGGGCCTGGTAAAATATTAGATTAAGCTGTTTTTTTCATTCTGTGTGTTTTAGTCAGTTAGTTTTAGCGTTTTGTAAAACTGTAGATTAAATTGAAATTCGAAATAAAAAATTTATTTCGAAATAAAAAATTTATTTCGACGTTACCAGTAAGTATTTTATTCAATCAAGAACATTACCAAAACTTAATACTAACATTAATTATCTAATTATGTATTTTACAATTTTCTAACCTAACTTTACGAACACGTTTTACTGTCAATTCATTTTTCAGATTTGATTCAAATTATTGTATTTTCACATAATAACGCTAACATTAATTATCTAATTATGTTTCTTTAAAAAGTTCTACCATAATTTTATGAACACTTTTTCAGTCATTTCAATTCCTCATATTTATTTCAATTTATTATATTTACGTTTAATTTTTTCACACAAAAATCTGTATCATCACTCAAAAACTCTTTTCTCCAAAATTTGCATGATGGTGTTTTTCACCGAAACCGGTCGCTAGAATAAATAAGTTTAAGAAATTAGGAAGTGCCTTTTTCTTCATACATCAAATTTACCTAATTATAGACTTCATTCAACAATTTTTTTTAGGTTACATTCGTGCAATTTAGCGTACGAACCACTGGTACAACAAATTTACATGATCTTTGGCGCAATTTAACTTATTATTGGTATGTAAATTACAATGATTTTGAACATAATTTCGTTTCACTATACTTAAATTCGGACACGTAAGCTGATCTAAATCTATAATTTGATTAGTTATAATTTTATTTAACACTTTCTCCTTGTTGAGTCCCTTCATGAAGATGACTGTCTCCGACGATGGATTTGATGTAGTTACCGATGTTTTCCTGCGGTAAGTAGTAATCGAGAGAAGTATCCCAGTCCAGACCGTGTAAATTCCTAGTTGTCCAATCGACGTGACTCCTCATATCGAATATCGCCACTTCCTTGATTATAAACTCGCTGTCTTTGTACTGGAAACCTTGGATGTCGATTATGTACATTTTCTTTTTCTAACTAACGAGTGCAAAGCTTCGTTGATGTTTTTGTACTAACAGATTACGGATGCTGACATCCTTATATACTGTTTTTTTTAGCTGATGCAATGTTATTTTATCTTGTGCAATATTATGCAACGTTAGAGTTGGTTATGTTAGTAATTCGCGCGAGAAACCTCGTGCTATTATCATTAAATTCTGTTCGTATAGAAAAAGAGCCGAGATTTTTAATGCTAAGAAGAAACTAAAAGGAACGAAAATGGTTTTGAAGGAGGATCTAACAAATCTTCGTCACAGAGCTTTGCAAAAAGCTATGAATAAGTATGGAGCTTCACACTCTTGGACTAGAGATGGTTCTATTTTTTGGAGTGCGGATGGCAAAGTCTGCAAAGCCACAGCGGAAGATATGAATGCTTTGTTGCAGAATTAATGTTGCAGATTTAATGTTCTGGTATTCTCAAATCATGCATGCATTTCTCATGTTTGTGTTCAGAATAATATTTAGTTTCTATTTGACAAGAGAAGGATTCTACTACAGAAGGCATCAGTGCATGGTTTGTCACTTAATTAAATTAACTATTTTATTTTGTTAGTGAATTTTGGAATCATGCATGCTTATTTCATTCTCCTGTGCTAAGGAAATCTTCAGCTAAAATTAATGAGTTGTTCATTAAATATACCAAGAATTATTTATTTTGCATTTAATATGTTCATCTTTTCATTTATAATTACCCTATTGTTGAAATATATATTAAGTTTAATTATTATCAATATTACTAATTTATGTACTCGTGTTGCCGTATGAAATTGCTAATCTATTTAGAAAAGACATTTTAGGTCGAAAATTATTTATTTTGTTTGTAAATACTTTAAACCCAAGAAATGTGCAAGTGTATTTCGAGCTCGAGCTGGACCTTACAATATGCTTTTTAATTTGGGAGCTATAAATGTGCAGTCACTGGGTACGGGATTTCAGGAACTTTCAGATAATATTTTAGAGAATCTGTTTGATATAGTTGCAGTAACTGAAACGTGGCTTCATGATGGCATCGAATCTGATGTATTTCAAATTCCTGGTTATAATTTGATTCGTAAGGATAGAGCTGGTCGAGGAGGGGGTGTTGGATTTTATGTTAAATATACGTTTAATTATAAGGTAATTAATACTGAGTGTTCTCTCTAGCTGAACAATTATGGATAAATATCAAAATTTCTAGTAAATCTATTGCATTTGGGGTTGTTTATAAACCACCTGACACTAATGTAAATTCCTTCCTTCTAGATCTAGAATCATCTATAACATTAATTGGTGCCTATGGTGGACGTAGTAATATGTTCGGGTGATATAAATATTAATCTATTCAATTTAGGTAACAGTAATGTCAAACAGTTCTTATTCTATGACTGAGTCTTACGGTCTCACTCAAATTGTCGACGAACCAACTCGGGTTACTGCTTACAGTAGTACTCTAATTGACGCTGTTCTTGTTAGTGATCCCGACCTGGTGATCAATTCAGGTGTTACTGACGTACATTTTTCTGATCATAGACTGGTTCACTGCACTTTAAATTTTCGTACTTATAAGTCTCCTCCACGTATGTATAAATATCGAGATCTACGGAATATAAATTTACAAGAATTTTATGACAGTTTAAGATCAATACCTTGGAATAATATATACGATGATTAATAGATTTAAATGCCAAAGTTTCATTTTTAAGTAATAATATCTTGACTTTATTTGATATTTATGCTCCGATAAAGGAAGTAAGACTGACTAAAGTGCCTGCTCCTTGGATGACTGAAGTTATTCGGATCATGATAAAATTACGTAACAATACCCTTACTAAATTCAGACATTCCAAATGTGCTCTTGATTGGAATTATTACAAACAACTTCGAAATATTGTAAATAGCGCTATAAAACGCGAGAAGAAAGCATATTTGGAATTTATTTATAGGAAAAATAGTCAGAAATTGACTTGGCAAGCACTCAAATCTTTAAATGTCACGCAATCTAAAACTCAAGAACCACTTCCAAATGCTCTCAGTAATCCTAATGAAATAAATGAGTACTTTTTAAACTCAGTGAGGGCTATGAGTAAAGATGTCGACTCCGATACTCTGAAGTTTTATGTAAATAATCGTTGTAATAATGATCAACGATTATTTGTATTTCAAACGGTTTCTGAAATTTCTGTGGAAAAAGCAATTTATAGTGTTAAGTCAAATGCTTGTGGATATGATGGCATCTCCACTGAAATGATTAAATTATGTTTGCCATTCTTAAGTAAATACATTACTCATGTTATAAATCAATGCTTGGTCCGTGGAGAATTTCCAGAAGTCTGGAAGCGCGCACTGATAATACCGGTTGCCAAAGTCAAAGAAGTCAAATCTTTCAATGATTTACGTCCTATATCGCTACTGCCAGTGTTATCGAAAATACTTGAAAAAATTGCAGTGAATCAGTTTAAGGCATATATAAATTCAAACAATTTATTACCTCCCACACAATCAGGTTTCAGGTCGGGATATAGTACAGGTACAGCTTTGGTAAAAGTTACAGATGATATTTTTAGAGCTTGTGATAGAGGTGATCTTACTGTACTTGTTCTGATCGATTATTCCAAAGCGTTTGACACTATCAACCATAAATTAATATGCGCAAAACTGCACTATTTTGGTTTTAGTGATTTGGTAATTAAGTTCATATCTACATATTTGCGTAGCAGAATGCAGGCTGTCGTTGTAAACGATACACGTTCCTCATTCAAACTTATTGAATCAGGAGCCCTCAAGGTTCAATATTTGGACCTCTTTTATATTCCATGTATACTGCTGATTTTATGCAAAATTAAAACCTGTCAAACTCATTTCTACGCTGATGATACTCAGCTCTATTACAGCTTTAAAGCTACTGATTTAAACTTAGCTTCCGATTTAATTAATGAAGACATACAACGATTAAGCCAAATTTCTATTATCCATTCTTTGCATATCAATCCTATTAAATCATCAGTCATCATGTTCGGTGCTCTTAAAGACCGATTAAGGGCCATAGACTGTATGAAAATAGTTGTTGATAATATACAACTTCCGTTTAGTGACACAGTAAAAATTTAGGTGTCATTTTGATAATGATTTGAGGTTTTCGTCTCATGTGCAAAAATTAATTCAGAGATCTTATTCTATATTAAAACGCTTGTACATGAACAGACAATTTCTCCCTATAAGATTAAAAATTCAATTATGTGATACTCTTATACTCTCCAATTTCAATTACTGTGATACTGTCTATGGCCCGTGCTTAGATGTTTTATCAATTTCAAGAATTCAAAAAACTCAGAATTCGTGTCTTCGTTTCGTCTACGGTTTGAGGAGAAGAGATCACGTGTCTTACAAACTTCAAAACGCTGGATGGCTAAATATGGGAAACAGAAGATTGTATCATATGGCCTGCCTAGTTCACAAAATTTATATCACTTCGTGTCCACCATACCTCAGCTCTTTACTAACTCCTAGATTTACGCTGCATGACATATCTTTGCAGCACTAGCGGTTTATATATTCCTTTACATAACACCGCCCTCTTCGAGAGATCTTTTTCTTATAACGCCACTAAAATATATAATTCGATGACTCATGAGTTGCGATCATCGGTATTTAAAATTTATAAGAAAACATATTGGAGTCAGCTTTTCTCTACACAACAGTGACTGCTCATAGTTCCATTATTAACCTGTACCAATGTTATTATTGTATTCATATTGTATTTCTAAATGTTGGTTGGGTGGCAGAGCAGCTAAAGCTGAACCCCGCCAACTAAAATAAAGGCATATTATTATTATTATTATTATTATTATTATTCTTATCTATCCAACTGTTATGCGTATTATCGAAACCTAACCATTTCACAAACACTTTATTTTTATTTCTTTTTAAAATTTTCTCCACAAGATAAACGTCTGGATATTTTACTTTTTGCAATTGTTCTCTATAAAATCCTCCTAATATATCGTTTCCAGTTGCGTATTTTAATAAATAAGTGATCGGATTTGTGAGTTGTACTTTTCGAATCGTGAAAATTTCGGTAGACCAATTAGTCATATATTTTTTATTTTCATTTTTAAAATGCGTACGTGATCACCGACATTGAATTTTTTATTCTTAACGTCAACTGACTTAATGATGCTATACACCGTGTCTAATAATTTCTTTTCGTTTTCTTTTCCAACTTCAATCGGTTTCATGCTGATAGTTCTGTGCTTTGTATTGTTGTATTTTTCCACAATATCTTTTTAATATGTTTACCCATTTGTAGTTACCTTGCAGACTAAATTCTCTAAACATCGACGATTTTAAAGTCCTATTCACACGCTCCGCTATCGACGCTTTTTTCTCACTGAACACACTATAATGATTGACGTATTTTTTTGTTAATTTTTTAAATTCTTTATTGAAGAACTCTTTTCCTAAATCCGTTTGCAGATTATTAGGTGAATGTTCCTTGAATACTTTTTCCATGGCATTGCTGACTTCCGAGCCGGACTTATTCTTTAGAGGAAACGCCCAAACGTATTTAGAAAAGCAATTAATCACGATCAATACGTATTTTCCTTAGCGTAAGGAATTATTTCCACCAAATCGGCTTGATACAGATCGTTTAGAGATTTAATGATTACTTTACGCCTTTTCTAGCAGGTTTGTGAATTTCTTTCACTACTTGTTTTTTAGAATCCGTAATTAGATTTGTCGTTTTTTTTTATTCGATGATTCGGGCTTCTTTCAGTTCCTCGATTATCGAGTTTATTTCATTCGTGTGACTCGTATTACCGGCCGCCTGTGATGCTAACAATAACCTCAACCTATCAACGAGCTCGTTTGGATCGTCCCAGTGAACGTAATCCGTTTTATTATCGTTTACTTCCATAAACATCCCACTGCCTGCATTAGTGCTCATCAGTGGAGCGATAATATCTTTATACTTTGGCATTCTACTGCCATCTATTTGTTTATTTGGATTATGATATCGTCGATTAGCGTTAGTCCTAAGAATAATTTGTTCATAATTTTTACCATCCTCTGTAGTATAATTGCGAGGAAATTTTTTGAACAGTAACTCGTACAAACCAGGAGTACCTTTGTATCGTCTATTTTTAATAATAATATCAGCGTCGTCGATATTTAACCATGAATCACCGATTTTTAATTTTTCCGTAATTTTATCAAGTCTCACTCCATATTTGTGATCGAATTTTTTATTTTCATCGTCCGTGTACATTTCTTCGATGTATTTTCTAGGTAACGGATGATATTGATCCAAATAAATGTTGAACGATTCCTCACCGAGGTTTTTAAATCGGTTATCTTCTTCTTCTTCTGATTCGATACTTTCTAAAATTGACTCTTTAAACCTGTCGGATTCATCAGCTACGTTTGTCGCTTCAAAGTTACTTATCAAACGTTTCCTTACAGAAGGATATTTATTTTTAGGAGTTATCAAGTCATATTGCTGTGACGTTGAAGGTAATTCCTCTTCTTTTAAATTTTCACTTTTTTGTTGCAATTTACTTTCAATATTTTTCAAATGTTTAGTGATAGGATCGAACATTTTTTCCTGCATTAATTTACCATGTTTTAAATAATTTAATTTACTTCGTATATTTTTACGTTTTAATAAAAGTTTCTGTTTTAAATTTTCATCATCCATCTTGATGCGAGGTAACGGTGCGTATGATACTCCGAACATTAATAACTATCATGTATATGTTCATCAAAGATATATATACTGATCAAATCCTTTTCTGTATCTTCCATCATCGATTCGATTTATCTTTAAAAATGGCTACGAATTCATATCGACCGCTTTTCCAACAGAGAGAACAGATATCTTTAAATTTCTCAAAGTTCATATCCGTTCCCACGTGATTGTTGTAAACGTGTTTTAAGTTTAAATCATCTTGTTTAAAAAGTATGAGAGAATTAGCGTTGTCTCTTATTAAATATTTAGGTATTTTCGCATACGTTTGAGACAAGTAAAACGAGTCTATGTAATTATGTCTGCCCATACTAAAATATTCACGAATTATGTCTTGATTGTTACACGCAACATCGAAAATAAAAATAGAATTAGGTTTCGCCTCCGTAGGTGAAAGTATGTTTTCACTGGCACAGCAGTTCATAAGATTCTTATTCACAGTCAGCTTATTATGCAATATAGTTTAGTGTGTCTTAGACAACAGTTAGAAGAAGTCAAAGCATCTTGAAACAAAGACTTCAAATTTTATCGAACTCACAGATCGAGAAAAACATCTCATTTGGCGTCAAAAAAAGACGTGTAGTTGCGGCTTCTCATGGACTCCCTCATGGCCGATCTCCTTGAACCGAATAGTTAAAAAAATATTGTACACGCGCAACATCTTAAATATAACATATTCGTAAAAATTACAAAGAAAAGTAACGTCTTTGCGGTCATAATTCATTTGAGTTTGTAAGATTTAAGAGTTTAGGGTTTATTTTTCTAGGGGTGGAGCCATTCAGCCAAATATTCAACTTTTGTTGACACTACGGTTTTATGCTACAGGTTCAATACAAAAAGTAGTTGCAGATTTTGTCGGGGTATCTACACCATCAGCCTGCAGAATTGTTCAGCGAGTCTCTGTAGTTATTGCCTCACTGCGACCTGATTACATAAACATGTATACGAATCAGGAAGAAATGGAAAGGAGTGCAGAGAAATTCTATGCACTTGCAAGGTTCCCTCGCGTTATTGGGGCAATTGACTGCACATTAGTGAAGATACAGTCACCTGGCGGAGAAAATTCTGAAATATATAGAAGTAGGAAAAATTTCTTTGCTATAAATGTACAGACAATTTCTGACAGTGATCTGAAAATTAAAGATATTGTGGCAAGGTGGCCAGGATCCAATCACGATCAAACAATATTTAACAATAGTTCAATAAAAAGAAAATTTGAAATGGGACAGTTTTGAAATTTTTTATTGCTAGGGGACAGTGGCTATCAATTAAAACCATATCTAATGACAAAACTATTACATACTGAAACACCTGCGGAAAATTTATACAAGCATAATAAGGACAAGGAATGTGGTGGAGAGACAATATGGTGTTTGGAAACGCAGGTTCCCAATTCTGCCATTGGGTATGCGATTACATATCAGAACAATAATGGCAATAATAGAGGCAACTGCAGTACTGCACAATATTGCAGTTGATGAAAATGAAGAGGTTCCAGTACCAGTAACCAACACCGTAGTCGTTAGAGCAGCGAATCTCAACCCTTTTACCTCCGCGACCCCCCAAATAGTAAATGTAAATAAAATTAATATTTCGCGACCCCCTCCTATAATTTTTTTCGCCTAGCATATGTGAAAGTAACTCATATTAACCCTAAAAATGTGACGGAAAGTAATGTTTATCTGCCCTAGGGCTGCAAAACTCATAACACGATTTATAGATAGTAAACCTAGCAACACATTGACTTTCATTTGCGCGCTTTGACATTTCACACAATTTTTCATTAAACGTCAATTTTAAACAAAGTTTGAATTTGATTTAGGCTAGGCGAAAAACAGTTGTGTGTCACACATGCAGAAACACATTAGCAGCCCTTAGCTATGTGCTGCCCTCGCTTCGCTTCGCTCGCTCGTGCAGCTAATGCTCACTCTCTGCCCTTGTGACACACTATACTACGGTGTATTTTTTTAAAAATGTCATAAAGGTTGGCCATGAAAATTAAAACTCATGTCGTAGCTTGGCATCTAACACATGCCAAAACTGACAATTTAAAGTACATGAATGGAGCTAAGTCATGAATTTTCTTTTTCATAGCCACCCCTTATGGCATTTTTAAAAAAACACATAGTATATGTCTCTGCGTTTATATCGACGGGTATGAACATACATGTATGACGTTATAAAATGATTTCATTATTGTTTAGGCTATTATCGCGACCCCCCTTTAATATCATCGCGACCCCCAGGTTGAGAAACGATGCGTTAGAGCAGTCTTTCTCAAAGTGGGCGATAACGCCCCCTTGTGGGCTCTAGAGGCCTACAGGGGGGCGGTAAAGGGCACAGAGAAAATTGGGGGAAACAAGATAAGACTCATGTATGGCAGGCTATAATTTAACTAAAGTTATTAAAGTAATGATTTTAAAATTTTAGGGGGCGCTAGAAAATAATTGATTCTCAAACTAATTTCGTCTACCGCCCACTTTGAGAATCAATTATTTTCTCGGGGGTTGGAACATCTACCGAGCGCGTCCCCCGGGTGGCGGATGGGGGTACGGCCAAGGTCTTGTGACTATGGCTAGGGGTAATGAAGCCCCGGGCCTAAACTCCCGCGTGGTGGACATCCACCGTGGACCATTCCCCCCTCTCCACTGGATTGTAACCGTCCAGTGGATTTCACAGGGGTTTGGTTACCCTCGTGTTTGTGCCGTGCGAGGCGACCCGTGATGGTGGATGAGAGGATCCTGGAGATTGAGTTCCCTGAAGTGGGGGCAACACATCTCTTTGGCCTGGATTTCACCTAGACGGGAGGTCGAAACTAACCCACTTCGATCAAACGGCTGAGTTGTCGGGTCAGACCGCCGACCGGGTGAGTTCCTTCGGAGCGGGGGGTGTGTGGGCTGGCACTGTAGGTGCGCAGCGCATCTTACACGTGTGCTGTGCCGAAGCGGAGGTCCGGCCTGTGCGCAACCCGTTTCTGGGAGCTATATCCGACTAGTAGCCCTGGCGTCGAAGTTCGGCGTCCCCATGTTGGACTCCGTGGTGGGTGGGGAGCTAGGAGGACGAAACTCTTTAAACAATAACATGGATACGGAAAAAAGTGTAATAAAACAAACAGAGGGTGCGTCTTCGGATACCCCTCAACCCTCTTATTCACAGGCCTCACCACAACGGCTGGGCCAAGAGCAACAGCCAGAGGAGTGGCAACAACAGAAGGCTCGCCGGAAACGGATCAGTGGAGCCGAACAAAAAAGAAGGAAGCTGGCGCGCCTCAAAGCTGCGGATGCGTCTGGAAAACAGGCTGGCCAAACGGTCAGACAGTCTACCAGTGATGCACCAAAAAGCTCGAGTGCACCCACTTCCAAGCCCGGCGCTCCAACCCAGAGGCTGGCCCACACGGCTAACCCGGGTAAGAAAGAAGGGCAGCCCAAAAAAAAGGGCAAGATCAGATGGTACCCCACCATCGGAGAGGCCCGTGAAGAAAGGCAGTGCTGTTAACCAGCCTCCCTTACCTTCAAAAACAAAGGGGATCCCAACTGCGGGTAAAAGCACAGCAGGACCCTCCAAAAGACCGGATGGTGGCTACAAGGAGGCTGTTAACAAACACCTCCACGTAGCCATCATCGATAAGAATAACCCGTGGGGTAAATTAACAAAACCCCAAAACGAGGCCATCCAAACAGTACTGGAGAGGGCTTTGGACAACTACTTGTTCTCCTGCCCCTCTGGGACTATAAGACCACCGACCTTCAAGGGATGGTCGTATTCGGGTGAGATCTTAAGGATCACATGCGAGGACGACTATTCCTTGGCTTGCTGAATAAGACGGTTGGCAACCTCTCACCCCGTGGGAGGCTGCACGTCTAGAAGTGGTACAGGTGGGTCGGCTCCCCAGGCTCTGGAAGGCGACACTATGGATTCCGGATGAACCGGAAGAAATGGATGTCGTCCAAAGACGTCTGGAGGTGCAGAACCCCTGGACAAAGATCTCCAGATGGTGCGTTTTCCATACGGCCACTCGCGATCAACCTCTTGGGAGGCTGATTGTTTTTGGCGTTGGAGATGACGCCGTGAAGGAGATAAACAGTAAAGGAGGGAAGCTGAATTATAAGTTCACCTCCTTAAAAATTAAAATCCAGAAGCCTGTCGAGCAACAGACGGCTTCTGTAGACACTGAGCAGCTGCAAACACACCAATTGCAACCGCAAGAACCACAACAACAGCCGCAAGAGCAACAAATAAAAGTCCCCATCAGCCGCACGGAGACTGAGGCAGTCGAACCCCCGGTTGCGACACCTCAGATTAGTGAGAAGTGGTGGGACCTACTTCAAGTTTCGCCACCGGATTCCCCCTCCAGTGACGCGACCTAAAAACTTAATCCTCCCCCATAAGTCCCAATGGCGGGAATACACATCAAACAATTAAACCTGCATCACTGCCGGGCGGCTGCAGCAACCTTATGCAGACACCTTGGTAGTAAGCCGGACATTGTTTTAATTCAAGAACCCTGGATAGTTAAATCAAGGGTTTCCGGCCTAAGTAATCTGCGAGGTACTATCTTCGTAGACAAAAACATAATAATCCTAGGACATGCATCTATGTTCCGGGAAACCTTCAAGCCCTTCTAGTACCACACTTGAGCGGCCGAGATATCACGGTTGTTAAAATCAGCTGTGACATGAAGGTAAAACACGAGCTCCTTTTGGCGTCAATTTACCTCCCAGGAGATTCGACGGATCCCCCTCCCACTATAGAGATGATGGAGGTCATAAAATACTGCGAGAGGAACAAAAAGCATCTTGTAATTGGATGCGACTCAAATGCACACCACACTGTATGGGGTAGTGCCAATATCAACCCACGTGGAAGATCACTACTGGAATATCTTTTCGGTACAACCATGGAGATACTTAATAGGGGTAGCGAACCTACTTTTGTAAGTTCCCGATGCCAGACAGTAATTGATATTACTTTGGCTTCCCCCGGTATTTTCAACTACATAGAAAACTGGAAGGTCTCACAAGAAATTACCATGTCAGACCATAGAATGATTAGCTTCAAAATTAATACCTGCGAAACTATTCCTAAGGAGTACAGAAACTGAGATCTACCGACAGAGCGCTTTATCTGAAGTGCCTGAGGACAGACTTCGAACTCCTCCTGTCTCCGGAAGAATTCAAACAATAGTAGAGCTGCAAAGAGAAGTTGACCTTCTCGAAGACTCTATTAAAAAATCCTATGAACAGGCATGTCCGGTAAGAACAGTCCAGGCACGCCAGCCCACCATATGGTGGTGCAGACAGCTTGATAAACTGAAACTTACCTTGGGCAAACTGTTCAATAAAGCAAAAAACACTAGAAATACAGACGACTGGGCCGCGTATAAACGCCACCAAAGAGTGTATAAAAGAAAATTAGGTAAAGACAGAGGGAGACATGGAGAACCTTCTGCAACAAAATTGAGACTACCAGAGATTCTGCCCGTCTCAACAAAATACTAGCCAAAGACCCACATCAGCAACCAGCTAGTCTAAAACGTGAGGATGGTTCTTTTACCACCAACGTTGAGGAAACAGCAAAGGTACTGATGGACACACATTTCCCAGGTTGCAATATCAATCCCATACCTGCATGGATGGAGGCTCCCGATACACTCCTAACGGAGGAGGATTGGGAGTTTGCCGACCGAGTAGTGGAGAAAGAAAGAACAATCTGGGCAATTAAAACCTTTAACCCCTTCAAATCGCCAGGTTTGGACGGCGTTTATCCCGTTCTCCTTCAATGGGGACTGGAAACAATTCTACCCTACCTGATACGTATTCTTAGAGGGAGTATTGCTTGGAGATACATCCCCAAGAACTGGAGGGAAATAAAAGTGGTATTTATACCAAAACCAGGACGAAAAGACTACTCTCTCGCAAAATCCTATCGCCCAATTAGTCTCACATCCTTCTTTTTGAAGACTTTGGAGAGACTATGCGACAGGCTCATGAGAGAGGAAGTTCTAGTCAACAAACCACTACACCACAACCAGCATGCTTACTTAGCAGGCAAATCTACAGAATCCGCCCTACATTCTGTAACCGGGCGGATAGAAAAAGCCATAAACAACAAAATGTTCACCTTAGGAGTTTTCATAGACATAGAAGGTGCGTTCGACAAAACAACCTTCAACAGTGTCGAACAAGCACTACGTGAACATGGAGTAAACCACATTCTTAGAGAATGGATTCTACAGCTCTTGAAACATAGAGCTGTACACATTACTGTTGGAAACGTGTCTCTTAGGGGAACGGTAAGCAGAGGCTGTCCTCAGGGTGGCGTCTTATCACCCCTACTATGGAACATAGTAGTGGACAGCCTCCTCCGTCAACTTAATGGAGCGGGCTTCTACACAGTAGGATATGCAGATGATATAACTATCCTGCTTAATGGGAAATATGAACAAGTGCTGTGCAACCTAATGCAAACAGCACTCAAATTGACTGAAAACTGGTGCGCAGAACACTCTTTGACAATTAATCCCTCAAAGACGGAAATGATTCTGTTCACAAAAAAGAGGAAAGTCGGGATCCGTAGAGTTCCCAAACTTTTCCAAACGGAACTTACCTTTTCAGATGAAGTCAAATATCTGGGAGTCATTTTTGACCAGAAACTGAATTGGGGTAAACATGTTAATGTAAAAGTGGAAAAAGCGTGTGTCGCCTTTTGGCAGTGTCGCCGTGCGATGGGCAGGCTTTGGGGACCATCACCAAAAGCCGCTCTATGGCTGTACACTGTCGTTATAAGGCCCATGCTCTGCTACGGAGCGTTGGTCTGGTGGCCCAGAACCAGACTATCGACAACAGCATCGGAGCTTTCGCACGTGCAAAGACTTGCATGTCTGAACGCTACCGGCGCGTTGAAATCCACCCCTACCGCCGCCTTAGAGGCCGTCCTTGGTCTCCCACCACTGGATATATATGTGGAGGAGATGGCACTGGGATCGGCCCTGAGGCTGCGGACAAAAAAGGTGTGGAATAATAATAACAAAAGTCTTGGAGGTAGTCACCACCTCATTCTGGAAGAGGCTCTACAAGAGACTCCTCTTTTTGGGGCGACAGTTGACTCCCTCCCACCTACATATATATTTAGGAAGCACTTCAGCGTTCTCTTGAATACTGACGATGCACCCAAACCCGACATATCCATCTTCACTGATGGATCTAAGACCTTAAAAGGAACAGGCGCAGGAATTTTCTCCGATGACCTAGACCTTCATATAAGCATAGCACTCGGCCAACTGACAACTGTTTTTCAAGCAGAACTAGTTGCCATCATAGAAGGTGCAAGAGCAATTCTGGATCGAGACATTCAGAACAAAATCATTAGAATAGCCAGCGACAGTAGAGCGGCACTATTGGCTCTAAATAGCAACAAAATATCCTTAGGGATAGCATTCCAATGCCACAACACATTAGAACAAGTGGCAAAACATAACACCCTGCAACTCACTTGGGTTAAAGGACACTCTGGAACATTTGGCAATGAGCAAGCAGATGAACTAGCTAGACAGGGAGCCGGGCAACCCTTTTGGGGCCCCGAACCTGCCATAATGCCGTCATCAAATCTGTTCAATGCGTTACTGAAACAAAGATCCCAGAATCGACATATCGATAGATGGGCAAAGCTAAACAAGTGTCGCCAAGCGAAAGAGGCTATAACGGCCCCATCGCTTAAACTGACACGATTCTGTATGCAACTACCCAGGAAAAGACTACGTTTATTCGTAGGAATACTCGGCCACTGCAAATTGAACAAGCATATGCATCGTATGGGACTAATAGACAACCCAATTTGTAGAGGTTGTAATCTAGAGGAAGAAACGGTTGAACATATCCTTTGTGATTGCCCAGCACTTGCCTCAATCAGAGGTTCCATGTTAGGGGATTTCTGGCCTGACATGGCTGGAATTCGCAGTGCCCCTCCGTCAGACGTTCTCGGCTTCATCGAAAGAGTGGGATGGCTCGAGGAGCGCTGACGGTTAAACACTGCTGAACATGGGGGTAGTACAATGGGCCCAAAGTGTGGCCTAAGTGCACGTGAAATTTTCATTCACCCCCCACACCAAATCCAGAATCCAGAATCCAAAGATGTTGCGCGTGTACAATATTTTTTTAACTATTCAGTTCAAGGAGATCGGCCATGAGGGAGTCCATGAGAAGCCGCAACTACACGTCTTTGTTTGACGCCAAATGAGATGTTTTTCTCGATCTGTGAGTTCGATAAAATTTGAAGTCTTTGTTTCAAGATGCTTTGACTTCTTCTAACTGTTGTCTAAGACACACTAAACTATATTGCATAATAAGCTGACTGTGAATAAGAATCTTATGAACTGCTGGCCGCATATAATACCAATTATACAACTGAATGTACCATTGCGAGATAAATATTTGGTACGGCAGGTTTTCCCTATTTAAATAGGACTTTCCGGCTTATGCGATTTCGTACTAAAAATATAAAATTATTATAAAATTTGAAATTGTTACTATCAAAAGTCAGTGTAAGTCATTAAAATACCTTATAATATTCCTTCGGGGGTTGAAAAACCAACTGCCATTGCTAATTCTAGCATTTAAGAACATTTCATTATGCTAAAATTTTGAAAATTCAACCTACTTTACAAAGCAACCGTACCAATTATTTATCTCGCAATTGTACATGATTGCCGTGGTTCCGCAAAAGCACCAAATTTTTCGGCATTTATTGTCTGACTGGAATTAAGGATATTTGCAATAACTGCAAATCTTTGAAGTAAGTTTTTGTCCAATCCTGTAATTTCAACTACAGAGAGGTGTTGCCGTTATTGATTGTACCGCATCCCTGCTTTATTGTGTCAACTCGTAACCCTAACTCTCGATAAAGTTTTTTTTAATTTCCATCTTCCTTTCGTTTCTAATTGGCTGCAGTTGTTTGGAAATTATCCACTCCTTGAAAGATAAGTTGTATGACAAATTCAAAAAGAAGTTCAGCAAGCTGATGCGACAGTAAAGTGGGGAAATTCCAAACTCAAGTGTTCTCGGGTTTACGTCTATCTGGTCCACTATTTAGCGGTTGTTCATATTTTTAGAGGTACAATCGCACATATAGCAGGTAAGTGTAGATTTTACATCAACTTATGGTGGATTACTTTTCCCTTAAGTACCGTGGGTTGCAGATTGTTTATTTTTTCTTTAACGCAGTTACTCTCTGATCGTGTTAATTTGAGCATTATGTTCTGTCATAAAACCTTATCTTGTTTGTACAACTTTATAGGTACAGGGTGGATCAATTTCGATGTCCCTTATGGGCATCTCTGTAACTATAAGAGATAGAAAAAAACTAATGGCCAAGTCTCGATCTCTTTTTTAAAGATAAAGTCAATAGTGTAAACAAAATTTGGCTATCTTCTTTTGTTTTCGAATTATAGGCCAAAATTGAGATTTTCGACTTTTCGTCAATCACTCATATCTCGTTTATTTTTATAGATAGTAAAAAAGTGCTTTGACATTATTAGGACACTTTTTCAAATACAATTCAGTGGTGTAGTTGTTTTTTTGATATTTAATAAAATTCTCGAGTTACAACATAAAGTTATATTTTTTTTAATGGAAATCATAGTAGGCAATGCCATCATTAAATAGAGAATTTTTTTTCTGTTTTCAAAAATATATACTTTGTTGGGTTTATTTCTTACAATTAATTCAATAAACCGCCTTTTTTATTATTCTTGGGTGTATTATGTTCTTAGCAGGCTATGCCGACATTTCTTTTTGTTTCTATTAAATATCAACCAGTTTTTGTTCAAATATTTTGACAGTTGCGGCGCGGCGGTGTAAATAACTCAATATCCATTCTCGTTATTTTCCAAAATGCCTTTTGAAAATTTTGAGAAATATAATATGCTGGAATATTATATTCAAGCGAATAAAAATTCCCGTGCAGCAACTGAACTATATTTTACTAAATATCCAGAGAGGAGCCAACCAAATGAAAAAATATTTGGGAGACTAGAAAATAATTTAATTAATTTCGAACAGTTCAAGAAACCTCGAGCAAAAGAATACGAAACACAAAATCAAGAAGAAACAGTTTTGAACGTTATTGGTATTGCTACTGCAAATCCGATGATATCGAGTCGCCAAATTGAACAAGAAGTTATCACATTCTCGTTCTCTAAAAATTTTAAAGAAAAATAAGTTCAAGCCGTACAAAATTCGAAAAGTTCATCATTTACGTGAAGGTGATTTGCAACACCGAACAGAATTTTGCAGGTGGTTTTTAGAGAAATTACAAGAAGATGATTTTTTTTCTGGATATGGACTGATGAAGTTCACATTAGTACAAGGCAAATTCACGAAGCAAGAGTAATACGTCATAGCTAGCAATGACGTCAGAATGAGCCGATGTTGCCAGAAATAGTGGCGCCAAATACGAATTTAAATAAACCGTCATGTAATAAGAACGGCAAAAAATTCTTTCAACTAGTTACTCAAATAATTACAATGAGTCGAACTTTTGGATTGTTAAAATGTAATTTGGAAATTATTGGATTATCAGAATGACTCAGTTGAAATTCAAAATACAGTAGGAATATCATTATTTGTTTATTTTAATTTACGTATTAGATTTTTTAGGTTAGATTTTTGAATGTAATATGTACATTTCAGGAAACTAAAGTAGACTCATCTTTGAAGTTATTAGCTGCTTTCCAATTGCACATATGAGCTACTTTGAACTATCCCGAGCTGTTCCAAGGGCAGTTGGAACACATCGGACCAGCTCCGAGTAGCTCATATGTGCAATTGGAAATTGTCTTAATCTATTGTTAAAAAATTACATTACATTTCAATTAGTGAGATATTTAAAAATAAAACTCAATCTTTTATTTTTTGAAGATATTTTAAATTTATTTGATTCATTTAAACCACATCTATGTTGAACAGCCATAGCAGTGGTTTCTTGAATCTATTTTCAGTTATGAATAAACAAAAATATATATTGTTCCAAAATTTTATTAATTTATTCACAATTGTTTCATTTTCAACGTTTTGTTACTAAATTGAAATAAGGTAATAAAACTGAAAATATTTTAGTTAGTTTAAAACATGAGGAAAACATCAAATTAATTCTAAAATAAATTACTCGTAGTTTTCTAATTCTGATTCATCACTGCTATCTTGTGTATTAATGATTAAAGGTACAACATCAACTGCATCCAAACGTTTTTCTCTGTCCCACCACTCCAGTATTTTTTTTTCTGTGTGTTTTACATAGTCAGCCCATCTTTCTGGAGTAACAGTAGCAAGACTTTCACGCCACAGAGCAATGCAATGTTCTGTAGATCTCCCATCTCCTCCTACGTGGTTATTATAATAAACTTTGGCAATACCCCATACATGTTCGATGGGATTAAACATGCAATGGTATGGAGGTAAACGCAGCACTTTGTGTCCCATAGTTAATGCTAATTTATCTGCTACGTACGATTTTGGAGGTTTGTTTCTGTAACAAACAAATTTGATTAGTTATTGAATACTTATTTCTTTAATTACATACTGAGACACTTTTTGTAGCAGTTGAGGTTTCAATAGTTGTGGCTCCAAATTAATTTGATTTTCTGTCAGCCAATTTTGAATTGCAGCTTTTTTCCATGCAGAAGATGGTGTTTTATTTTCTAAAGTTGAATGATAAGGAGCATAACAATGATAGAGGGTCGTTTTAAATTCATCAACAGTCGATGTTCAAACCAATATTAAAAGTTTTCATTGTTCATTTCACCATGGTAGTCCCCAGATTGAGACGATGAAGAAAAAACAAGTTCAGCACCATCAATAAATCCATCTTCATTTCCAGCGTGAAGAATGATATATCTAACATACATAAAACATCTTATATTTCAAATAATTTTAGTTTATTTAAACTTACCTTTTCCCATTTGTTTTGGTAGTTTTAACACTTCGGACATCTTCATTTTGCCATGATCGACCGATAGTGCCATCTTGAAATATCCATGTTTCATCAAGAAATACAAATTGATATAGAGCATCATTTCTATTTTCGATATACGATCGTAAGAAATCTATGCGTTTAAATGCAATGTGACTCATTTCTAACGGACCTCTGCGAGGATTATCTTTCAACCATTTAAAGCCCAGTTTCTTCAATATTCTCCTGAGAGATGCTTCACTGCCCTTAAATATTTTTTTATCATTGAGTTTCGTGAGCAATGTTTTTAGAGTGATATGTTGTTCTAGAAAATAATAAAATTCAACGTTATACATTTACTGTTTCTAGGTATGTCAACTTACTTTGTCCATACATTTCATAAATTGTTTCACGAATAGTTGTTTCTGTAGAACTATCCACATCAGTAACAGGTTTTGAACGAGGATGTGTTTGTAGCGACCACAGCGCCACCTGCGGCACATCTCTACACCATTGCCACGCACCAAGCTCTAACTCCCTTCCACATCACACTCAGCCCCTCTACAAGATGGATGCCGGGGCTATATAAACGCATGCAGAGCAGCTCGAAGATCATTCCTTCCCCAGCCAGCTGCAAAGTTGGAACCTCCTAACCAAACCCAGCTGCAAAGTTGGACCTCCTCTCCAAAAGCCAGCCGCGAGGTTGGACTCCTAACCAAACCCAGCTGCAAAGTTGGACCTCCTCTCCAAAAGCCAGCCGCGAGGTTGGACTCCTAACCAAACCCAGCTGCAAAGTTGGACCTCCTCTTCAAAAGCCAGCCGCGAGGTTGGACTCCTAACCAAAGCCAGCCGAAAGGTCGGGATATCCTGGTTTCCACGTCCGTCAAACACCTACGACCACCCGGCTTCGTCGGGCACTGAAACGCGTCAGCAGAATACGCCGTGCCGTTTCACCGCTTCCCCCGACGCCATAAAAGAAGCCTGTTCGGTCAGAAGACGTCGCCCAGCACACGGCTTATCAACGACCACTCCGCCGAGGAATCCGGTTCAGCACGTCCTCCACCTGCAACCCTTGCACCAGGACAACTGCGAACGCATCCCCGTGGACATACCGTGCACATAACCACCAGGAGTTCTGACATATTAACATCCTTGTATTATTATTATTAATAAAGACATTTTGTTTGTGTTTGTGACAATCGATTGTTTGGCTAAAGAATACAACGCAACAGCCCCCAAATGTTTTCTTGGGACTGCATAATGCGTTACCAGCGTGCACATCAGCCAATATACGGTTAACTGTCCCCAAACTTAATTGTAGAGCTTCAGCAACACGCTATAAAAAAGGAATTTGCAATAATTTGTTTAAATTATATGCTGTTACATACTTCTCTGACTGAAGTCAACGGTAATAATGGTCCACCAAAATCACGTTCTCTTTCGAAATACGTAATTAAAGATGCTACCACTTCCTTCACCTCCCGACACAACGGTTTAGGCATTGTTAGTTTTAATAAAAACTATTACTAGCAAATTGTTAAACTCGTAAATAGGATTCAGTCGTAAAACTGTCGGACACACGAAACGGTTAACAAATTACTGAGGTTATGTGCGAATGTTTATGTTTACGCTTGGCAACATGGCGATATATTACCAACTTAATTTTCGTTCGCTTACGGTATTCTACACGAATATCCATTATTTTAAGGTGGTATGAGTTTTCGTCATTGATGACGTATTACTCTAAGACGGTGAATTTTCCGTAATCGTAACAATGAACATTGGTGGGCTGATACGAATCCGCATCAGGTACTTGATAATCACTGTAAGGAATTAGATATTTAATCCGGTTAAAATTCTATAAAGCGGCAACGTGTTTTTCTACCGCGTAGCGTGCGGTCTTATAGGATTCAGCGACCCGATCCGCGTGCCCCTAGAGAATGTGTAATCGGAGCTAGATCGTCACACAAAACGTCACGCTATCGCAGCTGGAGCGGGTCAGCCGAGAGTGTGTATTGGTTGAAAATCGAAAAGAGGCGAAGACGAATAACGTCACACTGCTTTAGACGTTCGTGAACGGGGGAAATATTACAAATTATGGGACATGGCCAGCAACATTAACATTCACTGACGTGTATGTATGGCCGTGTCAATTCGCCTAAAAATCGGTTCCGGAAAGCATGCCGTGGAGTACTCCCCTCAGCGCTCTCTATTAAAGATACTACAGAACTACTGACAGTAACGTAATGGCAACTGCAATTACTTAAAAACTCACAAGAGGCGCTGAGTGGAGTACCGTCAAAATTTTTAAAAGTCGAATTGAAACGGCCATACATACACGTCAGTGAATGTTAATGGAGTTGGCCATGTATGGGAATATACATATATTTCTTACTATGGCTCAAGTATAGAATTATTAACGTTAATTATAACAAACTTTTTTAATTGTCGATGATAAAGTTGCTGCGTTTTGATGTCAGAACGTCTTTAAACTTTGAAAAAGATCTTTCGACATCACAACTGCTAAGTGGTGGATGATCAAAATAGCTTTTGAATTGTGCATATTTGTTTCCAGGATCAATATTATCAGAAGCAAACTGTTGTAATATATATAAATCCGGATTTTTACCAAAAACTGAATTAACTTTTTCTCCTAAACGTTGTCCAAATTCATCAGGAATGGATTGTAAAGTATGAAGAAGTAAATTTGATGTTATAAGACCATCTTTCAAAGACACGTTTTGTGTTTCAAAATATTTTATATTATTTGGTAACTGTTTAAAATGATTGTATATATAGGATAACTGATTTCGGAAAAGAAGATTCTGAAGCATACTTTTACATTGTATGATGCTCGTGCATCATTATTTAAAGAAAAAATTATATCAGTTATTTGCGTTAAATTTTCGAAATAAAGGAAAGCTGGTTGTAACCAAATGCCCCAACGTGTAATAACGGGTTGTGGAGGTAATGGGAGGTCAGAATATTTTGTTTTATATAAACGCACTCGTTGAGGAGCTTTTAAGAAAATTTTTTTTGCTGAACTTATTAATTTATCCACTTCCGAAAATTCATCTTGAATATATTCTGAAATCCGATGTAATGCATGCGCCAGACAAGTTATATGTAACATGTGAGGATATTGTTGTTTTAATATTTTCCCAGTTTTGATCATATAAGGCACAGCATCACTGATAAATAAAAGTACTTTTTTTTTTTTCTTCATTTTTGCTATTTCATAAATATTGTCAAGACTATCATTAATAATTTGACTTACAATCTCTGCATTAACATGGTCTTTTATTTTATATGCAATTAAATAGGGCTGATAAGGAAGTGTCGGGTGTAATGTACCAACTACCACATTTATTGCACATCGACCTAAAATGTCTACAGTCTCATCTGCAGACACCCATATAAAATTATCAGAAATAGCTGTTTTAATTTCGTTCATTACTTTTTTATGACATCTGGGTACGTATAGTTTGCGTAATGTTGATTCATCAGGAATATTGCGATTTGTATATTTGTGTAAAAATGTATTTAAAACAGGATTTTTCAGTTTAATCAGAGGTATATTAGCGGCTACAAAAGCCTCACATAAGTCTGTATAAAAATTGTCGGCAGGTTCAGCATGCTGTGCCCCTTTGTGCATTTTGGTATTTACATGTTGACTTATCTGTGACTGTTGTTTGCATTGCACATTTATTTTGCAATAATTGCAGTATATTACAATAGGAGATACTGGAGTAAAGCAATCATACTTGGATATCCACTGTGATATTTCTAAAAGAGATGACTGCGGATAATCTGGAGATGCCATTTTCTGGTATGTGTAGTAAATGGAAAACAACAAAGATAATAAATAAAACATAAACTGTAGATCTTCAAAAATAATAAATAAAAATTTCTCCTTAAAAAAACCTCAAATTCAAAATAATTCGGAAATATAACATAAATTATGAAACTTTGGAAAGATCTATTTAAAATAAAAAATAAACTTGAATTCTTAAAAACGGTGAAATTAAATTAATCCTTTCTTAAACTAATTGTTTAAATTAAAGCTGGTTCTTGTCCGATGAAAATTGTATCACAAACTCTTTTAAACGGACACTAAATGGCGCACAAACACTTAACTGACGAAGCTGTCGAACGACTGCGAAACGTTAAGTGTTTGTGCGCCATTTAGTGTCCGTTTAAAAGAGTTTGTGATATAATTGTTTAAAATAAAAAAAAAAAAACTTGAATTCTTAAAAAAAGTGAAATTAAAATAATCCCTCCTTAAACGAATAACTGATCATGAATACCTAATGATAACAAGAATATGTTCGAGTCGTTTTGAACTTCTTTCAGTATCTGCTAATACAATGAATCAATTCAACACTGCGTTATGCGATTTCCGAGACTCTTGGCTGTATCGATGTACGGCACCCGTTGCTCACCCAGTTGCGCGCCGCTGATATAGTTCCCGCGAAATATCCAATTCCTTACACTGTTGATAATAGAATTCTTAAAGGCAGATATGGTTTCAATGTATGGTGTGCACTAATGGGAAATCGTGTTGTAGCCTATCATATTTATCGAGAAAATTTAAATTTCGCACAGTATTTACGTATTTTAGAAATTCACATTGAAGAGCTTATTGGCAACATGCCATTAAACGAGAGACGAAATTTGGAAATTTGTGTTTCCAACATGACGGACGCCGAGTTCACACGGCTAGATGTGCTACAAATTTTTTGAACGCAAATTTTGGCAATAACTGGCTCGGAGCGAATGGACCAAACAAGGACCGCCTAGGTCGCCCGACCTAACGCCCTTACATTTCTTGTTGTGGGGACACATTAAAAATAAATTGTATACGATGCAACATAATAATATTCACGATTTAATGCAAAATTTTGAAATTTGTTTGAATTCTGTATCAAATATACATATTTACAACGCTGTGAGGAGGCTTAGAAGACGATGTCAATTATGTTTAGAAAACAATGGACGGCAATTCGAAAATTTAATTTAATAAGTGTTTAGTTTGTTTGTATGTATTTTATCAATTTTTGTTTGTTTAATAAAATATGATTCATCTACACGAGAAATTTTATTTATTTAATAGCATTTTCGACTGACTGCTGTAAAGTACTCTCCCAGTATGTCCATCTTATTTTAAACCTCGTGTAATAATAAGGCATGAATATACTCTCAGGATGCGTTCGACATTACGCTCGAGGCACGCTCTGAGCAGAAGTGTGATCCCTCACGAACGAATGCGTCTCAGTGCATGTAAGAATGAGATAAAGAAACACTCCGAGCGCTTCAAACGTAATGTCGAATGCACCTTCAGAGTGCTCTGGAGCAGTCAGTAGAAAACGCTATTAGATAATATTATATTTCAGCCTATCACGCGCGGTCTGACAAAAACAATTGTCGGCACAGCCTACTAAGAACATAATACACCCAAGAAAAATAAAAAAGGCGGTTTATTGTATTAATTGTAAGAAATAAACCCAACAAAGTATATATTTTTGAAAACAGAAAAAAATTCTCTATTTAATGATGGCATTCCCTATTATGATTTCCATTTAAAAAAATATAACTTTATGTTGTAACTCGAGAATTTTATTAAATATCAAAAAAACAACTACACCACTGAATTGTAATAACTATCTAATAAAGATTGTGTTAATAAAGTAACAAAGACTAATAAAGTACTCTCTACGCTAGTAACTAAAAAAAATATATTACTACTACTCAATATTACAAAAATTAATCTAGTTTACGCTTAATAAAGATATCTTGATCATATTTATTTGCATTTTTGCACATTTGATATATAGGGCTACGTACCATTACATTTGTTCTGCTCCTAGTGAGATAAAAAGTACAACTACTTCTTGATGACATACGCGGCACATTAAAGAAGATGTGCTCCAATAAATAAGAGCATTCAATTTCATTATGGATTAATTTACACGGAAAACTAGCACTATTTATATTTCTCCGAGATTGTAAGGATTGCATATCATGACAGCTTAACAAATAATGATAGTCAATATTCCTTTCTGGATAAAAACCTATTTTCTTGAAGCTGGCGTATTTCAAAAAGCGTTTTTGAATCCGTTCTATTTGCAGCTGATGACAAATATACATAGGCTGCCAAACAAGAGAAGCATATTCTAATTTACTACGAACAAGTGCGAAATAAAGGCAATAAGCAGTGTTAACGTCGCAAAAATGTTTGGTATTGCGTATGACGAAGTCTAAAGTTTTTGAAGCGGACTGACAAATTGATGAAATGTGATCAATAAAATTAAGACGACTATCAAATGTAACTCCCAGGTCCTTGAAAGATGAAACCGATAATAGTTGTTGGTGGAGAATGTTATAATCGAATTCAATCCACTGTTTTTTTCTACTAAATCGCATCACAACGCATTTATCAACGTTTAATTGTAATTTGTTTACCTGACACCACTGTTCGACCATGTTTATATTAGATTGCAGATGTAATGCATCATTGAGATTATGCACTTGGCAATAAACCTTCAAATCATCAGCATACGTTAAAGCTGAACACGTGAATCTATCAAGTAAATCGTTTAAGAATATTAAAAATAACAATGGTCCCAAATTTGACCCTTGTGGAATACCAGATGTAGAAATAAATTCAGTAGATCTAAATCCATTGTATTGAACATAGTTTTTCCTACCCGACAGATAAGATTTCATAAGTTGTAACAAGTTAGGACTAAGTCCGAAGGACATAAGCTTGCTTAACAAAATACTGTGATCGATCTTATCGAATGCCTTAGAGAAGTCCGTATATATGACATCCAACTGTGTAGAGGAATCCAATGCAGAGCTAATATCTTGTGTGATACACGTTAAATTTGTCACTGTTGACCTGCCTTTTACGAAACCATGCTGCAACGGCGATAATTTTGAGCAAATGCCATTATAAATTTTGTCATAAATAATTTGTTCAAACAATTTTGAAAAGTTGCATAGGATGGAAATGGGCCTATAGTTACGAATTTCAGAGCAGTCTCCTTTCTTGAAGACAGGAGTGATGGTTGCAGTTTTCCAGATAGACGGGAATGTATTACATCTCAGGATCAAATTAAACAGTTTATTTAAGGGCTCGACTAGAACGTAACGGCAGTCTTTTATTAAGAACGAGGGGATTTGGTCATTACCAGCTGTTTGTTCGTTTTTTAATCTTGATATGCTTTTTAAAATATCTTCGTTGGTAATGCTAGAAATAAATAACAAGTCATTATAATCATTGACCAGAGTATTGTTATTAGTTGCCGAACTCGCAATCGGCAAATAGACGTTCGAGAATGCGTCAGCAAAAGCATTCACAATGTCATTGGGATCACTGTATTGACGATTACCATTATGCATAATTGAGGGAATGCGAGAAGAACCTTTTTTACATTGCACATATCGTCAAAAGGACTTGGGGTCGGACTTCAATTGAGATTCAGTTTGTGAAATATATGTTTTATAAGCAGCATTAATTTGTTTTTTTATAATGCGTCTCAGTCTGCTAAATTCGTTGTAGAAACACATTCTCTTAGTAGATTTCCATTTGCAATGGTAGTATTGCTTAAGCTTAAAGTTTCGCTTTATCTCGGAAGTAATCCAAGGCGTAAACATGGTGTGTGATGAGGATGAGTTACTGTATATTGGAACAGCTCTGTTTAGTAAAAAGTACAGGGTTTCATAAAATGTAGTAACACAATCATCAATATTTTCATAGTGTCTTAAAGAGGACCAGTCAGTTGAACATAATTCATCATATAATATTGCGTAATTTGCCGTTCTAAAATTATAGCGTATATTATTATTAGATGGAAACTGCACTTTACCATCTGAATTTGATACACTTACATGTACAGCAAGAGCTGGATGATACACGTCTTCAGGAACTATAGGCGACTGATCACGCTGAACAAGTACATTTGAGCAAGCATTAGAGAAAATCAAATCCAGTAATACACCATGATTATTTAGGATATTATTGTACTGATGTAAATCAAGTATAGCAGAAAAATTGTTTAAAATTTCTCGTTTAGAGTTACCAGATATATTACTGACGTAATGGGGTGTGTTGAAATCACCCACAATTATAAGTGGATAATCCATGATAAACACTTCTAAAAAACGCGTTCAAATCATCGTTACAAATATTTGGAGGAATATATAGCGCTACAATATAAACAGTAAAAGAGGATATAGCACATTTGCAAATAATTACATCAATTAATGGAAAAATAGCATCAAACTGTGAGGTATTTAGTAATTCAAAACGTAGGTTTTTGCGAAAAGCAATCAAAACGCCACCACCTCTGCTCCGATCAACGAGATTATATTTCCTATCCCGACGAAATACTGAATAATGGGCTGAAAACAGTTCACTATCATGTACAGAGTCGTTGAGCCATGTTTCAGATAATATAACAATGTCGTAATCACAAGCAGATACATTAGCATAGAACGTATGCGTTTTGCTGCGAAGACCGCGAGTGTTCTGATAATAAACACTAATAACGTTTTCCTGGGTATTTCTGTTGGGCAGTATTAGTTTTCCGGATTAGTTTTAACTATCGTCGGGATTCCAGACTTATATCTTATTCTTAAATCAACTTCACCGCCAGAAATTCGCTGTTGCAGTTCAGTTTTTACAACACGATACAATTCAGATTGCATGGGGGTGCGATCACATGATAATGAAATATTTGACCAAGTAGAGTTCTTCAGTTTTTTGCCATTACGCAATGCTAAATGAACACTCTCTTTCGAGTTCAAACGGATCTTGATGGGTCGGCGATGATCATCTCTGGAAGCATCAAATTTACCCAAGCGTACTGCTGTAGAAGCAGTAGCCTTGACATTTAAAAATGTTAGCACATTATTAGCTAGCACGAGATCTAATTCAGATTGTTGGTTTTTGGATTGGGCATCAACGGATTCTGTATTACCGTAGATAATTAAATTATATTTGCGCTTCTCTCTCTGAGATATCTCCTGAATAATTTTTTCGGTTTCAAGTAATGGGTTGGATGGAGCAGGAGTAGAAAGCAAAGTAGATTTTAATATGGAAATTTCATCTTGTAGAGCAATTATCACAGCTTTTAAACTGTTTGTATCGCTACTTACTGTTTTACAATGGGCACAAGACCAGGTTATGGAAGAATCCGAATTTGCCTTGCAATAGAGCTGCTAACGCCTACGCAGTCGATTATATAATTTCTCATACACAACAACAATTCAAAATTCGGTGTGCCTCAGATTCTTTACCACAACAAGTGCAAATTACCATCCTGAATAGCGCGAGCAGAAAAGCAAAAAGGAAATAGGAAGTGAATGCGGGAAAAAGACTCTTATGCACCAGCGGGATCCGTCGTGGTAACTGACCACAGAAAGACGGGCTAGACCACGGACCCATGAGGGATGCAGGCTGAGAGATATAACAAAGGAAAAAACAGCTGTATGAAATTCTATGTCAATATCAACGGAAAAGAACTCGATGCCAGGAAAAAATCAACGAGAGTTTCAAAAACTTACGTTACCAATAGCGAGCGGTCGGTTGCTGATATAAACTGCATTTATCATCAGTTAAATTGATGCTAATTGATCCGAGAAAACAGCATTCGGGAGCTTCACGAGTTGCCGATCTAGTCATAAGTTTTTATTACACTTCTGTTGACTGCAAACAATTGTAATAATGATACTATGTGTTTTTTTAAAATGCCATAAGGGGTGGCTGTGGAAAAGAAAATTCATGTCTTAGCTCCATTCATTTACTTGAAATTTTCAGATTTGGCATGTGTTAGATGCCAAGCTACGACATGAGTTTTAATTTTCATGGCCAACATTTATGACATTTAAAAAAAATACAATGTACAATAGGTTTAGACTTACAGTAAGTTCTTGGTAAGACGGATAAATCAGCTCCCGTGTCGATTAAAAATTGTAAACCAGATGATTTATCAGTTACAAGTAGACGGTTAGATACACCACAAACCTCATTGCCCGCCAATAATGAAGGGTTCACTCGTTTCCCAAAAAATTACAAGGTTTTTGACACCTTTTCGCACGTATGCCAAACTTGTCATGATACCAACTAAAATTTTTTTCTCTTGTTGTTCGACGAGCGCCTCTGCTCCGAGAGTTGGACCCGTACGGGTATCTGCTTCCACTTCGACCAACCTGTGATACCTCCTGTGATAATTGATCTACTTGAACTTTAAGTTCGTTTACACACTTAGTTAAAACTTGAATGTTTGTTGTTTCTTTGGATGCATCTAAACCAGAAATTCGTTTCACGAATTTTATCTCCCATGATTGCTAAATTTTCCAAAGAACCACTGCTGGCCGTTAAAATTGCTCTTATGTAATGGCAGACGTTGCAACCATAAAGACTTTAGTACCTCGTCGTTGATTTGCTTAGCTGATAATTCCTTCATTTCACGTAATAAATGACTTGATTTTTTATCCCCAAGATCTAACTCTGTTAATAATTTCTGAAGTCTCTTCTCCTCAGAGTCTGCGAAACAATCTACTAATCTTTTCTTGAGAGTTGCATATATGTCATCCCTAGGAGGATTCAAAATAATGTCACTCAATTGCTGTAACACATCGCTTTCAATTGCAGCCACTACATAATGATACTTAGTTTCTTCTGAACTGATGCTAGCCGTGATAAATTGACTCTACTTGACAGAACCATAATGGCGGATTTGCTTTCAAAAACGGTGGCAATTTAACAGAAACTCTTGCAATTTCTGACTTGTTTAATTCTCCTCGTTCGGATGTCATTTTGGATCGCGTCGGGATTCACCAATTGTAACGTTCTAATAACTGAGCTGCTTATATTGTAATTAATTAAATTTATTATTTTTAACATTCGTTATCACAAAAACATCAGTCGTAAGTCTAAAATAAATTTCATTTTTTAAACAAAATATTTTCAAAGCAACGCTACATTTCCGTAGTAATATGAACAGCAATGTTTCATATTGTAATCATTCATCGACACCAGCCGGCGTCAGACTGTCTCTTGCGTCACAGCCATCTAGTCGACGCACCTTAGGCGACAGTCGAGAAAATGCTGCCGGCAGAATTAACTAGATCAGACAGCCCGCCGCGATCCAGGCCATTCTCGAAGAGAGAGCCCGGTTTATAAAAGCACGCGGCCGGTAAATGGAAGATAGTTCAGCGTTGGACGGTACGGCATAAAATTTCGGTAAACGTTCGCTCGGTTGTTAGAAATAAATCAGACATATGGCGGATTTCACCAACTTAAATTTATTCATCCGTTAAAAGTAAACGTTACCATGGTTACATGTGTTGAAGGTATAGGAATAATAATTCTTATTCGATGATTAAAGTTAAGTGACGTTGGTGAAATCCAGCAATAAGCTTGTAAATAAATTATTGTAAGTTATAAATAAATTAGTGTTACTTTTGTTTTAAAATAAAAATTAATAGAACCCGTAAAATCGTTACATTGGTGTTAGGTGTGGGGTTCGTGAAAATAAATAAACAATTAAAATTGAATTAAATTTAAACAAATTATTAAACAAAGTGCAGTGTCGGAAAAAAACAATGGCTTCAAAGAAATCGATTTTGCAACAAAAAATACTTCACCAAGCGCTACTAGAAGCAGGAGAGGACCCGGAAACCTTTCTTTTTGAAATCTCGAGCGGACATGCAGATTTAAGTAAAATATTAGACGAGAAATTTCGACAACAATCTGGAAATTTCAAAGATGAATTGCTGGAACAATCCAGAAGTTTAGATGAAAAATTTCGAGAACAATTTGGAAATTTGGAAGATAAATGAAAGGAGCAATCCAAAAGCTTCAAAGATGAATTACAAAATAAATTGCTGGAACAATCCGGAAATTTGAAAAGCGATCTTGGAAATTTGAAAGACGATCTAGATAAATTAATGGAATATTCTAGAAACACGGAAGAAAACGTGAAAATTTTAGAAGAGAAACTTGAAAATAAATTAATACAACAGTCGACAAATCTGGAAACTAAATTGCTGGAACAATCTAGAGACTTAGACGAGAAACTTTTAGAACAATCAAAAGGGCTCGAAGATAAACTAGTGGTAAAAATATCAGAAGAGACAAGGAATCTGCAGGAAAATGTTGAGGAAATACAATTCCAGCAGGATAACAAAATTAAGAATATCGAGCAAATCATGGCAGGGTTGCGAATGTTCGGGGATCCATCACCAGCAGAAATACTAGAAAACAATGAGGCCCAAACTGTGGTAGGACCAGCGGAAATTTCTAAATTGAAAATAAAACCATCGACGTTCGATTGGAAGTCATCTTGACCTAACTATTTTAAACAGTTCGAAGCGGCAGCAAAGGCAAACAGATGGACGGCCAGTGAAAAAGCCACTTCGTTAATTGTGGCCTTGAGGGGGGACGCTAGCGATGTGCTACAAATGATGCCGGCAGAGGAACAAGAAGATTTCCACAAGCTGGTGAACAGCCTGGAGATGCGTTATGGCCAGGCGCATCTGACCGAGGTGTACCATGCGCAGCTAAGAAACCGATGCCAGAAATCCGGAGAGAGTCTTCAGGAATTCGAGGCTGATGTAGCGCGCCTAGCCCGGTTGGCATATTCTGCTGCGCCTGATGAATTCCTGCAATGTTTGACGATGCAGACCTTCGTAGATGGAACCGTAACCCGGAAAATCAGCAGGCATTGAGAATGGCCCACCCCAAGACATTCAAGAACGCATTGGCCTACGCCTTGGAATACGAAGCGGCGAAGCGAGTCTCAAGAGGGCACGTCAAGGTACGAGCTGCCATGGACTCCCATGAAGAAGAACCCGCCCGCGTCCACGTGCGATCTGCTGCAGAGGAGCGGCCCAAGGATTATACCACCACGGAGGATATTCGCCGCATCGTGGAACAAGTCCTAAGGCAGAAGAATCCGCTGGTATGTTGGAATTGCCAAGAAGAGGGACATGTTCGCAAGCGAGGTCCCAAGGCCAGGCAGGATCCTCCACGAAGGAAGCCACAGGGAAACTAAGCCGGGTCGGTGCAAAGGGGCAAACGTCGACCCGTATTCAAAGGCCCCCAAAGACAAAAGCTACAAAAGTAATAGCCCTGCGGCGATTAACCAGCAGTGTCCTCGTGGATGCCACCATTGATGACATCCCTCACACCATGTTATTGGATACGGGTGCGACGAAGACTATCTTGAGGCCCGACGTTATCAAGTCATCAAGACGCACCGAGCCGACTAAATGGAGACTGAGGACAGCAACCGGAACATCAGCGATTGTCCATGGTGAAGTAGAGGTGACCATTACCAAAAACAGTTTTTTTTATAATTTTCAGAAAAAGATTGCATGCAAAAAGATAATTTTTGATGTAATGTTTTAACCTTAATAAAATAAATATTATAAACAATCTCATCTATTTATTTATTTGATTATTCACTATTTTTTAAGAAGTCATGGAGCAAAGTTTTCAAAATATTTGAACGCTCCAGGGTCCTTAAAATTATTAAATATTATTTATCATGAAACGCAGCGAATATGTTGTGTTTACAGCAGCATCGCTACACTCTAGCTGTCAAGCGAGGATCAAAGATGGCGGATGAGAATACTTATACTTATAGTGCCTTAGTAAAAGTTGCTTAATTACATGCCCTTTACTAGTTCTGAAAGTTAAGAACAATTTTTCTGAGACAACCTGCATATCCATGTTTTTTCATATCTTCTGCTATCTCATTCCACAATTTACTTCTACTTTTCTTGCCTCCTGTAAATTTCCCTTCTCTTTCTAACCGTAGTGTAAATAGCATTTTAATTTCCTGATTTGTCCACTTTTCTGTTACTTCTGAAGAAGCAGAATTAGTGTTTTTGATGTCTGAATAGGTATGTTTCGGATATATTTTTTCCAATTATCGTTGTGCTGCTTAATTATCTATAATTATAACCACACTTTTTAAGTATTCATTGAGCGTGTTTTTTAATTACTCGAACAGCCGTTTGAGCGTTCGAGTAGACGAAAAAGCGTTTTTTTAATTATATTCGAGCAACGAAAATAGCGTTCGAAAAATCCACAAACTGTTCGAGCTAAGCGTTCAAGCTCCGCTAGCATGCACCAAGTGCCGAGGTACTGCAGTAAAGTAGAACAGTGAACATAATCTAACAACATCATGTTTTTATGTTATGTACAGCAAGCTCTAACTGATCGTTTTTTTAAGCATTTTTTAATTGTAGAATCGAGCAAGTTCTCGAACTATCGGACAGCTTGTTCGAACAGATTTGCCTCGAGGAATTGGTGCATTTAGAAAACACGCCCATTGAATTCGAATTTTGCACTTACGTCCCATTTAGTATTTCATTAGCGGTCGTTATCAAAAATCACGGACACCTCATTGCCGTTATCATTTAAAATCAGCTCAATTAAGCCGTTACTTTCTGCAGTCTCTTTGTCGCGTCGCCTCGTTTGGCCGTGGCTGTCAGCTGTCCCTCGCTGGTCACGAACGTTGAACGTCAAGCGTACTTGTGCAGTTCATATTCAAACGCTGCAGAAAATTATTCATCGCTTAAGTTTTTAAGCTGCATAGTAAGTAAAGGCGTGGCGATAAACTGTTACATTACAACTTAAAATGTAAAGAAACGCTTTTGATTTAATCCCTGCAACGGATGAACTAATCCCGAATAAAAAACGGGCCCTTTTATTTTAATAATTTCCAGAAAAATGAAATAAAAATTTGCCCATTTATTGATTAATTTATCAACTAAATCTAATAACGTTTACAATTACTACTTTCTCTAAATTTTCGGGAGTAAACAAGGTCCTTTTGCAAGCAAAATATCTATAAATTGTAAAAAGGTTCTCTCAATGTCACAGCTTGTCAGTGGCACTGCTACCTACCTGTAGGTTTGCAAATTTTGTGCGACGTGTCTTAAGTCTCCACACCGCTCGGCATAGCTCGTGGAGAAGGGAGGGTTCGACGAAACCCCAATGCAAAAGGTGGGCAAAAATGATTTAAAATAAAACGCACCAGCTGAGCACACTTGTTTATATTTAACTTGCTCAAAGAACTTCAAATAACGAACATTTAACAACGGAACATAAATGAAAAAGTAACACATTAAAATAAATCCGTACCACAGATCTGTGCTTCGGTCACACGTACGGTACAAATCTTAACACAACGACTCCGCCACTATAATTTATTCAACAACGACTCCGTAAAGATAATAATAAACTAAAGTTATCCCGACCTTCGTATCCACTCAGAAGATCCAGCGTCCATTGTAGGTCACTGTCAAACGTCAACAAACCCGGAGCGTCCACCCGCGGTGAATCGCAGAGTTAGTCAAGGGGTGGCCAAACCGCCACGGTCGCGTCGTATTCCCGGACGAGTCCACTCCTCCAAGGTAAGGCGGGTAAACCGGCTCACAAAGTCCCTGCTTGATACGGGAATCTGGGCCTCAGACAAGAAGTCCGGAACCGAGCTACCACCGGGATTAACTAGCAGTCCAATTAAAGTCGAAGTAGAATATAATAATAATAATAATAATAATATTTATTTCATATAAAGTAGCAGCACTCTGCACAATTTAAATATGTGATAACATATAATTGTGATCGAACCAACACCCGTGCAATCCAGATCAATCAATAATTATCCTTATTCTAAAGTAAATTAATTAAAACTTAAAAAAACAAACAAGAGGTGCACCTAGGCAAGCGCCTGTCTTGTGCACCTAATATAGAAATATAATTTAACTATACTAAAACTAAAACTAAACTAAACTAATGCATTCACGCATACTTGTACTTTAATGTAGAGTCATGATGGCTGGCAAGAGAAAATGTAAGTAAATTAATGATATACCGAGAAATGTTTATATGATTAAAGAAATTCTTTTAAAATTATTCTAAATTTATTTAAATTTTCTGAGACATATTTCTTCAAGGTTTTTGCAAAGATGGCGTCTTTTGTGATAGACAATATATCTGTGGGGACAATGTTGTAAAGCCTAATTCCTAAATGAAAGACAGATCTTACAGTATTTGAAGTTTTATTTCCGGCTACACGGTAATGACTTTTTATTCTAGTATTATGATCATGAGGAGGAAGCAATTGATGATGTTTATTCTTATGTATGTATTTAATACTTTGCACAATATATAAGCTTCTTATATCTAATATGTTAAACTTCCGGAATAGTAACTCCGAAGGATAAAAAATAGAAATCTTACCCATAATTTTGATGATAGAACTTTTGCGCTACCTCACATGGCATTATAGCATTTGTATGAGCACCGCCCCAGACCACTATACCGTACCGCAGAATTGATTCTACTATTGAATTATAAAAAATTTTCATTGATTTAGCTTCTAATAAATTACGGAGATTGTAAAAATGTGGTAACAATGATCTTAAACGTTTAGTTTAGCAAATGTTGTTTCCATTTAAGATATTCATCAATTTCGATGCCCAGATATTTAGTACTGTGAACTGATTCTATACCAACACAAGAGCATGGAGCTACTGGATTGCAATTATCAGTGTGCAATATAAATTTATGAAAAGATGAATCAGATTTCACTTCGTTTGAACGTAATAAATTTAGTTTTTGAAGATTTAACGATAATTTATTTGCATCTAGGTATTTTTAACTATTCCAAGTGAGTGTGACATGTTTTGTTCTACCTCTAACCACGTATCGCCTGTAAAAAATATAGCCGTATCATCCGCAAAAGATATTATATTCGCATTTAATCGCAAAACTAAGTAAGTCATTCATATAAACAAGGAATAAAATAGGACCCAGAACTGTTCCTTGAGGATTCCCATTTGAACTAATTTTCTGTCGCTTATGTCATTTTTATTTTAACTACCTGTTGCCTATTTTGTAAATAATTTGTAAATAGTTTAAAGAGAGTGCCCTCTGATACCATTTGACTCAATTTTTTTAACAAATTGGGTGTGACACAGTATCAAATGCTTTAGCTAAATCTAAGAATAAAGTAGCACAAGGTTTGTTTTTCCAAATGAATGTAGTATAAATTGGTATAGTTTACAAATCGCGCTTTCCGTGTTGTTACCTGTACGAAATCAAATTGATTTTCATGGATAATACTATTTTCATTGAAAAAACCGATCAGTTGTTCTTTTATACATTTTTCAAACAGTTTGGCAACGTTACTTAACAGGGAAATAGGTCGATAATTGTTAATCCTACTCTTGTCTCCACATTTGAAAACTGGCACAACTACGGCTTCCTTCATTCCATCAGGTACTGTAGCCTTTTCAATTATGTAATTAAACATGTAGACTAAGGTCTCTACCAAAAACATGTGGCAGTTTTTTAGTACCTCCGCTGGAATACCGTCTGGGCCCATTGAGCAGTGTGTTCTTAATGACCATATTGCAGAAATGACATGGCAGTTCCTGACTGGTGACAAAAAGAGTGAATTACAATTATCGGAGGAGGCAAGGCTAGGGTTACAATGAGAATTAGGAATTTGCGCATTCATAATTTCCCCAATATTAATAAAATAATTATTAAAGATATTAGCTTTTCCTTTATCTGATGTAATTAATTCATCATTTTCATCATGTATATCTATATCAACATCGTCCACATTTTTGTTAGTCGCACATTTAATGACTTCTCATATTTTCTTGACGTCATCTTTACAATTTTCAAGTTTATTCTTGTAATACTGCTCCCTGGTAAATTTTATCAACGAATTTAATTTATTCCTATAACTTTTTATATCTATTCGAAGATCTTGATCATTTAGGTTTTTGCTTATTTTCTTTTTGAGTTTATCTCTTATGTTGATAGAATTAACCAGTCCAGCAGTAATCCAAGGTTTAATTTTATTAGATTTGCTTTTAATGAATTTTTCTTGGCGAGCCAAATTGATAAAATTTTGCAACTTTTGAATAAATTTACTATACATCTTATTAACATTTTCCTCCGCAGTAACATCATTCCATGATGTAGTAGATAAAAGCTCATTTAGCTTCGAAAAATTAATTTTTGTAGCAATATTTTGTTTTGTAGTCGCAGATTTATAAAGCTTACCCAATCTTATATTCATACCAACCGCAAAGTGATCCGTAACACTAGATTCTATAACAAATGGGAAAGATAATTGCTTGTAGGACCCTTTTATAAAGATATGATCTAGACAAGTTTCGGACTCATTTTGTACTCGGGTAGGTTTGTTAATCTGAGATATGAAACCGTGTGAAACTAACGTTGTAAGGTATTGTTCCACGTTGTTATCATCGTGTTTTAAAATATCTAAATTTATGTCCCACAGAGCAATTCAATCTTTTCGTTTACATTTTGAAGATATATATCAACGTCTCTTAAAAATGAATAGATATTTGAGCTGGTGGTCTATAGAAAGCGCTTATACCGATTTTTCATATTTTGTAGTCGTATGACAACACGAATACCACTAACTTGTGTCAATTGTATAATCTTTGATTCAAAGCATAAATTATTTTTATATATAAAAAGCGTGCCATCTGACTTATTAAATTCTGCAGCATTGTATATCAGCGTGTACCCGTGAATATTATATGCGTCTGTGTTTTATATTCCACGTTTCTGTTAAAACTATACAATCATATAAAAATGTTACCAAAAGACTGTAAATATACCAACAACTCATTAAAATTACCTTGTAGACTCGAATATTTGAGACAAAAGTGAGTTTCAAATTATTGCATGTATCTGTGTTATTAAAATTGTTGGAGTAGTCCTGGGCGCCCTGGAATACATGGGTGTCGTTCGATCATCCAGACCATCTATAATATTAAACATCAGCTGTAGTCACAGCTACCAATTCCATACTTAATATTTATCCAAACCGAAAATAATGGTAGATACAATTTATAACTAACTTCATGCAAAGACATAAACTGAAAATAACTGAAACTGAAATAGTTAAATCCAAGACATGATAGAAAATGAGGAAGTGCAAGTAGAAAAACTAAAAATAACAAATAACATAACTTGTCAACAGGTTGACGGAGCAACTACCTATTATACATGAAAGGTGAAATTTTGGAAATAAAACTTACAATTCCTTTAAAAAGATATTACGCAATTATAAATATTGGCGGAAATAAAATAAAAAAAAGAAAAAAAAAAAAATAAGTGTAAGTAATTACGACGTCGCTCCTTTTTAGTCTTCTGATTGTCTCCTCAGTCTACTCATATTCCGTCGGTGATGAATCCTCTTGTAAACTGGACGCGATGTATCTTTTCGGAACATCATTTCCATCCTTGAAAAATACACTACCATCTCGAGTCCACGTTTTCTTCCAACCATATTTTATTGAGCACTCTCTGTACAAATTTATTCTAATCCTGGTTAGATCTTCTTTTACGACTACTTTTGAACCTCGTAATTTTGTCTTCGCTCCGTAAATTTTTGCACGGTCCTTGTAGTTTAAAAACTTGACTATTATTGCTCTTGTTTTATCAAGTGACTTTTTTCCTGTGCGATGGACACGCTCTATTTCAATGGGATCCAAAATTTCCAGTCTATTGATGATGAGATCTCGTATTATTTCTTCTGGGTTTTCGCCTTCTGTTTCTTTGATTCCGAAAAAACGCAGGTTGTTGCGCCTTGTATATTGTTCAAGGCTATCATTTCTAGACTTTAATTCATTATTTTCAGTATGTAATTGCTTGATATCTCGTTTTAAGCCAGTTACTTCCTTACTCAATTTATCAGTAGCTAACGTAATCATATTGTTAATTTCTAAGCTTAGCGCCTTGACCATTGATTTAATGAAAGTATCTTTTTGCGTTGCTTCTAGCAAAATTTTTTCAATGTTTACACGATTTTGGTCTCGCGTTTCTGGAGGCATTTTTAATAATGTTTAAATACCTGAGTTTTTCCACTGCACACAAATAACTGCTCAATTTAACTTGATATAGAAACTGGTAGATGCACGCCGGACACGTCTACTCTCGAACACTCTCCATTAGTGAATGCAGCGGTACTTGAAGTATAACGTGAATCGGAGTCAAAATTAAAACTTGGAGGTTAAAGCTGAACTTGACTTTAACTTGGATTTAAAGCCTGGGGAAAAGAAAAACGTGTTCCAGAGAGGGGTCGCTAAAAGAACAGCCAAAACCATACCTGTTCCCTTGCTCGGGGTAGGCCTTTGAGAAACCGCTTTGAAACAGCTTGTGGGTCACTCGGCGTGCTTTAACAAATCACGTTTCTAATTTCAGCCACATTCACAGTGGGAAATTAACCTGCACTAACTGTAGGCTTGCACGAAAACAATCGACCGCACAGCCCGAGGACCGTCAAGATACTCGCTAGCAAGCAACCGCGCCCTGCTCCATCACATGCTCTGGCAGACGGAAGTCGTTACTGAAGAAACACAGTTTAAACGGGGAAACGAGTGAGACGGAGCTATGTAGAATGCCTGAAGTAACAGCGGATAGTTAACATCACGCTATGTTGTGAAATATGGTGCAATGCGACGATCGGCACGTAGGCCGTGTGAACGTTAAAAGTTCCCACGATGATACAGGGTGTTCGGAAAATTATTATAAATAATTTGAATGGATTTTTCAACCGTAACAGCACGTAAGTAAAGTATTTAGTATGCAATTTATATCTTTCAGGAATGGCAAAATTATTTTCGATGCATAATTCTTTTACTATTCTTAAATCTGGATTTCTATCTAAAACAGCTTCTACTTTATTATTTAAACGTTTACCCACTTCTCATGGTACTGTTTTCAATTTATTAACTATTTCATTCAATTTTTCTATTGATTCCATCAAGTTAACAGCCTACTGTTCGAAATATTTAATTAATTTATTTAAAAAGTGTACAAAATTTGTTTGAAAGAATAGCAGGCGCTCTTTCAAAAAAGGTTTTTTTTTAGTAATTTCTTGCAGTCTACAATACTTTTTGCATCATTATCTAATAGCGTTTTCCACTGGTTGCACTAGTGCACACTTAGTGTATCTTCATCTCTTATTATTATATGAGGTTAAAATGAGATGAAAATATAAGGAGTGTGTACTAGTGCAGCCAGTGGAAAACGCTATAAGTGTTGCACAACCTTTGTAACACTCTCAAAATTTTCCGCATAAAATACACTTGCCTGCAACCACGTTCCACATCGTGTTATTATTCTGGAGGCAGAGGTAAAGTTAGACATTTCGTTACCCTAATTCGCAAATGTCGTAAGTCCACTTTTTGTCAAAATTGAGATTTTGACACCATTTCGTTAACAAACGACTAACCTACCTACTAAAAAAATTGTAGCACAGAGACTTACAGTTTTCTATTATTAAAGGCCATATTAGAAAACAACGTGACTCCGGCACATGACAATTTGAATAAGAAATTATCGCAAGTCCGTCAGTTTACATGGTGAAATCAATAGTGTGTGAATCATTTCAAAATAATAAAAAAGTATTATTATATTACCTAATTGTGTTATTGCACAAATTCAGTTTAATTGATTAACAGTTTGAATTCAGTTATATAGCTCATTAAGTGCGTAAGAAAAGTGTGTTGTATTGGGAAAACCTGTTTGTTTACTCATCACGCTATCAATACCAGTTTGTTATCGCAAAATAAGTAATAATATTCGACCATGGCCTCCATGTGCGGTGTTTGCAAAGCCAGAATAATTACATCGAGACCTAAAATTCAATGTGCTACTTGTTCCGTTGAATTTCATCTGAAATGCCTAAGTTTAACTTCTCAGGAAACGGAAGGAGATACTGATTGGATTTGCAACAACTGTAACTCAAATAAGAAAAAAAATAATCTGCATAAGCCCCAAGAGTTGCAACCAACTCTTGCTGATGTTATGAACAAAATTAATGTTATAACTGAATCGTTGGATTTGTGTCACAATAAAATCGATGATAATAATAAATTACTCACTAAGCAAGATAATTTAATTCAAACGTGTCTATTAAAAATTGAAGAATTGACAGCCAAAAACGTTAAATTACAGAAAGATAATGATGTATTGAATGCTAAGCTAAATAATATGGAGCAGTATTCTAGGCTGAACTGTGTGGAAATACAGGGGGTTCCAGAAGTTAAAGATGAGAATCCGCTATCAATTGTGCAATTTATAGGTAAAGCGTTAAACCTAAACATGGAGCGTAATATGATAGATGCCTGTCACAGATTGAAAAAGGATCCTCGTAAAATTGATGAACCTCGTGGTTTAATAGTTAAATTTATAAGCAGGTTAGATAAGGATGATTTTATAAAGGCCAAAAGAATTAAACGTGACTTAAACACATCACATCTCTTAGATTTCTTGCCTACAGTAAGGAATTTCCCCCAAAAACCAATATATATAAATGAGTCACTCACGCAAGAGAATAAAATCTTATTAGCCAAATGTCGGGATTATAGGAAGGAGCATCAGATTAAATATCTGTGGGTTAAGAATGGAAAGATTTTTATGAGAAAAGGCGACAACACTAAGATATTCGTTATATCATCGATCTCTAATCTACTGGATGTGCATTAGTGAGCGGAATTCATTAAGCGTACTTTATCAAAACGTTCGTGGACTCAATACTAAAACTAATGTTTTTTACCTTAGTGTTGTGTCTCAAGATTTTGATATAATTTTGCTTACCGAAACTTGGCTAAAACCTACCGTTTTCGACAAGGAACTATTCCCTGATTCTTATGTTGTTTTTAGAAGAGACAGATATACACATCAAGACAAGCGGACGGGCGGTGGTGTATTAATTGCAGTGAAAAATCATTTTCAATGTAAACGTTTGACTCTGAGAGAGTCTGCATCAAATTCTGTCTATGAAGATATTTGGGTTAAAATTACTTTTAGTTCATGTTCATTTATTTTATGCTGTGTTTATTTTCCGCCTAACTGTAGTATTGATGAATATCAACATTTTTATGATAACTTTGAAGTTAATTATTTTGTTAAAGATGAAAAAGTAGTTATTGTTGGGGATTTTAACTTACCGGGCTTGTATGATTCTCGGTATTCGAATGATAACAAAACTTCGCTACTTGAATTTTTCTTAACCACTGGTTTTCAGCAGTTTAATATTATACGCAATAGTAATGATAGAATATTGGATTTAGTTTTAAGTAATATTGAAACAATGGTTGAAAGATGCGATATGCCTCTTGTACCAGAGGATTCTCATCATCCAACATTAATGTGGGAATTTAATGTTAATTTTCGTATTTCTATGCCTTGTAATACGTTCAATGTAGCGCAATATAACTTTAGGCGGGCAGATTTTCTAAAATTATATAAAATGATGCGCGATACAGATTGGGAGCTGAGCGATGTATTAGATGTAAATGTTGCGGTGAATATATTTTACAACAAATTATACAGGCTGTTTCAAATTCGACCCTCACCATTGGGATCTCGCTTATTTGAAGAGATAGACGGTAGGTTTAAATTTGGCAAAGTTGCAAAACTTTATGAGCATTAATAATCCGCAGAGAAATAACTTCTATGTTAACTCTTATTCGAAATAATTGTAAAAAATCAAAAATTGTCATTTTCTTATTTTTCCTCTATCTTCTTTATTTGAAGAGGTATCAAAAAAATAAAAGTACTTTCTTAAGACACTTTTGAATTCTCTACACACTGATGAATACCATTTTGCTATAACACGTTTCGTCAAATTGATATCATCATCAGGTTCATTTTTTCTTATGGGCGCCTTATTGAAATTTGGTCGCAAAATAATCTACTCTTCCTGCTGATTACGCCAATATAGCACATGTTATCAAAATTCTTTAAAATAAGGTCAAAATTAAAATTAATTTTTTTGAGACAAGAAAATTGGCAATTAATGGAAGCCTGGGTTTGGATTCAAATCAAAAACAGTATAATCTGTCATATTAATACATACTTGTTGCTAAATATTAACATAATAACAATAGCATAATATTTAGAATTGAAGAAAAACGTGATGTTACGTGCCTTGTATTCGTGCCACACACGAAAACAGCAAGTGAATTTTATTTTGAACATTCGAAGAGCTGCAATAAGTTTAAGCAAACTAATGCAATTATGTACAAATTAAAGTGGAAATTGGTTTGAACATTTAGTGTAAATATCTTATTTTGAGAGCCTCTATTTATTTATGTCATTATTATTTCTTCAATTTAGTTCTACATTTTTGTTACTGTAAAGAGTAGGTACGTATTCTAGTAAACGATTCCTGTTCTTCAATATTTTTGTCTAATTGTAAAAGTATTATTCTAAGCTGTTTGTTCTCCGAGTAGGTTCGAACCTACGGTTCACTTGCTGTTTTTGCTTTTTTGTTATAGGAATAAAACACACGTAACACACATATTCTGTTTCTCTTATCTTATTGCTGTGCCGGTAATATTTATTAAACTAGTGCCTACATCAAAGAAACTGCTTTTAATTTGACTCCAAAGTTATCTTCTGTTAACCACAAAATTACCTTCTGTTAGCTACAACAATTCCTATATTATATCAAATATTCTTAATTCTGACATTATTTTAAATAATTTTGATAACATGTACTATATTGCCGTAATCTGTAAGAAGAGTAGATTCTTTTGGGACCAAATTTCATTATGGCGCCCATAAGAAAAAATGAACTTGATGATGATACCAATTTGACGAAACGTGTTACAGTAAAATGGTATTCATCAGTATGTAAAGAATTCAAAAGTGTCTTAAGAAAGTACTTTTATTTTTTTGATATCTCTTCAAATAAAGAAGATAGAGGAAAAATAAGAAAATGACAATTTTTCATTTTTTTCAATTATTTCGAATAAGAGTTAACATAGAAATTATTTCTCTGCGGATTATTAATGCTCATAAAATTTAGCAACTTTGCCAAATTTAAACCTACCGTCTATCTCTTCAAATAAGCGAGATCCCAATGGTGAGGGTCGAATTTGAAACAGCCTGTATACAATTTTAGACGAGTGTGTTCCCAAAACTAAATCATTAAAAACAGTATTTCCTAAATGGTTCACAACTGATATTATTAAAGATATCGAACGAAAGGCAAGATATCATCGTAATTTTAAAAAATACGGAAGATCTTCGGATTATGAGATGTTTAAACAGTTGAGACTGCATATTAAACTTAACATTAATATCGCATACAGTAAATATGTGGAAGAAATTGAACTACATTTAAAAGTAGATTCTTCCTCATTTTTTAAGTTTGTCAAATCCTTGAAAAAAGAGGGTTATGCTAGTAACGAAATGAAATTTCAAGAATTAATATTAAAAACTAATGTTGAGCAAGCTAATGCATTTGCAGAATATTTCAGGTCCGTCTATAGACACTCTAAAGCTGATTATGATGTAGACATATGTCAAGTTTCTTATCATGAAAATTTTAACTTCGGAACTGTTTCTGAACAAGATATTTTAGAATCTATTAAAAAATTGAAACCAAAAAAATCCGTTGGACCTGATAATATACCTGCCTATGTGTTTAAAGGTTGTTCAGAGATACTAGTCAAACCGTTAACATTCATTTTCAATTTAGCGTTAAAAACATCAACTTTTCCTAATATCTGGAAAATGACTAAAGTTTGTCCAGTTTTAAAAAATGAGGATCCATGTGATATTGCAAACTATAGGCCTATTGCGTTGCTTTCTGTTCCTTGTAAAATATTTGAGCATATAATACATAGGCATATGTACTCGCACGTTCTCCCCTATATTAGTACATCTCAACATGGCTTCATGGCTAAACGTTCAACAGTTACGAATTTATTTAACTTTACACAGAATACAATTGATTCTATAGCTAGCAACTTACAAACAGATGTAATATATTGTCACGATTACGAGAAATTTGGAAATTATTAATTGTTTTAAAATGCTTTCGTAAACCTGAGTTATTTGCGGAATCTGCACACTCTGCGAACCGGACTTCCAACGCTTTGTCGTTGAACTTGCAGGTTCATCGGAGTTGCCGACGAAGTAAAATAACTGGGGCAATGTGTAATTAGTTTAACGAAAAACAATTAGCTTGCGATCTAAATAAATTGGTAACCGCGTAAGAAATCCTGACAACATCTTTTCCGGCTTAGTAACTACGCGTGTCCACCGACTTTCGTGGACCTTTGGTCATGACATCACGTACATCTTTAGTATATAAATCCATGCATTTATTGTAATGATTATCAGTTATCTGATCGTCTTCGGAGGAGTACAGTGATCTGTGTCTCTAAACTTTTAGACAATAAAGGTAATCTTTGTTGCTCTTAATGTATTAGTTTACAGTGACCCCTGTTGCTCCCTTCCAACCCTGAGCTACGCAACCCCCGAGCCCACAAGCTCGTGACAATATACTGATTTTGCTAAAGCATTTGATGTTGTAGACCATGATGTATTGTTAACCAAATTAAACATTTTTGGCTTCTCCAAGAATGCGCTAAAATTTTTTGTGTCTTACCTTACTGATAGGAAACAGTATGTGGTCTTTAGAGGAGCAGTATCTGAATCATTCGTGGTACTATCTGGTGTACCCCAAGGCTCTAATCTTGGACCATTATTATTCTTATTAATGGTAAATGATTTGCCCTCTATACTTAAAGATTGTGATGCTGAGTTATTTGCCGATGATTTTAAAATATATAAGACCGTTTCCTCTATTCAAGACTGCATTACATTACAGCAAAATTTAGACAGAATTTATAACTGGTCTGTAAAAAATAGGCTTCATTTTAACATAAAGAAATGTGTTCTAGTAACATATACAAGAAAATTAGAGCCAATTGTTTTTTCTTACAAACTAGGAAATCAGATTCTTAAGAGAACTGAGGAAATTAAAGATTTAGGTATTACATTCGATTCTAAATTCACATTCAGCAAACACATTGATAATTGTATTCGAAAGTCTTACCAGATGCTAGGATTTCTAATCAGGAATGCTCGTTCCTTTAAAAATACTGGCACTTTAATTTATTTGTATAATACCCTTATAAGATGTCATCTGGAATATGGCTCTATAATTTGGTCTCCGTTTTATGCTACACACAGTAATCAAATCGAAAACATTCAAAAAAAAATTTTACGATTCCTGTATATTAAAAAATACGGACCAGTTAATGCATACGAAATATCTTATAACCTTTTACTTGAGAAATTTAGTGTAATAACTCTTGCGCATAGACGCCATTTACTTTCAAACATATTTCTATAATTTTAAGTAAACTACAGTTTTATGTACCTATGTATGATGCAAGATACAGACCCTGCTTTTCTTTAAACACTCAAAAGACAAACTACGCAATGAATTCCCCTTTGAATAGAATGTGTGATAACTTTAATAAGTTAAATTCTGTTGACGTCTTTCTCGATAACATAAAGAAATTCAGAAAACATGTTTTAGAAAATCTGTCTACCTAGTTAATCTTGTAAGTTTATGGTTAATTGTTAGCTTTATTACTTTTTATTTATTATATTACGTTCTTTTATTACGTGCATGGGCGCCTATTTCATGAACATTCATTTTTGTAGCCTGTAATTGGCATATTGCTGTTGGTTACAATAAATAAATAAATAAATAAATAAATTCAACAACAACAAAATTACAATTAATAGGTAAACAATCATTACGGTTTTTATCGTCTCCTGTAAAATTAGTAAAAATGGAGTTACGACATTTGCGAATTAGGGTAACGATTTGTCTTTATAGATGCGAACCCTTAAAGGTGCCTTTAAAAAAAAAATTTAAACTAACATGAATTTATCGACATCATTAAATTCCCCGCGTAGATTCACAGATACGATGTAATGGATGAGCTACACAAGTCATATGTAGCAAATAAGGATAAAGTTGTTTCAATAATTTGCCAGTCTTTAACATATACGCAGCCCAATCACTCGGAAATAAAAGAACTTTCTGGCGTTTCGATTGTTCATCGATAAATATTTCTGAAAGGCTTTTTTTATCAATTACACAGAGAAAAATAAACTGTTCAGTCAACCAAAAACACGTTCAGTTAACAGTATTTTTCGTTTACCTATTAGCAATCATGCGTGGTTATTGAACCAACAGTCAAAAAATGTTAAATATTTTAGATTGAATCAACTCAATATTTTCTTTGAGGCAAGCATTCAATGAAGACATCTTTCTAGTTGCTTTAATGCCCAAGAAGATTGATACAAGAACTTTAGATTGTTAAAATTGCTAAATATTTTATTTGTCTGAACGCTGTTAGGGAATTAAAATTATATTTTTGATATGTTTAAAGTAATTTTTCAGTACGGCTAATAAAAGCGTAGAATCAATTCAATCTCTACTATCGTTTAGGGAAACATCAATTAAATGTTCACCTCTTTGCGATACTGCCAAAGTAAGATAACCCTTCAACCTTTGTTGAGGTGACAAGAGGAGCTGAATAAACCTCAACGAACTTTATAATGTCGGACGCGTTCAAAATATGAATGACTTATCCGTTTAAGAAACGATGTCGAACAACAAGGTTATGCTGGGACAGGCAGGTAAATATACGTGAAGTTTTAGCAGGCGCCATCTGGAACTCGATAGCTTATTAATATGGGAATTAACCCTCGCTTTTACTTGACTTAACATTTATTACGTTAAATAAAAAATCAAAACAGACACATAAAAGCAACAGCACTTTACGATCACTTTGAAATTTCAACTTTTTGATTTAACATATTAAACACTTTCGTTTTAAGGAAAACATTTACATCGTTCAGTCAAACGTAATAGTTTAACATTTTTTTAGTGTTATTTCAACAATTTCCAAGATGTTCAGTTAAGAATATTACCGTTGAAACAAGTACATTTTATTTAAGTCAACGCACAAAAAGTTGACATTCAAAAAGTTGTTGACTTAACTATTTCATTTTTCTCAGTGTATATCTCTTACCAACTCAGCATTAACTCTGTCTGTTACTTCATTAGCAATTAAAAAGCTTTCTGGATGTTGCTCTCTGGGATGTAAGATTCCTAAAACCACATTTACAATGCATCGATCCAATATATCAACAGTTTCGTCTGCACTTACCCATACAAAATTATGATCGATTTTTGTCGTAATATTGTGCATTAATTTTGCATATGTTTTTGACACGTAAGTTTTTCGGAGTGTGGATGGATGTGGAATACTTCTATTGGTATATTTAGAAAGTAAAGCTTTTAAAGTTGTTATTCAATTTTTACAAAGGAATATTTTCTGCCAAAAAGGCTTCACATAGATCATCACTGATTGCGTCAGGTTCAATGTTATTCTGTTTATCGGTGTGCTTTCTTGACTTGATGTAGTTAATTAGATGGTTACTTTTATTGCAAAAGTTTATAACAAATATTGCAAAATATTAACGGAATATCCATAATATTTGTGACTAAATAAAATAAATTTTGAAGACGATATGCCAGAAGGTTACAAAAAACTATGTCGAAATATTCTATGTTATATTTTAAGCATCGGTACAAGAACTATGGATTAGATGGCATGTTTCCGCTTGGAACAAACCATTTTCAAATCTGTTAAATCACGTTAACATGAAGCCATTTTTACTGAAATTGGTTTGTTCGAAACCGAAACATGTCATCTAATCCATAGTTCTTGTACCGATGCTTAAAATATAACTTAGAATATTTCGACGTAGTTTTTTGTGACCTTCTAGCATATCGTCTTCAAAATTTACAAATATTGCACTCGACTTGCGTTTCACTAGTTACGGTAAAAGTATTTTAGACTCCATATTTAGTAATCAAGTTGGTAATACGTATAAAGCCATCTGTTTTTTCTAGTCGCAATTCCATATTGAAAAAATATGTACAAAACAAAACAAGAAAAACTGCACAATGTAGAGCAAAAAGAACAAATATAAAGGAAAACCAATGAAAGAGTCGTATAAAGAAAAAACAACGAATATATGTAAATGAAACGGAAACTATATACAAGTAAATGCTTAATCGTCTACACTGTGAAACAAATCAATAAAACCAAAATATGTATTCGAAAGAAAAAAATTGTTTAAAAAACAGTTTACAATAGAAAAATCCTACAGGAAAAACAAAATTAACGAAATAAAATAATGAATGTGAAAAATGTCAATGTGAAAGCATGTATCACTGTGTTTTTCCAAAAGTTTTTCTCAAAATCAATTCAAAATTGAAATAAAAACATCGATGAATCTTGGGAAACCACAAATTTATTCAGCATTACGGTATCAACCGGTTTCGGCAAAAGCCATCATCAGGCTAACAACAACAGGTCCGCGTCCGGCGAACTGTCCCGCACTCAGTTCGGGGACGGTTCGCCGGACGCGGACGTGTTATTGTTATCCTGATGATAGCTTTTGCCGAAACCGGTTGCTACCGTAATGCTGAATAAATTTGTGGTTTCCCAAGATTCATCGATGTTTTTATTTCACATTCAACCACAATACATCAAGAAGCTTTCAATTGTAACAATTCAAAATTATTATAAACAATTCTGTACGGTTGTGTTATGTTGCTTCAACATAAGTAAAAACAAATCTACTTAACTTTTCACTTCCTAGTTGCTGTAAGGCAATCTAACCTCCAATGTCCTTTGTGAAATGTATAAAATGTAACTCCGAAGAAAATGATACTAATGCATTTATCACATGTGACAGTTGAAGGAGATATCTCCACAAGAAAATCTCCTGCTCAGGATTAACTGCTTTTGAAATTAAAGTAATGGAACTAAAAGGGACTAGGCAACTGTTATTTCACTGTAATGATTGCAATGAAGGCCTTCTCCATGTCCCGAAACTAATCAAATTGGTAGATGATTTAAAAAACGAAGTTATTAATCTTCGCTCTGAGGTAACGAATTTGAAACATCTGGCTGATTCCAATCCTTCCAGAAATTTACCTGAAACAAATGAGATACTAATGCAGATTCAAGAATTGCAAAGGCGCTCATCAAATATCGTCCTATTTAATGCTCTTGAAAACAAAAAACAAAAATGATGTCGAGAAAATTTTAACACATATGGTGAATGACGTTCCAAATGTATTGGATCTGGTAAGAGTTGGTAAAGGGAACAAAAATTGTTTTCGATCACTGATTGTTACCTTGGAGTCCTCCCAGGACGCATTGCATATTGTTACGTTCAAATTTGCCGCCACAACATCGGGGCGACACAGCATCATTCAACTGCGTTTTAATACAGTTGGCAACCCTACATCTCTACAATTGTGGCTGTACCGGAAGATCACGTAATACCTTCGAACACATTTGGAGGTCAGTTTGACTCCAATTCGAAGACCGGGAACGTGTTGGCCCCAGGTAATGTAAAAGTGCAATGGCGGATGTATCAAAATGGCTGCTAACAAAACCTTTTCCCTTTACATTCAGGCTTTTCCTATTCGGGCGTAGTTTTCTGACGCCGACTATTAGACCAGGCTTTCGGCCTAATTCTCCAGAGGCGCTTCTGCCCTGTGAGTGTACCGTAACCCGATCGTGGGAACTGACCAGCCAAAGCAGATTGATCCAGATTGTCGTCGCTATCCGCGATCAACAGAGGGCGTTGTAATTACCCACCGACCACCACGTTTCGCTTGGCAACGCCGACACTGACTTCGGACTGGACAAGCTATCAATCAAAGGTACAACGTAATTCAATCTGACGTTTACGGGCCGAACAGTTTAGATTTTATTTGTTGTTCATGCATAATTAAATTGCGAATCAGAATTTAGGACTACAGGTTGCGCTACGTTCACCGTAGATAATTAAGTAGTCAAATGCAATATCGTAGAGTGTTAACTTGACTTGTGTAAAATCAGATCTGATTATCGGTACGTATTAACTTTTAGTGTTTGTTGTCGGCTAAGTTACCGAGTAACAGTTTATTTATTTTAGGATTGTTTATATTGTGTGTTACAATAAATTTTGTACCACAGTAAATGTTTTATTGTGTCGAACCTGCGCTGAGCGTACCAGTGAATTTAAATCTCCTGGAATTATTGGTCTATCTAAGGCGAACGCATTTAGGCTTAGGGAGGGAGCTCTTGCAACCGGGGGTACATACTCCATGGCGCCCTTCATAAATACCCACCCCCTTCTCCATTGTGCTAGCTTGGGAGAACCGTTGTTTAGAGACAACGCCACTTGTCATCCGGTAAGTCAGTAATTTAATTCAGGAGTATTTTCTTTTTTAACATTTTTGCGGTGACAAGTAAACGGCACCCGCTGTGAGGCTTTTTGTTAGTTTCATTCACTTTAGAATTACGCTCAGGTGTCTTGTGGCACAATGTTTTTTTATTATTTTAACGATCGGTTTCACCTTTTATAAAGACATTTTCAAGTTATATATAAAATTACGCCTAAAAATAAATATTTAATAGTAATTGTCTTAAATATGTAGATATTAAAATTACTTACTTAAAAACTATATAATAATTTATAATACCGTGAATGTAACTTATTCTGAAACATGTAAAACACTCACATACGTTTGTTGCTAGAGTAATGTAATTATTAAATGACAGCAATGTATTAAAGCGTGTATTTTATTTTGAAACATAGGGTGAGTTCGCGTTTACGCACGGATCGATCGGAGTGTTTCTTTTTCTCACTCTTACCTTACATGCAGTGAAACACAGTCGCTCTCCCTCACACTTTTGATCAGAGCGTACTCCGAGCGTAAACGCGAACTTGCTCATAGGAGAAATAAAGTAATGGAACAAAATAAAAAATGATTTAAGTACACAGAAAAAAATTAATTCAATGTAACAAAATCAAAAACTAATCTAACAAATTTTCAAAAATGCCGCCGTTGACGGCCAAACAGTGTCCTAAGCGATTGTAAAATTCAGTTATCGTACTTCGTATATGCTCAGGAGGTATTTCTCTTGCAGCCACTCGTATTTTATTTTTTAAACGATCAATATTGTTTATAGGTTCTCCATTGAAAACGTTATTTTTGATACCATGCCCAATGAAAGAAATCATTTGGAGACAGGTCGGGTGACCTTGCGGACCAATCTACTGCTCCTCCACGTCCTATCCAGCTGTTTGGAAATCTTTGGTTTAAAAAGGTCCGGACTATCTGGGAATTGTGCGCCGGCGCGCCATCATGTTGGTACCAAACCTCACCATCAATATTTAAGGCGTTGAGGGCCGGCAGAACTCTGTGCTCAAGCAATTCTAAATATCTTTCTCCTGTAAGAGTGCCCTCAATAAAAAACGGTCCCAGATATGGTTTCCAATCAACCCGGTCCAAACATTGACTTTTTGTGGCCGCTGAGTCCTTGCGTTACGGTATCTGTGCAAATTTTAGCGACTTATCGCAACCATCACGTTAACTTACGGTAAACGTTAAAATTACGTGGCTCCATTCATTTTCCATTGGATCACATGAGCTCAACGTTTAACGTAAATTGACGTGATGGTTGCGATAACTCGCTTTTGTCTACTCCAGTAACGGTAGTTCTATAAATTAACTTCACCATGTAAATAAAATGTTGCTTGATCTGTAAAGCAAATTCTGCGTAGTAAAGTGTCATCATTATTAAGCTTGTCCATCATGATTTCGCAAAAGTTGGTTCTTCTTTCTGCATCATTTGCAATTAACTCCTGATGGTTTTGAAAATGAGTACGTTTACACGAATATCTAAAGTAGGTTTTATTACAACCAACGATACTACAACCCGTGACTATAACCGACGTAAATGTTCGTGTAAATGAGGCATAACACCCGTTTTAGTAAAACGGTTTAGCAAAATGGGTGTTATGCCTCATTTACACGAACATTTAAGTCGGTTTTAGTAACGTTGGTTGTAATAAAACCTACTTTAGACGTTCGTGTAAGTGTACTCAATGATACGACTTAAAATGTTAAAAGCTGAATATTAATAATTGTTTTGACAACCTATGTTTCAAAATAAAATACACGCTTTAATACATTGCTGTCATTTAATTATTACGTTACTCTAGCAACAAACGGATATGTGTGTTTTGCATGTTTCACAATAAGATATATTCACGGTATTAGATTATATATGTAATGTAAAAATATTTTAAAGAATTTGACGTAATTTTTTTTTGTAAAATTTGATGTATATGAGGGGTTGTTAATAAACAAATTTTTATTTTATTATATCATAGACGTAATGATTAGTCACACAAATTCCATTGAATTGATTTTAGAAAATTATCTGTGCTAGAGATGGTTTGCTCATTAATAATATTAATAATATTAATATTAAATCCATTTCCACAGTATTCAAGTTTATCAACTGCTCAAGAGGATTGTGAACCATTAATCTACAATTCTTATTTTGCAGGCCGGAAAAATGAAGATATTTCCACATGTTCATATTCTGCAGAAACTTACATTATTTTTAAACAAAATCGTTTTAGTAATTACCAATCATCCAACAAGAGGGATTATGAATCTTCAAATGGTGTTTTTCAATTTGACAGCTTGATGAATGATTACAATACTTCAAGTTTATCTATTCCTGGGAATGAAGAATCACAAAAGAATGAAGTTATCTATCAAGATTCACCACCTATTGAAGATAGAACTTCAAAACGTACAAATTTTGGTCCCTTATCAAGTTTGTCAAGCGTTTCGGATGAGCATGGAAACAATGCCTTTCACTTGGGAAAACGGAAGAATGAATACTCTTCAAGTTCGTCTCTTCCAGAATTTAAGATAAATCTTAATCATAATAGTTTAGATTTAGTTAATTTTAACTCTTCACCTAACATTTCAATTAATAGTACATATCATTTTCAAAATTTAAATAATGAAAGTACAGATTGTAATAGATCAGTCACACATAATTCTATTAATTTTGATCTAGATGAATCTTTTAGTATCAATGATAATTCTTTTCTAAAATACCATAATTTAAATTAAAATGTAGATGATATTTTCAAATATCCTCCTAATCTTACTCATGATTTCCATTCGAATGTAATTAATTTATCTAATATTACCTTCACAGATGAAGAACTTAATTTATTAAACCTTGGTCTCAAATTTTCTCCTCCATCTAGCCTAAATTTAAAAATACTTAAAAATCTAATAATTAATGTTGAGAATATCATTTCAAAACTAAATAATAAATCAAGAAATTTAGCACATATTGAAGTTTCACATATTATTAATTCTTTTCTCTTAAAAAATAAACAGAATTTAAGAAACCCTAATAAAAAATTATTAAACAACATTAGAAATTTGAAAAATAAAATAAAACAATGAAATTTAATAATCTCTAAGGCAGATAAAGGTCAATGTGTGGTAGTATTAGAAAAGCAATCCTATATTGATAAAGTTGAATCATTTCTTAATAGTAATGGTTTTGTTATTCTTAATTCCAATCCTTTAAATTCATATTGCTTAAAATTAAACAAATTCCTTAATAATAACAATAAAAATTCTTTAATTAAAACATATAAATTGAAGACTATGAATCCTCTTATCCCTAGGTTATATGGTTTACCAAAAACACACAAAATTAATTATCCTATCCGTCCAGTTGTGTCTTTCATAGGCTCACCTGCTCATTGTTTATCAAAATTTCTTTTATCTGTCTTTAATGAACATTTAAAATATGAATTAAAGTACACAATTAAAAATAATTTTGATTTAGTTAAAAAATTAAACGATATTCAAATTAATAATGATTGCCTATTACTTTCTTTTGATGTTTCAAACTTATTTACTTCTATTCCTGCCTCAGAATCTATAGAAATAGTCAATGAATTACTTTTTTCTTCGGATTTTTCTGATGAGAACGTTAGTTTCCTAAAATTTTTGCTTAAAATTACACTACAACAAAATTTCTTCTCATTTAATAACAAAATTTATTCTCAAATTGATGGTTTGGCTATGGATTGTGGATTATCTCCGTTCCTAGCAGATATATTTATGAATAAATTAGAAGTAAATTATTTTTCTTCAAACAGCCCTTATAAGAAATTTATTAAATTCTATGGAAGATATGTTGATGATATTTTTATAATATATAACGGACCTACTTCTTCTTTAAATAATTTACTGAATGAATTTAATTCTCTTCATAACAATATAAAATTTTTAGATTTAACTATTTTCAAAATACATAATCAATTTAGATACAAAATTTATAGAAAACCCACATACACACATAACTGTATTAACTATTATTCATTTCATCCATTTGAACATAAATTTGCAATTTTTCAATCACTTTTTCACCGTGTTTTTTCTATCCCCATGAACCAATCTGATTTTAAACATAAAATTAATGTAATTATTCAAATAGCTTACTATAATAATTTTCCAAGTAAACCTATTTTCAATATTTTCAAGCGTATTAAAAATAAAATAACGAACAATATATTTTTCCCAACATTGGAAAATTCTAAAACTCCATCATGTTACTTTTCTATTCCATATGTCGGTCCTTTATCGAATAAAATTAAATCATTCTTAAAATCTTTAGAATTAAATGTTTTTTATTCTACAATGTTAACATTCAAAAATTTATATTCAAACAACAAAGATCATTTAGATAATTTTTCTAAAAATGGTGTCTATTCTTTAAAATGTAATTCATGCGATGCTACATATGTAGGACAAACTGGAAGAAGTGTGCTTATTAGAGTTAATGAACATTTAAGATCGTTATGTTTAAACAAATTAGATTCCACGTTTGCTAAACATTTGGCAGAAACAGATCACGATTTTGATAGTTGTAATAATGTAGAGGAGAGGAACCAAATATGGAATACGTACACAATATGGAATACCATAAAATCTGGGAAACTAAAAGCGGCAACACCGCAGTGACTGCATGCACGTCTGCCGCCAATCACAAGCTTCTTTTCACCGTAGTCGATGTTCACGTCTTAATAACCGGTGTGTCGTGTACCAAGGTGATTTAATTTTGCGGTAAATTGCAAGTTTTGCAAGGTAAGTGTTTGAAATTAAACCATGTCTTGTCAGTAATGATTCTGGAATCGCCGCTTCTGCTAGTACATTAGTGTATGCTTTGTCTTTTAATTGCTGTGTCCAATTTATTGTTATTTCATAGGAAACACTTGACATGGTTAACAAAATTAAAAAAGACGATGTTCCTAATATGGAATAATTGTACGTTCTTAATATGGAATATTCCATATTGGGACCGATTTTTAAAAAATAAGAAAAGAAATAACAAATTTGGTTTTATAAACTTTAATGCATCAAACAAAGTTAAATAATAATAATTTGTTTTAGAAAAATGCCTAAAGATAAAGAAAGAAAAAAGTGGCATGAAGAAGATATGCAAAACGCCATTGAGGCAGTGAAAAACAATGAGATGGGGTATAAAAAAGCTGCGGGTACTTTTAAAGTTCCACGCACCACATTATTTCGTTTGACAAATAAACCAAATGTAACACCAGCCGAGGCAGCAAACACAAAATTAGGTAGACGCTCCGTTTTGCCACAGGTCTTAGAAGATAAATTGGTAGACTATCTGCTTTTGATGGAAAAAAAGTTCTATGGATTGACTAGAAGTGATGTTAAAAGGATGGCATATCAGCTGGCCATTCTAAATAAATTGCCAAATCCATTTTCGAAAGAACATGAAAGCGCTGGACGAAAATGGTTGAAATTATTTCTGCTGCGTCATAAGGACAAAATTTCCGTTAGGAGGCCAACTGGAACCTCGATACATAGAGCTAAAGGCTTTAACAGGGAAAGTGTAAATATGTTTTTCGACCTATTGGATGCATCATTTGAAAAGCATAATTATCCAGCTGATAGGGTATTCAATGTTGATGAGAGTGGGTTCTCCATTGTGCAGTCAAGAGTTCAATCTGTTCTTGCTCTCAGAGGCGCAAAACAAGTAGGTGCCCTAACATCGGCCGAACGAGGCTCTCTAGTTACGGCTATCTTGTGCATGAGTGCAGGAGGTACTTTCGTCGCACCGTTTCTAATTTTCCCAAGAAAAAACATGAATGTTCTGTTAGAGAAAGGGGCTCCTCCTGGAACGAAAGTTGTGTGCCACCAAAGCGGATGGATCCAAACCAACATATTCACGCGGTGGTTTGAACATTTTATTGATAAGGTAAAGCCAACACAATACGATCCTGTAATGCTGATCTTAGATGGACACCACACGCATTGTCGCAATTTGGATGTGATAGAATTAGCAAGAAAAAATTTTGTTGATATATTATGCCTACCTCCGCATTCTACACATAGAATGCAGCCCCTGGACAAAACTTTCATGGGGCCCCTAAAAGCTCATTACAGCGAGGAAGTGAGACTATTTCTGCGAGAACACAACAGAGCAGTTACACACTTTGATCTTGCCGATATTTTTGGAAAAGCCTACTTAAAAGTTCAAACTGGAGCAATTGCAGTCAATGGTTTCAGAACAACAGGATTATTTCCCCCAAATCGTCACGTATTCACAGACACCGACTTCCTTGCAGCTGAACAGAAAGAAAACAATGGTGCTGAAAAAGAAGACGGAGCGGTTGATAGAAATAATCCTGATGATGTACCACCAGATGACTTTATTACACCTGCAGAAATTTCACCAGTGCCTAGCTTTATAAAAAAGACAGGCCCTCAGAGAGGTAGAGCTCCTGGAAAAGCAGCAGTCATAACATCTTCTCCTTATAAAGATCAACTGGAGATTTCTATAAATTCAGCATCTTCCAAAAAGGGTAAGCAGATTGTGAAACGCAAAATAGTAACTGATTCATCAGATGGTCTGAGCCGACAATCTTGCAGTGGCCTTAAAACACGTCCAACAAATGCCTTAAAGAACAAGACACCAGTTGAGAGCATCTATTCACAACCATCCTGTAGTGGTCGGAAGACTCGTACGACAAATGCCCAAAAGAAAATACCAGATTCTGATTCTGAAGATTCCTCTTCAGAATCAGATTCCCCAAGCTTCATGGACAATTCTTCAGAAGACGAAGTTATGAGTGATTTGGGCGAAGATCAGCCGCAAGATGAAGATGCCACATGTTTTTACTGTGATGGTAAATTTTCGGAAGACGTAAAAGGGGAGAAATGGATCCAGTGTGTGCTGTGCCTGCAGTGGTGTCACATTGCCTGTTCAGGTTCAGAAACTGATAATTTTGTATGTGAATTTTGTAAGGAGGTTTGAACAAAAATGTTTCATTATTATCTATTTATCTATATTTACCTCGTTTTAAATAACAGATATTATTTACTTTCTAAATAAATCTATGACCTATTTTCAAAATAAATCTATTTCTTTACCGAAATTTTGAATAAACTACGTTTTTCCTTTTTTAAATTGACTATGCCGTTATATACCATATTAGGTACCAGATTCCATATTGGGTACCAAATGCCATTTTCTAAAAAGCATTTTTTTCGTAAAACCACGTAATGACTACTGCATTTTTCTTATTGTGATTCGAAACACAAAATAGCAAGATATCATATCAAAAAATAATTGGAAGCCTACCATTGAATTCTGATTTTTAAAAATAAAAAAGCAAAAGGGTATTCCATATTTGGCTCCTCTCCTCTACAATTGTTACATAATTTACCTAAAGAAAATAAATTAAATATAGCTGAGAATTTATAAATTTTCTTACATAAAAATATTTTTTCTATTAATATTATTAATGAGCAAACCATCTCTAGCACAGATAATTTTCTAAAATCAATTCAATGGAATTTGTGTGACTGATCATTAATAAAAATAAAATAAAAATTTGTTCATTAACAACCACATAAACCAAATGCAGGCTGACCTAAACAGGTGTGACTTCTCACGGCACAAAATGGAGAAACAAAACGTGCGGACGAGTAAAGCGACCAACGCCCGAACCACGCCGGAAGTTAAAAAATCATCGAACATTCTGGAAGGCAGGCAAGCCAACTGTGATTCCTGTGAATTGACCAGACACGCGACAAGGAAATTTGAACTAAAAACTAATCGACGAGGGAAAGGGAGACGCAGAATTTAAATCGTACGCAAAACCAATCTCTGCGTCACGAGAAACTGGGTCTAGGCGACTAATCGATCACATCGGAAATCGATGGGAAAATCCTCTGTCGCCGCAGAATGTTGGCAACACTACATAACCTCGCATTGTCATCGTGCAACTGTAAACAAACCAAGCGATGTCAAGGTCCGGGGCCCCAAGAGAATTATCACTGCGAGAAGAGCACCAGCGTGGGGCAGCGACTGTAAATGCAAAGCGCCGCGCCGTACAGTGGTTTATATTCTATAGAGATGCGGAAAAAAATAATTATTTTTGAAATTATCATTGTCCGTTATCATTTTTCATTTGTTTTACTTTTTTTGATGTCTTATGTCTTTAAATGAATAAAATAAATGAGTGAAAATTAAACCGAATTAAAAAAATAAATTATTAAAAATCAAAATTTAAAACGAAATAGAAACTAATACATATTTTTAACACGATAAGAACTTAGAAACTAAGGCATTGGATGAACAACAAAGGTTTCACATCAACAAATCGACAGTTGAAGCGATATTTACAGTATAGTAGGTTAGCCTTTAAGGTTATATAACGGGCAAGGTGGCAAGTAGGGGCAGCTGGAAATAGTGTGACCACTTAGGTAATGTCTTATTAAACATAAAAAAAATTGCTGCCAATCGGCGCAGCTTGGCGCGGAAAAGATATTTCTTAAAAACTGAAAATGTCCGGCGCCGTCATGGTATGTGTATTATAACTATAATAAAAGCGTAACGATCATAATATTTGTATTCCTTTAATCATTATTAATGCTATATAACACATCTTCAGAAATCTAAGCGTTAATGTTTGAACGAAGGGAAGAAAATCTGCTTGCATTCATATTATAATGTTAGGTTTTTCAGCAAGGTAGTTTAGCATAAGTTCATGTTATCAAAAGGAACATTTCTACTCAATGGAAAGTATTAATTGTACTTAATTATGACCGTTTGGACTTGTAAGAGTCATATTCAACAATAATTTATCTAAAATTAAACAGTCCGAAAAATAGACTTTTTTCCGCCGATTGACCATTGTGCGCCGTGCCGACAACGACGATATCCAAGGTCAAAATGCAAGTTTCTAAACGAATGCAACTCGTACGCGAGGGTCCTGAAGTCGAAAATTCGGGAAGAAAACGTAACATGGTCTTGCTTCTTCTCATGTGATTTCTTTACTTGGGCAATCGTTTTAGCAAAGGTACGTAAATATGGGGTGATCTGAGCTACGAATGGCGAATTTTCAACTATCGCCCGTAAATCTCTTCCTACATCGTCGGGTGTTCGGAGTTCACGTCCGAAATTTAGGTATGCAGGGCTATGTCCGGTGGTAACCTGATATTGAGTTGAGTTCATGGCAAATCTAATACTTGGTAGCTTTTGTACCCACTCATCCTGACAATTTGTTGTGTAGATGGCAAGCTGAGTTTTGAGATCTCGGTTTCTTCATTCGACAGGATTCGACACGGGGTGGTACACTGGAATCAATGATTACTTGAGTCCAAAACGTATTACGTTGTAATTTACTAATGTTTCTCGCACTGAGTTCAGATTTCGCAAACCACGCGTTTGAAAAATGAAAAACTGAAAAGCATTTAGCGAACACCTAATCTCAAATTCGTTGCACATTCAGGTCACACGTTGGGCTGCCAATTTGTAACTGTGGATCGAATGAGCTTTGTTTATTAATGATAAACAATAAACACAATAGCCTGAATGTGATTACACAAAAACGCAGTAAATAAATAAATAATGTCCACGCAACAGATAAGCAAATACCACCCTCTACTCTCTCTAGAGGGTGCACTATACGGTGAACAGGGTCGTATTACATTGTTGTTACACATGCTATTTCCCTATGCCTGAAAAACGAATCAACACCGTGTATAACCATGAATATATCATACACGAAGAAAGTTTTGTTGACCCAAACAAGGCAAACATACATGCTCAAAATATAGAAAATATGTGGTTAAGACAAAAAGAAAACTTAAGAGGCAATATGGCACGTCACAAGCCTTATCCCTCTCGTATCTGCATGAATTGATTTGGAGAAACAAATTTCGCGAAAATGTTTTTATGAATTTTCTTATTTGCATAAGAAAATAATATAATTTGCAAAACTTTATTTTTTATTGGTTACATTTACTTCTTATTTTTAAATTTCCTTAAATGTTTGTCTTATTTTAGAGTAGCTTTTAAGTTTAATGATATTAGTTAGATTAATCAGGTATTAAGTTCACTAATTACGTTTATTTTATTTAACAAATTTCCATTTCATTAAATACTTGTTCTATACTAGTATGCACTTTTTATTAACGAAGGTTTACTTTATATAAGTATTGGTATGAATTCTCATTTTCGGCGTAAAAATTCAACATCTGGCAACATCGCAATACTGATAGCGCTATACGTCAGAATTTGGCGACCTAAACTGCAGGATTACCTAGTGATTATATGGTCTTTATTTACAGCGACTTGTCGACTTGGGTAACTCAGATTATGAGTTGAATGGATGCATAGACTTCATAGATAAGAGTTTTGCTCGTTTGGTACTTCTTTCGTGATAGTGACAGCCCAGTGTTATCTACTGCTCCATCACCATTTGGTTAAACGTCAATCCTGAAAATGCTTCAGAAATTCTCTGCAATCCAGATGATCAGGTTTGGGATTACATCCCAGCAGCATGTCAGAAAATTTCAGGACATTCAAGATTTTAAAAATTTGCCATTGTTCTGTTCCTGTAGAAGACTGCAAGAAATGTAAACAATGGTTTTACAAACACTGTTATTTTAATAGATTTTGGGGCCGTAGGTAGTACACCTATGGCAGATGTGGTTGAAAGTTTGAACGAAGTAATCAGAGATGCATATAGGCAGTACGAATATTTGGTAACGGAAGTTAATAGATGAACGGTTGTGGTGAAGCACAAAGAACGAGAAAATGGGCCCTCATGACGTAGATGAATTTTTGCAACATTATAGTTATCATAAGCATAGGAAGTTTTGGTTAAACGCAAACACAAGCGAAGAACAGAAAAAGATCTACCTGGTGAATGGTCTGCCCTTTTTAGCTGAATGCTTAAATTTGCACTTCAAAAGTGAAGAAACTGGAAAAGGCATTATCCTACTTATTGACGAGTTTGATGCGTTTGTTTGTGAAATGCTATTCAAAAGAGGAGAGAAGTAGGAAAGAGAAAAGAACATCGATGACATTACACAGTTTATTTGATATTGAACTCGAGATAGATTAGTATGTGGACTAAAATCGGAAAGTATAAAGAGAAGGTTATTGACGGAAGATGGTCTTTCATTTGAAAAGGCAAATATTACAGCCATAGGAATGGAATTAGCTGCAACACAATTAAAAGTAATGGGTCCAGAATGTGCTCAAGTTAATAAAGTTGTTCAAAAGATGTCAAAGAAGGTAAATAAACCACTCGCAAGTCAGAAAAAGTTAAAATTAGTGTCAAATCAAGTAAAAACATCACAAAATAAGAAGCAAACATGTAAGAGATGTACTCGCACACATTTTGATGTCAGTAAGTGCCCTGCAGTATCATGGAAATGCTTCGCCTGTGGTCAAATAGGTCACACAGCAAAGTCGCAGTTGTGCCGAGGGAAAGTCTTTGAATTGGAAGAAAAACAAGTTCAAGTGCTTGCAGAATCTGATGACAAATTCGAATTAGGTTCGTTAGCAGAAGAGAAGGGTGAGCTTGTTTTAAAGTCTTTGAAAAATAAATTTAGTGACATTTTAAAAGTAAAAATATGCATAGAAAGTATATATACAGGTTGTTCACCGAGTGCCGCGGTTTTCTCTACCGTCTATAGTATGTAAGGTAGGAAAAAATTCAAACGAGCTAAGATGTAACTCAGTCAGCTCTATTTTATAAAATTATTTTTGAGTATACAGAGTGTTCAGTAACTGAGAGCCATACCAAAGTTATATTTTTTAAATGGAACACCCAGTATATTTTTACATATTTCGAAAGTACGCATAACGAATAGGCAATAACCAAAAATTTCGGAAGTTTTACTCAAGAGTTTGTAAGCTATAGATGTTTAAGTATAAAAAATTGCTGTATTATGAGCGCTTATATTTTGGTTATTTATTAACATTTCGTCGTGAATTTTTGTAGGTATCTTATCTACAGAAATATCAGAACAACTTCGATTTATCAGTTATTATGTCTACAGGATGTTGAGTTTTGCAAAAGATAATTTTTCTCAAAATTCTCAAATGGAACACCCAGTATATCTAAACTCTCGTGAAACACTGTTTTAATAAGCTTTCATAAAACGCCAAATGTATTTGTCTAAACTGAAGAAATAGCGAGGTAAATTTTTTCTTTTTTCAATATTTACGTTATTTAGCATTCCCGACCGGTTCTTCTGTTTTGATTTGCTCATAAATCAATTAATATGTTTTATTTTTTGTTCAAGGTAATTGAATGTGTTCCTGTTAAACTAATTCTTATTTTTCTTTATTTTGAAAATATTTATATAACGTTAAACGTTAAAAACTCTATAATCCGGATGTCTTCTCATAGGATAATGCTGCGAATATAATCTTGACGCCAAAAGACAGTTTTGGTGCCTTTTCCTAGTAGATATGTCATGTCACGTAACTCTTTATTATTAAAATGCATTTTGTTATCATAAAAAAATACAAAACTGTAAAAATAGTGTTATCTACTAATCTGAGTAAATAATTGTTCTGTCAATTCAAAATTCATTGCAACTTTTTCTTCTTTTCTAGTAAATAGCAACGTGAATCTAAATTTTATTGTTTTTATTATATAACGTTTCTAAACAATGTTGTAAAGAATAATAAGAAACGTATCGAAAAATGCATACTGCACGATTAAGCTGTTTTTTTCATTCTGTGTGTTTTAGTCGATTAGTTTTAGCGTTTTGTAAAACTGTAGATTAAATTGTAATTCTATTTTTTTAATAATTAAAAATTTAAATTTTTCAACCAAATTTGGTAATTGGGGTTATTTCGTAATTCTAAACACCTTTTTCTAATAACTTTTTTTGATCAAACAAGGCCTACTATGTTTTCTTAATTTTTTCGACTTTCTATTAAATCGCAGTAGGTCATGGCTTGCAATACAAAAGGTTTCAAATTTGAAAAATGTGTGTTTTAAGAGGATGTGTAGATGAGAAATGAAACACATTGTATATTAAATGGTTTAAATGCCACAAAAGAAAACCACACTCGGTGGACACGTGGTATATTTGATATGTGATTCTTTTGTGAGTTTGGTAACATTTACAATTGTTAGATGTTTTACACGATTATTTATTACAGATTCAATAAATTTTTTAGGATATGAATTTTAAGCAAGAATTTCTTTACCTAATGAAATTTGTATTTTCGACAATGAATTATTTGTCCGAAAATAATACTGCACGATCAGTCAAGCTAATAATAGTGGAAATTTTGTGACTTTCTCGTTGATAAGAGTTATAGTTAATATATCTACCTGACTATGTGGGTTTGTGATACCAATTACTATTTTATCTAATAATATTTACATGTAGAAAACTTATGCTATTATTATTCTCTCTTTCGATAGTAAATTGCAACTTTACTTTATCATGAGGTAAAATTTAAAAAATGTCGTCAACATATCTGTAACATAAAGTTAATTGTTTAAATAGTGAACTACTTTAACATCATAGCAACTGAACGACGGATTAAGCATTTTATTCCACAAAGTATTATTACTTTTTAAAGTAGTGTTTGTGTAGGCTAGGATTATTTAAATCCGCCGGACGGCGGAATTTCGAAATATAGTGCACGGTTCCGCCGGCGGACGTTTAGCCAGTCGAAGAAAAATAGCAATTATTTTAACAGGAATATTCAATTACTTTGAAAAAAAAATAAAACATATTCATTGATTTATCAGCAAATCAAAACAGAAGAACCGGTCGGAAGGGCTAAATAACGTCAATATTGAATGAAAGAAAAATGATTAATTTTTGTCTCATGATTTGTTCAGTTTAGACAAGTACATTTGGCGTTTTATGAAAGCTTATTAAAAGAGTGTTTTACGAGAGTCTAGATATACTAGGTGTTCCATTTGAAAATTTTGAGAAAAATTATATTTCGCAAAACTCAACACTCTGTACACATAATAACTGATACACCGAAGCTGTTTTGAAATTTCTGTAGAAAAGATATTGTATTGAGGATCTACAAAAATTCAAGACAAATTCAAAAAATATAACTTTGGTATGGCTCTCAGTTACTGAACACTCTGTATAGCCAAAAATAATTTTATGAAGTAGAGCTGACTGAGTTACATCTCAGCTCGTTCGAATTTTTTTCTCTCTTATATACTATAGACTGTAGAGAAGACCGCGGCACTATTTGGACACGCTGTATATATATAAAATAAAGGGTAATTAATGGCTTAATTGGCAAGGAAAAGTAACTGTCGACGTACGTTTCGGTCTTATTAGTATAACCAAAGTGTAAGGTGTTGACACTTGGAGATAAACAACAACAAATGAAGCAACCGACCAGGAGACCGAATGCACATTTGTTACAACAACTGAGAAAACCCCCAATTCGAGAGACTTCCAGTATAGCAACGGAGGCAAACAAGGTCAACCTGCGTTACTTCAAGAAAAGCCAGGAATATAAATATAACGGAAAGGTTTATACCAGGACAATACAATAAAATAAAGAGTAAGTAATGGCTTAACTGGCAAGGAAAAGTAACTGTCGACGTACGTTTCGGTCTTATTAGACCTCATCAGGACAGTATAACCAAAGTGTAAAGTGTTGACACTTGGAGATAAACAACAACAAATGAAGCAACCGACCAGGAGACCAAATGCACATTTGTTACAACAACTGAGAAGACCCCCAATTCGAGAGACTTCCAGTATAGCAACGGAGTCAAACAAGGTCAACCTGGCATAAACCTTTCCGTTATATTTATATTCCTGGCTTTTCTTGAAGTAACGCAGGTTGGAACGTTGTAACGTGTTGGAATTTGGTATGTCTTACTAATTTGAAATGAGAATGATTTTATCTTACTAAATTTTTCTCTTAAATTCAAAAGAAAGACCACTTTACCTACACAGATTTTACTTCTTCTTGTGTTAATTCCGCCACCTTGAAGGCTTTCGGCGTCAAATTTGGCACAAATTCATTTCACGCCAAGCAGACCTGAACTGCAGAACATGAAATCTGAATTCAAAAATTTTTGGTCCATTATATGTATCGCGAACTCAATCCGGGGACACACTGTATAAGCTGATCCCCTGTCTACCTGATAGTGTAGGGGTCATAGAAAGTAAATAGGTAAATATGGAAGTAGACTCGGGAGCAGTTCGTTCTGTTATTCATCAACAAGATTATAATAAGTTCTTTCATAATATGAGTCTAAATCATGCTAATTTTAAGTTAAGAGTACTTACAGGACAAAAAGCAGATATTTTAGGACAAATATTTGTACATGTTAACTATGTTGATAAGATATATTCATTACCTTTATTAGTAGCCTTAAATCTGAATTACGTTTTATACCTCTGCTAGGTCGAAATTGGTTAAATGTTTTGAATTGTAAGTGGAGAAGTAATGTCTTGGACACAAGTGTAGTCATTAAACTAAGTCAGTCTATGAATGTAGTCATAGAAGAGTCAATTAACAATAAGTTAGTTAAGCTATGTGCTAATAGTGTATGGCTGGGTTTCTCAGTATTAGTTTAACTTTAAACTCCTGTTTATTTCCATAGGAACAATTGTTTTTATAATTGCTACCTTGATAATAAACGGGAGTTTAAAGTTAAACTAGAACTGAGAAACCCAGCCTATGTCAAGTAATGTTAAATAATGTCAGACAAGAGTTCATGTCTCAAGTAAAAAGTTAATTTCCAAGTGTATTCATGGACGAACCAAATTCATTTATAAAAGGTTTTAAAGCAGATTTTAAGGTAAATCATAGTTTCAAACCTATTTTCCATAGAGCCTATGAAATGCCTTATGCATTGACACCTAAAGTCGAGGAAGAGCTGTCAAAAATGGTAAAATCAGGTATTTTGCACTGGTTCTGCACCAGGTATATTTCAATGTATAATGGATGCCATTTTATCAGGATTACCTAAAGTAAAATGTTATTTAGATGATATTTTAATCCATGGTTCAAGTATAGAGGAATGTAAACGATTTTTAAGGAATGTTTTGAATCAATTAGCAAAATTTAATGTGAAAGTAAATGAAAAGAAATGTAGATTCTTTGAAAAGTCCATTGAATTTTTAGGGCATATAATTGATTCTCAAGGTGTACATCCGACAAAGGAAAAAAGTTGGGTGCATTCAAGAAACACCATCACCCCAAAATATAACTCCACTGAATTCATATTTAGGATTGTTGAACTATTACGGTATATCTCCATTTCTCCCGGTTTACTAGATAAATCTGTTTTCAATCCTAACGACTCCTGTCTGAACTTGTGGTAGGGGAAGAACGCGACGTTCACTCGCAGTTAGTCTCGCATCAGAGCTCCCAACGTACGGCACGTGTATTTGTAATTTTTATCGTTGTGCTCCTTTTTCACGTGATTCTGTGAAGGAAGACGGAACCGGAATTACTCCGAGATTTGTTCTAATCGTACATGGAGAAAGCCTTAAGCTCGTCAAACAGCTTTTCCAAGCCTATCCTCGAAATAAGGTATAAGTATGTCATGTGACCTTGTTGCGACCATAACGAAACATAACGCGTATATTTCTCTTCCATCAGGCTTCTAGCTCGAGTGCCTGTAGTAGTTTTACCTGCCGGTTTTTGTACCGATCGAAGTTTCGCAATCCGGCCTAACCCCCACCTGTGAAAAGTGGATTCGTCCAGCAAGACGACGCTACTTTGGTGACGTTACTACACTCACTTGCGGCGCTAGCCACCGCGGGAGGGCGCTCCGACACGGTTGACAACCGAGTGTCATTACGCCAGATCCTGATTACAGGTTGGAATTCGCTTCAATTATTTCTTTTTTAATTACCCCTTTGGGTTGGCTCAATTTCCGCTGTGTTGCTATTGTTATTCTCGTTTAGCGTGGTACAGTTAAATTCGTTTAAGTTAATTATAAACGAAGATCAGATCTGTTTGACGTAAGATTTTTAACTTGTCAAATTATTTACTTTTCTGCGTGTTCATATAACTGGACCCCATTTGCGTCCCTTCTTTTTTTTATTACTAAGTTGGTTTAGTATATTATTTTTGTCAAAGTTTTGAGCCATTTAAATAAAAACAAGAGTGCTTAGCTGGTCCTTTTTATTTTGTTCACTTTGCCCACCTTTTGCTTTGGGGTTACGTTGAACCTCCCTTCTCCAAGAGCTTTGCCGAGCGGTGCTGGAGAAACGTTAGACCCTGGCACTAATTTGCTGGCCTACAGGTAGGTAGCAAATGATTCTCATTGCCCGACGCTGTAATGCAAACACTCGATGCCTTCCAGTTGAATGTCCATAAATAAGCAAAGAACATGTTAGAATACTATTAATTAGTGACATATATGCTGTTCTTAAAACATGCTTAGATACCTTAGATACACAATTCTTCAAACTTCTTAAAACGTAAATATTTGACGATAAGCTTTTGCGGATGACATTACAATGTACGTCCCATTTTAGGGTTGCTTCAAGATTTAATCCAAGGAAACGCACAGAATCGGGATTATTGAACGGTATTTTCTTCAAAGAAAGAAACATAGTTTGCGTCTTTTCTTCATTTAGACGTAATTCGTTTGCTGCAAACCATTCTGTAATTAATTGCTTTACGTAATTTCTCGTTTGACGTATGTAGTCTGTCAGGATCATCTCCTTTGTTAAAAAATCAGCGTAAAAATACATTTTTCACCAGGAAAAGCAGATGCGATGTCATTTATATACAAAAGAAATAACAGCGGTCCAAGAATCGATCCTTGAGGGACACCGTCTGTTATTAATTTTATTGTGGATTCTACAGTACCGATTCTTACTTTTTGATATCTATCTGTAAGATACGAGAGCAAAAGTTTCATACTCGTGTTATCAAAATTGTATTTTTTCAATTTACTTAATAGTATGTTATGTGAAACGGAGTCGAAAGCTCGAGACAGATCGCAAAAGGTTGAGATTCATTATTTTCGAAACAAGAGAGGGTGTAATGAGTAAAATTATGCACCGCTTCAGTAGTGTTCCTATTCTTTCTGCAGCCGAACTGTTCCTTTACTGGCAAGTTATTGTTTTCCATATAATTGGTAATTTGTTGAGCCAATATCTTCTCAAAAACCTTGGATAGAGCTGGTAAAAGCAAAATAGGTCTATAGTTACACTCATCTGTTTTACATCCTTTTTTATGTATTGGAACGACTACAGCAATTTTTAATGCAGACGGAAATATTCCGGCAGTGAAGCTGAGGTTTATTAACTTGGTCAAAGGTTGAACAAGGACATCTATAAATTGATTCATAAAATTAACGCTAAAACCATAAGAGTCTTTTGAATTTCCTAGTTTAAGCGAACGAATGCAATCTCTAACTTCTATGAAAGTAGCTTTCTTAAATGTGAAACACGTAGGGGGTGTTTGAACGTAAAAATCCAAAGGGTTTTTTGAAGTACTTATTAAAGTGGATTTTATTTCTCGTAGTACATTAGTAAAATAATCATTAAATTTTTCCGGTGATATTTCGCATTCATTTACAGATTTTATTGAGTTACGTTGCGAATTAATAATTTGCCACATTGTCCTCGTTGGATTAACAGAATTATTAATAGTATTACTATTTGCATTAATTTTTGCTTCTTTTATCATATTTTGTATTTAGTTCGAAACATTTTTCGAGCCGAAAGTAGGATATAATTTACATAAATCACACAGCAAATGTAGTCCAGTCAACGAAGGGGTTGTAGAGGACATGGAGGATGGGTGGGGGGAATTTTTGTCTTCAGGATTATGTTGGGGGTAGTTAGGAGGTAAACATACTAAAAGTCCCCACCCCTGCCGCTTCAGGGGTGGAGGGGGAGGAGAAGCTCCCTTTTTTCGGTTTTTCGCTTATAACTCGGAAACTGGTCATCGTACGAAAAAGTATTCTTACAAAATTAAATTTCCTACAAAAATGTCTATATTCATTTTCTTCCTATATCTTATAGTTTCCGAGATATTCGCCACCGAAAATCGATAATTTTCGAAAAACTTTTTTTTTGCCTTACGTTTTTCGTCAATCTTGTCCTTTTAATTCCTCAGTTTTACAGATTAGGCTTTTAATTTAACTTTATATTTTCGTTACGTCGATGATATTTTATTGATTTTGCCTTCAGATAAAGTAGACTTTGTTTTAAGTAGATTTAACCCTTTCCATAATAGATTACAATTTACACATCCAAAAACTATAAAATTGCAACAATTATTTCTTTAACAGATCGAGCTGTTTTACTTTCAGATAAACTTTTCATTTATGATAATTTAAATTTAATAAATTGTTCAAATTTCTTATCCAATAAATCTTATAGAATCAGTAATTAAAAATCGTGTTAAATATCTACAAAATTCAAAAATCTACAATAATATAAAACAAACTTCAAACAAAAAATACATATTGTCACGCTAAGGGCCTTCACCATGTCGCGCTAAGCCTCCACTATGTCGCGACGGTGCGTCCTTAGCCTTGCGGGGTTGATTGGGGTGCGTAGGTTTATCAGAGGGTAGAGCTTTAAAATAATGATTTAAAAAAATTAATACCTCTTTATTACGTTAAATGATTAATTTAGTTGAGGGTGGTTTGTCCGTTAAAATTGGGGGTGCGATCCTGGGTCGTTCGCGGCGACTGGGGTTGTTGATTCGTCTAAGACGGAACAGCGGCGGCGTTTCCTTAGCCGGGGAAGACTGGCGAAGCTCGAGGCCGGTCCGTGACTGGAGTGGAAGGTCAAGGTCGGTCTCGGTGACAACGTTCCTTAGTTGGAGTGGAGCACAACACGTCCTTGCTCAGCCTATGGGTGATTGGGTTGGAACAGCGTGGCCGGTGGTGTCTTCTCTTGGACAGCTGGCGAGGGAGATGGTTCTCGTTCTCTTAGGACGGGTTCGGCAATGTTGTCGGCGGCAGTGGCAGATGATGTGGCTGCAGCAACGCTGATGCTGGGATGGCTACGACGGCGATGCTGGGCGGCGGCGATGGCGTTGTTGAAGCGTCGGTGACGGCAATGTTGGGGGTCCCCTCGTGAGTTGGCACTAGTGCCCACTGAGTCGATCCGGGTGGAAACGACTCCTCGACTGCTCGACTACATGACTGCATCCCTGGCTTTCCAATTTTGGCCCACACTTTAAATACACGTTTTTTGCCTATTCGAGCGTTGCAGTTTTCGTCACCTGCTTTGTGTCTGTTTGCGTCATTCGTATACGCTAGTGAGTAGATATACTGTGGGGGTTCTGGGCCAATTTTCCATAAGATTTAACATGGGACTCGAATCTTGCAATTTTTGCGCGGATCGTGGTCAGGGGGGATGAGGTAAGAAGGGGTAGAGGGGTCGCGCGCAAGCGGCAGCAGAAGGGAGACGCGGGCAAGCTGGAGCGGGTGCGGGGAACGCAGGAGTAGCTAGCGACCTTGATACAATATCAGCGGTTTTTGGAAACGGGGGGTGTTTCGCGAATTCTACCATTAGTTTTAAATTTTTTTAACCCCATCTTATCTATTAAACATCGCGTCGAGTTATGACCAGCGCTAATAGACGTTTGTTTCAGCGGGTGGGGGGGTCGCGCGCAAGCAGGAGGTGAACGCTGCAGTGGATAGTGACCTTGGTACATTTTAGTATAGTTACAACGGTTTTTTGAAAACGCACGGTGTTTCGCGAATTCTATCAGTTTTGATTCTTTTTACCCCATCTTGCATATTAAATACCGCTTTGAATCGCGTTATTCATTTTGAGTCGGTGATGGAGAAGTCCGGTGTAAAATAAAGGAACACGTGAAATTGCAAAACGATATCATTGAAAGCGCGTACTGTTAACCTAATGTGTAGGCGTGCAGTTCTTTCACTTGTTGAGACGCGTCAGTAGATAGCGACACTCACGACCTTAGTACAATTTTCTTGCAATTTAGAGAGAGCAACGAGATAAAGAAAACGAATCAAGGTCGAATCGCAAGCGATTAAGCGCTATTGTCTTACGTAACTTGAAACGTTCATTACTTTAAAATAAGAATATGATAAGCTCGATTAACTGAGAATGAAGTTAGAAATAGATACAACGAAATTTAGCAAATTAATTGCAAACGGAAGTCGTTTCAGTACGCATCATGTGTGTAAATTAGAATTAAATTAAAAGGAACACGTGAAATTGCAAAACGATGTCATTGAAAGCGCGTACTGTTAACGTATGGGCGTGCAATTTTTTTTTTTACTTCATATACGTTTTCGGTTTAGTAAATTAAATTTTGTATTAGCACCCTCATCACATTATCCATTTTACTTTTCACTTTTGCACATGTTTAGAAACTGAAATTACAGCGAAACGAAAAAAAATATAGCAAATTGAAAGACTGTATCGTGGGTGTGCTTGTACAGCGCTCGCGGTTTATTTTGCGTGAGATATTTCTGGAATGTTAAGACGTGTTGAGACGCGTCAGCGGATAGCGCACTCGCGACCTTGATACAATTTTTTTTAACTCCATATACGTTTTCGGTTTAGTAAATTGAATTATATCTTACGCATTAAATACCGCCGCAACCTTCATTACAATTTCACCTCGCACACTTCCGCATGCCAAAGTTAGAGAAGAGGATTTAAAATTCCCTCGCACTAGAGTTATCGTATGTAACTCGAAACGTTTATGCAACGAAATGTAATATATCGTCGTTGTGCATGCAAAATGCGCTATCGGTGTTGCCAGATGTCTGGTAATTACCAGAATCTACGATAATTTGGAATTCTATCTGGTATTTGGTAATGAGTCTCTGATAAACTGTAATCTACGGTAATTTGTGGCAAAACTTTTAAATACTAAAACGAACTTATTCGTTTCAACTGTAATAAGTTTTCACCAAATGAAAAATGTTATCATATACAGGGATATCCACATGAACCGTTCGTTAAAAGTTTTCAAGGTTGCAGTTCACGTAGATATTTGAAACTTGAGGAGCAATGGTTTTCCGTCGAGATCTCTTTAAATAAAATAAAATTGTCTTTGTATCACTTCCGGTTGTACCGGAAGTCGCTATCAACTCGCTTATTTTAAATGGAATGCTATATTTTTTATCATGTTTTACCCCTACATGTAAAAATATGTACTGTTATATTATTTCTTATTCTAATGCATCATTTTTGAGATATTTTGAATTTTCTTAAAAATTTGGATTCTGCAATCTGATTTTCAAAAAATTATAACACAGCTATGATTGAAGCAATTGTATTTGTAATAGTTGATATGTTAGTTGAAGCCTTAAGGTTCTTAAAAATTCCATAAGCATAATCTATTAAGCTACAGGGTGTCTAAAATGCTCCACTCCACTGGAAGATATTCAAACACAGAAAAATACTTTTTTTCAAATGGAACGACCAATATTTGAATACACCATCGTATGTGGAATTAAATGCTGCGTCGAACTATACTAGCATTCCCTATACCTTAACTTTAACAGTTTTTCAGTTATAAGATATTTTTGGTTTAATACATAAAAATTTACATTTATTAGGTTAAATATTTCTAATTTTGTTGATAAAGTTATGAAAACAACAAACGATTGCATTTAACGTTTCCTGTTACTACAAATTTTAAGCAAAAGCAAAAAAAATTGAGAATCAAAATCAAAATTATTCAAACACTGACATTTTAAATCTATTTTTTAAATTCATGAAGAATGATCTAAAATTGTTCAGAACAGAGAATGTGTGTTCAATAAAATGTACCCCTCTTGTCTCCTATGAATAAAACACAGTTTGGAAAGTTTGAACCTAACTTTATACAATTTGGAAAAATAAAATGTACGAAGATCAGTAACAAATAACGAAGATAATTAGACAATGATTTTAAAATACTTTCACGCTAATTCAGAGAATTGCAAACTAGCAGCTATTTTATTTTTCAATTTAAAGTAATGAAATTCATACTTTTTCGTTTTATAAGATCACAAGCGTCCTAAGAAAAGGAAGATTAAAGAACTATTAAAATTTGTGAATTTCCACTTGCCAAATTGTATTTTTTTTTGGTTGACTACAAAATTTGTAGTAACAGTAATCATTGTTATAATTTCCATGCTATCTTAATAAAATTAAAAATATTTGACCTATTAAAATTGTAATTTTCTATGAATTAAATCGAAAATGTTTCATAACTCAAAAACTGTTAAAGTTAGGTATAGGGAATGCTAGTACAGTTCGACGCAGCATTTGATTTCACATACGATGGTGTATTAAAATATCGGTCGTTCCATTTAAAAAATAGTATTTTTCTATGTTTGAATATCTTCCAGTGGAGCGGTGCGTTTTAGACACCCTGTAGCTTAATAGATTATGCTTATGGAATTTTTAAGAACCTTAAAGCTTCAACTACAATATTAGCTATTACAAATAAAATTGCTTCAATAACAGCTGTGTTATAATTTTTTGAAAATCAGATTGCAGAATCCAAATTTCTAAGAAAATTCAAAATATCTCAAAAATGATGCATTTTAGAGATAGGGAAATGTATTGCAATTTAACATATTTCTACATGTAGAATTCAAGAACGTGATAAAAAATATAGCATTCCATTTAAAATAAGCGAGTTGAGAGCGATTTCCGGTACAACCGGAAATCGCTCTCAATGGTTTAATAAAGGATATTATTATTATTAAAATTTTAGATTATTAGTTATTAATATTAACATCATTAATTAATTGATTAATATTATTCATTAATTCATTTTTAATAATAACGTGTGTCCAACAATTATTGTAGTCCTGGGTTTCTGTAGAGTTAAACATTTTTAACTAATTATTGTTTCTAACAGTCAATAATTGAGACTTCAATTCAACGATCCGAAGTAAAAGTCGGCATTTATATGTGATACTACAGCCACCCAGGACTACAATAATTGTTGGACGCATTATATTAATAATCTACTACTAGTATTTAAGCCATATGACCGCGCTTGGTATTTAAACCGTACGTGTAATAATTTAAACAATTAAATTTACTACTAGGAAACTACGAGACATTGAAATGAGCCGCAAATATTCTCTATTCCTTTCAATGAAAACTGGCAACAGTGTTAGCCATGCTGCGCCTAGCGCGACTGCACAGCTTTTGATTTGGTGAGACGAAATGCATGTTTACCGGACCCTGTTATACAAACATGATAGAAATGTGGCACCAAAAGCCGAAAGAAAAATCATTTATCAAAATAAAACAAATTCGAAGTGTGTATCCTTTTCATTTAAATTTTAATTAATCCTACAAAAGAAAATAACACAGCAATATGCACAAAATTCTAATACACAAAGTGGTCATGAATCACTGTTTGAGTTGGCAGCGCTGAATTTTATTTTTAAATGGTACAACCGGGTAACTTCCGTTGTTGACGGTTTGACACTGACGGCCATCACTTAACAAGCATCATCTAACATTTCAAATGCAAATTAATACGTTAATTTTTAATCACATAACCTACAATCTGTTCGGTGTTCAGGTTACGTCAAATAAACTAACAAAATATATATCCGGTTGCAGTGTTGCAAATAGCCGAATAAAAATGCTCTTAATTATATTGTCAACTCAAATAGTTATTCTTGACCACTTTTGTATTATAACGCGTGATTTTTTAAATTTTTTATCAACTCTTGCCATGGAATTTGGTCGGCATGTCAAAAATTTACTCTAAAACAGCAAAAAGGAGTGCAATGACGGACTCTTTACTTAAGCTAAGACATGCCATCCAGATCTCATGGCAAGAGTTGATAAAAAATTTAAAAAATCACTCGGTGTAAGAATATAGGAGATAAAGAAAATATTTTTGAAGATGAATTTGAACCAGTTATTATTATTTGCAAGTTTTGATAGGTATATTTATTTTATTGTTTTTTTTTTGTTGTTATTTAATAATTTTTTTTATATATTGGCGTAGTGTTTGATGCTCTGATAATTTTTCCAAAAATCTGGTAATTTCATAGGTATTTTCTGGTAATCACATTTTCATAATCCGGCAACACTGTGCGCTATGTGCACTTTTTTTTTCAAAATGAGTAACAAAAATATACTTTTGGCCATTAAATAATTTATTGAAGACATTTCTATTTAATTGGGTATTTTTAATAATTGGATAATATCTTAAAAAAGTAGAGGACAGCCCTTTTTACCACAGAAAGATATGATTTAATATTTCCTACAGTTTTTTGTTCCTACTGTAAAATTTAAATGTTAGCACTTAGCGCAATTTGCATGCACAACGACGGTATGCATATGCTTTTACTTCAAAAATAATTTATTGTACTACATTGCTGTCAACGCAAAATAACGTTGTTTATTTACTTAGAAATTTGCAATTTCTTACACAAATATTCACACAAATAATGGCCAAATTCTAAGCGATTTTCTAAATATTCAAGCCCGTCCAAATCATTACAGTAACACTCAACGTTGAAGTTATCTTTTCTAACACCTAATCGTGCCAATCCTCCGAAACCACTCGTAGCGGTAATAATCATCTCGTATTTTTCATTCGTAGATGGTCCCAAGTCAATGAAATCTCCTTGATCTCTTTTGGGGGGCGGTGTGTTGTCGTATTCTTTAGCCAAACAATTGATTGTCACAAACACAAAGAAAATGTCTTTATTAATAATAATAATACAAGGATGTTAATATGTCAGAACGCCTCGTCGTTATGTGCACGGTATGTCCCCGGGGATGAGTTCGCAGTTGTCCTGGTGCAATGGTTGCAGGTGGAGGATGTGCTGAAGCGGATTCCTCGGTGGAGTGGTCGTTGATAAGCTGTGTGCTAGATGACGTCTTCTTTTCTGGCGTCGGGGGAAGCGGTGAAACGGCGCGGCGTATTCTGCTGATGCGTTTCAGTGCCCGACGAAGCTGGGTGGTCGTAGGTGTTTGACGGACGTGGAAACCAGGATATCCTGACCTTTCGGCTGGCTTTGGTTAGGAGTCCAACCTTGCGGCTGGCTTTTGAAGAGGAGGTCCAACTTTGCAGCTGGGTTTGGTAAGGAGGTTCCAACTTTGCAGCTGGCTGGGGAAGAATGATCTTCGAGCTGCTCTGCACGCGTTTATATAGCCCCGGCATCCATCTTGTAGAGGGGCTGAGTGTGGTGTGGAAGGGTGTTAGAGCTTGGTGCGTGGCAATAGTATAGAGATGTGCCGCAGGTGGCGCTGTGGTCGCTACACTCTAATGCTTTGAATCTCCGCTAACAAACGAAGTTTAGCTTGAGACATTTTCACCTTCGCATACGTTTAGAAACTGAAGAAAATAATGTGTTTCCATTAACTTTTATTCCTGGTAAGACTTCATGAACAAATATTGATAATAATTCGAATTTATCTTTGGGATTTTCTAAACTGTTTAACAGAATAAATTACAACGAAACGATAATCATTTCAGGTGTCATGGCGGATAATGGTGAACGTGTAACTGTCGCGAGTGATATAAAACCCTGTAAAAGATGCAACAAATGCCCGATTTCTGGCATAACATGCATATTGTGTAATTCGTTAAGCCATCCTAGTTGTATCAAAAAACTCAAACATGTAAAAATCCATGACGATGACAAGATAATCTGTTGTAAAAACATAACTTGTGTCGACGACTATGAGGCTGAAGATAGAATAATAATTGACAACACACCGTCCAACGTAAGCAAAAATAGTGAAAATCGTGTAGCATATTTAACAGATATGATTGACCAAAAACTATAATAATTAATGAACTAAGGGATAAAATAAAGCTATTAAATGAAAACATCAATCTGTTGAAACAAGTAAACAGAATCAATAATGGCACGACCTCTAGCAACGAAGAGACAAACCCCAAACTACTCAATACAAAAGAAAGGGAACTGCAAGACGAAAATACCAACATTACCAACCGAGGCGCTCGACATCACAACAATGAACATGTTGCAAAAGTAAACAAAAATGCAGGATCAAGACCAAAACACAATGGAGCGTCTTCCTCTGAAATAACTAAGGAAAGTGTTAAAGAAGCCATCAACAATGCTAAGCTGTACAGTACTGCCCTGCAAGAACCCAAGCTAAACGCAGTGGGTAAGGTTAATAACGCAGAAGAAAGAAACAAAAACAAAAGTAAAATGATTGTGGGTAGCAACATGGACACAAATTGAAAGAAGTAAATCGTTTTTCATATCAAGGTTGAACCCTGAAACTTCAATAAGTAATTTAATTGAGCATGTCAAAAGTAAAGGTCTCACTGAGGTACATTGTGAAAAACTGAACATTTATGCAAATTCTTTTGCAGCATTTAAGCTGGTAGTAAAGAATAGCGACTCAAAATTAGTTTTTGATTCTAAATCGTGGCCAATGCATACTGTAATTCGACCTTTTTATAATAAAAGATGGAATAACAAACAAAATTTTCCTGTGGAAACTCCACCAATGGTAAGCACATAGTAATGAATAATGCAACTGTTTCCAATAACAAACTAATTGTAGCTCACTTGAATATTCAAGGAATATTTAATAAACTAAATGCCGTAGAAGCTCTTTTGCAAGAGCACAACATTAGTATATTTTGTGTAACGGAGCACTGGATACAAGAGCTTAATATAAATTCTATTAAACTGGATGGTTATACTATAGACTCCTATTCATGTCGACAAGTAAAAGAGAGAGGCGGATCTCTTATTTATGTGAGTAATAATTTAATCAGTAAATCGCTGACCTGCCTGGAAGATATAAATGCGGAATCCTGTTTTGAGTGCTCTGGTGTTGTCACTGACCTTAAGTATGACAAAGTCTGCATCATAAATGTGTACAGACCACCTGACGGTTCCTTTGAAAAATTCATTAATCATCTAGATGATGCTATAACTAGAATCTTACGACTAAGTAAAAACATCATAATAACTGGGGATTTCAATGTTGATTATCTCAAAGGCAGTGGCCCAAAAATGATGTTATTTGATTTACTTAATACATTTAAACTAGATAGCACATTATTTAATCAACCAAGTCGTATAGCTACTAATATAAACTCCAAGACCTCTATAAGTGGTATTGATTACATGCTGTGCAATTCAAATGATAACACTGCCTTCAATATGATAAATTTCGCACTATCAGATCACTTTGGTCAAATATTAATTTATGAGATACGAGCTGAAAATGGTCAAGAGACATCCTCCTACAGAGTATCTCGGACTGACTATGGATCGATGCAAGAGTGTCTTCAAAATACACAGTGGCACTTCTTGAATACAAACATAAGTTGTAATGATAAATTTACTATATTCTTTGATCTATTTTTCGAAATTTATAAACAAGCAACTCATACCCAAACTATCGCACCAACAGAAAATGAGGATAAGAATTGGATCAATAATAATATAAAAATGGCAAGTCATGAACTCAAATCCTAGTATTCATTTAGCAGACAATTTCCTTGCCTCGAAGAGATTTACAAAAGTAAGAAAAAGCAGTATCAAAAATGATAGAAAATGCAAAACATCAAAGAAACGAATATAGAATTATCAATGCAGATAATAAGTGTAAGGAAGTATGGAAAATAATAAATCAAGAACTAGGCAGAACCAGAAAGAAGACCAGTGCTGTTACAATTCAAAAGGATAATAAAATATATGTGAAGCATGAAGTAGCAGCTGTTTTGCAGAATATTTTAAGAATAACGTAGCCTTGCAACTTGAAGAACATTTTGGAACCTGCAGATCAGAAAACTGTACACTGCAGTTTGACGAGCGATTATATTTTCTAGTGACCTCCAGTCACGTTTATTTTGAATATTAATTACAAGTTAAACATTTACAATAATACATTAAACTTAAATTGATATATTTTGCTCGCCTTCCCTGCGTTTTTTGCCCGGCGAATTAACTTGTTTGCCCAGCGCGATAAGCGTCATTGCTTTCACCACTTTTTACTGCTGAAACTCGAGGTTTCATACATACAGGGTCTTCCCGAAACTGGTCTGGTATGAATTGTGGAAAATGCAGCAATCCGCTTCCTAAGGAAGGACTCCACGTCTTCTGTCAAGGGTGCAATAAGGGGCTCCACTTCAAATGTTCGTTAAAGCCAACAAGATGGAAAGGTATGGACCAAACTAAAAAGGAATTATGGAGATGTTTAGAATGTAGGCAGGGAAAAATTGATAGGTTTGAGGTATCTGATACAGAAGAAGAGGAAGTCCCAGTGCTACTCGCAATTAAGGAGTTAAAAGAAATCGTAATTAACATCCAAAATAATCAAGAGGTTTTAAAAAAACCAAATAAAAAGATACGAGTCGCAAATTGAAACATTAGTCAACCAAGGAAAGGCCAAGGACTTGAAAATAAGTGCCCTTGAAAAAAGGGTAGTGGAACTGGAGGCTTATAATTTCCGGAACACCATAGAGATTTTCGGGGTGGAGGAATCGGAGAACGAAAATGTTGAAGAAAAGGTTTGTAAAGTTATAAAGCAGTTTAATACAGATCTTCAAATTGAGGATATTGTTGATGCTAACAGAAATCATACAAAAAACAAAAATAACAAGCCACGCTCGATAACAGTTGAATTAAGTTCTAAACAAATTAAAACAACTATCTTGAAAAATAAAAAGCTCGTTAAAGTTACAAACAATAACATTTTCAAAAACAATAATAACAGCCAAATCTTTGTGCACGAGCAAATATCCTCCCACCTGAAAAATTTACTTTGGCAAACGCGGATGAAAGCTAAGGCTCATGAATGGAGATTTGTCTGGATTAAGGAGGGTAGAATATTGGTTAGGAAAACTGAGGAGGCTAAAGTATTATCCATTTACAGCGAGCAGGATATTGACTTGATCTCCTAATTTTTCTGATTCTTGCTCCGTATCATGGATTGGCTTACAGAGGGCGAAGAACAACTCATCTTTCAAGACTTGGGCACTCTCTCACATTCTGCAAATACAAATTTCAAAAATAATTTCAATATCCTTCATTTAAATATAAGATCGCTTTTTTTACACTTCGAAGAATTCTACATATACATCAAAAATCACCTGGATAATTTAAATGTCATCATTCTCAGTGAGATTAACATAAGACATGATAACATGCTCAACTGTAAAGAACTATTTAATATTGAAGGTTTCACAATGAACTTCAAATGTAGATCTGATAAAAATGGTGGAGGCCTACTAATCTACACTAGGAATTCATTTCATGTAGAGATAATTAAAGATAACTTCCAGAATTGGGAAGGCCTTTTCTTTAGCATACCTAGTAATGACGTTAAATTGTTACATACCCTTGCTCTCTATCGAAATTCATCCCGTGCATCTTTCCTTAAGGAACTCGAGAACTTCCTCTCCCTCTACGACTGCTACAAATTCCTCATCATAGGAGATACAAACATAAATCTACTGGATCACATGGACTCATCTCCATACGAAGACCTCCTAGCTGCGAGTGGATTCCTTAAAAAAATATATAAACCGACTAGAATTCAATTTAGGAATGACGTACAAACTTGGTCATGTATTGATCATATCTTCATTAGAGGCTTTGTGGAGCAATCTCATGGCCTCATCGTAGAATCCAAAATATCCGACCATTACATAATAATGTCTTCGATCAACATGACGCTTCAAAATAGCAAGCCCAAAGGCAGTGAAATGCCAACTAAAAACTATAAAATTGATTACTCCACATTCGAGCAGACTCTACGGATTCTTCTACAACAGACTAATTATGAACACATTAACACTGCTGAAAACATGAATTTCTGTGCAATTCTTACCTGGGGCCTATTTCATAAAGCAACAAGTTGGAATTTGACAAGTAAAAATACCTGTCTAACCGACAGTTGTCGTTCAGTTTCGTTTCATAATTCGACTGGTGACTAGTGATGGACGATTATTGACAACTCTATCCATGACAAGCGATTACAAGTCCTGTGATTTAGTGTTCTGTTTCACAAAACAAATGTACCCATCGGAGTTGTCGCTCAGTTGCCTGTCGAATTGACAGGAGGAAAGACGTCGGTCTCGGACAACAAGTTTGTATTTAATTACATATTTTCTTCTAAATTTCTTTAAATCGATAATGTGGTCTAGTGATTCTGAAGAGGAAGATGAGCGTGCGCGAGCTAGAAGAGCACCACGACGTTTCAGAGAACGTATCATTTATCGAGATATTGAAGATTCCATATACTTCAATGAAAGGTTCAGGATGAACGTACGGGAAATGGAGGAAGTTTTACTCAGCATTGGTCACTTATTGCAGCGAAGGACTCTCAGAAATCAGGCAATGTCTCCAAGGCTTCAACTCTTAGTTACACTTCACTGGCTTGGCAGCGGTGAGCAATATCATACCGTTGCAGATATGCACGGTATCGAAAAACCAAGAGCAGAGCCATACATAATGTTGTAAATGCAGTGAATGATACTTTGATGGAACAGTATGTAAAGTGGCCAACAAATATGGCAGAAGTTGTACAAAAGTTTTTTAACATTGGACGAATGCCCCTTGTGTGCGGATGTGTGGACGGGACTTTAATTAATATTGACGCACCACGGAGAAATGAGCCTGATTTTGTCGACAGACATGACAATGTTGGAAACCATTCAATTAATGTCATGATCGTTTGTGGGCCAGACATGACAATTTATTACATAAATGCAAATTGGCCAGGGAGTGTGCACAATGCTCGTGTGTTACGCAGTAGTAACTTGTATGCACTAAAGGATGACGGTTGGCGTCCCTTACCTAATAGTATCATTTTAGCTGACAGTGCGTATCCTTTAAAAGCGTGGCTAATTCCTCCCGTCTCAAGAAACCTCCACGAAGATGCTGAAATGCGTTTCCTTAGGGCACATAAAATCACAAGAAGGGTCGTTGAAAACTCTATAGGAATTCTCAAGGAAAAGTTTCCATGCTTAAATCATTTGCGAGTCCAGCCAAATTTTGCTTGCAGGATAGTAAAATGCTGTACCACTTTGTGCAATATGTCTCGCAGGAGCAATGCCGAAGGTATTCAAAATTATGAAAACGATGAAGATGGTCCCAATGAACCTGCGAATGAAAACCATCTGCCCGAAGAAGATGAAGATGCCCCCAATGCTGGTGGAGAAGACCGTCTTCAGGAACTACTAAATTACTATCGCTAAATATCTTCTTAGAATTAATAAAACAATTGTAATGAAGCATTAATATTGTATTTTTTCAATTTAAGCAGGCCTGTCGATGCAAATATTATACTGTATTAAATTTTACTGAAATATTGTAATATACTGAAAAAAAAAACATTATATTCTGCCTCACATACGACGTATGACTCGGTTTCCGTCGTGCAGTATGCTGGGGTCAAAATTATCTCAGTGTGCCAGTCATGGTGTGTGCTTGTGTGCGGGTAATTTAGACTCTCGCTGGCTCTGTAACTTTGCTGTCGGTGTTCGCAGCCCCTCGTGTCTGGGTTAGGATGTTCATAGTTACTGGGGGTGTCAAATTGCTCCGTAAATTCCGATCGCCGTAGCTTCCAGTTTCAATATCTCAAGACGCGTCTTGTAATTTAGTAATAGTATGTATTCAATTTGCAAATCTAATTTCATTTTCTTCTTCTTAGTATCCTCATCAATCGGAGGCACAGTAGCTTTCATTTGGCCCACTGGATTTTTTCTCTTGGAATTTTGCTCCTGTTGGTGTGTTTCTCGGATGGAATTTCTCAGACTCTCATTGTTTGTATTCTCTGTACGTTGGGTATCTTGGTCATCTTCTTCGTCTGAAGCACGTTTTTCTCCCCTACTCAAGGGTCATCTTCACCCAAACCAACTACGGAGGGGTTTTCCTTTCCTAGGATATCCAGAACGAAATTATCTACGTCCGTCAAGACTGCATCCTTTCCTCCACCTGCACCTGTTTTATTGGAATTGTCTTTTTTCCCCTGTAATAACAGGAAAGAAGTGAATGGCTATCTGAAGAGATCTATTATCTGTTATACAACGAGCAGACAAAATGCTAAAGTATGCACTAATGTTCTCTTGCGCCAATTACACCACATAGTATCCCGCATATATTGCCATGGTTTGTTTTTGACTAAACCGAGCGATTCAGCCAACTGATGCACTTCCTTCCACTTCTTACATTTCAAATCTTTTGTTATTTCACTTGAGAAAGCGCCAAATAATATTGCCTTCTCTGCTTTAATTTTTTGCAACACTGATATTTTAAATACGTTTGACATCGCTATCACCCTTGGCACTGACCACTTTGACAAGTCACTTGTCAAATCTGACGATTTACTGACAAGGGCGAGGTAAACATTTATGAAACGGAAATCATAAGCAGTTGTCACTAGTCGCTTCTACAAGGGTCAACTTGTCGCTTGTCCAACTTGTCGCTTTATGAAATAGGCCCCTGTTAGCTTTAAATAATTCTCAGCTATCCACAGTAAATCGACGGAATGCATCTACGGTATTAAACAGAAAACCGTGGCTCACACCAACCATCTTGGATAATATGAAGTTTCGTGATCAGCTCTTCAAACTTTGGAAACACAGCCCATCTGTGCACAAACCTTTTTACAAGGATCTATACAAAAAAATGCGAAACAAAATTACCTCTCAAATTGCTACAGCTAAAAAAAAAAACACTATCATCATATATTCGTAGGCTTCAAAGGTGATATGAAAAAAAAAAACTTGGTCTGTAATAAATGAAATACTGGGTAAGAAGGAGCAATCTACTATTGATAACACTATTTTAAAATATACGAAAATTCCAGTGGAAGAGGTAGCTGATAATTTTGCCAGTACATTTATTGAACAAATTAATGGTATCACTCACACATGCAATTACCTTTTATCAGCAACTAATCTCCATGGAGAGACCCAATTGCAGTCGATGTTCCTTCCTGATATTTCTATAAACGAACTGCAGGAAATTATCTTATCACTGAGTAAAAATAAATCACCTGGAGTTGATTTAATCCATTGTAATCACGTTATAGCTTAAATCGACATATTTCTGGAACCCGTTCATAAACTAATAAACTTTGTTCTGCAAGAAAAACATGTTGCGCGCAACCTAAAGAAGTCTATTGTAAGACCGATTTACAAGAAGGGTAAACATACATTATACGAAAACTACCGTCCAATCTCACTATTACCTGCTTTGGACAAGATCACAGAAAGATACATATGTAATAAGTTATCGGAATACCTGGAAAAGTACAATATTATAATTGCGCAGTAGTACGGTTTCCAAAAGAATAAGAGTACGACCAAGCTATTAGAGGACTTTGCTGACCTTGTTAATCAAAAGTTAAACGTAAATACACATGTTCTGTTGCTATTCATCGACTTCAGTAAAGCGTTTGACTGTATAAACCACGACATCCTGCTTGACTGTCTGGAGAGGATTGGCATCAGAGGTCCGATATTAGAACTTTTACACGACTATCTAAGGGATAGAAAATTTAGTGTAAAAATCTCCGATACTTTCAGCAAAGAAATGGAAATCATACGTGATGTACCCCAAGGAAGCATACTGGGGCCTATCCTCTACTTGATTTATGTCAACGATGTAAACAGATGCTTCAGAAACTGCTCGTGCTTTTTGTACGCTGACGACACCGCGATCGTTGCTGTACATAAAGATATCCATATGGCCATAAAACACCTGCAAGAAGAATTTGATATGTTCCAAAGTTGGGCTCATGATAAGCAGCTCACAATTAATCCCACCAAAACAAAAATGATGTACGTAGCATCTCCTTATATGAAATCATCAATTAATGTCAACATCGTACACCATTCCGTGGATTGTTTGCACAACAAATTGGTAAACTGCAAATGTGACCAGCAAATTGAAGTAGTTAATACTTATAATTACCTAGGAATTACGCTCGATCATCGGTTTTTATGGCAGCCACATATCGACTCTTTGTGCACAAAATTTCGTATAATTGCTGCACGTTTTTACTACGAGGGTTCGTTTGTATATTCTCGGACTAGGCAGTTTTCAATTTTAATGCAATTTTTAATTATATTGTTTTTTAATCGCATATGCCTTGGTAACATGTTTGACAATTTACAAAACAATTGCAGCAGTATTAGTTCTAATATCTGTCTAATTGTGTTATCACGTATCAAAATGAACAAATTCGAATATCAAGCAGTTATAAAATTCCTAACAAAACAAGGAAAAGCTCCAAAAGTTATTTGTGAAGAAATGTTGACTGTATACGGGGATGATTGTCCTTCCAAGTCGAAGAACAAGAATCGATGCAATGGCATATTAAGGGCTCCAGCCCTCCCAAGAAGTTTGAAGTCGCCCCTTCTGCAGGCAAAATAATGGCCACTGTTTTTTGGGATTGCCAAGGAATTTTAATGATTGACTATCTGAACAAGGGATGTATGGTAACAGGAGAATATTATGCAAGCTTAATGCATCGCCTCAGAGATTCTATTAAAGTGAAAAGGCGCAGAAAACTGACACAAGGTGTCTCCACGACAATGCACCACCCCACAAGTCAAGACTTTCAAAAGCTGTTGTTGCTGAATGTGGATTCGTAGAAATTGACCATCCGCCTTACAGTCCAGATGTAGCCCTCTGTGACTACTTTTTGTTTCCAAATCTCAAAAAAAAACACTTTAGGGGAACAAAATTTAGGGATGATGACGAACTTGTAGCCATTTTACGGACAAACCAAATGAATATTTTTATAATGGATTAAAGATGTTATTGAAACGATGTAATACTTGTATTCAAAAGCAAGAGGCCTATATTGAAAAATAAATTTTTGTTGCTGTTCTAATCTTTTCTTTTCATACCTAGTCCGGGAATATAAAAACGACCCCTCGTACATTAAACACTTTGTGCCATATAAGACATTAAAATTAATTTATTCGTCAATGGTGGAATCGTTGCTACGTTATGGCATCACAGTTTGGGGTTGGGCATCGGACGCACATGTGAATCGTCTACAAGCTGTACAGAATAGAATAGTGAAGTGTATAATTCCGAAGAATGAGATCGTTCCGAATTCCTTCATATATTGTGATTTTCTGCCTGTAAAAAACTTTTATTTTACATCATAGTATTAACTCACTATTAGTTACCAGGATACAAATCAGTGATTGATCACACATATTCCACTAGAGGTGCGGTGTGCGGGTTCTTGCATGTGCCGGGCTCGTGGAATAAATACGGAAACCGAACGCTTGCTGTGACAATCCCTAAAATCATGAACTCATTACCATATGAGCTGCGTAACCTAGACACTTTCAGTTCACTTAAAAAGAAAGTGAAGGAATGGCTCCTAATAGATAGTCCAACTATAATTCGCCACAGTCAAGTCCTTGGACTTTGTGGCCATTTATACTTTGTACAATGTATTTAAATATGATAGTTTTCTATTATCTTAGTATAAGTCAGTATCCAGTTTTTTTTTTTTTGCTTATGGCTTTTGTAGGTTTTGCATTACTGTTAACTTATACTTTAATGACTTAGCTTAAGTTAGTCTCTATTTCTTGGTTTATATATATATATACACTCACCGGCACGGAAAACGGAGCACCTGCATTTTCTTAAAAAAACATAAAATGTTAACATTTTATAAAGTTTTACTAGTACTATAGTTTGAATACAAATGTAACAAGTTGTTGTAAGTAATTTAAAAACTTATTGAACATTGATTTAACGTAAAAAAAATGTTTCTGGTACAATGAAAAAAAAAGGCGAAAAAACACAATTTTGTTTTGTAGGCAAACGACGTAACATCATGTAAAACTTAAACATTTGTTAAAAAATGCTTTTCAATAACGTGTGATGCCCCTACGTGCCCGAATTATTGCTTGCATTCTTCTTGGCATGCCTAAAATCAAGTGTCGAATACCATCTTGAGGAATATTTGCCTAGCGGTAACACGACTTCGAATTCTGCGCCCAAGCATGTCCCAAACATGTTCTATTGGATTTTGCATCAAGACTCGCCGCTGGCCATTCCATAACAGGGATGTTTATTTCGTTTAAGTACTGTCGAGTAATTCCAGTGGTGTGAGGTCTTGCATTAATGTGCATCAATAAAAAGTTATCTCCAACAAAAGGAGCATATGGGACAAAAAATCTTGCAAAACTTTCTCGATGTACCTGACAGCTGTTAAGAAACCTCTTGGAACGATGTACAACTTTGTGTGTGCATCTAGAGAAATTCCAGCCCACACCATAACTTAATCCCCTCGGTAGCTGACTCCAGGGCTAAAGGTACATTCAGCAAATCGCTCTCCTTGCCTTCGCCATACTCTTTCACGAACATCTGGAGAACGTAGGCAAAACCTGGACTGATCTGTAAACAAAACGTGCTCCCATTAGTTTTCTTCCCAGTGCTCGTGGTTTCTGGCAAACTGAAATCGCGCTATACGATCACGCCTGAGAAGTTCTGGGCCTGTTGCAGGTCTGCGACTTTTGAGATTTGCTTCACCAAGTCTTCGTCTAACAGTCCGTTCGCTTACGTTGACATCCTGGAAATGATGAAGTCGATTTCCGATTTCTACAGCTGTAGCACGACTATCTCGCAAACAATGTGAGATGATAAAACGGCATCAGGGGCGTTAGTTATGCGTTTGGGACCAGTTCCAAGTCGTCTACTGTTACTTCTGATTTCCAAAAAGCGTGTAAAAATACGGTGGACTGTCCTATTGGATACTCCATATCGGCGGGAAACAAATCGCTCACTTCTTCCGTCTTGAAGTAATGCAACCATAGCAGCCGTTGTTTCAGGATTTACAGCCATAATTTTTGATACCAAACGGACGTAACACTTGACTCGACTTGCTTATTTACTCAAAACAATCAAAATAAAAGAATACTAGTAGCTGACTTTGCAGTTTCCTTTGCCTGGGTTTGGACAGTTTTTGCATTTGTTTTTATTTTGCTACAAAAAGAGTTTTTTTTAGCTTTAATAATGGTTTAATAATTTTAAAAAATACTTAAAATAAGTTATTTTGTTTAGATTTGAACTATAATAATAGTTATACAGTACCAAATATTAAAATTTTAAGTTTCTTGCAGGTGCTCCGTTTTTCGTGCCGGTGAGTTTATATATACAGTGCTCGAACAAAATATAAGTCCATTAAATATTTTTCAATATCTATCACACTATACCCGTCTATTGGAAATATTTTAGCATGAGTTAATTAAATCTTAATAAAAATACCTATATAATTAAAAAAACCAATAAATGTTATTAAAAAAAAAAAATTATTCCTGGTATGGTATTTCCAAGCTCCAAATAATTATAGGTCCACATCATTGCTTACTTGCTTCTTACTTGAATCGACATCTTTTGTTTAATATTTTTTGTCAACTTGACAGCTGTCGAATTTGTAAACGTAGTCTGAAGCTTAGATTTAATATGCCTCGCGGTTTTTCTCTTTCAAAGATGGAACAAGGTCAAATTTTGGCCTACCATGAAAACGGTAAATCTAACCGTTGGATTGCCAGCAAACTTAACCGCAGTCACAATGTAATTAACTTGTTTCTTAAAAACCCGGAAAGATATGGGACGAAAAAGCGTTCTGGACGCCCAAAGAAACTTAGCGTTCGAGACAGGCGCCGAATTTTGCAAAAGGCATCGAATTCAACTCTTTCCTGCAATGAAATAAGAAGGGATTTAGGACTCAATGTGTCACCTGAGTGTATCAGACAAGTTCTCCAGAAAAGCGGCGTAATTAAACGAGCAAAAATGTTAAGTGCTCCAGCGCTAAGTGAAATGCACAAATTTCAGAGACTTGAGTTTGCGCGTAAGAACATGCAAACTGATTTCGATTTGGTAGTTTTTTTCTATAATTATACTAAAATCTTGTTTCTTACCATCTTTGTACTTTTTAAGGTAATTTGGTCCGATGAAAAAAAAAATGGAATTTAGACGGTCCTGACGGTTTTAATTCTTACTGGCGCGATTTACGTAAAGAACCGCGATACTTTTCTAAACGTAATTTTGGAGGGGGTTCATTGATGGTATGGGCTGCTTTTAGTACACGTGGAAAACTTCGTTTAGCATTTCCTACTCCTAAAATGAATTCAGAAGATTATCAGGAACTGCTAGAAGGATGCCTTATTCCATTCCTTGAGGAACACGATGAGATTACTTTCACATTTCAGCAAGACAATGCGCCTATTCACTCTTCAGCAAGTACTAAAGCATGATTTCGACAACACGGCATCTCCGTTTTAGAATGGCCAGCACGTTCACCGGATCTCAATATTATTGAAAACGTTTGGGGTATTCTTGTGAAGCGTGTATTTGCCAATAATCGTCAGTTTCAGAACATTAATGAACTGAAAAATGCAATTTTAGTTGCTTGGGAGCAGTTGGAAATGACTTTGTTGCGTCGACTTGTACTGTCTACGGGAAACAGACTGTTTCAAGTGATAAATCGTAATGGAGGTGTTACAGATTACTAAAGTCGTCGATTTCTTTCATTTTGTTAATTAGATGTTATTATAATTGTTATTGATATTATTTTTATATTATGGACCTATAAATATTTGGAATATTAAAACAAAAAAAAATTCGAAAAAAAATTGTATTCAATGTATCTCAATTATTTTTTTAAATAATGAAATATTTTAGCCTTTAAATAATTTTATCAAAAAACAGTACTCAAAGTAATCGCTGTAGCTTAAATATCTAAAAAACTCACATGGACCTATATTTTCTTGGAGCAGTGTATATGTATTTTTTTTTCTTTTTTCCATTTACTACTGATGAATTTTGTTTTTCTTTCTTGTACATTGGGTGTAGTTAATATAAATAAATAATTATTAATTAAATTTAAAAAATTATTATTATTATTATTATTATTGTTATTGTTATTGTTATTGTTATTGTTATTGTTAATGTTAATGTTAATGTTAATGTTAATGTTAATGTTAATGTTAATGTTAATGTTAATGTTAATGTTAATGTTAATGTTAATGTTAATGTTAATGTTAATAATAACCTTTATTAAACCAAAGTTTGCAAAAACAATAAGAAAAACTAAAACAGTTTACATTGCAACTTAAGGCAAAAAAGCAATCACTAAGTCTATGGGGAGACTTGTCAGTGAAACATTCCAGCCGAATTCGAAAACTTAACATAACACTTCACAGATATAAAACAAACTTTAGGAAAACAAAATATAAGTATACAAAAGCAAAATAAAAAATCAAAAACTGTACGCAAAAAAAAGAAAAAAACAAAAACATATTTTTATAACAGAAATATCGTAGGTAAGTAAACAACAAAACAAAAAACATTTTGAAAATCAAACTTAGAACCTAGAATTTAGAAACTTAGAACTTAAAAAAAAACGTCAATGTATGCACAAAAAATACAAAAGCAAAAATAAAAAACATTCGTTATAAGCGAAAAAAAAAAGAGAAACTAAACCTGAACAATAAATGAGAGCCAATACATATTGAAAAAATATAAAGACAAAAAAAAACATCCTTTCTGAACAGTAAAAGAAGAAACTAACAATAATTAAATGTAATAATGGAAAAAATGCAGAATATAACAGGTAGGTAAACAACGGAAACGAAAAAACAATTTGAAACAAAATTTAAAAATATGTAAAAAAAGTATAAATCACTGATTTACTGTCAGCCATTTCTTTATTTCCCTCTTAACCCTGTTTATAGAAGAAAAGTTCAAGAGATTGTCCGGAATTTGATTGAAAATGTTAGGAGTCTGTACTTCCCACATTCTGTCACCAAATTTATTGTTTGACACAGGCACTACAAATCTACCCGCACATTTCAGTCTTGTACCGTGGGGATGATCCACTGTTATTTTGAAGTTAGCACTGAAGTAGTTTTTTACGATGTAAGTATACTTAAACAAGTTTTTAATAGTCATTAGATTACACCTTTTAAGAACACATTCGTTTGTATCAGAGTCTGTCACTAAGTTCCGCACAATTTTATTTATAATTCTTTGAATTTTTAGGAGGTACCAATTTGATGCAGTTCCCCAAGCAAGAATTCCGTATCTGCATACTGATTCAACCAGTGAGCAGTACACAACTTTTAATGTATGCACAGGTAGAATTTTTGCTAAATAATAAAATTTGGAGGCAAAATAGTTTAGTCTCACACAAAACATGTTGATGTGCTCATCCCAGAGGAAATTTTTGTCGATAATTACACCCAAGTAAGTATATTTATCTACAACTTCTATTTTCTCAGAGCAATTGCAGTTGTAAATTAGCAAATTTTGGTTCTGATGTAGGCATTCCATGTTGTGAGCTATAATTTTCCTTAGGGGAGGTCTTTCCAAATGTGAAGAGGTTATATGCACTATTTTCGTTTTAGCTACATTTATTATAATAATAATAATTAATAATTATTAATCTCCTGTCATGAGCCCATCTCTGGAATCTTAAAAAATCATCCTCGAGGTATTGGAGAGCCACATCTAAGTTTTTATGTGCCGCTACTATTGTTGTATCGTCAGCATATAGGAAATACTGACAATTTTTGAAACAAGCACCTATATCATTCACATATAGTAAGTATAATAGTGGGCCTAGAATGCTTCCCTGAGGTACGCCTTTTTCATTTCGAAAAAATTTACTGCAAGAGTCACCAAACTTTACCGTGAAACGCCTGTCTTTTAAATATTCCACAAACCACTTATAAATGTGCCCTCTAACGCCATAGGTTTCCAGTACTTCAGGTAAAAGATCATGATCTATGCAATCAAATGCCTTACTGAAGTCTACAAATAAGCTTAATACATGCATTCTTCGATTTAATTTTTTGTTAATGAAGTTGGTGTACATGTCCAGTAATTCTGCAGTACCTTTTTTCCTCTGATAAGCAAATTGATTACAGTCGATGATTTTGAATTTATTCAGGTAATCTAATAGATGATTTGAAACATGTCTTTCTAAAATTTTATCCAACGTGGGCAGTATAGAAATTGGTCTGTAATTTGTGTATTTGTTATGCTCTCCCTTTTTATAAATAGGTCGTACAATTGCCGTTTTTAAACTCTTAGGAATGGATGCATCCAATATGATAGATTCAGAAATTTTTTTAGATGTTCCTTAATAACGTCATAATTGCGAATAATGTCCTGCGGAGATATGTAGTCTATTCCAGGCGACCTATTTATATCAAGCTGGCTAGTTAAGGACTGTATATCAGATATTTCTGGTATAAACACGGATTGGCACATACGTGGTGCTCTCTCATCATCAAAAAGTTTCATATTGCAGTCATGTACCAAATTCTCTATTTCTTTAATGAAACTATTTCCAAAATTGTCTACAATTTCGTTTTCAGGTTCTCTCATCATTTTTAAAATAGTAGTACCCATATTACATTTCTTCTGCTGTCCCAAAATTTCATTTATGTACTTCCATATAAGCTTCATGTTGCCCTTCACACTACTGAAAATTTGATTGTAATATAGCTTTTTTTCGGTTGTTATGTCTTTATTTATTTCATTTCTTAAAACTCTATATCTTTCTCTTAGTCTCAATTTTTCCTCCAACATCTAAACCCTTTTCCACTTGTGAAAAACTCTATCTCTCTCTCTCATCTTATCAATAATTACCTGTTTAATCCACGGTTATTTCGGTGCCGTCCTTCTAATTCTATTTGTCGTGTCATATTGTGATTCTCTATTCACTTGATTGAAAATATTTCTAATTTCACCATACAATACATCAGCTGAATTTATAATTTTATTCTGTAAGTCTTGGAAACCCCTTTTTATAATTTCATTAAATAATTTTTTATCTGTTTTAGTCGTAGTCATGGATACAGTTATTTTTTCCTCCGAAGATCTGGCGTCAGGGATCGAACAAGTGATTATGTAATGATCTGATATCTTATATTTACAAACAGCACCTGAAGATCTCAAGAGGAGCCCTTTAATGTACACGTGATCAATACATGAAGAAACGATTTGGTTATTAAGGAATTCTTCCCTTGTATAATTGTCAATTTTTCTGGTAAAGCCAGCACTCATTAATAAGGTCTCATATTGTAAGGTATTGTCTGAAATTTCTTTAATGTTAATGTTTACATCTCCAATCAGTATCATTTTTTTAGTTTTAGATTTATTGAGGAAAGTTTCTAATTCATCCAAGGAGATTACACTAAGTTGCGGAGGTCTGTAAACCGCCAATAGCTCGAATATTCCAGAGCTTGTAGTTAATTTTAAATAAATATTTTCGCAGTAATTAAAATCAATTTCTACATCCATCACCATTGTAGTGTCTTTAATATAAATTAACAGTCCTCCCCCTTTTCTATCTTCTCTACATTTATAAAACATATTATATCCGGAAATGTTAAAAATTTGCTTCGATTTTTCAAAGTCATATTTTTTAATGGATATTTCACTTAAAATAATAATACTAAAGTTATATAAATAATCCAAACATGTAACAAGTAATTCTTCAAAATTTTTGTTAAGAGACCTAATATTAAGATGATGAATAATTAAATTTTTATGTACATCATACGTGTCATATTGAAACAATTCCTTAAAATTTCCAAATTCGAAACATTTTGTCTCCTCGTCAAAGCCACGGTCTATCAACATCCAATCCATATTTACAGTTTGATACCAAAAATTAAAAGACAAACTACTTTAATTTTTCTAATTCTTCCTGGTCTCTGATGTTTAGTATTCTTGATCCTTCCTCCTTTCTTACCAGAATTTTTCCTTGTTGTATCCAGACGTACTTATATTCTATTTCTCTTGCTTTATTTTTAGTTAACCACAGGAGCTGCTTGATGTATGGGGACAGTTGCTCAAACATGAGAATTTTACCAATAGCATCAGATCTCGAAATGTCACTGTTAAGAACCAGGTTCTTCCTCATTTTCAAAACATTCTCCTTCATTCTTCTAGTTCCAAATTTAACAACGATCGGACGATCCTTTCTGGATTCTTTCTTTGATAGTCTATAAACTTCATCTGCTACTACGTTATTAATATCTACACCAAATTTTTCTATTATTTTGCAAGCTATTTCATCAACGTTTTCGTTCTCGAATTCCTTAACACCGTGTAACTCAATACCTTTATCGAAAACAGACTGTTCTAGTTCCATAACCCTTACTCCTAATTCTCTAATTTTTTTATCTTTTTCTGCGGATTCAGCAACAATTTTGCAGATTCTGTTCTCAAGACTGTTTATTTTTTCTCTTAAACATTCCTGTCCACCAATAACTACGTCAATTTGGGTCTTAATGTAATCATTATTTTTCGTGCTTTCCTCTATCTGTTTTTGTAAATTTCCTAACATTTCTTTAACATTTTTTAGTTCGGTAAGTAATACTCATGTTTCAATGTTGGCATGTTCCTCATTGCTCTTTAAATCTGCGTGTTTTTGTTCCTCCTCTCTCTTATTACCCCTACAGTATTCACAGCGCCAATCCTTCTTTTTACTTCTACTCATAGCACCATATGTGGAACTTTTGATGGAGCACTCATGTGGTATGCTCTGGAGCAACCACCGCAATCCACATAATCCCCGTCCGAGGGCAAGGCATTCAAACATTTACCGCAATTTACTTTGCTCATTCCTGAATTAATTTTAAATTAAAGTTAATTAAATTTAGAAATGTTATTGTTTGATTAATTTTATTATTTTTACTATTATATTCTACCAAAAAAAGTAGTACACATAGTCCGATTCCGAAAAGAGTAAAACCGGCTCTCACCAACAAGAACTCTAAGTCGCTAGGTTTTGCAGCCGCGCTCGACCCAGATCTTGTGGAATCCAATAGGGAAAAAACACAGAATTTAACACTTTGGCAAACAACACATTCTTCAACTAACTACATAAAAATTGCTTCAAATTTAAAATTTTCTGCAATTGTTTCACCTTTGCAATGCAGAGACAATATAATACACGTCTGCTCTAGCCGACAGACACGGCCGGAATGTTAATGTTAATGTTAATGTTAATGTTAATGTTAATGTTAATGTTAATGTTAATGTTAATGTTAATGTTAATGTTTATGTTTATGTTAATGTTTATGTTAATGTTAATGTTAATGTTAATGTTAATGATTATGTTAATGATTATGTTAATGTTAATGTTAATGTTAATGTTAATGTTAATGTTAATGTTAATGTTAATGTTAATGTTAATGTTAATGTTAATGTTAATGTTAATGTTAATGTTAATGTTAATGTTAATGTTAATGTTAATGTTAATGCTAATGCTAATGCTAATGCTAATGCTAATGCTAATGCTAATGCTAATGCTAATGCTAATGCTAATGCTAATGTTAATGTTAATGTTAATGTTAATGTTAGGGTTAATGTTAATGTTAATGTTAATGTTTATGTTTATGTTTATGTTTATGTTTATGTTTATGTTTATGTTTATGTTTATGTTTATGTTTATGTTTATGTTTATGTTTATGTTATTGTTAATGTTAATCCATTTTTTGAGCGTAAAATTTTTACGCTGAATTAGCGCTGCCAGCAGCAAACGAAGTAATCGTTCACCAGAAAGGCAACAGCAATCACAAACGTATCAGAAACGCTTCACAAGGTGATTTGTTCTGATGAACGCGACCAATGCCGCGCGCGCCGCGCCGTTACCTGAGATATTATTTATCTAATGCCGAATGTGTAATGCGGAGTCAGAGTTGACCATAAATTTATTATTGTAAAATTAATTCCAACATGTTAAAATATATACAATGCACGTGTGTGGAATATAATTATGTAAACTCACGAGCACGAGTCTAAAAATAATGTACTTAATTATTTTTGTTGTTTCCAATACCTTTAAATTAAAAAAAGAAATAAATCATTTGAAACAATTGGAAATATGAACGATATAGCAGAGTTAGCTGAACTACATACAATACATAATAGTTCTAACTACTATTGTCTAATGGTTCAGCCACACCTACGGCAAATGTTAACACTAACGTCATTTTTAACGTCTAATTTGCCATTAATCAGTCGCTACACATACAATTATTGTCAAGTTAGACGTGAAAAATCACGTTAGGCTGCGCTCACACTGATGAAGCAAAAACGTTTTCACACAAAACATTTTTGACTAATTTTGTTAAAAAGCGTTTTTTTTTCCATGCTTTAAATAGAATCAGGCACACACTGATATATCAGAACAAAACACAGTTTAAAACACGCTAAAACAGTTACTGTTTTAGCGTGTTTTTTGTTTGAAAACGTTTTGCTTCATCAATGTGAGCGCAGCCTTAAGGTACGGTTTCTCTGACGCGTCAGACGCATGCGGCGGACGCAGTACGGCTGACGCAATGCACTGCTACAATGAAATCTAATGCAACCGTTTCTTCTCATGCGTCAGTACCCGTTGAAGAGCAGTATAGACGCAACCGCAGTCACTAAACAATAACGTCAACATGACTGCTGCATCTCAAAAATTAATATTTTTGCATTGTAAAGATGAACAATTAGTGGAATATGTGACAAAATTTCCATGTCTGTATGATCTGTCGAACCCCGAGTCCAAAAATGAAATAGTAAAGGACAATGTGTGGAAAAAAATAGGGGAATATGTCCTGAATACTTACCGCAATGTTATGGCTAATTTTTCATCTGGACTTATAGGATTAGGATATCTATTTGAGGAATCCTTCCTAATGTCTTCTTTAATCAGATCAAGGATGTAATTAAACTGAGCAATGTTGAGTCTGAAAAATTCACGAAATTCCTTTTCGTCATTCATTAAATGACGGTTAATCAGAGTGTGATCAGAGTAACAAAATAGCCTTCCTGAAGTCTTGTTTGAAAGATTGGATGTACTTCCGCATTTCTTTCACGCATATACTGTAATAAAATCTCTTCGTTCTTATTTTCTTCCACCAAACAATCCGTCAGCGGTTGCGGCATTAGCCGCACCAGAAGAAACACGCTGGCTTGCGTCAAACGCGTGCGTCAGCCGTACTGCGTCCGCCGCATACGTCTGACGCTTCAGAGAAACCGTATCTTAAGGCAGCACATTAGACGCAACATAGCTCCGACAACGATAGTGTAGCGACGGATTATTGCAATATATGGTACTAATTTTGTAACGGCATTGAGAATGGCATTGCGCGCTAGACGATAGCTCGGCTGGCGGTTTTTGATACACATCAAACGGATTACCGGCGAACGTATCGCATAGTTATTGCCATAGATAAAGAAAGATATATTTGAGGAAGACAGGACATACATTTTTTGCACGAAAACAGCGACATCTCGTATTTTTGGTCACGTACTATCTTACTTTTGATTGCAGGTTTCTTTCACTATTTCAAGTACTAATTTAAAATATAATTTTTGAATGTTAGGAAACGGAAAATGCTAAAATATTTTAATAGAACTCCTGTGATATTTGACATTTAAGATAAAGTTGCCAATATTCAAGTAAAATACCAATGCTGCAGCCGCTTCGGAGCGAAATGTGGGACAAATAATGACGTTAACCACCAATGTAAAACTTAGCGCATTAATTTTTCTCGCGTTAATTGTCGCGTTCTTGTCCATTAGAATGCCGTTAGACGTTAACGCAGATGTGCCCGAACCATAAGAGTCGCAGCGAGGACTACTATGATTCTTAAAAAAGGAAATTTTTAATAATGTTAAAAAATAAGTTCTCTTAATAATTAAATACGAGATGTGATAATAATACATAATTAAAACAGATGAGTTACTTTCACACTGCGGTACTGATTCAGTACTACTGAATATGAAGTGACCATTTTAAATTAATCAGTAAATCCATTTACGTACGCGCTAACAGTTCAAGGCGAGACGCGTACTTACCGAGTCCCCCGAAAATCTTGGAGTCCCCCGAAATCTCAATGTTCCCCACTATCTAACTTCGGCCTATGTGAAGTGGGCGTTGTGTCATCGGTGCAAATTCCGGAGCATTTCGTGATTGCTACGTTATTATATAAGATTATTTTAAGTATTTGTGATGATTTTATATCGCATGAGCGACTATTTCCTTAAATATAAGTGAAATTCCAAAGTCGCGACGGAATGAATGCCCGTTTCTACATTGTAAGTGAGGCTCGCAGTCATCGCCTCGCGCCTGCGCAGTGAAAAATACTGCTGGCCATTTTTACTAACTTCTGGGTGGTTATTCTCGAACTGGGGAGAAACGATCGCTCCCGAAAATGATGTCAAAATGACGTACGCTCTCGTTTAAAACTATACAAATCTTTTGGAATTTGCGTCATTTTGACGTCATTTTCGGGCGCGATCGCTTCTCCCCAGTTCAAGAATAACCACCCTGGTCGCTCAATAAATTAAACGACCAAACGAAAACGATATAACCTTCAATATGATATACCAAGTACCAACTGTAACATGTCAATTTCTCTACACTATATTAATATGTGCGACATCTATAGTTTGGAATGAGTTTGAATCGCAGTATACCAAATTACGAATTCAACTTACACCACCATGCGTGCATCTATATGTAATAATTCAACCTCGTATATTCCCTTCTCCACCTGCGTGGTGACGCAACGCACTGGTACGAGGTAAGGTTACTGTATCGAGAAGGTAGCGCCAACTTTCTATCTCTTTTAATTTGGGCTTAATTAAATTCATTCATAAACTCCTTACCTCCTTAGCAATAGTAACTTGTTATGTATCTATCCTTTTTCTTCTTTAGTGTTGCATCGCGTCCTTTTTAATTTGGGGGACGAAGCCGCGGAAATGAATGGCGGTACCTTCTAAATACGGTAACCTTAGTACGAGATCATACGATTTGCTGGTTTGCTGCACGAACAAAAGAATGTGCTGACCCTTTTGTATTATGCTTTAAAGAAACTGCAATTATATGCAACTGTTCAGTTACGCAATTAAATAGTTGGTGATTTGCTAAAACTGCATACAACATAACCATAGAACATAACGATTGCGCAATCATTTTGTGACAGATACGTACGAGAGTGAGCGCAATCATACATGCAATTGATAATCAAAGTTGCATTGCAAAACGCCGTAATGTGTTCATTAGAAGAGGGTAAGCAAAAATAAATTGATTTTTTTTATTCATTATTACATGATTTAATATAAATTCAGCTATACCGTCTGTTTTATGAAAAACGCACGACATTATAACTCTGTTATTAACGATCCGATCTCAATAATTCAAGAAGCACATAAGACTAGTTTAAAAATACTACAAAAGGATAGCATTTTACATTTTTTTTAAATATGACATTTGTGTCAGGCGATAGTCAACTTTTTTTTCAAATGGCGGCAGATATTTTTTTTGCTCAGTTTGAGACATTTATTTTCGGAATTCAACGATTTATTTCAACTTGATATTTTTTGTAGAATGTTTTTGAGAAATGGAAATTGTTTTTTAATAAAATTTTCAAGCATGCTTTGGATTCCTACCAAATTGCACAAAACAGTAACTATCTTTTACGATTTAAGTATTTATCTATCAACTTTTTTCAGTTATTCTTGTTTGTATTATTTGTTACCGTCTTGTTATTATTTTATTATACCATTATTATTTCTACCACAAAACTTTTTAAGCGGACACTAAAAGATTTTGTGATACAAATTTCATCGGACAAGAACCAACTTTAAACATTATAATTTATTTCATTATGGATAACAATCAATTAACTAATATGGTGCAAGAGTTTTTCGAGTTCCACAAAAATTCTGGTCAAGCTGAGCGCCTTTACACAGCTCGCTCTCCTAATAGAGAAGTTCCTAACCGTCAAAAATTTAGAAGACTTGAAAAAAATTTAAGAAATCACGAAGCTTTTAAGAAACCCAAGAAACGGCAACGTCAATTTCGTGAAAATGTAGAGTTAGATGTCTTTCTTAGTGTTCAAGAAAATTCAAGAACTTCAACTCGGAAATTGCACATTTTCGATTATCTGATTTTCCTCTTTGAGACCTTTAATTTGAGTACCTGCACGGTGAGTTTTACTTTTCCGAAAGTTTTTCGATTATCCCCTCCCCCAAATTTGATATTTCGAAATCGACTTTTAAATAATTGAGTTCAGAAAATAAATCTCTATCTAACCGAGTAAAAAAAATATCTGCCGCCATTTGAAAAAAAAAGTTGACTATCGCCTGACAAAAATGTCATATTTAAAAAATCTAAAATGCTATCCTTTTGTAGTATTTTTAACTAGTCTTATGTGCTTTTGAATTATTGAAATCGGTTCATTAATAACGGAGTTATAGTGTCTTGCGTTTTTCATAAGACAGACGGTATATGTATCTGCTGTTGTACAGAAAATGAATTCGGAGAAAACTGGACTGAAAATTTGATTCAGACAATACAATCAAAACCTGCTATTTATAACAAGGGAATGAAAGAACATTCTGATAAACATAAAATCAATCAGTTATGGTCCGAAGTTTGCCAAACTATGATCCCAAACTGGAATGGCTTAGCCCTATATGAAAAAACCACAAGAGGTAAGACTTAGGAAATTACTTCTAAATTGTTATAACGTACATAAAGAAAAGAAAGGAAAAAGGATTTATGTTTATGTTTATGTTTATGTTTATGTTTATGTTTATGTTTATGTTTATGTTTATGTTTATGTTTATGTTTATGTTTATGTTTATGTTTATGTTTATGTTTATGTTATTATTATTATTATTATTATTATTATTATTATTATTATTATTATTATTATTATTCCCAACGGTCAAAAACTCCTTGGTGCGTAATTATTATTATTATTATTATTATTATTATCCCCATGTTCCACATCATTTCAACTGGCAGCCTAGTTCTTTGCGGTTGTATTACAAAAAAAAAACACGTGTAATTCGAGTAATTAATAATGGTTGAAGAAGTACATCAACAAATGTGGTCAAAACTCTCTCTCGAAGAGAGAGCGATCTTGGAACTTGAGCGTAAGCTTGAACAAGAAAAGCATAAGCATAAGCTTAGTAAACTTGAGGGTGAGCATAAACTTCTTAAGGAGCGGTTTGCCAACGTCAAAAAAGAATTAGCTCAAGCAAACTGGGAGAAGCTCGAAAAAAACGGTTTAGTTGATGTTAGAAGTTGCATCGATTACGTTGATCGAAACTACTTAAATCAAGCTATTTCGGAAAGAAACAGGCGTTTTGAAACGTTTGTGAAAACTAGAGAAGAAAGTCAAGAATGGGGAATAAATTTAGCGACATTTGTGAAAATCTTTCCGAATCTATATAATAAACTGTACAATTCAGCACATCCTCTATTTAGTGCTAGGAACATGTTAGTAATTTAATGAAAGTAACTTAGAATCATCTGAACTAAAAATTTTGTCATTTCTTTGGAGCGTAGTGCGGTTGCCAAAGGAAAATTTATTTATACAAAAGACGGGAAACTGTCTAAATTATTAGAATTTGTAAACCAATAAATCGTTATAAAAAAAAATTATTATTATCATTTCAAGTAGCGACATCTTTTGATCGCTTTTTGACCTGACATTGCAGTAGGATTGACAAATTGAAGCTAGTTCGCCTGGACAAGTCGGTTTGGTTTGCAGTGGGGTTCTCGAGCTACGGTTCTGCTGACGAAGGCCCAACTAGGCCTGAAACAGCTGTACAGAGCCTGCTCGAGGAATCCGCTGTAATCGAAACCGATTTGCACAAAACTTTTATTATTATCATTATCATTATTGCTATTATTATTATTATTATTACTATTACATACTAAGTGAAATAAATATCATGCATAACTTCATGAGTGTACACAGTCAAATGTTTGAGTTAGATGGATTTAATCAGTACTTTAAATGCAGGCATAACAAAAGGGGTGGAGGCATAGTGATATACTATGATCGTTCAGTGGAAGTTGAGATCGATGAGGAAGACTTTGTGCATTTTGAGGGCATTTTTATGCGTTTACATATTAAATCCATGAGTGCTCACATTCTTGCGCTCTATAGGCCTCCGGGCAGTAATTACGTCCCCTTTATTCTAGAGTTAGAGCACCTACTAAACAAGTCAAAAATTAACAACTTTATAATTATTGGGGACGTGAACATTAATTTACTTGATCAGGTGGATGCCTCTCCATATGAAGATCTCTTAGCGGCACAAGGATTTATTAAAAAAATAGATAAACCCACTAGAGTGCAATATAGAGGAGATACTATTTCATCAACATGTATTGACCATTTGTACATAAGGGGTTTTACTGAAAATGCATATGGAATTGTAGTAGAGTCTTCCATATCGGACCATTTTTTACTTATTGCCTGGTTAGAGATAGACCCCCAAAGATCCAATCGGGAGGACTTGTTCTACAATGAACAAAAAACTGATTATAAAAAGTTTGAACAGCTACTTCGAAACTCTCTAAGCTCTGACAGATACGAGCATATTTCCTCTGCTGACATCATGTACTCGTATGTACATGACTCCTATCATATGGCTCTTAACAACTCCTCCTCCACGTTATATCGTAAAAAAAGAAGAAGCGAGACGGCCATCAAACCGTGGATTACACAGGATATTATAAGAGACATAGAGTTTCGGGATCGACTGTACAAGTTATACCGGAGGTCGTCAACAAACAATATTCAGTTCCTGAGAAGTCTTTACAAAAATATAAGAAATAGAATTACGGCTAAAATTATAACTGCTAAAAAAGAATACTACCACACAATCTTTAACAGTTGTAAAGGGGATATGAAGAAAACCTGGAGAGAAGTGAACGCCCTTCTGGGTAAAAAGAAGCTGCAAAACCTTGATATACATATCATAAAAAGCTTTAAAGCATCTGAGCATATGATAGCAGCAAACTTTGCTTCTGCTTTTAAAGAGCAGGTGGAACAAATTACTCATGACTGCCATATAAAGCTATTTACACCACGTTCTCCCATGGCAACTCAAAGTCAATCCATCTATATTCCAGATGTCTCAACTGAGGACTTGCGCAAAATTATTCTGAAGACGGACTATAGGAAATCTCCTGGTTCAGATAAAATACACATGAAGCATATTGTGACATTCGTTGACATATTTGTTTACCCGCTATGTAAACTTATTAATTTAACCTTACATGATAGATATATTCCACCGCTATTAAAACATTCAGTGGTACGGCCCATATATAAAAAAGGGAATCACGACAGATACGAGAATTATAGACCCATATCGCTTTTATCTGCAATTGATAAAATATTAGAACGATACGTACACAGCATACTGGTTAATTACCTTGAAAAGTATCATATACTAAGTTCACATCAATACGGTTTCCAGAAATCTAAAAGCACGACTCTGTTACTTGAAGACTTCGCTGATTTGGTGAACTCTAAACTTAACTCTAATATTCACGTCATGGTTCTATTTATCGACTACAGCAAGGCATTTGATTGTATAAACCACCAAATTTTACTGCATAGTCTTGAGAAAGTTGGAATACGAGGTCCTATCTTCGAGTGACTATCAAACTACTTGCTGGACAGAAAATATTGCGTTAAAATCAACAATACTTGCAGTGATAACATTGAAGTCCGTAGAGGTGTGCCGCAGGGTAGCATACTCGGTCCCCTACTGTATCTATTGTATGTGAATGATGTAGGTGACTGTTTCGATAATTGTTCGTGTTTCTTATATGCGGATGACACAGTAATTATCGCCTGTCACAGAGATGCTGATCAAGCAATGTCAATCTTGCAGGAAGAATTTATTAAATTTCAAAAATAGTCGCATGACAAAATTTTAGTTATCAATGCTCAGAAGACTAAACTAATGTACATAGCATCACCACATCTCAGAAAACACGTACAGGGCAACTTAATCATTCACTCAACATCCTGCTTACACGACAACTTGGACAAGTGTCACTGCTCGAGGGTAATTGAACTGGTTAATTCAATAACCTACTTGGGTATCGTGGTAGATAATCGCTTCCTGTGGCAGAATCATATAGATCTTTTATGCAAAAAACTACATGTCATTGCAGCACAATTATATAACGTGAAGCCCTACTTACCCGAAAGTACTCGAAAATTGATTTATTTCTCTCTGGCTGAATCTTTAATTAGGTACGGTATTACGATATGGGGATGGGCTTCAGAATATCATATGGCTCGACTTCAAAGGCTGCAAGACAGGATGGTCACATATTTGGGCTCTAATAGTACATCTGCAACTAACACTTATGCGACCCTAGAGATCCTAGAAGTCAAAAAACTACTGCACTACATAATGGTTACTAAGTACTACTTCTCAACCGATTACAGAAATCCTATCACACATGCACACTTCACAAGAGATTCGACTCGAGGTATACTTGCAATCCCGTTTTCTTTTAATAAATACGGCGAGCGTACAAGGGCTGTGACGGTTCCAAAGCTACTTAACTCCTTACCCGACGACCTAGTGCATATGAATACTTTTGGTGCGGTCAAAAGAAGTATGAAATGGTAGCTACTGTATAAGTAGTTCAAGTGCCTCCAACGTCCTTGTGGTTCGGTTCTGGAGTGTATTGTGTATAAACGCTCTCCTGGATTAACTTTTTTAACTTTTTACGGATCTCTGGTTTACAGTGCCCTTCAGTACTTTTCGGTTCCTAGTGTCTATGTATACGAAATAAGTTTTGTTTTGTTGTATGATTGAAGCTAATCTATGTAAAACTTGTACAATTTACGTTGACTTCCTATTAAGTTTAACCTGATTTTTGATTTTGACTAGATGTGTTATTAGGTTACGGGTTATCCTTTTGCATAATTTCATCCGAGTTTAATTAATTGTTGTTTTCTCTATTCTTACCTGTAAGTGTGAAGAACCAACTGACTGTTTCTTTTTTTATTTTATCTTTGATTATTTATATGGAGCTCTGTAGCTATGGAAGTGTATGTTTGATTCTGGTTTGACTATCTGTTTTAGTTACTACTTTACTTCGCCACTGACAAGTCCTTGACTTAGTGGCATAACAAAAAGAGAAAAGAGATATTTTATTTGTTTTTATATTTTATGATTTCTTGTTAAGTTTGGATATCCAGCAGTTTGTTTAATCATTGTTTTGTTTTATTTTAGGTTTATCAATGTAATGAATTATGTTTTGTAATTTGTAATTTGGAATAATAATAAATAAAAAAAAAAAATTAAAAAAATTACTATTATTATTACTATTATTATTATTATTATTATTATTATTATTATTATTATTATTAACTGCAGAAAGTGCAGATAATGCAGAGGGAACAAAATTGAATGAAAACACGAAAGTAATTGAAGAATTAAAAGAACTAAAACATATGATAAGCGGCCTACAGCAACAAGTCGAGGAAGGAATAAAAACTCAGGCTCTAATAGGGGATAAATATGATGATCTAATTGCAGGACAAGTAAAGATAGAAAAGTACGTACAAACGCTAGAAAACAAAATAACACAACTGATGATCGTCTGCAAAGAAAAAGACGAAACTATAAAAAATCTGTCTAATAAGATAACGCAGTTAGAACAAAGAGCCCTCCAAAAATCTATTGAAATCTTCGGGGTCGAAGAAGAGGAAAACGAGAAACCCGAGGAAATTGTGGAAAAAATTGTGCAAAAAGTAGGTGTAAACGTAACAGAAGCCGACATCGATGACGTATACAGAGTATTTTCGAAAAACAGGGACAACAAGAAGTCGATCGTAGTAAAATTTCAATCAGAAAGAAAAAAGAATGAATTACTAAAGGCCAAGAAAAACAAGAGGATTTCATGCAAGGAAATTACTAATACTAACTCAACGGGATACATATTTATCGGACTGGACAAAAAGTTTATCTTTACAGTTGGTTCTTGTCCGATGAAATTTGTATCACAAAATCTTCTAAGCGGACACTAAATCGCGCAACAATACACTTTACGTTTCGCAGTCGTTCGACTGCGAAACGTAAAGTGTATTGTTGCGCGATTTAGTGTCCGCTTAGAAGATTTTGTGATACAAAAAAGTTTATCGTCGAACAATAACTGTTTAACTTATATTTATCTAAACATTACATCGCTGTTAGCTCACTTCGACGAATTCTGCTGCATCATACAAGAGCATCTACATGATCTTGACATGATGATTCTCTCAGAAATTAACATTAACCAAGAGGAACTATTAGAAGCAAGATTGAATTATGAAATTCCTTCTTTCAGAAGTTATTACAAATGTCGTGCAATTGGCAGAGGGGGCGGTCTTGTACTATACGTAAAGAACAACTTACAATTACAATTATTGCCAAACAAATTGAATTTCTGTGAGAGTATTCATTTTAATCCAAGAATTTTCCAAGTGAGACGAACAACCATTTTTTGAAGCGGACTTCTGCCTTTGCTTTGGATTACTGCAAGTGAAGAGAATTACTGGTTAGCGACACCAAGGTCCCTGGTTTAAGACTCTTCAATCAAGTTGTGTAGCGGACTTCTGCCTTTGCTGCGGAGTACTGCATCAGGATCGATAGCTAGAGATGACCATGTCCCTAGCTCAAGATTCAAATCATCAAGCATTGGACTTCGGCTGTTTTGCGGAGTTCTTCTATCGCCGTGGAAGTTAAGATACTCGTTCCTGAACGAAGATTGTCCACGACATATTATTAAAACAAGCACATTTTATTGCAGTTATAATTTTCACCACTTCGAGAGTTAGCAACACGATTCCTGCCTTGGCTGTAATTACAACTTGAAGCTGATATTTGCCACTGTTGCAGGATTCCAACAACTTCTCGATAATAATATCATGGATTTATTGACTTGGTAAGGTCCATATGTATTTGTTATTGGCTTTCCTATAGTAGAATAAAAAAAAATGCCTTTAAAATTGTCAAATGCTGACATTACACAATCAAAAGTCAACAACATCATTTCAGAATTAGATTCTTTTGCTGATTATACAAATAGTTTATCACATAGAGAATTAGAAAAGCTTGATAAGTTTGAGTTAGAAATTAGAATTGCTCAAATTGAACCTTTTTTGAGCAATTTCAATGAACATGTGTCAATGCTTACCTGTTATCAAAGATCTTTGTATAATGAAGAAATTCTTCATTTTAACATTACCTATTTCCAGAATTTGGCAAAGGCAAAGATTTTTCTTGAAAGTTTTCAGACTAAACACAAGGAATCAATTATGACAAATCAAATTGTCAGTGTCAAAAAAATACATGCATACATTTAATGGAGATTCCGATAACTGGTTAGAATTTAAAGATTCTGTTTTGGCAATGGTTCATAACAATATGGAGTTGACAGATTTTGAGCGATTGCAATATTTAAAATGTTCACTTGTGGGTAAGGCTTTCACTGTCATTAAAAACATAAACGTTACTTGAGAAAATTACACTTTGGCTTGGGATTTACTTCAATCGCGTTTTCAAAACACTGCATCTCTTGTTCATAGTCACATTCAAGCTATTTTAGACATACCGTCATTTAAGAAAGAATCATATTCTGATTTACGATATTTACAAGACAACTTAAATAAGCATTTAAGATCACTCAAAAGTTTAAATGTAGCTGTAGATTATTGGGATGCAATAATAATTCATTTAATGTATGAAAAACTAGATAATTCATCCAAACGTGCTTTTAGTAAATATTCAAGGTCAAATAAGTTGCCCACATTTGAGGAGTTTAATGAATTTTTAACAGAACAATGTAATTTTTTGGAGAACATTCATGTAAATGATAAACAGACATTCAATACATCTAAAAATAATACACATTCTAATAGATATAATTCTAATTCTCACTTTACACAAAAAACTCATACACATGTGACGACTACTAATCGCAAATGCCAATATTGTAACTCAAATGATCATCAAATATATTTTTGCAAGAAGTATCTTTCAATTGATACTAAAGCTAGATATGAATTTGCAAAACAAACTAAGTTGTGTAAAAACTGTTTAAGAGATAATCATAAAACTTCAGATTGTAAATCAACTTATCGTTGCAAAATTTGCCATCAATTTCATAACACTTTGCTTTATTTACAAAGTTCAACAAACCAACAAACATCATCATCAAGCAATTCATTAACAAGAAATGTCAAACAAGATTCTTCTGTCAAGGTGACAGAAGTCCCAACAAATACAATTGTCAGTCAATGCATGTCTCGTAAATATAATCAGATATTACTTTCCACCGCATTAATTCAAGTAAAAAATTCTTCCAATGAATATATTACAGCGCGGTGTTTATTGGACTCAGGTTCGCAAACAAATTTTATCACAGAAATTACAACTCAAAACACAGATTGCAAATATTGATATTTTTGGTATCAATGGTGCTTCTTCTAAATGCAAAACACGCACTAATGTTATCATTAAATCACAAAACACTGAATTCACTTTAACACTACCATGCTTAGTAGTTCCCAAACTAACTGAAAACATTCCTTCTATGACATTTCCTTCTGAAATGTTAAACATACCGGAAGACATCACTTTAGCTGATCCAGAATTCAACATAAGTAAGTCAATAGACATCTTAATTGGAGCTGTACACTTTTACGATTTATTATCAGTTGGACAGTTTCATTTAACTCATGCAAATAACAAAATATCATTACAAAAGAGTAAGTTAGGGTGGATTCTTTCTGGAATCATTTCACTTCCTAAAAAATTAAATTCAGCCAATCATGTTCAAGCACTAAATTTTCATGCTTTACATTCAGATTTGCATCAAGATATCATGAAATTTTGGCAGCTTGAAGAACCATTAATTTCACAACCAAAATATACTTGAGAAGAACAACAATGTGAGAATCACTTTTTATTAAATACAAAACGAGATGCTAATGGCAGGTTCATAGTATCATTACCATTTAATTCACAGCCTTCTGAATTAGGCGAATCAAGGTTAATGGCTCTAAACAGATTTGTTAAAATAGAAAACAAACTTAATTAAAACTCTCAATTAAAAAAAGAATATCAAAAGTTTATGAATGATTACGAAGAATTAGGACATATTACAAAAGTAAATCCAAATGACTTCAAAACACATACATTTTATTTACCTCGTCATCCCGTAATTAAAACTACAAGTTTGACTACTAAAGTCCGAGTTGTTTTTGATGTATCAGCTAAAAGTCAAAGTAACAAATCTTTAAACTATATTTTGATGGTAGGACCTACTGTACAAAGAGATTTATTTTCTATTCTTATAAATTTCAGGCAATATTCTATTGCTTTGACAGCAGACATTATGCAAATGTATCGACAAATATTAATTTCACATGAACATCGATCCTTTCAGTTAATTTTATGGCGCGATGATCCTAAAGATGATATCAAAACTTATCAATTAAAACAGTCACTTACGGAACAAGTTCAGCCCTTATCTTGCTACAAAGTGTCTTATGAGATTAGCTGAAGAAAACAAAACAAAGTTTCTCAAAACCAGTAAAATCATTGCTAATTGCTTTTATGTTGATGATTTATTAACCGGTGGAGAATCTGTTGAAGAAGTAATCAACATTCAAAAAGAATTGGAAATAATATTAGGTAGTGCAAAACTGGAATTAAATATTTGTCTAACTCTTCGAAAGTTTTAAAACAAATAGCAGACAAAAACATTGAATTTAACATATTTACAGTTGGTTCTTGTCCGATGAAATTTGTATCACAAAATCTTCTAAGCGGACACTAAATCGCGCAACTATATACTTTACGTTTTAAGCAGTCGAACGACTGCGAAACGTAAAGTATATAGTTGCGCGATTTAGTGTCCGCTTAGAAGATTTTGTGATATTGAATTTAACGTTTTACAATTAGGAGAATATGAAAATGCAAAAACACTTGGTGTAATTTGGAATGCTTTTTCAGATACTTTTCAATTTACATTTTCAACATCAAAAAATTACAAAACGCACTATTCTTTCTGAAATTTCTCAAATTTTTGATCCATTGGAAATTTTAGGACCAATAATAGTCATAGCAAAATTAATAATCCGAGAGTTATGGCAACTTAAATTAAGTTGGGATGAAAGCATACCTCAAAATCTTCATTCAAGATGGAATCAACTTAAGATTCAATTTTATAATTTAAATTCACTAAAGGTAAATAGACACATTGTTTTGCAACAATCTATTGTAAACGAAATACATACATTTTGTGATGCAAGTGAAAAGGCTTACGGCGCAGTAATATACCTTAGATCCAAAACTTCTGGACCATATCTTCTCACTTAGTATGTGCAAAGTCACGTGTAGCGCCGTTGCATAAAATTTCTTTACCAAGGCTTGAACTATGTGCTGCTGTTCTTGCTGCTCAGTTAACAAAGAAGGTATACAAAAACATCTTCATGAAAATTCACAAATTAACATATTGGTGTGATTCTACCGTTGTATTACAATGTATTAAATCTCCATTTTATTTAAGAACTACATTTGTTGCAAACAGAGTAACAGATATTCAAAATAATCCAGAACAATCAAATTGGTATCATGTTAATTCTCAAAACAATCCAGCAGATATTATTTCACGTGGTATGAATCCATCAGAACTTATTAATTCTAATTTGTGGTGGTATGGACCATCATGGTTATTATTAGATGATAGTAATTGGCAGCAACAACCTAACATATCTTTCAAAAATGAAGATCTGCTTGAAACAAAAAATAGTTTTAAATTCACAATCAATAATTTAAATATTTTAAATGATGATCTTCAATGTTCTTATATATTTAACAGATTTTCGTCATTTAATAAACTCATAAGAGTTATTGCTTATTGCTTTAGATTCAAAAACAATATGACACAAACACCATAAAAATAGAAATTTTTTACCACTATCGGTTTCTGATTTACAACAATCATTGTATCAATTGATTAAAATAGCTCAAAGGGAATATTTTTCTCCAGAAATTGATAGTTTACAAAAAAGTAATTCTGTTACTCATACTAGCAAAACTCTTTCTCTCAATCCTTTTTTAGATGAGAAAGGTATTTTAAGAGTGGGTGGAAGATTACATCATTCAGATTATTCGTACAATAAAAAACATCCAATAATTTTACACTCAAAACATAAATTGACACTTCTCATTATGAGACACGAACATTTGAAAGCATTCCACTGTGGACCTCAAATGTTAATTTCTTTAATACGAAATACATATTGGGCCATTGCTGGAAAAAGTTTGGCAAAAAAGGTAGTGCATGAATGCATTATTTGTACAAAATATAAAACTATTCATAATAATCCCATAATGGGTAACTTGCCCGCAAGTCGATTAAAGTCTGTTGTGCCATTTCATATTATTGGCGTTGATTATGCAGGACCATTTCTTTTAAAATATAGGATAACAAGAAATCTTAAAATAATTAAATCTTATATCGCACTTTTCATTTGTTATGCAACCAAAGCCATTCACCTTGAATTAGTCAGTGATCTTAAGCGGCCGCTAGACTGTCAATAATATTGCACAATATTTCATATTGCGCAATATTATTGATAGTCTGTGAATGATATTGAAACATTGTGCAATATATTGAGCAGATCAAGGAAGGTTTGATATTTATTGCGCAATCTGAAAAAAGGATGCAGTGTATGGTTAATATTGTGCAATATTATTCAGTATTTCCTCGAGTGCGGAAGTCATGGCAACGAAAGAGGAGGAAAGGCGGTTCATTTTAGAGTGCATCGAGGTGTATTGAAATTTGGCAGCCTTGTAGGATATAAAATCAAAAAATTACAGCAATAGGGTAAAAAGATGAAGTCTTTCAACCATCTGCGCTTTTTCTTTTTCCGTTTATTACGAAAGCTCGCAGACAATGCGATGGCAACACCAACATCAATTGCAACATCAATTAGCATGTTTGCCGCTAAAAAGTTAACAACTGACTGGCTGTATATTGTGCAATCGTAGTCGGCTGTCTAGGGCAAATCTCAATTTTATTGTACAATATTATTGCGCATTATTATTGACTGTCTAGGGGCCGCTTTAGTTCAGCTTGTTTTATTGCATGTTTAAAACGATTTATCTCCAGAAGAGGTAAACCTTATCAAATCAATTCAGATAACGCTTCCAACTTTGTTGGTACTCATTCAAAACTTCGTAAGTTTTTTGAAGCTAACAAACAGTCAATCATTGATTTAACCGCAAATGATAATATCAAATGGCATTTTAATCCTCCACATGCTCCACATTTTGGTGGACTTTGGGAATCGGGAGTAAAATCCACAAAATTTCATTTAAAAAGAATTTTAGGCAACATATCATTAACATTTGAACAATTCTATACTGTTCTAACTCAAATCGAAGCTATTTTAAATTCAAGACCTTTATCACCTTTGTCAGATAATCCGTCAGATCTAGAACCATTGACTCCTGCACATTTTTTAATCGGAAGGCCATTAACATCTTTACCAGATCAGGACTTTACAGATATTAATGAATCCAAACTTAATAAATACCAGCATTTGCAAAAATTAATGCAACATTTTTGGAAACGATGGCAAACTGAAGTGATTACTATACTACAACAACGCACAAAATGGCAAAGAAACTCGTCAACTTTATTAAAGGAAGATGCTATTGTAATTGTCAATGACAAAGAGACTTTTCCGCGACAGTGGCGAATTGGACGCATAGTACAATTACATCCAGGCAGCGATGGAATAGTTCGTGTTGTGACAATCAAATTTTCAAACTTTACAGCCAAATGATCTGTCAACAAAATGTGTGTGTTACCAACCGATCCAGTCCTCTAAACACGACAACAAAGCGGTTGAAGATCATGGACTCTTCAAGGGGCGGTGTATGTTAAAGAATCATTTCAAAAATTTGTTATTAAGATATCAAGTGTGTTGTTATTTAAAAATCATATTTATAATTATCTAACTATGTACCGGGTGTCCCAACGGTGTGTATTTCTTCTGTGGAGCCTATAGGAATAACATGAAGAGAAATAAAGGTTAAGAAAATTATACTAGACATCACGCGGCATATTTTAAAATTATTTTCAACTGTACAGGCTGTCCCATAAAATGGTGGTGTATAGAGAGTGAATTTTTTTAAACGGAACACTATATATATTTTTAGATATTTAGATGTCCCATGGAAAGCTAATTACAACGATATAAGTATATATTGGTTTCACTCTGTTATTTTCGTAAGAAAAAATTTTTTCATCGAAAATTCCTTAAAAATCTGCAAACTTTGAACATATGTTTCTGTTTATGGAGATGGCACAGACTTACGAAAAGCTACCAAAATATTCTTAGGACTTTAGCCTTTGTGATAATATTAAAAAAAGTTAGAATATCCTTTAGCATTATACAGTGCGAAAGGCACTTGCGGAACACTCGGTATCTCATTTTTTTTTAATGGAATGACCTATTTTTTATTTCAGAAATGGATAATATTTTAACTTAGCTTTCCACTGATACCAGGTTATATACCTCTTTTTCGAACATTTCTTCTACTAGAAATCTTGTTTTTACTAAATTATTATTATGTATTATAATTATGTATTTCTTCACATGTTTTTGACTATTTTATGTTATCTTAATGCTAATATAAAATAGTAGTTATTTTCTTACGACTATATAGATAGCAAAGAGCAAAATTTTTATTATTTATAAAATTTCATCAAAGAAATTTTACTCCGTTGCACAAACAAAATTTTAAATAAATTGTTCGAATACTCTGCCTTCATGTTGCACACATTTGTTTAATCGTTTTATAAAATTTAATTTAACTTTTTGTAAGGTGTCTCTGGGAATGTTTGCAAACGCGTGTCTTATTCTCTGTTTCATATCTTCCACAGTAGTTGGAGCGATTGTATAAACTTGACTCTTCACATAACCCCAGAGGAAGAAGTCGAGAGGTGTCAAGTCAGGGGATTGCGGCGGCCATAGTACAGGTCCTCCTCTGCCAATCCACTGGTTTGTACGCCAATGATTCAAATAGTCTCTCACTTCTCTACAGAAATGTGGAGGAGCACCGTCTTGCTGAAACCATAAATTTGCAAGTGCATCTGGATCTATACCTTGTAGGAGGCCTGGAAGTTCTTGTCTTAAAAAATGAAGATAAGTCGCCCCTGTCAAGGAACCTTCGAAGAAAAATGGTCCAATCACTTGCAAATTTATTATTCCTCCCCAGACGTTCACTGACCAGTGATTTTGATGAATTACTTCTCTAATCCAATGAGGATTGTCGGTTGAATAATACATATTATGTCTATTCACCATCCCATTGCTTTTGAATGTCGATTCATCAGTGAATAATATTTGTTAAGAAATTCATGGTCGTCATTTATTCTTCCTAAAATTATATTGCAAAAATCGGTTCTATTTTGAAAATCGTCGCCATGTAGATCTTGATGTAAAGAGATATGATAAGGGTGATATTTATGCTTTTTTATAACTCTTTGCACACTAGTCTTACTAATATCAGTTGTTTTGCCAATTTCGCGTACACTTATCTTGGGATTTTCCGTAATTGCTGTCAGGACTGTAAATTGATTATCTTCATGGGTTGTGTTGGGACGGCGAACAGTTTTTTTCTTATAATGGATATTGCCGGTAAGTTCAAATCGTTTTCTTAAGTTTTCAAAACTTTTTGCTTGAACGGGTCGGCGGTCTGGATATTTCTGCTTATAAATTTTGGAGGCAAGAAGACTATTCCTATTGCATTCTCCTAGGACGTATATCATGTCAACCATTTCTTCTTGAGATAAATTCATAATTCTTTTAAACGACAACAACATTCAAACTCAATTAACAAATTCATCTGACAAATTTCTAAAATGTTGTTTCCATGTAAATATTATTTCCTAAAATACTTTTTACTTCAATTATTATAATGTGTGTCCAACAATTATTGTAGTCCTGGGTGGCTGTTTTAACTAATTATTGTTTCAAATGGCATTAAAACATTAAATACGTAAAGAAACATTTATTTGTTGTCTAAGAGTCAATATTTGAGACTTCAATTCAACGATACGAAATAAAAATCGACATTTATGTGTGATTCCACAGTCACCCAGGACTACAACAATTGCTGGATGCATGTTATTTGACATTCATTCAATTATTGCATGGTAAGCGATAATTAAAGTAAAATTTACTTAGAAAAATATATTTTTTAGCTTTCAAATTTAGCTAGTAGAAGAAATGTTCGAAAAAGAGGTATATAACCTGATATCAGTGGAAAGCTAAGTTAAAATACTATCCATTTCTGAAATAAAAAATAGGTCATTCCATTTCAAAAAAATGAGATACCGAGTGTTTCGCAAGTGCCTTTCGCACTGTATAATGCTAAAGGATATTCTAACTTTTTTTAATATTATCACAAAGGCTAAAGTCCTAAGAATATTTTGGTAGATTTTCGTAAGTCTGTGCCATCTCCATAGTCAGAAACATATGTTCAAAGTTTGCAGATTTTTAAGGAATTTTCGACGAAAAAAATTTTGTTACGAAAATAACAGAGTGAAACCAATATATACTTATATCGTTGTAATTAGCTTTCCACGGGACATCTAAATATCTAAAAATATATATAGTGTTCCATTTAAAAAAATTCACCCTCTGTACACCACCATTTTATGGGACAGCCTGTACAGTTGAAAATAATTTTAAAATATGCCGCGTGATGTCTAGTATAATTTTCTTAACCTTTATTTCTCTTCATGTTATTCCTATAGGCTCCACAAAAGAAATACACACCGTTGGGACACCCGGTACAATAATCTTTAGAATTTTTCGAAAATAAACGTTACAAAAAACGAGATCTCATCAAAATTAAATCAGAATCTTTATTTTAAACAACTCAAACTGCAACAAGTGCTTAAAAGTTAACAAAAATCAATAGCCGATGTTTTTGTTCATCCGATAACGAAGCTTATAAACCTCTCTATCGACAATGCATTGGTACCTGAAAATTTAAAAAAATCCATTGTGAGACCGATTTATAAAAAAGGTTCACAATCTGATTGTAGGAATTATAGGCCTATCTCTATACTTTCAATAATAGACAAAATACTGGAAAGGTACATTGTGAACAACTTAACAAAATACTTACAAAAGTACAACATTATTGACAAGAATCAATTTGGATATCAACCTGGAAAAAGCACGATCTCCTTGCTGCACTTCTTTGCGGATCAAGTAAATACAAAACTTAATGATGGAATTCATGTGGTGTGCCTCTTCATAGATTTCTCGAAGGCCTTCGATTCGATAAACCACGAGAAACTTCTACAAAGCCGGTCTTGAAATGGTTCCATAGTTGTCTAGAAAATAGAAAATTCGTCGTTAAAATAAATAACGTACACAGCAACGAAGTACAAACACCTTACCGAGTTCCCCAAGGTAGCATTCTCGGACCCATCCTCTACCTACTTTTCGTAAATGATCTAGGACAGTGCTTCACCAAGTGCAGATATTACGCTTACGCAGACGATATCTTAATTTATGCATGTCACAAAGATATGGAGACAGCTTTTGAATACTTACGGAATGACTTTCTTGCTCTTCAATTATGGGCGCACGACAAAGATTTGTCCATTAATGCATCAAAAACCAAGCTGATGCATATAGCTTCTCCCCATATGAAAAGCGAGACTGCAACTCCCGTGAGCGTGGTCTTTCACGACTCACTCTGTTTACATAGTCTCCATGGTGGCATTAAAAGTACAGAACTAAAATGTCAATGTAACATCATAATAGAAGAAGTAAAAGTATTCAAATATCTTGGAATCGACATAGACGAGCACTTCCTTTGGAAAAACCATATACACAACCTGACATTAAGGCTAAGAAACATAGCAGGACATTTCTATTATATGCAGTACATTCTCCCGGCGCACATCCTGAAGCTCATATACCATGCGCTAGTAGAATCGATTTTACTATATGGAATAACCATTTGGGGTACTGCCTCGATAAGTCATATCAAGAACATAAAGAGCGTTCAGGACAGAATTATAAAGTATATGACATCTGGATACCTGCACAACATGGGAAGACGTCCGATTCCTAACATTCTACCATCAAATAAATTATATATGTTTAGAATAATGATAGCAAATTACTTTAAGAGACAAGCCTATGACATTCCGCAACATATGCATGAGACCAGAAACAAGGAAGCAGGTAACTTTAGGGTTCCCATGTCAAGGAACAAGTACGGCGACAGAAGAGACTGCTTGACCACTCCGAGGATCCTGAATACCATTCCGGAAAACTTGAAGTACCGTCAACTGGTGTGTCTCGGAACACGGGGGTGATTGGGACACACACGATTTATTTTAAATTTCGTTCGTTTATGTTGGTAAAAGAGGTTTCTTATCAATGAGTGTAGTGCACCGTTATTCACAGATGGTACCGTTGTCGATTTCCAAAACTTATAAAACTGTTCGATTCAATTAAAGGTAAGTTTATTATAATCAAAACCATTACTTGAAAATCGTAGATTTTGATGGCCATTTTAATGTGATGTATATTAAGTCTACGCAAACTTTTATAAACATTATATTTTTTTTCGGATACTTCAGTCTGTTGACTTTGAGGTTACGTACGAATTTTACGAGGGAATCACAGATTTTGTAAATTATGACTTTTTTTAATTTTTTCTAGTCGATTTTGGGGGGTGAAACGGGACACCATGCCTCGCAATTATAAGACACCATTAGGTAGTCGAAAAATTTGTAATTACGATCCAAACACTTTCGCCGAAGCTTTACGTCATGTCAAGAACAGAAGAATGACATTAAGAGAAGCTCAAGATGTTTATGGTATACCAAGAACAACGTTACATCGGCATCTCAAGGGGGGGTTAAAATCCTTAGGCGGGCAAACTGTTCTTTCTCCTAAAGAAGAAGAGTTAATAGTGAAAGTTATAAAAATCGCAGCTGAGTGGGGATATCCCTTAGAGGGTGTAGACATTCGTCGCCTCATCAAAGGCATACTTGACAGACTTGGAAGTCGTGAAAGTACATTCAAAAACAATTTTCCAGGAGAAGATTGGATTCAGTTGTTTTTGAAGCGAAGTGCCAAAGACCTCACTATTCGTTTATCAGAAAATATTAAAAGGGCAAGAGCTGCTATTTCTCCTGAAGTTATTAATGAATTTTTTGACAACTTGGAAACTAGTCTTGATGGTGTGCCTCCAGAAAACATCCTTAATTATGACGAAACAAATTTTGTAGACGATCCCGGAAGAAGAAAAGTGGTCGTGCGGAGGTCTGCAAAACGTGCTGAACGAATAATCGACTCTTCAAAGAGCGCAACATCCGTAATGTTTTCAGTAACAGCCGATGGTCATATGCTTCCTCCATTTGTGGTATACAAAAATGAATATATTTACGATAACTGGACCCTTAATGGTTCTAAAGACTGTCGGTTTGCAAAATCAAAAAGTGGATGGTTTGATCAGAGTTTATTTGAAGAATGGTTTTTGCACATTGTGTTCCCTTATTTTCGGCGCAAAGAAGGTAAAAAGGTATTAATAGGGGACAATTTAGCCAGCCACTTATCCCTTACGGTATGCTACCTACCTGAGTTGATAAGTAGTAGTTTTACACTGGAGCGAGAGACTTTACTCCAATGTTGCCAGCCAGCTGCAGTAGGACGGGGGGGTTCTCAAACCAAAACGCGAAGGCCAATCCAAATACAGGCGCCACTTAATTTTTTTGTGAAAGGAATCGCGTGAAAAATTAAGAAAACACGGAACGTCCAAAGCATGAAACAATTTTATTCAACGTACACACAAAAATGAACAACAACAACGCAGGTCGAGCAATTTAAATAAACAACTAGGCAATAAACATGATACGGTATTACCTAATTTTTCGGATCCGAAACTACTACAAAGCTAATTGAAATGACAAAACTAGTAGTCGTCTATTCTAGCGTCGAAGAAACCGAGTTGTGCGCTTGACGCACAATAGCCGGAGAATTCCTCCGAAACGGAGTTTACTTCGCGAGCGTACGCAATCTACGTGCACAAATGCGGCTACATTCAATCCACCGAGAAACGAAATTTAAACAGACAATAAGGAAACATGACCTGCTTAAGTAGCGTCGTTACGTCCGCCTATGGGGCGTTTCCGTGGACATCGGCTTTTCCCCGGATGGATGCGTCGATTTGTAGTCGCAAGTTGCCACGAGACACCAGAGCTTGATCCTAACCAAGACCGGAAACAGGAGATTGGTCATAACCGTGACCAGAAACAGGAGGTTGATCCTAACCAAGACCGGAAACAGGAGCCTATAAACGAAGGAAGAGAAAGACGAACGTAAGGGCCAGGTCGAGAGAGTAACATCACGCAAAACTTACCTAGGCTGACACAAACCGCAGAGGAAATGCGGTTTTTCCGCTCCCAAATGAGCCAAAGAAATTCGGCACACAGCCATACAACTCACTTTCACCTCCTCGATGAAGTGAACACGACACGAAAGAAACATGCAGCTCACGGGGCGAACAGAGTATTACTGAAAAAATGACTCTTCCCTCGACCGGTGGAAAAGAAAAAAACAACAAAAGAGAGAGAAATATTCGAATGTGCCAATGGCAGATTTTATGTCGTCAGCGGAAACCAATCAAGATAAAGGGTAAAGGTTACTGGCATATGCAACAGTTTCCGGCTTCAACCGCATTCCGAAAGCCCGAACTCGTTTATCCGCTAATACACGCGTCGCAAAATAGGACTATTTAAATTGGACAATTAAATATTGCGTAAACACAATCTCGACACAAAGCAAGGATGGGGTTAATTTTTATAATATGTACTTATTCGGCTGGTCTGAAGCTTTTAGCGAAAATTTATTAAAAAGAACGTTTTGGGTGAATTGCGTAGGCGCAGAATGTTTCATTCCTACGCCTAATGGGGAAACTGAACAAAACGGGTTAAAAATAGCCCGCAACGTTGAAATATGCATTATACAGGGTGTGCTCGCACACGATCGGAAAGTAAACTGTAACAGGTGATACAAGAATGTGAAAAAAATGACATTAAATTCGTTCTGCTGCCACCAAATTCTACACATCTCACACAACCTCTCGACGTGTCGGTCTTTGGACTTATGAAGAAAAGTTGGAGAAGAGTTTTAACATATTGGAAAAAGAAAAACAAAGGTCCTATACCCAAGCAAAATTTTCCATCTTTGCTTAATCGTTGTTTGCGCGAGATTGAAACGAACACTTCTGAGAATATTAAATCTGGATTTCGTTCAACGGGCATTGTACCAATAAACAGAGACCAAGTTTTAAAAAAATTACCGAACCGACCGTTGAATGAAAATAACGTAAACGATGCCTTAACCGAATCGATTACTGATCTTTTTCAGGACATTAGAGAATCACAGACTCCACAAAAATTAATGTCCCCCCTGGACAGAGTGTAACACAGGACGATTTTAACAATGATGGAAGTGACATAAATGATAATAGTGCTGGACCTAGCCACAGAGTTAGTGAGGAAAATGAAGATTTAGATTTTCTTGTAGATGAAGATCTTGACGAAGTTTTAGCTGCAGACAGCCTTCAAGATACAGAATATGATATTTCACTGGATGATCTCAAAATCGACGACTTTATAGAAGTAAAATTTACTACCAAGAAAACCGAAAAGTATTTTGTGGGCGTAATCAAGTCTTTCACCAAGACTGAAGATGGGACTGCCATTACTGTCCATTTTTTGCATCCTTATCCAAAGATTGACAACACATTTATATTCCCAGATGTTCCTGATATCAGTGATGTAGAAATATCACAAATAACACAGAAATTACAGAAACCAATTCAGTTAAGGAGAGGTGGATATCAGTTTAAAGATGGAAAACTTCTGTAATGTAATTTCATCCATATTATCGTATTTGTACTGTTAGTTTATATTTCTTATTATTTGTTTGTATATTCTTAAATATATATATATTTTTTAATTATATTTCTGTCCCAAATCACCCCTCTGATGAGGTGATTAGCTCCAAATGTGCTGTTTTAATCCCTGTCAAAAAATCGTCCCGAGACACCCCTGTTGACGGTACATCGAGGGCATGGCGGACCTGAAAAAAAAGTTATTAGATTGGTTGTGCACGTCTAAGTGATTTAGTAACAGCTCCCTCAGTGCGGGCCAAACATACCTTATGTTGTGGTTGTTTCTTGTGCTGGCTGGGATCAAAACAATAACAATCTGTCATGGTAGTGGCGAAAGACGTTGTGTTGGCAGTCATGATTTCTGACTGACCAACTTAACCCTAGACTAACTGTGTAAATAGACATGTACACGCGCTATGATGCCTGAATGGTTCTAGATTTTGTTTGATGTGGGGCATTGCTGACGAGCCTATGGCTTAGCGACGCAAACGAATTTATTTCTTTTATTTCTTTCCTCCTTTTTTGTGAAATGTTCAATTGCAGAACTGATAGTTTAATTTTTCACATCGATACTTTTTTGCTGAAGGAATATTGTTTTTTCTCTTCAATATTTTTTACAATTAGTATAAAATGCAAGTGTCAAGATTTATTTCGGAATTTATTTATTTACTCTTGTATACTGTTGTAAACATATACATGTATGAACTGGTATTCGATTAATAAAGCAAAAAATTATTATTAAAAAAAATATATTATTATTATTATCATTATCATTATCATTATTATTATTATTATCATTATCATTATTATTATTATTATTATTTCTTCTTTAGAGCCGATTATCATCATTTATTCGCTTCTTTAGGCCGGAATTCCGCGAAGCCCTAAGATGAAGAAGCAAATCATAAGAGCAGCCGCGTGGAAACCTAGGCGGGTATTCTTACTCCGTGATTTTTGAGCTTCGTGGAGTTGCCGCTAGAAGGCTCGCCGATGTCGTGGAGGCTTTTGATAACAGGTACGGTTTTATCACGGGTTGCCTACTTCTTGTCCTATTCATTTTTAGCAACTTCGCTTTCGACACGTGTATCGAGACGGTGGAGTTCCAAGGTCACGCGAATAAATTCGCACCTGTAATTTTATTTATAAAATAAATAAATATATACGGTTGTCGCCTAACCCCCCCCCCCCCAGTAACGTTTTTGAAACTTTTGTTACACCAAATGATTGCACCCTTAATGCACCCCCAAAATAAATTTTTGCAATTTTCTTCAGGAGAGAAAGTGCAGGCAAATTTCACTCCGAGGGGCCTAGTTAACCGTAGCCCCCCCCCCCCCCGTGAAAATATTTGAATGGTGCAAAAGTTAAAAAAGGTAATGCATAAGGGGTGCAACAAGGTGCACCAAAAAAACTTCGAAAATTTTCACGGGGGGGGGGGGGCTAGCTGACTTTCTATTTTATTTTTTTCTCAGCTATTTGAGCGGTGCAAAAGGTGGTGCATAAGGGTGCATTAGGGGTGCAACAAGGTGCACTAAAGAAACTTTGAAAATTTTCACGGGGGGGGGCTACGGTTAACTTGGTCCCTCCCAGTGAAATTTGCCAGCAGTTTCTCTCCTGAAGGAGTGCAAAAATTTATTTTGGTGGTTCATAAGGGTGCAAAAATGGTGCAAGAAAACTTTGAAAATCGTTACGGGGGGGGGGGGGGGCAAGTTAATTGACGCCAAACAAATTATATCTACAGAAATTATTTTATTTAATTATTTATTTAATTTGATTGGAAGAAGTGTGTAGTATTTATTGATAGATTTCATTGAAAATTTAGATGGCCCCGATAAGTAAAATTTTTGATTAATAAAAATAATTTCAAATTCATATTTATTATCTATTCTAATTTTCATAAAAGCAAATTATTAATTTTTTTGACGTGTTATTTTTGCTAGCAACCCTTCAATTTATTGTAATTTTATTTTAGTTTGATAAACACACAGGCATCCTTACCTGATGCTTTCTCACGAACACGAGGCACACATGCATGCAATTTTCCATTAACGCCTAACGTAAGCAAAGCAACGCCCGGCTGATAAAATAGTGTTCTAATCTAATAATTAAACGTACATCTTTACCTTACGCATTCTCACTTACATGCAATTCGATTTATTTGCCACTATTTAAATAAATTTTGTTCAGGCAATACAAATTTGTTTAATTTACAGCAGACCTCGGTTATAATGTCCTCAGTTATAGCGATCCATCGCTTATCACGAACTACATTTCAAATCCAGTCATTTTTCTCTATATTTGTGGCATTATCGCTTATTACGAACTTTGGAAATAACGAACCGATTTTGATGGTCCATTGAGGTTCGCTATAACCGAAGTCTACTGGATCGTCAAGTATCCCTATTCCACAAAAATTGTTACAAAAATGGTGTTTACAAAGACGGTCAGCGGACCGCAACTGACTATAGATCTATTCGATCGAACAGGCCTAATATTACACCCGTCTGGGCTATTTATGACATAAACATGCATTGAATAAAACAAATTTACAATCGCATATCAGTATTCTTGAAAATTTAAATATTTCAAAAATTATCTGCTTTTATTTTTTACAATAAAGTAAATAAAAAGAGCTCCTTTTGCCATTTATTAATGATTTATTATAAAAGATTAAAATTCGAGGTTAGTTATCTAAAACAGACTAAAACCGCACGAAAACGATCGTAATTTTGCTTTAGTCTTGAGCTGTATTCTTTCGAACTGATTTAAGTGAACGAACTGAATGCAATGAACTTTATTCTTCTGTGCATAAGGTTCATTGCATTCAGTTCGTTCACTTAAATCAGTTCCAAAGAATACAGCTTTGATAAATGAAAAACATGCATCCTTACCTTTTGCTTATAAACACATAAATCACGATGCTTCTGTTCACTTAACAAGAAATAAATAAATGCACTTAATGCAAAGTAAACAGTAAACACATTGGTTACTGCGTTCCTTCTAAAAATAGCATTGCGCTGTTGCCAAGAATCCATTATTTGCAGGCGCGGTTGTCATTTTCGTAACTTAGGTTAACATTTTGTTGGCCTCTAGAAAGAATTATTGCAGATTGCGGCGATGCACCGTTGCCAAGATTCCGTTGTATACATGGTTGCAATTTTAGCATTCGACAATTAATATTCATTATTTGTGGAAGAGTGTCTGAAAGTGGAGATGTCCGAAAAACCCTGCTATCATGAATCGATCCATGATACCCGATGAACACATTCCTTATTTTCATGTGATGATCACATACTTACTGCTTGCATCTAAAAAAAAAGGATTTTAGAAACTTAATCCTTTAGCTATAAATAACACCGAAAATAAACTTTACTGCTTTACTGTTAGTATATGAATACATAACTACTGTCTAAAAAAAAACATTGCTTACCTGAATGGAATAAAACTGCTACCTGTTCAAGTAGGAATCGGGATGTCTATTTTGTCTATTTTTATGTGACTTCCCTCAATTACACCTATTATACCTGCAAACCTCTTTTCACGAAAAAAATTAATTATTTCTATTTTTCTTCTGCAGATGGCCAATGAATTACTTGCACTACAAACATCAAACTATCTGTCATTTTATCGATTTCTTTCTGGGGAACGCTAATACTAAGGTTACTGTATCTAAATACAGTAACCTTGAAAATTAACCCGGTGGATACGCAGCGCCGTACTCTGTTTTTCTCACTCTTACATGCACCAAGTCTCTTAATGTTCTCTCTCACACTTCTAACCCGGTTATCGACCCGATGAATTTTCGTAAACGCCTTTAGTATGCACAGCATATGTTTCTGCCGGTTGGCAACAGAGAACTAGTTGGGACTCAAGCAGGAAAAAAACCTGTTATTACAGGCCCCATTAATTAGAAAAATAGATATCTCCAGATATCGAAACGCACTCAATTCGCATTTTCATCACTTGATAAATAGAAGGCAAAATTGTAAAACAAAACAATTGAAAATCTTATTAAAGGCACCTGTACGTAATTTGTTTCAAACGAAGACGAACGCGACATGACATTTCAAGGTTGCCAATGCGGCGTTGCATTAAATTAATTAAAGTTAAAAAAATATTTTTTTATAATTACACTCTTCAATACTTTAACACGTAAGAATTAGTTTGTCTTATATAAGATTTCTTATTAATCTTCCGAATAATTGATCCTAATATCCCCAAATCGTTCCTACTTTCAAGAAAATCCGATGTCAATATGTCGAATTTTGTAACGCCGAAATAAATTATCCGGACGTCTGCCAGGAATCCTGGCGCCCTGAAAAACGCTTGGGACACGCTAAACTAGCGAACAAGACACGTTTCGGGTCGCCTGATGCAGTTGCATTGCCGAAATAAGCGTTCATTTTTTAAAGAAAAATTTGAGGTTATGTCGGCGCTTCGTCCGGGATCTTACGGCCGATCGCGAACCGTCGTAAGACGCCAGAATCGGGCCTAAAGAAGCTTTTCTGTCGTAATAATAATAATAATAATGATCGTGTAATATTACTTTGTACTGTCGTCAGTTTTGGTAAAAGTTTTCTCATATTTTTATTAGATAAGGCACATTAAACGTGATATTGGCACTAATCTGACGTTTTTCTTTTCTTCCTTTACCGGTAAGAGAACGACTTGGAAGGGAAACAGGCAAACGCACACGAAGATTATCTGAATCTAGGGCCCAGTTTACAGGAACTTTAATTGCAATCAGATTTTAATGACATTGTTAATTTGACATTTCGGAATGTAATTCTTATGGCAACTTAATAGTAATTAGTTTCGTTCGCAATTAAACATTTGATTTGCTTTCTGTAAGTCCACCCTTAAGTGTTCTAGTCTATGTATGCTCAAAAAGTCGAAAGTAAAAGTAATCTGAATTGTATAGCCAGAGATAGTTGTAGGAAAGTGAAAATAGTTAAAAAACAAAGCTCTCCTTCCTCTCGGAAAGCCAAAATGTGCTACAACTACAGCATATGAAGGCGAAACCTTCCTCAGCAGCACATAATCTAATTTTATTTATTCAGTCGATTTTCGTGCCTGTAACGAACGGATATCGTGGATCGAGCTTCAAATCGCGTCAGGGTTCGACTTCAAATCCTAATATACCCAAATCGTTCCTACTTTCAAGAAAATCCGATGTCAACATGTCGAATTTTGTAACGCCGAAATAAATTATCCGGACGTCTGCCAGGAATCCTGGCGCCCTGAAAAACGCTTGGGACACGCTAAACTAGCGAACAAGACACGTTTCGGGTCGCCTGGTGCAGTTGCATTGCCGAAATAAGCGTTCATTTTTTAAAGAAAAATTTGAGGTTATGTCGGCGCTTCGTCCGGGATCTTACGGCCGATCGCGAACCGCCGTAAGACGCCAAAATCGGGCCTAAAGAAGCTTTTCTGTCGTAATAACAATAATAATAATGATCGTGTAATATTACTTTGTACTGTCGTCAGTTTTGGTAAAAGTTTTCTCATATTTTTATTAGATAAGGCACATTAAACGTGATATTGGCACTAATCTGACGTTTTTCTTTTCTTCCTTTACCGGTAAGAGAACGACTTGGAAGGGAAACGGGCAAACGCACACGAAGATTATCTGAATCTAGGGCCCAGTTTACAGGAACTTTCATTGCAATCAAATTTTAATGACATTGTTAATTTGACATTTGGGAATGTAATACTTATGGCAACTTAATAGTAATTAGTTTCGTTCGCAATTAAACATTTGATTTACTTTCTGTAAGTCCACCCTTAAGTGTTCTAGTCTATGTATGCTCGAAAAGTCGAAAGTAAAAAGTAATCTGAATTGTATAGCCAGAGATAGTTGTAGGAAAGTGAAAATAGTTAAAAAACAAAGCTCTCCTTCCTCTCGGAAAGCCAAAATGTGCTACAACTACAGCATATGAAGGCGAAACCTTCCTCAGCAGCACATAATCTATTTTTATTTATTTAGTCGATTTTCGTGCCTGTAACGAACGGATATCGTGGATCGAACTTCAAATCGCGTCAGGGTTCGACTTCAAATCCTAATTTCCCCAAATCGTTCCTACTTTCAAGAAAATCCGATGTCAACATGTCGAATTTTGTAACGCCGAAATAAATTATCCGGACGTCTGCCAGGAATCCTGGCGCCCTGAAAAACGCTTGGGACACGCTAAACTAGCGAACAAGACACGTTTCGGGTCGCCTGGTGCAGTTGCATTGCCGAAATAAGCGTTCATTTTTTAAAGAAAAATTTGAGGTTATGTCGGCGCTTCGTCCGGGATCTTACGGCCGATCGCGAACCGCCGTAAGACGCCAGAATCGGGCCTAAAGAAGCTTTTCTGTCATAATAACAATAATAATAATGATCGTGTAATATTACTTTGTACTGTCGTCAATTTTGGTAAAACTTTTCTCATGTTTTTGTTAGATAAGGCACATTAAACGTGATATTGGCACTAATCTGACGTTTTTCTTTTCTTCCTTTACCGGTAAGAGAACGACTTGGAAGGGAAACGGGCAAACGCACACGAAGATTATCTGAATCTTAGGCCCAGTTTACAGGAACTCTAATTGCAATCAAATTTTAATGACATTGTTAATTTAACTTTTCGGAATGTAATTCTTATGGCAACTTACTCGTAATCAGTTTAATTCGCAATTAAACATTTGATTTGCTTTCTGTAAGTCCACTCTTAAGTGTTCTAGTCTAGGTATGCTCGAAAAGTCGAAAGTAAAAGTAATCCGAATTGTATAGCCAAAGATAGTTGTAGGAAAGTGAAAATAGTTAAAAAAACAAAGCTCTCCTTCCTCTCGAAAAGCCAAAATGTGCTACAACTACAGCATTTGAAGGCGAAACCTTCCTCAGCAGCACATAATCTAATTTTATTTATTTAGTCGATTTTCGTGCCTGTAACGAACGGATATCGTGGATCGAACTTCAAATCGCGTCAGGGTTCGACTTCAAATCCTAATTTCCCCAAATCGTTCCTACTTTCAAGAAAATCCGATGTCAACATGTCGAATTTTGTAACGCCGAAATAAATTATCCGGACGTCTGCCAGGAATCCTGGCGCCCTGAAAGACGCTTGGGACACGCTAAACTAGCGAACAAGACACGTTTCGGGTCGCTTGGTGCAGTTGCATTGCCGAAATAAGCGTTCATTTTTTAAAGAAAAATTTGAGGTTATGTCGGCGCTTCGTCCGGGATTTTACGGCCGATCGCGAACCGTCGTAAGACGCCAGAATCGGGCCTAAAGAAGCTTTTCTGTCGTAATAACAATAATAATAATGATCGTGTAATATTACTTTGTACTGTCGTCAGTTTTGGTAAAAGTTTTCTCATATTTTTATTAGATAAGGCACATTAAACGTGATATTGGCACTAATCTGACGTTTTTCTTTTCTTCCTTTACCGGTAAGAGAACGACTTGGAAGGGAAACGGGCAAACGCACACGAAGATTATCTGAATCTAGGGCCCAGTTTACAGGAACTTTCATTGCAATCAAATTTTAATGACATTGTTAATTTGACATTTGGGAATGTAATACTTATGGCAACTTAATAGTAATTAGTTTCGTTCGCAATTAAACATTTGATTTACTTTCTGTAAGTCCACCCTTAAGTGTTCTAGTCTATGTATGCTCGAAAAGTCGAAAGTAAAAGTAATCTGAATTGTATAGCCAGAGATAGTTGTAGGAAAGTGAAAATAGTTAAAAAACAAAGCTCTCCTTCCTCTCGGAAAGCCAAAATGTGCTACAACTACAGCATATGAAGGCGAAACCTTCCTCAGCAGCACATAATCTATTTTTATTTATTTAGTCGATTTTCGTGCCTGTAACGAACGGATATCGTGGATCGAACTTCAAATCGCGTCAGGGTTCGACTTCAAATCCTAATTTCCCCAAATCGTTCCTACTTTCAAGAAAATCCGATGTCAACATGTCGAATTTTGTAACGCCGAAATAAATTATCCGGACGTCTGCCAGGAATCCTGGCGCCCTGAAAAACGCTTGGGACACGCTAAACTAGCGAACAAGACACGTTTCGGGTCGCCTGGTGCAGTTGCATTGCCGAAATAAGCGTTCATTTTTTAAAGAAAAATTTGAGGTTATGTCGGCGCTTCGTCCGGGATCTTACGGCCGATCGCGAACCGCCGTAAGACGCCAGAATCGGGCCTAAAGAAGCTTTTCTGTCATAATAACAATAATAATAATGATCGTGTAATATTACTTTGTACTGTCGTCAATTTTGGTAAAACTTTTCTCATGTTTTTGTTAGATAAGGCACATTAAACGTGATATTGGCACTAATCTGACGTTTTTCTTTTCTTCCTTTACCGGTAAGAGAACGACTTGGAAGGGAAACGGGCAAACGCACACGAAGATTATCTGAATCTTAGGCCCAGTTTACAGGAACTCTAATTGCAATCAAATTTTAATGACATTGTTAATTTAACTTTTCGGAATGTAATTCTTATGGCAACTTACTCGTAATCAGTTTAATTCGCAATTAAACATTTGATTTGCTTTCTGTAAGTCCACTCTTAAGTGTTCTAGTCTAGGTATGCTCGAAAAGTCGAAAGTAAAAGTAATCCGAATTGTATAGCCAAAGATAGTTGTAGGAAAGTGAAAATAGTTAAAAAAACAAAGCTCTCCTTCCTCTCGAAAAGCCAAAATGTGCTACAACTACAGCATTTGAAGGCGAAACCTTCCTCAGCAGCACATAATCTAATTTTATTTATTTAGTCGATTTTCGTGCCTGTAACGAACGGATATCGTGGATCGAACTTCAAATCGCGTCAGGGTTCGACTTCAAATCCTAATTTCCCCAAATCGTTCCTACTTTCAAGAAAATCCGATGTCAACATGTCGAATTTTGTAACGCCGAAATAAATTATCCGGACGTCTGCCAGGAATCCTGGCGCCCTGAAAGACGCTTGGGACACGCTAAACTAGCGAACAAGACACGTTTCGGGTCGCTTGGTGCAGTTGCATTGCCGAAATAAGCGTTCATTTTTTAAAGAAAAATTTGAGGTTATGTCGGCGCTTCGGCCGGGATTTTACGGCCGATCGCGAACCGTCGTAAGACGCCAGAATCGGGCCTAAAGAAGCTTTTCTGTCGTAATAATAATAATAATAATGATCGTGTAATATTACTTTGTACTGTCGTCAGTTTTGGTAAAAGTTTTCTCATATTTTTATTAGATAAGGCACATTAAACGTGATATTGGCACTAATCTGACGTTTTTCTTTTCTTCCTTTACCGGTAAGAGAACGACTTGGAAGGGAAACGGGCAAACGCACACGAAGATTATCTGAATCTAGGGCCCAGTTTACAGGAACTTTCATTGCAATCAAATTTTAATGACATTGTTAATTTGACATTTGGGAATGTAATACTTATGGCAACTTAATAGTAATTAGTTTCGTTCGCAATTAAACATTTGATTTACTTTCTGTAAGTCCACCCTTAAGTGTTCTAGTCTATGTATGCTCGAAAAGTCGAAAGTAAAAGTAATCTGAATTGTATAGCCAGAGATAGTTGTAGGAAAGTGAAAATAGTTAAAAAACAAAGCTCTCCTTCCTCTCGGAAAGCCAAAATGTGCTACAACTACAGCATATGAAGGCGAAACCTTCCTCAGCAGCACATAATCTATTTTTATTTATTTAGTCGATTTTCGTGCCTGTAACGAACGGATATCGTGGATCGAACTTCAAATCGCGTCAGGGTTCGACTTCAAATCCTAATTTCCCCAAATCGTTCCTACTTTCAAGAAAATCCGATGTCAACATGTCGAATTTTGTAACGCCGAAATAAATTATCCGGACGTCTGCCAGGAATCCTGGCGCCCTGAAAAACGCTTGGGACACGCTAAACTAGCGAACAAGACACGTTTCGGGTCGCCTGGTGCAGTTGCATTGCCGAAATAAGCGTTCATTTTTTAAAGAAAAATTTGAGGTTATGTCGGCGCTTCGTCCGGGATCTTACGGCCGATCGCGAACCGCCGTAAGACGCCAGAATCGGGCCTAAAGAAGCTTTTCTGTCATAATAACAATAATAATAATGATCGTGTAATATTACTTTGTACTGTCGTCAATTTTGGTAAAACTTTTCTCATGTTTTTGTTAGATAAGGCACATTAAACGTGATATTGGCACTAATCTGACGTTTTTCTTTTCTTCCTTTACCGGTAAGAGAACGACTTGGAAGGAAACGGGCAAACGCACACGAAGATTATCTGAATCTTAGGCCCAGTTTACAGGAACTCTAATTGCAATCAAATTTTAATGACATTGTTAATTTAACTTTTCGGAATGTAATTCTTATGGCAACTTACTCGTAATCAGTTTAATTCGCAATTAAACATTTGATTTGCTTTCTGTAAGTCCACTCTTAAGTGTTCTAGTCTAGGTATGCTCGAAAAGTCGAAAGTAAAAGTAATCCGAATTGTATAGCCAAAGATAGTTGTAGGAAAGTGAAAATAGTTAAAAAAACAAAGCTCTCCTTCCTCTCGAAAAGCCAAAATGTGCTACAACTACAGCATTTGAAGGCGAAACCTTCCTCAGCAGCACATAATCTAATTTTATTTATTTAGTCGATTTTCGTGCCTGTAACGAACGGATATCGTGGATCGAACTTCAAATCGCGTCAGGGTTCGACTTCAAATCCTAATTTCCCCAAATCGTTCCTACTTTCAAGAAAATCCGATGTCAACATGTCGAATTTTGTAACGCCGAAATAAATTATCCGGACGTCTGCCAGGAATCCTGGCGCCCTGAAAGACGCTTGGGACACGCTAAACTAGCGAACAAGACACGTTTCGGGTCGCTTGGTGCAGTTGCATTGCCGAAATAAGCGTTCATTTTTTAAAGAAAAATTTGAGGTTATGTCGGCGCTTCGGCCGGGATCTTACGGCCGATCGCGAACCGCCGTAAGACGCCAGAATCGGGCCTAAAGAAGCTTTTCTGTCATAATAACAATAATAATAATGATCCTGTAATATTACTTTGTACTGTCGTCAATTTTGGTAAAACTTTTCTCATGTTTTTAGTAGATAAGGCACATTAAACGTGATATTGGCACTAATCTGACGTTTTTTTTTCTTCCTTTACCGGTAAGAGAACGACTTGGAAGGGAAACGGGCAAACGCACACGAAGATTATCTGAATCTAGGGCCCAGTTTACAGGAACTCTAAAGCTATCTACTCAGTTAAGCGGTTAGCGATTTGCGGTTCTTAAGCAGCATTTGTGATTGGCTACAATTTTTAATGATTTTGAATGAACCAATCACAAATGCTGCACGATAGCCGCAAAACGCTATCCGCCTAACTGAGTAGGTAGCTTAATTGCAATCAAATTTTAATGACATTGTTAATTTAACTTTTCGGAATGTAATTCTTATGGCAACTTACTCGTAATTAGTTTAATTCGCAATTAAACATTTGATTTGCTTTCTGTAAGTCCACTCTTAAGTGTTCTAGTCTAGGTATGCTCGAAAAGTCGAAAGTAAAAGTAATCCGAATTGTATAGCCAAAGATAGTTGTAGGAAAGTGAAAATAGTTAAAAAGACAAAGCTCTCCTTCCTCTCGGAAAGCCAAAATGTGCTACAACTACAGCATTTGAAGGCGAAACCTTCCTCAGCAGCACATAATCTAATTTTATTTATTTAGTTAATTATTTATTATGGAAGGGTATCAAATAAAATGGCGTTTTTTTCTGACTCTCACCTCTCACGTTTAAGTGTCGCTACTGGGTTATTACTTATACTGCGCTCTGGGATGGTATGGGGCTGGTGCTCTAAGTTTGGACACAGAATAACAGAAGGGACAATAGCTTGTCTTAGTTTTAGTGCGCAAACTCGAATCAGCCATGTTCTAAAGCTGTTGTTTATATTTTGAGTTGAGGTTATGAGCATTGGGTTAAGGGTTTCTAAGATTATTGCTGTTTATTATTAAATTATCTCTTTCGTAAACATCGTAAAAACAAAAAAGAAAAGAACATCGGCTTCACGTTATTGTGCTGAATCAAGGTTACAGCTTTTTTTTTTCTTTCCAAAAGATAAAGATCGGTAAGTATTAACTGCTGTATATTTAAACTAATTTAATATAATAATGTATTATTGTACATACAGAGCCTTGAAATGGATTTATAGCTGTAAACGAGAAGATCTTTTAAATAGAGATTTGTCAAAACTTACAAATACAACTTATGTATGTGGAAAACACTTTGAGAAACATAAATGTTTATTAATATTTGGTAAAATCGTATTCACTCACATGCTGTTCCAACAGTATTTCAAGAAACTGCATCGAAATCAGGACATTCACTTGAAATGGAAGGTAAGAGCAACACATGAAGTTTAAATGAAGCACAACATGGATTCTGTAATCACTTGTTACTATACTCAATCTTAAAAGACAGAAACAAATGTAGGTGTTAATAATGTTAGTTATTACTTGTACTGTTCAAACGAAAGAATACATGAACGCCATCAGTTTGTTGTCAGGGTTTCGACGCATGTTGTTTATTTTATATTTACTTAGAGTTATGTTCAGGTAACCGCAGTGCTACAGTGCTTTAGTAAAGCGTAAACCTGAACGAGGTACATGTGACGTCATTGCCTGCAGTGCTTTCTTCAAGCGGCTGCGATAATCAAGCATGGTCTGTATACGCTACATTACAGCCTTATGAATTCATAACCCCTATGACAAAGCCAGTACAGGTAAATTAGAGCGCTACAAGCTACAACTTTATGTTGTGCTGTAACGCTGCAAACATCTTTTCTGCCTGAACGCGACCATTTAGAAAATAAACAACGTAAATTGAAACCCTGACAATAAACTGATGGCGTTCATGTGCAACAAACTGATTATGTGCATCAGTTTGTTTCTTTGATTTTTTCCGTTTGAAACACATTAAAACTTTCAAGCCAAGTAATAAATCGTATGTTTGACTTCATAAACATTCATATAAAGATGTTCCTCCTTCAATCTGAACGAGTGATTCTGAGTGAAACTACCTTTCAATAATTTTTGATTTTAGCTTCTCAACGCATTGGAGAGAAAAGTTCCTCAAGTGATAAAGAAAATGTGCAAACGTCAGCAAGAGAAAAGTTCTTCAAGTGATAAAGAAAATATACAAACATCAGCAAGTTTTGTTTTTGTAATGTTATTGTTTATTTATATGTAGTAAATAAAATTTGTTTCTTAGATCTGCGTTTTCTTTCTAAATATTTTCATTTATTTCTTATTTTTTCATACAACTTAGTGTGTAGATAAATTATCACCAAAAATAACATTAACGTACTTTCGGATATTGTTTTACATATACCCTACCATTTTCCTTCTGTGAATCTCAAGTAAGAAAGATAAACAAAAAAAAGATTTTTTTTTATTATAATGCAAAAGTTAACAATTTTTTGACAATTTAGAAATTTTGATTAGTCAGAAAGCATCAGTTACATTATTTGTGTATTGATTGAACATTCAAAATTTACCGCTGAACAGCTTTACAAAATGGCGCAAGGTCATCGAAACTGGGTACACGAAGATCAAAGGTGCCGACGGCTTTTGTCCTTTCTGTTATTCTGTGGTTTGGAGCAGTTTAGTGTCGGATGACGCAAGTATATAAGTAAAAGGAAAGCAAGCAGGGGTGCACAGACCGTGTTGGACGGTATCTAATCTAAAATGGGTCTATTTGATTGAATAGATGGTAAGGTTTTTAGTTTGTTCATTAGCCATTCTTATAATACGTCTTAGGCCCGGTCTTTTAACTTCCTTTTAAGTTACTTGTAAATTTATCTGTCTTGTAACCGAAAATCTATAATTTAGCTGCCTATCAAGCATTACGCATCTCCTTCGAATTAACTAGACTAGTGCATCTATCTCAAACACATAAATACGCAGCTAATTTAATGTTAATTTTAGTAAAACGGGAGTTTACAATAGGCTGCATTTAGTTGGACGAACCGTCAAAGCTTAAGCGGACTGTCTTCTAAACGGAACTCATACCCACCGTATCAGAGTTGCACAGTGCAAAAGGAAACCAGCCTTAGTTAAAGAGTTCGAAATGTCAAATGTGACTTCCACAGAAAGTTACATAAGCTCTGCAGTGCCTTCTGATTATGTAGCGGACATGTCGCTATCAGGTGAAACTTCAAGTTGTAGTTTTTCTCGTGTTCGTGTTGAAAGAAAGTGTTGTGTGCAGTGCTTTTCGCGAACTCCGGATCCGAAGTTGACCCTCTGCGAAGATTGTTTCAGAAGAAAACGAGACGTATTTCCTCCTCGACCTAACCCAAAAAAACGTAAGCGTACTCATGACAACGATTTCTGCACACCGAATAAAAAAAGAAAATTACTGCCCGAAAAGAATGTATCCCCGATGTGCTTTGCTGGTTCTTCATCGTCTGAGGAATTATGTATGTGTTGTAATAACAGACATAAGGACGGTATTTTCGTGCATGGTAAATCTGCGCATTCCTGTTTTTGCTATCCGTGTTCTAAACGAGCGTGGAAATATGGGCGAAAATGTCCAATTTGTCGCAGAAAAGCAAATAACGTAGTTAAACTGTTTTGAAATAACGGCAACGTTGGAGATTTGACCAGCCGGTTTTGAAATATGGCAATGATGGAAATTTGACTGGACCAATCAGAATCTCCCCTTCTACTTTCGCTACCCCCGCGGCGGGCCTAGCCTAGCCCGCGTCCGGCGAATGGCATTGTTACTGTGTCTCCCGTGTCGTGCATGTAATTTCAGTGATAATAATTACTCGTCTCAAATAAGGTAGGCTGTTTTTCTATTTTAAATGCATGTCGTATGTATAATTTTTTTTGCAAATCCATTGTGTGTACTGTTTTTATTGGGATGTTGCATTCAATTATTATGTTTGTTCTTTGTTCTGCATTTTCAACTCCTTTACTCTAATTTTCTCATTTCTACTTACGTTATATTATATACATCTCACTCTCTCAGGAGCGGTAAAGAGGAGAACAAAGGAGCAGACCTATGTGCGTAGTAATTTCTGGCGTAGTAACACTCGCCGCGTTCACCAGAATAATCGCTCAAATAGCATTCATCTGTGATTGGTGGATTTTTTGAATTTTTTTGAAATAAGCCAATCACAGACGAATGCTGCGTGAGCGCTTGATTTTGATTGACGCGGTCATTAATTTGCGGCGTAGCAACACGGCGACGTTGAAACACGAGATCAAAGGTACCGACGCGAAGCGAAGCCACTGCGTAGTTTCGACATGATTTTATTTGTCCGCGTTCGCTGTAATTTTTTTAGATTCGGCGCCACTAGAAATAAAAATTTGTCATTTCGAAAAGGGATGTCGCACTGATTTTTGATTTTGAAATGCGTGCTTAATATTCCGATACGCACTAAAGTCCGGTTATAACGAACCCAGAAATCGTATCAAAACATGTTCGCTATATCCGAAGTTCGCTATAATAGGTAAATTAAAATAAAGTGTGTTTTTTATAGTCATTTTTTATTTTACATTAAATAATATTGTACAAAATAACATGAGACCATTGCAAAACAGGAGCGGCTAGAGACAGGGTGACTCGGTCGCCGAAGTTGGGACGGGAATTTTAAATAAATTTTCTATAGCATATTTTAAAATACAAAATATGAAGAACCAATTACAAGTTAATTATTAAGCACATTTTAATTTCTCAGCTTACGTATTTATTCTAAATATTTTATTTATCCTTGATGTTAAAATATTTCCGTACTTTATTTATTACAGAAAAAAGTAGTAAAAAGCTACAAATTGTCCCTAAAATAGGACTAGATACAAATCATATACAGGTGTGATATTTAACTGGGTTTCTTCAATAACACCCTTCCTGTTGAATATATGAAAAATGTTTTATACACAATACTAGTATTGCTTACAGTTCGACAAGGAATGTTGTTATTTCCCATTTATTTTCTGTCCTAATCGAAAATATGCCTGAATAATAGAAATATTTTCTTACAAAGTATACATTGTGTGTTGTAAGTATTAACAAATTTTTTTAAATATGTGCGTTGTTCATAATTATTAGGTATAAATTTAAGTATGTACTTTCTAATTTATTTATAATAAATTCAGCGACCGGTTTCGATTGTTACATCACCACTATCGTCAATAAATTTTAAATTAAATTTTTATTTTCAATATTGACAATATTGTCGATAAATTTGAAGAACCACATTCGTGGTTTTTCAAATTTAATTTTTATTTTCAATGACGATAGTGGTCTGATGATGTAACAATCGAAACCGGTCGCTAAATTTATTATAAATAAAATACTTAAATTTATACAATAAAATTTATTTAAAACTTATATGAGTTTTCTATTTTTTAATTTGACAGTTAATTAATGACAGTTATGGATAATGCAAAAGCCAATATCAATACAGTGGGTAGGTAACAAATGAAAATTTATACAGGCTGTTTCATAACAGGTGAAAAAAATGAACATCTCGTGTACAGAATCTCATTTTACTTTAAAATGAAAGAATAAAAAAGTTTTAAATTTTGTTCAGTTTCGATGTTATTTCAGGGTGAAAATAAAAAACTGAAATTATTTACGACATAAATAAAGGAATTGATAAAAAATTGTGAAATCTGGTCGGTTGTAGAAAAAATATTGTTTACAACACGTGTGTAAACGTATTTTTTAAATCTTGTGCTACTATTTGCCCACTCGTCTGACGCCTCAAGTGGGAAAATTTTCAGACTCGATTAAAAAGACCTACTTTACACATTAGTTGCGTAAATAACTATTTCTGGTTATCTAACTTTAAGTTCAGGTAACTCCGAAACTAAGCAAAATTTGATTTTTTTATTCTTTCATTTCAACTTAAAATGAGATTATGTACATGAGATTTCATTTTTTTTCACTTGTTATGAAACACCCGGTATATAAGAATAAATTTCTATGTATGATATTGGTTTTTGCATTATCCAGAACTGTCATTAATTGTCAAATTAAAAAAAATAGAGAACTCACATAAGTTTTAAGTTGTAGTTATATACCTGCAACATTATTCTAAAGAAAATCCTGTTTCTGAAAATTTCACACACTTCAAATTTTAAAGATTTGCGAAAATGTACATAAACCGTAAAAAATGACAAATTTTACAAAAGAATTAAAAAATTGTTAAAATTTAACGGTATCTTTAAAACAATAGTTTAGGATTCTGTATTTTTAATCATGCATTGCCTACTTTTTTAAAACAAAATTACGGAAAAATTATGTTACTCTTTCATTTGTTATAAATTTTGGTGAGAAAATTGTGTAAAGTAAAATATAGAGAGTGTTGTACATATAGCAATATTTTATCCCATACATCAAACATATTTTCACCATAAATTTGCATTTTCTACAGTGTTCGCCAAAAAGTCGGCATCAAATGGAAAAAAATTTTATTTCTGATTTTTCGAAAAAACTTTTTACTTTATTTGTGCTTGTCTGAAAACCTATTTAGCCCCTATTAGATATACCGAGTGATTTTTACTTAGTTAGAAAATAGCATTTTTCGAAACTGCCAAAATCCTAAAATTTATATTTCTTGGAAATTAATCGAGATTCCAAAGAGATTTTTTTAATGTGTATTAGTTTTAGCTTACTGAACAATTTCAAGGCCGGAAAATAACGTTTTCTTATACTTTAACTTCGGCAAAAATTGAATTTTTCAATTTCTGAACTTTCACATACCTATCAAAACTTAATTTTAAATTTCAAATAATTTTAGGTGAAAATTTCAAAGATAATTACAAATCTTTGAAGTTTTCATCTAAAATTATTTAAAATTTAAAATTAAGTTTTGATAGGTATGTGAAATTTTGTGAAAAGTTCAGAAATTGAAAAATTCAATTTTTGCCGAAGTTAAAGAATAAAAAAACCTTATTTTCTGGCCTTGAAATAGTTTAGTAAGGTAAAACCAGTACACAGTAAAGAAGTCTCGTTGAAATCGCGATTAATTTCCAAGAAATAACAATTTTAGGATTTCGGCAATTTCGAAGAACGCTATTTTAAATGGGAAACGCAGTGTATTTTTACATATTTCGAAAGTACGTATAAGGAATAGGTAATAGTCAAAAATGTAGGAAGTTTTACTTGAGAGTTTGTAAGATATTGATGTTTAAGTGTAAAAAATTGCTATAATATGAGTGCTTATATCTTTGTTATTTATTTACAGCCCAACGTTGCATATTACTTCATGATTTTCTTACGCTGCTGAAACAATTTGGACCTTTTTTCGGAGTTGTTAGAAGTTGGACGTTTTTTTGCGGAGTTGTTACAAGTTGGACGTTTTTTTGCGGAGTTGTTAGATGTTGGACGTTTTTGCGGAGTTGTTATTTTCTGGCGTAGTTATAGTTTTCTGGCGGAGTAGTAATGGCGGAGAATGGTGAAGAAGCAGCAGCAGGGTAAGTTTTCTTTTTGGTATCCATTAAAGATTAAAGCGCATTGTTTCTTCCCCGTTGAAAAATTATGAAATAACCTGTGAGCAAATAAAAATCAGATTAGAGCAGGCGGTGCAAAGAAAATGTATGTCTGTGATTAAATAAAAAGTCAATAAATTTGACAGTCCATGAATGTATTACATTAATTAATTCAGTTAATCACAGACATACATTTTCTTTGGACCGCCTGCTCTAATCTGATTTTTATTTGCTCACTTTTTATATCGTGTCACGGTTCTGTTGGAAAACCACTGCTTTAAAAATTTTCTTGTCTGCAAAAACAGAGCGGACATGAAACCTCAATAAATCACGTTCCGTTTTAAATGACTTTCAAAGAAAGTATGAAGTATTTGGTATCAGCGTACTCAGAAAAAAATTCCTTTTGAACTAGGCTAAGGAGCACATTAGGTTCCATTTAAAAAAAAATGAATTACGACCTAATAAAAATTTGAAAAGCCTTAAAAATGTTAAAAATCAAAATACAATCAAAATAGTGATGGAAGTCCTACGGTGCTCAATGCATATTTACTTGTAGTTCTACGTGTATTCATTAAAATTCCCTTTTTTCCGTGCAATACAGACATTTCTACATGCAAAATTTTACCAACTTAGGTGCGTAAATGAATGCGAAGATTTTAAGGCTGGGACGTGCGAGGACGATGATTGTAAGCTATACCATTCTTACCGGTATTGCCGGGATTATCAAAACACTAGAGTATGCAAACGTGAACGATGCCACTACATGCATGTGTTAAAAAACGACGTCGCCCGCTATAAAACAACCGGCTATCGCTCTGCGAAACTGCTTTATGAAGCGAAAAGAACCAAACAGACCGCCAACATCTGCAGATTATTCTTATATACGGGCGTTTGTCAGCGCTACGGATGTCCGTATTCACATGAAAAAATCGACGAGGACAAACACGTGACATGTGCTATATGCACCGACCCAGCAATAATTAATAATTTCATGATTTTTGAAAATTGTAAGCACGGGGCCTGCTTAGATTGTGCGACTCGGATGATAGATCCGGCGGTGCTGACACACTTGGTCTACAAATGCCCATATTGTCGGGCAAAAGGGTCGGCGAGATTTGCGACGTAAAGTACGACAATTTACTTTTCAGAGGGTGTCCGTTTTTCGAGCTTAACCACGGGGATCTCGGTTATCTTAAGAGATACGAAGTTGGTTAAATTAGAACAAAGTGGCGTATTTTTATCCCAATCAATAATCTTCAAACTAATTTCACCTATTTTTTTTTACGGTTTTCAAAATATTATTTATTTAATCCAATATGGTTAAAGAGACCATTTATTTTTCATTCGAGAACGGGACAAGTTTTAAAATTAAATAAAAATCGATAAAAATGCAAAATATTGTACGAGACATTATTATTATTATTTTTTTTTTTTAATGTTTACTACTTCAACAGTTTATTTTTGCAAATAAAAATGTCATTTTCATTACAATTTACTGTTTTATTAAAAACAAATTAAAAACCGTAAAAAATAGGTAAAATTTGTTTTCAAGATTATTGATTGTGATAAAAATACGCAACTTTGTTCTAATTTAACCAACTTCGTATCTCTTAAGATAACCGAGATCCATCCCCGTGGTTAGGCTCGAAAAACGGACACCTTCTTTAATTTTTTTTTATAAACACGAGAGTATGCAAGTACGTGCAAAGCAAATAGTGTTGCGTTTTCGGAAAATATGTTTAACGTTAAGACGAATTCATTTTTGAATTTTGAATTGCATACAAAACCGTTAAGTAATCGAAAAGTCGAATAGCAAAATCCCCAACGCAGACTTTATTTAATCTTATCGGCTACCTGTGTCCCCCTTTTTCTATTGAGTTTTATTTCATAAAATTTCTATGGGCAAAAGAATCCTGCACAAATTATAAATATTACAGGTCGAGCACTGTCGTAAGAATGATGTGTCGAGATTTCTTGGTCGATAGGTGCCACCGCAGGAATTGCAAGTTCTTGCACGAGTACAGATTTTGCAATACTTATCGAACAACCATGCGTTGCGAGCGTGCAGAAAAATGCAAATATTTGCACGTGTTGCCTTGTCGTAACGTGTCTCACGCAGAGAGGCAGAGGGTGTATAATGCGACGGGCGGCGAAGGAGGGATTAGGAATGTGAGGTGCCGTTTCCAAGAAGGAAACGGGCGATGCGAGGAGTGGGATTGTCGTGAGTGCCCAGGTTCGTACTATTGTATTCTGTATATACAGGGTATATACACGGTGACTTAGTTACAAATTGTAAAATTACATTTTTGACGGCAGTACTTTGTTTCCGAGTGATTAGACTTAAAAGTTTCTGCGTGTGATCAATATTTAATTTTTATAATAGCAAGTCAACTTCAACTAAACTTAATATTTTATAACAGGTGATCAATATCTTTTCTAATCAAATGACCTATGGAAATAAAATAATGAGTCTTTAATTAGTTCATTATTTCAAATGCTGCTTGAATTACATATTTATATTGCATTCCTATACAAAACGATAGGAATGCAATAAAAATTAAGTTAATTCCATGTAAAATAGGTAAGGATGAGAAGTGTTTATTGTTGTTTTTCTTTTTTATAGTTAATTACCTACGCTGCAATCATTGCAATGATATCTTGCAACCCGACAATATATCGCGCAGCAGCTGCTTCCATTTATATTGTAAACAGTGTGAAGCTGACAAGATACACGACGAAGATTATGTATGCGACCAGTGCGGACAGGCATCGATCAGCTGGGTGTCAATGGCTCTATAGTTAGTATCTATCTACAATTTCGTATTCGGCGCACATTATAGCTATGAAATTGTAGTTCAGACAGCTCTCCGTTAGAGGCGCTGCATTTACAACGACAATTTTCAAGCTGTTTTTCTCAGCTATTACTAAATTCACAGAACTGATTTTTTTTTAAATATGCTGTAGAACATCATATCTAGGTCTCACGTTTTCGTTTTTTTCAAATTTTTTTATATTTTTTGAGATATCGATTTAATTTTTTCAAGAAAAAAAATTCTTTTTTTAATGAGACCTAGATAATTGTCTCATGACTGCGTACTGAAAATTTGAGCTTATAATTTACAATTGTTACTCAGCTAAGACCTCTTAATTGAGAGAATGCTTTCAGAATTACAACTGATGTTTTCTGAAATTGAACTGATTTACATTTGACGAATTCTGAAATTAAATTGATTATCTGAATTACAACTGACACATTCTGAAATTCAATTGATAAATCTGAATTACATTTGACAATTTCTTGACAAAAAATTTTTGGCCTTTGTTGAAAGCAGCCTACTAAGAATAGAATGTACCCAAGAATAATAAAAAAGGCGTTTTTTTTCTTCTGTTGTAAGAAAGAAATATACCCAACAAAGTATATATTTTTGAAAACAGAAAAAAAAAAATCTCTATCTAATGGTGGCATTGCCCACTATGATTTCAGTTCAAAAAAATAGAACTTTGTTTTACTCGAAAATTTTTTAAATATCAAGAAACCAACTGCACCACTGAATTGTATTCAAAAAAGTGTCCCAATAATGAGAAAACAGTTCTTTAATATCTGTAAAAATAAACGAGATATGCGCGATTGACGAAAAGTCGAAAATGTCAATTTTTGCCTATAACTCGAAAACAAAAGAAGATAGCCCAATTTTTGTTTACTCTATTGACTTTATCTCTAAAAAAGAGATCGAGACTTGGGCACTAGTTTTTTTCTATCTCTTAGGACCAATTGCTCAAACACTTGAACCATGGTTCAGCTCTGAACTTGGTTCTATTACCATGGCAACATTTGTAAAGGCATATGATGCCGTAATGATAGAACCAAGTTCAGAGTTGAACGATGTTTGAGTAACTGGTCCTTACAGTTACAGAGACGCTCATAAGAGACTTCGAAATTGATCCACCCTGTACATATTTATTTGAATATATCGCGCTATTATCGCTACCGCGTTGCTATGTTCTTACCCCGATTATTTTTTTCATAAACGCATTGTACATGACGAACATTATTTGCTTTGCTTTGCTTGCTTGCTTTGCATGTACTGAACTCGTAATAGTTTATATTGGGTAAAATCAAAACAGATATTGATACATTTTAACACTTTATTATTATTTTGTTCGCAGAGGTCCCGTGTGCATGCGAGAAACTTCAAATATTTTCCTTTTTATTAGAGTTTTTTTTTTAGTTTTTTAGAAAAAAGTTTTAGTTTCGTTTTTAAAATATTTTCAGTTTTATTAGTTTTTTTTTTTTAGTTTTTAAGAAAAATGTTTGTTTTATTTTTAAAATATTTTCAATTTTATTAGAGTTTTTTTTAGTTTTTTAGAAAAAAGTTTTAGTTTCATTTTTAAAATATTTTCAGTTTTATCAGTTTTTTAGTTTTATCGGGGTTGTTTTTTAATTTCAGGGGGGTCGTTTTCTACTTTTACCGGGGTCGTTTTTTAATTTCATCGGAGTGGTTTTTTAGTTTCATCGGGGTGGTTTAAAAATAAAAAAACGGGCTTCAGATTCAAGTTTTAGTTTTGGATAGCGGGCTCGTGAAATGTTTTAGTAGTTTTCGGGAGTTTTTGTAAATGTATAGCAGTAGAAGGGTTGAGGTTTGAACAAAATTTTTTACTTAAATTTTTGGACATTTATTGGGTAGAAAGTCTTTGAAGTTGATGATGAAGAAGGCCGACGAAACAAAGTTTACTCTGGTGAGGTACACAGAGGACGGCATTTTGTACGTGTGCAAGTCGAAATGCGTTAAAGACGGCGATAAGGGAATGACTTTGGCTAAATATGTCAATGGCAAGTGGTTCAAGGCCACCGTAATTAAGGAAGGCGAAGGTAAAAAGTCTCAATCAATAGAGTGAAGCAGCTAACGTATTATGTTTTACGTAAATCTAGAGGAAGTTCTGACCTTCATCAAAAGGCAGCTGGAGTATTGTGCCGTTGCACTTACGAAACCGGCTACAGAGGAGTTCACCGGAGCCGTCGACAATGCACCGGAATCGTTTACCGGAGGATCCGCCGACATTGCACCGGAATCGTTTAGCGGAGGATCCGCCGACAATCCACCGGAATCGTTTACCGGAAGACCCGTCGACAATGCACCGGAATCGTTAAGCGGAGGATCCGCCGACAATGCACCGGAATCGTTTACCGGAAGACCCGTCGACAATGCACCGGAATCGTTTACCGGAAGACCCGTCGACAATGCACCGGAATCGTTTAGCGGAGGATCCGCCGACATTGCACCGGAATCGTTTACCGGAGGATCCGCCGACATTGCATCGGAATCGTTTACCGGAGGATCCGCCGACATTGCACCGGAATCGTTTACCGGAAGACCCGTCGACAATGCCCCGGAATCGTCTACCGGAAGACCCGTCGACAATGCACCGGAATCGTCTACCGGAAGACCCGTCGACAATGCACCGGAATCGTTTCTGGATTTCCCAGACGCAAGTTTACCGTTCGAAACTGAATATGTGCCCGATATTACTACTGCTAGCTGTTCACAACAACTGGACACCGGATTTGCTGATTCGTTACAATCGTCGGCAAAGGACGAGATTGAGCAGGGGAGTATGGTCTCCGATGATCGATCGGAACCATTTGAAGACTCTAGTGACGATTTCGTTATATCTGACGATGAACTCTTGTACAGCAGTACTACCACATCCGGATGTAACAGTAGCGGCAACTGCAGCAAGTTGACTGTCTTAGGTTTGTGACTTTCATATTTTTTACGACTATGCCGTTAATCAATTTTTTTTTCAGCTGGAACGTCAACGGCATGGTCACCGCCAATTTTATCATCTACGGTGAACGATGAATGCAACTTCGAACCTTTACCTTCGGTGTCCACTATTCAGTCAGTTCCTACCTCTGCTGGTAATTATCTCATTAATTTTTATTACTTTTAATTTAAATGACCGTTTCTTTTCGTTATTATTGTTTACGCTTATTATGACATCTTCGTTTCAGAAGCTTCGTATCAAAGCCCTCAACGTGCGTCGAGTTTCAAGTCATCTTCGCCCCGAGGTATGTCGCCGCCACCTAGCAAAGTGAAGAAGCTCTCGTCAGGTAATTGTCCCATAAAACTTTTTCATTATTTTCAACCAATTCATGTAAAGCTTTTCTTTATTTCTACTTACTCTCATGGATGGTCTCTTTTAGATTGCGATGCGGCATCTCACAGCACCGGCATTTCCTCTTGTACGTCCACTTCAGTATCATCGTCCTTACGCTGTGAATCATTGTCCGTACGTAGCGAATCTCCTAACAGAAATCTAGCTGGATCTCCAGTCAGTTTGGGAACCGGGGCAACCATACATCTGTGCTACCAATCGGACGTTACTTTGACGTCGAACGTATTTTTACATAAAAAGAAGTACACGTGCAGTGTGATCGAATGTCCAGACGGAAAAAGTTTGATAGGATTCGTCGACAACGAAATTCCAGAAGCAAGTCATGTTTGCGGTAAATTTAAATACAAATCTTTGCAGGGCTATCGTTTAAATATCGTAATTTACTATTTTCAGAACACCCAAATAACAAGGAACATACGTGCGTCGTCGTTGAAAGAAAACCGAAGTGTACGACTATCGATCTGATGGTTAATAACTGCATACCGAAAGGTACTCTGAGCGGGAACGAAATTTACGTGAGCTCCGTAAGCTCATACTTCTCACCGTTGAAATTCGTCGAGAAAAAGGCGCAACCGTTTATAAAGGGGAAACTGCATTGCTGCTACTACTGCTACAAGATGCGTGCAGAAATAAGCAACCATATCCTCAGGCAGCACAAAACGGAACCGGCAGTGCTAGAAATCGCAGCGCTCGCTCCGAATTCCAAGGAAAGGAACGACCGCTTGAAAGAACTTCGTTTGCATGGAGACGCGCATTATAACAAACAAGTTCCTTTGGAGACCAGAATTCCAGTCCGAAAACCGACGTTGACCAACATACAGAACTACATCACTTGTTTAAATTGTAAAGGCATGATCGCGCCGAAAAATTTCGCTCGACACGAGAGGCACTGCAGCAATAGAATTTCCAACTACAAACAGGTCACGGCCGAGGCACGCAAGGCAGCACAAGAAGATAGGCTAGCCGATGATCCGTTCACCGACCGGCTGTTGAATGATCTGTTGGACCCGATCAAAGACGATGAGATAGGCCACGTGGTGCGATCGGATTTCTGCTTGCGACAGCTCTCCGTCAAGTATGCGTACCTTTATCGTGGACATGACTCCGCCTTGATCAATGCACGACAACACCTGCGACGTATGGCTCGTCTTCTGATAGATATTCGATCCCTAGATACTTCCGTCATCGACTTCGAAGACTTGTTCGTAAACGGTAACTACGACAGCCTGATTGGCGGCATTAGCATTTTGTGCGATCTGGACAAAAATACGGGTCAGTTTCGGAAGCCTGCGTTGGCGCAAACTATCAGATCTACCGTCACCACGATCATCGACGAACTCACGAACGCTTACTTTAAGAAGGGCCTCAGAAAAGATTCCGAGGAATGCAGAAAAGTGGAGCGATTTCGATATTTGCACCTTAACAACTATTCTGCATATGTGAGTCGATCCGCTAGACGTACCAGGCTTATGAAGAAGATGCAAAACGAGCAGTCGTTGCCCGATCCTTCGGACATCAAAATTTTTTCGAACTATATCGTGCATAGGGCGACAGAAGCGCACGGGAGACTACTGAAACATGGTTTCAAATACGACACCTGGCTCACCCTAGGAAAGCCCTTCTCGCACAGATTATTGTGTTCAACAGAAGGAGGGTTGGAGAAGTGTCCAAGATGAGGGTATCGTTTTTCAGAGAGAGATCGTCCCTCGACGAAGCTCAAAAGATGTCATTGACAGTCTTGCAGCGCGCCCTGGCAGACCGCTTTGTAAGAATGAAAGTTCTGGCGAAGAGGGACCGCATCGTCCACGTCCTACTAGATATCACGCAATGCAGGTATGTTGCAGATTAGAATAGTTACGATTGTAATTATGCCACTCTACACAACCAGAAAACAATCCTGATCATGTTTCAGATATTTGGAAACGTTCCTGTCCTTCCGCACGCAGGCAGGTGTCAGCGATGAGAACGAGTACTTGTTTGGTGTACCCTCCAAAATACAGTACTTGGACGGTTCCGCAGTGCTTAGGCATTTTTCCGTAGTTTGCGGGGCGAAAAATCCCAACAAGATCAGGGCCACGTACCTACGAAAACAATTCGCAACGATGGCGCAGGTGTTAAGTATGGATGACAATCAAATCCATCAAGTGGCCACTTATATGGGTCATACGGACGAAGTGCATCGCAGGGTATATCGGCAAGACGAGCAGTTTTTCCAACTAACAGCTATGTCCAAGGTGTTGATGATGGCGGACCAGGGAGATTTCGCTAAATACAGAGGAAAGACCATCGAAGAAATTCAACTGATACTTCAGGAAGAACATGTCGCTGAACCTGGCCGCCAGGAGGAAAATGTATCTGAAGATGACATTCACCTTGGCGACGATGGACGAAACGATAATACAAATGGTACAAGTCAATTCATGAAAGAATACATGCACGTCATATACAATACCCATCTGCTTCAAATAACTGCACTACGTTAATCAACACTACGCGAATTTTTATGGACCGGAAATACGTCATTAAATCAAATTCAAATATGAAATTAGTAATAGTGCTGATTAACGTAGTGCAGTCATTTCAAACAGACGAGTATTGTAAGTTGTTTTTCCTTCCCTTTTACACTCAAGATATTTTAAATCAAAGTGATTATTTTTTTTTTTAATCAACTTAACCCTGTTTGTTTTACAGATTTTTCTACGGGGTCGTTAGGAGAACCTTCGTCACCACGTTCATTGTCAGCCCTTGAGTTGCCGAGTACAAGTTCAAAATCCCCAGTAGACACTAACCTGCAGTCGATCTCGATCAGCACCGACTTACCGTTCGCGTCAGTGCCTTCGACCGAGCCTGCAACCACCGTGCGAACTAAAAAGTCAAAAGTTTCCAAGCAACGCGTCGTGAAGCCCGTAATGGACCGCAAGCCAGGGAAAGTTTCATACAACAAGCAGGAGATTGCACTTTTGGAGCTCAAATTCAAGAAACATCTGATTACTAAGTCGCTGCCGAAGATCAGAGACTGCGAAAATGTTCTCAATGACAACAAACAGTATTTTCATCCATGCCGCAGATCTAGAGATTTGTATAATTGGGTGCAATATTACCTGAAAAAAAAATCGAAACAGGTACACGTATTCTTTATTCAGATTGTGATGTAATTACTAATTATCGTATGTTTTTCAGTAATCACGGTGGTAACTCATTTCGAAGATTTCTTCCTGCTTGGTTCTAGAGATCGACATCGACGACAACTTTTTCTTTGCGTTGGTGTACCAATCAAGATTTATTTATACGTGGTCGTAAGCAATCGGTACTTATTTATACGTGGTCGTAAACAATTAAGATTTATTTAAACGTGGTCGTAAACGATTAAGATTTATTTAAACGTGGTCGTAAACAATTAAGATTTATTTAAACGTGGTCGTAAACAATTAAGATTTATTTATACGTGGTCGTAAACAATCAATATTTGCTTATGCGTTGTTGTATTAATATCAAGAATGTTTTTTCAAAATTTTGGGCTTATACATGTCACGTATTCGTCCTTCTCGATTTTTTCATGTGAATACGGACATCCGTAACGTTGATAAACGCCCGTATATAAGAATAATCTGCAGATGTTGGCCGTCTGTTTGGTTCTTTTCGCTTCATTCATAAAGCAATTTCGCACTGCGATGGCCGGTTGCTTTATAGCGGGCGACGTCATTTTTTTAATACGTGCATGTAGTGGTATCGTTCACGATTGCATACTTTACTAAAAGTACCGATTGTTACGGCAAGTTCCCATTCGTTGCTAATATTTATGTAGTATTTTAGTATATTTTATGTATATACAGGGTGAGTCCGGGAGGAATGAACCAAACTGTAAGAGTTATATTCTATTCGTCAATATAAGAGAAAAAAAAAAAAACCAAAAGTTGTAATACGATTTTCATTTGTTTTCGAGTTGGAACGTTTTAACAAAATTCCTCATATGGTATTTTTTTTTTCAATTGAAGTATTCAGGTCGAAAAATTCGCTAGTTTTTTTACGAAATTTGAACATTTTTTTCAATCAGATCAAAATCTGAATACTTAAATTGAGAAAAAATATTATGTAAGGCATTTTGTTAAAACGTTTCAACTCGAAAACAAATTAAAATCAGATTACAACTTTGCACCAAACTGCAGTTTGGTTCATTCCTCCCGACTCAACCTGTGTACTAGATACAAAAGTCATTAGTTTTATTTTGAGAATATATTTTTATATATATTTACAACTTATTTATATTTATAACTTATTTATATTTATAACTTATTTATGTATTATATTTTTTTATAAATATATATTAAACACTGTATTTTATGTTTTCATATTACAATGAATAAAAGAGTTTATGAGAAACATTTCTTTTTATTATTCGAACTCAAAATTTGACGTAAAACCTGTATTCAGCACAGAAGAGATCAGGGCCACAGCGGTCATGTAATAACACAAAACTGTATAAATTAATCATAACTGAGAAGTCGGGCGACACCGGCGACCGCTTCGGCCCAGAGAACCAGTGCTGGGGGAGACACCGGTATCCGCCCTGGCGTTCAACCTATTAAATAAATAATAAAAAAAAGTGTAAGTTACAAAAAATTCACATACAGTATAACCTCTCTTAGGCGGACACCCATCGTGACTGACAACAGAGGCTTTAAAATTAACGTTAAATAAACTAAACAACTATTGAAATATTTATTAATTTTACTTATATGTTTTGAAAATCACCAATTTTTGTTTGTTTACATAAGTTACATCAAATTACTTAATTTTTCAGCGGCAACAAAATAAACAAACTAACAACAGTAACTGCTTTTACTAAATTTTTAAGAATACAAAATTAAGAACGGAATACCGACCATAAATATTTATTTGGGGTCATAAATTCTTAAGGCACCAGCACCGATAGCTCTTTGTCGGCTTTTGAAATAAACGGTGTAAAAGACATCTGCCATTTTATAAGTGTCCGTTTGAAACAGGTAAATTTCCGAAGAAAATAAAATTTTTGGCAACAAATGTAATGTCCATGTCCGTCTTATAGACGTGTCCGCCTAATAGAGATATTACTGCATGTAAATTTCGTACATAACAATTTGGGGAATTAAAAATTGTCCTTCTATGAGAGGTGTCCGTCACGAGAGGTTTTAGTGTATAAGTATAAATTATTTATCTTCAATTAATTAAGGAAGTACTTGATACTTTTAATTCATTTTCATTTTCGAATATTGAAAAAGTTCAATCAAATTGACTTAAATTAATGGTTTTTAGTAATTAAGTTACACATTAAATTCAATAAAATTAAAATTCCTTAGCTTTCATAAGTACATTTTTACGCGCAGTCGTAGTTTGTACCCCGTGTACATCCTCCTCTGGCAAGTGCTCGAAAGCGACTGACAGATTCATTGCCGCTACCCCCTCTACTCAATTTCGCGCGCCATCTGGTGGATAAAAAGCTAATGTAGGCCATAAATCCCCGCCGCCTTATAGAAGACACTGACTTAAGGAAGCGTTCATCATAGAGGGTATTATTATTATTATTATTATTATTATTACTATTACTATTATTTATTAAACAGAAGTGCATCAGTTCGCTGCCTCTTACCCAAGCTTAGAGTATTTAGTGCAAAGAAACATTTTCAAAATTCGGAGAGGGTTGTCCTCCTACATCATTCCCTGACAGCGAGATAGCAGTTTGTTATAGCTGTTGTAAGAAAACGAATCAAGGTCGAAGCGTGCGCGATTAAGCGCTATGGGTCCGTTAGGATGCAGCTTTAAAATGACAATTTCAATCTATTCTTTCAATTCAATAAACTTGGGTAAAATAGCTGATTAAAGAATTTGTTACATCGTACATAAAACAGATCGTGACAAACTAGTCCACCTTAAATGTAAAACGCTTTGGTTTAATCGCTGCAACGGATGACTTAATCCCAAATAAAAAAAAACGAGACGAACCCTATTATGCATAGATGGATAATATGATTTTTTCTTTTTCATATTGAATGCACACTGTTATTAAACTAACGTGTGTTGCAGGCTTGGAATGATAATATTCATCCAGAGAAAATCTGTTGACGGAACAAAATTTATCATCAAGTATGATATTAAATTAATAATAATAATAATAATAATCTTTATTCGTGTTAAGACATACAATATGTTTACACCCGTCGAAATCATTAGTACGTTAGGTACACAAAATTAAAAAAAAAAAAAATAGATACACAGATAACAATTTAAACTAGACTATACGTACAGCTACAATATAGTACAGTTGACAAGTAAAGAGTGCAGTGTTACATGTGCTTTATACCTGCGAGAATTTCTTTAAATGTATAAAACGCATTAGATATAAAGAATTGTTTTATTCTCAGCTTAAATTCCTGTTCACCTAAGTTTTTTATTTCGGTATTCAAGTTATTGAAAAATCGTACCGCATAACAATTAATATTTTATTTGCTTCCACAATACCATTTTGTTCATATGCGTGATACCTAGAATTTAAAGTGTCCTTGCGTTGAAGTTAATTTCAGTCAAACCTCCATAACTCGAACCTCAAGGAACCGGAAAATTATTTTGAGTTATAGAAATTCAGAGTTAGAGACTGAAATTTCAGTTTGTATACAATATGCAGGGACATCAATAATTTTAACTTACAGAAAATTTTGAGTTGTGAATGTTCGAGTTATGGAGTTGTGACTGTATTTTAAAAGTTAAAGCTATAATACTTTTTATAACTTCTTTATTAATATTATCTCTGGGGTTTATTTACAGAAGTATAGATAGTTCTTATCATATTTTTTCATATACACCTCAACGCTTCCTCCGATTAAAGTGCTTTTGTTTATGTCAAGATAGTAGTCTGATTTTATCTGCTTCCACAAAGCCATTATGTTTATACGTACGAGGTCATTGCGTTTAATAGAAATATCTTTGAGCAATGTCCTCACCCATATAATTAATTCCATAAACATTTCTACAATTGAATGACATATGTTTTTTAATTATTAAAAATTATTCAATGTTCAAAAGGAACGAATAAAGGTTGTTTGTTAATCGACACTCGCCGATAAATTTCATGCTCATAGACGTAAAAATCTTGATGATTGATTTTCAAAAACCGTGTGTAACATCTTTTCGTTGTAAAATGAATCGGTAGCAACATTACTCTACACAGATTGTTGTCATCTTTATAATTTCCACTGCTAAATCTGATTAATGTAATAAATTCGATTAATGTAATAAATTCAGTTTTTTCAAAATCAATCTTAAACAGACACTTAATTTGACACGTATTGTTGTTCAGTTTTAGTGAAATCATACCATTTAATCAAGCTTATCATATTCTTGTTTTAAAATAATGAAAAGTCTAAAACAATTTTATATTGTTTATATTTGTTTTCCAGGTAAGTTAAATGATATACAGTGCTCGCCAAAAAGTCGGCATCAAATGAGAAAAATTTTTATTTCTGATTTTTCGAAAAAACTTTTTACGGCAATAATTTGTGCTTGTCTGAAAACCTATTTAGCCCCTATTAGATATACCGAGTGATTTTTACTTAGTTAGAAAATGGCATTTTTCGAAATTGTCGAAATCCTAAAATTGTTATTTCTTGGAAATTAATCAAAATTCCAGCGAAATTTTTTTACTGTATATTAGTTTTAGCTTACTGAACAATCTCAAGGCCAGAAAATAGCGGTTTTTTCTTTAGCATCGGCAAAAATTGAGTTTTTCAATTTTTGAACTTTTCACAAATTTTCACGCATCCAAACTTTATTTTAAATTTCAAATAACTTTCGATGAAAACTTCAAAGATTTGTAATTCGAAAAAAAAATAGAGAAAGCTATTTATTGCTTTAGATATTTTATTTTTTACCGAAAAGTAATATTTGTACATAATCGTAACGTTTTTGATGCAATATGCTTTTGAGGAGAAATATTTTCTAATGATAATTAACAGGTGTTGGAATTTCTTCTAAAACCTCTAATCTACTCCTATTAATGAACTCCTGTCACAAAAACCCCATAAACGTTCTTTTACAACGACCTAAATGTGGAGAGTTTTTCCTTATATAGTTTATGAGACGGCTATGAATTGTTTTAATGTCAGGTAAAGTTATGGAAAAACTCTCCTCATTTAGGTCGTTGTAAAAGAATACTTAAGGTGTTTTTGTGACAGGAGTTCATTAACCGGAGTAGATTAGAGTTTTTAGAAGACATTCCAACACCTGTTAATTATCATTAAAAAATATTTCTCCTCAAAAGCATATTGCATGAAAAACGTTGCGATTACGTACAAATATTACTTTTCGGTAAATAATAAAATATCTAAAGCAATAAATAGCTTTCTCAATTTTTCTTTCCAATTACAAATCTTTGAAGTTTTCATCTAAAATTATTTGAAATTTAAAATTAAGTTTTGATACGTGAAATTTTGAGAAAAGTTCAAAAATTGAAAAATTCAATTTTTGCCGAAGATAAAGAAAACACGTTATTTTCTGACCTTGAAATTGTCCAGTATGCTAAAACCAATACACAGTAAAAAAGTATCGTTGAAATATCGATTAATTTCCAAGAAATAACAATTTTAGGATTTTGGCAATTTCGAAAAACGCTATTTTCTAACCAAGTAAAAATCAATCAGTATATCTAATAGGGGCTAAACAGGTTTTCAGACAAGCACAAATTATTGCCGTAAGAAGTTTTTTCGAAAAATTAGAAATAATAACTTTTCCCATTTGATGCCGACTTTTTGGCGAGCACTGTATATAGTAATGGCTTATTGCAGTTTCTTTGGTAGGGATCCTCATTGTTGCCAGACTGAATCATTTATCTCAGGTTAATAATGAATATTATAGTTGAACGCTTTTCATTCAAGAATTTACGTTTTAAACTCTGGCAACATCGCTTAAGGTTCTTATAATATATTTACGAATTATCAATATAATCAGTTATTTCAAACGTCTCAACCGGTGGTCTCAACATGGAGCGTAAGAGTAACCGCATATATGTTAAAGTGAATATTGTTTAATATTTTTTCCTCTTTCAGAAAGACATCTAGTAATTGAGGAATTGCGACGGAGGCTGTCTCCCCCAATTAATGTAAGTTTTATAACCTGTGAGCAACTTAAAATCAGATTAGAGTCGGCGGTGCAAAGAAAAAGTATGTCTGTTACTAACGCGGCGTTAGGCTGATCTGACAGTTCATGAATGTATTAGATTAATTAATTCAGTTAATCGCAGACATACATTTTCTTTGCACCGCCTACTCTAATCTAATTTTTATTTGCTCACTTTTTATATACATATATTTGCTTTCTTTAATTATTTTACTTTATTTCAGAACTATTTCATAGCAGCTTGGGACGGGTGGCAGCCTCCCACAAATTATTATTTAAGTTTTGCACATGGATTAAAATGAGTATTTGCCATCCTGGATGGAGGGCAAATTTATGCCATTATGTGAGTTTTAATCTTTTTTATTTTCTCTGATAAATTACTAATGTACATTTTTCTTACAGCTCTCCCGCAACCCCTGGAATGGAGGGGGTGTTAAGTATTCACCCTCCACATGAATCTTAATGTAAGCATAAGTTTCTTTACCTTGTTCTTGTTTTCAATTAATTTATTTTTAAATTTTATTTCAACTTGCTTTTCAAATTTTTAACTTTACCTTGTTCTTGTTTTTGGAGGATAAATTTATGCTATTATGTAAATTTTAATCTTTTTTATTTTCTGTCTGATAAATTACTAATGTACATTTTTCTTACAGCTCTCCCCCAACCCCTGGAATGGAGGGGGTGTTAAGTATTCACCCTCGACATGAATCTTAATGTAAGCATAAGTTTCTTTACCTTGTTCTTGATTTCAGTTAATTTATTTTTAAATTTTATTTCAACTTGCTTTTCAAATTTTTAACTTTACCTTGTTCTTGTTTTTGGAGGGTAAATTTATGCTATTATGTAAATTTTAATCTTTTTTATTTTCTACCTGATAAATTACTAATGTACATTTTTCTTACAGCTCTCCCCCAACCCCTGGAACGGAGGGGGTGTTAAGTATTCACCCTCCACATGAATCTTAATGTAAGCATAAGTTTCTTTACCTTGTTCTTGTTTTCAGTTAATTTATTTTTAAATTTTATTTCAACTTGCTTTTCAAATTTTTAACTTTACCTTGTTCTTGTTTTTGGAGGGTAAATTTATGCTATTATGTAAATTTTAATCTTTTTTATTTTCTTTCTGATAAATTACTAATGTACATTTTTCTTACAGCTCTCCCCCAACCCCTGGAATGGAGGGGGTGTTAAGTATTCACCCTCCACATGAATCTTAATGTAAGCATAAGTTTCTTTACCTTGTTCTTGTTTTCAATTAATTTATTTTTAAATTTTATTTCAACTTGCTTTTCAAATTTTTAATTTTACCTTGTTCTTGTTTTTGGAGGGTAAATTTATGCTATTATTAAATTTTAATCTTTTTTATTTTCTATCTGATAAATTACTAATGTACAGTTTTCTTACAGCTCCCCCCTCACCCTGGAATGGGTCCTAATGTAAGCATAAGTTTCTTTACTTGTTCTTGTTTTCAATTAATTTATTTTTAAATTTTATTTCAACTCGCTTTTCAATATGAATCAATGAATTTATTTTTAACTTTCATTTTATATTTCTATACATGTAATACCTTGTTCTTGTTTTCAATGAATTTATTTTTAACTTCAATTTTTATACTTGTAACACTTGTAGTATCTTGTTTTTGTTTTCAATGAATTTATTTCAACTCGCTTTTCAATTTTAACCTTCATTTTATATTTTTATACTTGTAATACCTTGTTCTTGTTTTCAATGAATTTATTTTTAACTTTACCTTGTTCTTGTTTTCAGTGAATTAATTTTATACTTGTAATATGTACTTGTAATACTTGTAATATCTTGTTCTTGTTTTTTTCTTTGATATTTCAACTTTTTAATTAATTTTATAACATATTAAAACTTATATAACTTGTTACAGGATACAATAAAAGGAGATTATTTTTATATATGTATTATATATTTCACCTAATCCTATCCTACTCAGAGTACTCAGTTTATTCTTGACAGCCGTGTAGAGGGGTAGGTAAGAAAAACAGCCACCCCACGACTTCCGCTTGCCTTTTTTATGGCCATTTGCACCAGACACTAAAGCGGAGCTTAAATTTAAGTGACGGTTATAATGTCACATTTTTAGGTATACAGCATTATGTATGTCATATTCTAAGTGACGCTTAAAGTTAAGTTGAGCTTCACTCAAACAAAGAGTTAAAGAACAAAACGAAACAGTTTTGTTGTAAAACGTTTATGCATGCAGCATTGTTGCAAGATAAAACAAAATGTTTTTCAGTTCCACAAAACGTTTTGCCTGAAGACGTTTTTGCTTGATCAGTCTGCGCCCGGCCTAAGTGCTTGGTGCAAACGGCCATTAGTCATATAACTGAGCATGTATAAGAGAGAGAGAGACAGAAGAGACAAGGAGAGACGCGAATATAGAAGTTCTGAAATCGTCCGCTAGAGGTCGGTTGTGTGACGTGATCTGTAAGGTTACTGTATCGAGAAGGTAGCGCCAACTTTCTATCTCTTCTAATTTGGGGTTAATCAAATTCATTCATAAACTCCTTAGCAACAGTAACTTGTTATGTATCTATCCTTTTTCTTCTTTAGCGTTTCATCGCGTCCTTTTTAACTTGGGGGACGAAGCCGCGGAAATGAATGGCGGTACCTTCTAAATACAGTAACCTTAGTGATCTGTTAATCGGAGAGACGCGAATATAGAAGTTCTGAAATCGTTCGCTAGAGGTCGGTTGCGTGACGTGGTTGGTTAATCGTGCTTAATGAAATTTTTTTTTCACCGTTTCGCGGAGGCAAGGAAGATTCGAACCCGGTGCCCGCTATTTGCAAAGCAGTCCACCTAACGCACTCGGCCATCGGGCAAATTAGGAGCGGTCGTTTAACAAGCGGAATAAAAAAAAAACTGAACCGTTGTTCGTTCGCCGAGGGTGCGCGCGCGCGTTGGCTTTCACTCGGAGTGCTTGGAGTAGCTCGCTGCAACAAAGCTGGGGCGGCTATCTCGTAGACTCAAGGGATGTCGGGGGATAATGAAAAATGATACATGTACGTTACAGGTTAAAGCGTTTTATTTTCATTAAAAAAATGTTCACATGTAGTCTTTAAAAATTCGTAAATAAATTTTACATTAATTATGGAACATATGATGTAGGGCTTCGTATGGTGTAAACAAGATCCATGCACCTTACAAAGTTTCGGTATACCTGAAATTGTTTCTAAATTTATAATTTCTTTTGAAGGTAAAAATTTTCATAATTAAAGCTGGTTCTTGTCCGATGAAAATTGTATCACAAATTCTTTTAAAAATTTTCGATGACAATTTATTTTTTGGTGTCCTTTTACATACAGGCTATTTCAGTGAAGATGCACCAAACTCGGTATGTCGGTAGATATCGTGAAAAGAAATAAAAGTTTTCTATAATTTTTTTTTAATGTGTAAATTTCGAGAAAATCGAAGCGAAAGCAAAGCCGCATATTTTTAGGATGGACTTTAAATGAGAATGAATGGATTGTTACACATTCTTATACGAATCGCTTTATTGCCTCTAGAATGTCGCACCAGCTGATTCGGCAAAACACATTTAAAACATCGTGGTTGTTGGAAATCAATAAAAATAATAATTCGTCTTTTATTTTCGATTCTCCATTTAATACGAACTTTCTAATTGTTACTTGAAGAATTTTAGGATTGTTCAAACATTTAGAAGTTTGCGTTTATTTAAGAATTTATTATTCACATTCAATGATAAACCGTTTCATGAAATCATTATAGAAATTTAGCGCCCAAGTGCCTGGTTTTACCCAAAATATTTCGTTCGCCGTACTACCCCAATTAAGGACTTTATGGTATTTTTTGTTTGTAGGTACAGCAGGAAGGAGGTATTTTTGAACATTTAGTGTAATAGTAATAATGTAATAAAAATAAATGTTTTTATTTTTAAGATTCGACACATTTTATTTTAATAACAATTTGTAATGTGCGACACCAATGCATACTAATTTTTGCATAGCCCCACATTTGTAATTTATTATTAAATTAAATAAGTTTAAATATCCACGCGATTTCACAGCTGCTGCTGCAGTTGAATGACCGAGCGAGTGAGTGGGTCAAGGGCAAAACAAAATGTAGTCATAAATTTCTTCGCTGTTTATGGCTGGCTTTATTGCCCCCCTGCAGCTGTGTGCCAATCATAATGCAATTTAGATCGTCGGTTTGGTTTCACGATTCCGCGGCGCTATAGAATTTCAAAAAACATCGACTCCAAATTATGTAAATTTTAACTTGCTCCGATTTAAAAATTTTATTAAGATATTTTGTTTGAAATAATGTCAGAAACGTATTCCTCAAGTTTGGTGCATCTTCAATGAAACATCTTGTATAACCGAACGCGGCGAACAATTGGGAAAACAACACGTTTGTTCTCGACATTTACATTTACATGTATTTCTCCAAGCACCCATCCTTTTTCACCTGTTAACACCGATAACTTGCAATTACTTGACTTTATCTCTGCCCTAGGAAGCAATTCTCGTGCTTTAACCTCAGAAACAAATTACAGTTCTCTTAGCTCCTATATCAAGCTCAAATTCTACTTCTTGCTTATTTACCTCTACTATTTGATACATTGTATTATTTAACTTATTACTATTCTAATATTACCTAACTTTAAACTATCGGAAGACTCGTCGCTTACAACGTTGAGCCTGGAACGACAACTTTCTCTGCAAGAAGCCACAATGGAAGTACTCGTCGTAGACATCGAAGAAGACGATTGGCTCCTTACCATGCAAAGGCAAGATCCTAACCTTAAGCGTATTTATGATATTTTACGAGACAGAACCAGACTCGAGAATGAAAGGCAAGTACGAACAGATTATGCTTTGAAAAATGGACGCCTTTATCGACGAATAGGAGACGAACTCCGTTGGGTCGTGTCGTCAAGTGTGCGATGGCGCGTTACGGAGTTCAGTCACGACAAGCTAGGTCATTTTGGAGTGCAGAGGACGCTCAGTGAACTTCAGAAGCACTATTGGTTCCCGCGAATGAGGTGATATGTGAAAAACTACATTACATCCTGTATCGAATGTGCTTACCATAGGCAGCGACGAGGGAAAAGAGAGATCGAATACCACGTCTCTCCGAACCCTAGCCGTCCATTCGAAATATTGCACATGGACTTCGTAGGACCGTTCCCCAAGTCGTCAAGAGGAAACATTTATGTGCTCGTTGGAGTTGATGCTTTCAGTAAATATGTTACCGTACGAGCAACGAAAGACACCTAGGTTAGGACTGCAAGGAAGTTCCTGAATGACGTAATTGGAACCTTTGGAGCACCCGTTACTCTCATCACCGATCGAGGAACAGCATTCACTGCTAAAGCGTTTGAAGAGTATGTCGCAGAGCAAGGGCTTTACCACCAGAAAAATGCTACTGCCTCCCCTTGGGCGAACGGACAGGTGGAGCGCTATAACAGTATGTTGATAGAATCACTGGCAGCCATGGCCACGACAGATGAAAAATGGGACGAAAACCTGAGAGCAATCCAATGGGGATTAAACTCAACTCAACACTCTGTGACCAAGACGTCTCCACACGAACTGTTATTCGGTTATGAACCGCGAAATGCTATTGGCAACAAGTTAACGTTAGCCCTGCAGGAGACCGGAGACCCGATCAAAGTCGACTTAAACGAAGTACAGCAAACCGCCCAGCGAGCTATTGAAGAGGACAAACGACGACAAGCCAGCGTCAAGAACGAGCACACTCGGAAACCTAGGAAATATCAAGTCGGAGATTTTGTCCTTGTCACGAGACCGCGAACAGCCACCGGAGAAAGTCGCAAACTACGTCCGAAGAGGCGAGGGCCCTATGAAGTAGAAAAGGTACTCCAAAACGACCGCTATGTCCTGAAGGATATACAGGGAGGCGAGCGCACACAACGAACGTTCCACCAGGTCTACTCAGCTGACAAGATGCAACCGTGGGTCACCGTCGAGAAGATGGGGGATCTGAGCACCTTCGAAGAGACCGGGGAAACTACGGAGTGAGGTCACTCTGAACATCAGGACGGCCGACTGTAGCGGAACATTTTAAATCGCCCGCCACATTAACAGTTGGCAATCGAAGTAGCCACCCAACGAGGAGAGGGGCAGCAGTCTTACCACCCTACGCTCGGAAGAAAGGTCAAGTTTTGCACGCTTCGCTATTGTATCTGTAAACGTTAAATAAACCATTTCAAGTAATTCCCCGTTTTTTACACAAGGAACAACTGTGGGAACTGATTCGACCAAATTTGCAACGTTGTGGAGTCAAATACGAAATAGCCAATATTTTAAACCAAAGTGGTATAGAAGTATTGCGACTTCCACCTTACCACTGTCAGTACAATCCCATTGAGTTGGCTTGGGCATACTGTAAATCCTTTTACAATTAAAAGGTATGTAATGCAACTTATGATGGAAACGTTTTTAAAACATGGAGTGAAGCACTTAAAAATTTTACCTCGGATATGTGGTGCAATAGCATAAATCATTGTAAAAAGTTAATTTATGATGATTGGAACAAGAATAGAATTAATTTAAATCTTGACATGGATATTCCACCGATTATTATTTCTTTGGCAGATTCTGATTCAGATTCGGTCTCTTTATCTTCGGATTCAAGTAGTGAAGACGAGTCTAGTGGTTCGTAACTGCTTTTTCCTGGTTCTGGAGATTGTTCATATAGTTTCAATAGTTTTATGTTATATTTTAACTTATGTTCTCGTTCATTTCTTTCTCTGTAAATGCAAAAACATAATTACATATAATTATATAATTATATTATATAATAATTATATTATATAATTATCCGCTTGCGTATTACTATGAAAAATTCGTACATTCTTGACATAATGGATAATTACAGTTTATCTGCTATAAAATGGTTTACGAACGCTAATAAAAACCATGAATATATCACAATTATGATCACAATTATTAAATTTAGCACCACGGGTCTGTTTAGCACGCATAACCTTGACGTTTATTTGAAACATTACTACTAAACATTAGGGTGGGTCATTTTTGTATGGAAAAAAACGAATATTGCGCTTTTGATTTCTAATAGCAAAATTATGTTGCCTTTGCATGAAAACAGTGTAATGCTAGAATTGAAAGTAAATAGCACCTCATCTTCAGGTTGCGCTTTGCCTTGGAAATACGAATAACTTGAATATATTCTGGTAGTCATATAACATAAATGTCTCAAGGAAAATAGGGTTTTTAGAATAAAATAATCATTTATTAATAATTAAAAAAATAATACAACAGAAAAATTAATGAAAATCATTCAATATTGAAATCTTTCTTGCTATCGAATTTAGACATTGCTGCGAGATTCGAGTTTTAATTTTATCCACCTTCTCTTGCCCTTTTAGTATACAGTTTTGATGATAACTCTGTTATTACTATTATTACAAATACGAATTTTTCATGGTATACTATATAGCCTTTCTTGTATAATTTCAAAAATTCAAACGTAAGGCGCACTCTCTAAATTTTAATTAAATTCAAAAATATTTCATAGGTGTCATAATATCACTAAAAGACAACATAATTTTGCTATTAGGTAAGATTATCTCAAAGTTTGGTTTTTTGACCCACCCTACTAAACATGCCTCTTAATGAACAAAATGTGTCTGAACTGCATTGTGAACCCGAGGCTGAAACAGAAGATTTAACTAATTTACAGTATGAAGGTAAGAATAATTTAAAATGCCATTGTTGAATTAGATTCTAATAACAAAAAAATATTGTGACAAGACGAAAGTAAATTAAATTAATCATTTAGTGAAGTTAAAATAAGCAAATATGCGACCGAACGGCTTCAACAAAAGCGCCGACCGCGTGATTCATCTGCAGGTAGATAAAAACCTTGGACACATTCGTATTTGTTTGAATTACTTAAACGTACATCTTTTTCCCTCGTGAAAACGCGGAATTGTTCGAGAACTGTATATAAACCGTGTAATTTCCCAAAATCATAAGACAAAGCCGTCTCTATCTAACAAGCCGTGCAAATTTGGCAACAGAACAAGTAGTCCGACCACGAGTTTCACCAGTTTGACGTAAGTTGTACGAGATAATGCTCTAATGTAATTCTGTACTTATCAATCAAATTTTATTGTTTATTATAGTATTGGTGACTAAATAACGTTTTAAATGTTATATTAACAATCAAGGTAAGTCCACAAAGCCTAATTCTGCTACATAACCAAACTTTTTCGTTTTCCTTTATTTGCTGCTATTTCATACCAATGTGACATTTTTCGGATTTTCAATGGTACAAAAAGTGGAACTTTAAAGTCCTAGTACTTAATTTTAAACTCGTTAAACGTCTAGTTTGAAAGAAAATTTCATATTTACCTCGAACGAAAATTGACTTTAAATATATACAGTGTCTTTCATTAAGTTCGTAACAAATGGGAAAAATTTTTATTATTGGTTTTTGCGAAAAAAATTTACTACAGTTAGTTCGTGCACCAATCAAAATAAAAGACAACACAATTCCATCCAACCAGTCATTTAAAATATGGCTGAAAACTTGAAAAGTAGAAAGTCTGGAAAATGAAAAATTGCGATAATTCAAAACTTATTAATCTTTTTCTTGTAGAATCGATGCAGTCAGATAAAATTAAATGTAATCAACATCCTACAAGTGTCTAAATATAATAATTTGCTAGAATTACGACCAAAAATCAATTTTCTAAGAATTTTGTTTTATGTGATCTTAAAATTAACCCATTATCCGCCAATGTCCCATTTTTGGGACACATTTTCAAATTTATTTCTTTTAATAACTGCAACTTCTAAATAAAATATAGCCGTTAAAATAATGAGATCATACCACGTGCTCCATGAGAGTATTAAAAATTTCCGCTATTTTGTTTTAAATCATTGCAAACTTCAGGTTTGAACTAATAACCTCAACCGGTCTTGTGCGCGTGTTTATTTCTGATATCGCATAAAATTTTCACAATACTTCTAAATAAAAACTTTGATTAAAAACTTGTTCCTTGGACTTTGTGTTACCTATCCATCGAGAAATATTATTTCAGATATATTCTGGGTAAATGTTTTTCACTTCTAAATGCAGTGTCCCATTTTTGGGACATTGGCATAAAGTATATAAAATAACTATTAGAATTATTTTTTTTTAGAAATGGGTTCAAAAAGATTTTTAACAATTTCTGAGCTTACTGCTATTTTAGAAGACGAAGAATTTTTTGCTGACCTTGAAAAAGAAGGCACTAACGATGTGAATGTTGCAATTATACCACCAGATACGGACGAATTGACAGATTTGGAAGATATAAATGAAAATGATTTGGATGAAAATGACACGAAGACTGAGAGCGGCGACATTGCAGGAAGTTTCGAGTTATTTACTGCTCACATTGAACCTGATGATATTGACGAAAATCAAATAGAAGAAGAAGAAGTGTCAGAAAACCTCACTCTAACTAAAAAAAGGAAAAAGGAATCGAATAAATCTGTTTCTAAGAAAAAGAAAGAGGAGAAAATTAAGTGGGAAAATATTTCCCCAATTTACAGCAACACTAACGCATCTTCCAAGGATAAAACAGAAATTGTCCTAGAAAAATTAGAAGGATATTCAGTAATTGAAATATTTGAATGCATGTTTTCTCATGACTTATTTCAACTTATTATCGAAGTGAAATTTATGCAAAACAAAATAATATCGTAAATTTTTCTTTGAGTTTAGAAGATTTGAAGAAATTTATTGGTATTTTGCTAATTAGTGGCTATCATAAACTACCACAAGAAGATATGTATTGGGAACAAGCATCTGATGCTGGTGTACCGATTGTTTTCAATTCTATGACAAGAGGTAGATTTTGAGAAATAAAGCGACATATTCATCTAAATGACAATAGTAAACTGGTCAAGACAGATAAATTTTATAAAGTTAGAAAATTCTTTGATATGCTAAAAATAAATTTTTCGAGTTTTGGTATTTTTTATAGTATGTTATCTATAGATGAAATAATGGTTCGTTACTATGGAAAACACCCAACTAAGATGTATATGCAAAGAAAACCAATTAAATTTGGATACAAAATTTGGTGCTTGTGTAGCTCAAATTGATATCTTTATAATTTTGTTCCTTATAGTGGTAAATCAGAAAATGAAAATGAAGGTCCCCTATAGGTTCCAGAGTAGTGAAAAATTTGATAAAAGTAATTGCACTGGACACTATAGAGGACCATGAGGTTTTTTTGACAATTTTTTTTACCGGGCATGAACTTCTAAAAGACCTACAATCTATAAAATTGAAAGCAGCGGGAACTATTCGTGAAAATCGAACCAAGCAGTGTCCACTAATGTCATCCAAGGAAATAGAGAAAAGACAGGAAAGAGGATATTTTGAAAAACAGTTTGACAAAAACGATGAAGTTCTTATGGTACGATGGAAGGACAACAAAACCGTAACTATGGCATCAAATTATAGCGACGTATTACCGCTAGGAAATGTCAAACGATATTCAAGAAAAGATAAGCAAAAAATTACTGTTCCAATACCTCCTTTGTTTAGTGAATATAATAAAAATATGGGTGGCGTCGACCTGCTAGATAAGCAAATATCCTTATATAGAACAACAATTCGTTCAAAAAAATGGTGGTGGCCATTATTTACTCAATTCTTGGATATAGCCGTAATAAATACTTGGAGATTGTACCAAATATCGCATCCTAATGAACAAATTTCACTCCTTGACGTAAGACGCAAAATAGTTCTTGGTTATTTGTCAGGTGTGAAATCAAACCGTAAAAGACCGGGTCCACAAAAATCAAAAGTTGTTGGAGGAAGAGTAAGTTTAGAAGTACGCTATGATCGAATAGATCATCTCATAAAACCAATAGACACACAGCGAAGATGAGCAGCTTGTGGAAAAAAAACAACAAGAATATGCGCAAGATGTAATGTTCCGTTGCACGACAAATGTTTTGAATATTTCCATACTCCATAAATATTTTCTTTGTATTAGAAAACTGAATAAAGCGATTAGATAATTTTAATTTTGGTTTTTTAGTATACTATAGTACATTCCGCCAATGTCCCAAAAATGGGACGGGCTTTAATTTTTATATTTATATATAAACAATAACAATTATGGCAAAAATAGTTCAAGTTGGTTCGTATGAATAACATTATACAGTTAATTTATTTTTTTTTAATATTTTTGAATTGCGGCGGGTAATGGGTTAAAATGCTGTTCTAAATTCTTCAAAAACAAATAACATCTCGTTTCTTGATCTGTGTATACTAAGACAAATACCACTAATCTGAAAATATTACTTTAGATAGGGCGCTCTTTACAAGATATAGAAATTTCGCTTTAAAAAACACGTTCTTTAAAAAATGTTCTTTACAGCATATTAAATGCATACTTGTGGCCTTTTGAAAAATTTTTAGCGTAATAATTCGTAAAATAGTGTTAGCCGAGAAATTAACGTCAAGCGAAAACATCAGTTGGTTCGTTAATATTTCTTGTTGATAGCAAAGTTAATTTTTATACATGTTCCGTTAAATATGCCGACAAAGTTGATTCAACAATAAATATCAACGAACTAACTGACGTTTTCGCTTGACGTTAATTTAACGGCTAACACTATTTTACGAATTATTACGAATAAAATTTTACAAAAGGCCACAAGTATGCATTTAATATGCTGTAAAGCTATTTTTAAAAACAGCATATGTATTTACATCTTGCCTTTCTATTATGCAAAAAATAAACGGAAACAACTTATTTTTATTTGTTAAAAACGCATTGTAACAAAGACGTGTTTTTTATAGCGAAATTTCTGTTTTTTTTAAAAGACGTCCGATCTAAAGTAATATTTTCATATTAGTAGTATTTGCCTTAATAAACAAAGTTCAAAGAAAGAGATGATGTTTGTTTTTCAAGGATTTAAAACAGCATCTTAATTTCAAAATCACATAAAATAGAATTCTAAAAGAATGATTTTTGGTCAGAATTTTAGCAAAATATTGTATTTAGACGCTGTAGGTTGTTGATTACACTTAATTTTATCTGACTCCATCGATTCTAGAAGAAAAAGACTAATAACTTTTGAATAAACGCAATTTTTCATTTTCGGGAATTTCTATTTTTCAAATTTTCAGACACATCTTAAATGACTGGTTGGATGGAATTATGTTGTTTGTTATTTTGATTGCTGCATGAACCAACTGTAGTAAAACTTTTTGGCAAAAGTCAATAATAAAATTTTTTCCCATTTGTTACGAACTTTATGAAAGTCACTGTATACTTGGAAGTAATTACAGCCTCGGCTAAACAATTTGCTCCTAATTACTTTAAAACTTGACTTTTTGTTGTAGGTAAATAAATAACTATTTTTTCTGAATTATTAATTAGGTTTATGTTGTATCACAAAATCTTCTAACCAACTGTAAATATGTTTATGTTGTAGATGCCAAGACGGTGTGTTGTTCAAGGCTGCAAATCGAATTACGATAGTTCTTTGAAAAAGGAATCTCCAATTTCAACTTTTTCATTTCCTAAAGATGAGGTGAGAAAAACACTTTGGGTGCATGCAATATCGAGAAAAAATTGGAGCCCTTCTACGTCTTCTGCAGTCTGCATAAAGCATTTTGCTGATAAGCATGTAATAAAATTCCAAAGTTATAAAAATGCAAATGAGGATATGCAAGATCTACTGCTTCAGCACCCAAAACTAACTCCAGAAGCAATTCCTACCATCTTTCCAAGTCTGCCCTGTTACATGACTAAAACACTGCCAACAGAAAGGAAAAATCCAGATGTTAGAAAAGAAGAGGCACATAAAAGAAGTACTGAAAAAATTGAAAGTTTTTTGAAGGAGGACCTTGTTAACAATTATGACGGATTTTTAAAAACATTCCAAAATCGTTTAAAAGACGTCCTTACTAAGTGGAATTTTAAAATTTGTGAAACTGGTGTGTGGTTTTACCTTTTAAGTATTGACTATGAAGATAATATTGGGCAAGATCATCAGCTGAAAATTAGGGCTAGTATACAAGGTTAGTTTTATTAATGTAAACCCCCGTTTATTATCAGTTTAAGTACTAACCGATAAAGAAAAAAATAAAAGTCGATTTTATAGGTATTTTATGTATAAATTCTACTCAAGCTAACAGTTTTGCACACTACATAAAATCAACTTTTAATTATTCTTTATGGGTTAATAATAATTAATCTGATAATAAACGGGGGTTTACATTAATAAAGTTAATTTTGTAAAAGTTTCAAGGGCACTTATTGTGACTGTTTATTGGAAGGAAACAGAAATTTCACAGAATGACCTCAAATGGCTATTACCTGTGGATTTAAAATTAACAAGGTGGTCACAATTGGAAAATCTACTTATTAGGTATAAAAACTGTGGTGTTGAAGCAACAACCAATTCAGTAGATTATTTTTTAAATAAAGTAGGATATTACATTGCTGAAAGTTTAACAGTTGCTCAGGAGAATGAAACATTTTTACACAAGAACTTATTAGAAATCATTAAAAATCAAATCACGTTAATGCAGTCTAAAAAGAAGACTTACAGTTCTGCCACAATTTTGTTTTCATTCCTTATTTATTCTCAGTCAGCAGCTACATATAGCTTTCTTCGAGAATATTTTATTTTGCCTCACAAACGTTATATACAAAGCATATCTGCTTCTTTATGTGTAAGTCCAAATCTTGAGTTGAATACAAGCCACTATCTTACTCATGTTGTTAAACAATTGTCTGAGAGAGAATTATATGTGTCTTTACTAGTTGACGAAATTTATGTAAATCGTACTTTAACTTTTAAAGCACAAAATGTTGTTGGTTGTGCTGAAAACAAACCAAGAGAAGTCGCTAAAACTGTTGTAAGTTTTATGATTACTTCTAGTTTTGGAAGTTATAAAGAAATTGTTCGTTTAATACCAGTTAGTGGTTTGACCGGGAATGAATTAAAACAGTTTACTGTAGAAGTAATTCAGTATATACAAAAATTTAATTTTAAAGTCATAGCACTTATATGTGATAATAATCGTGTTAATCAAGCAATGTTTAGACTTTTTTGTGACACACAAGTTTTCACTGAAAATCCAGATTTCAAAAATTTGCCTTTATTTTTAACATATGATTTTGTTCATATTTTTAAAAATGTAAGGAATAATTGGCTTAACTTGAAAAATTATTTATGTACATTTTTGTATCCAGGTTTTGATGATAACAGCAGTATTATACGAAAAGCTTCTTTTGAACATTTACGACAGATTCATAATACTGAAAAAAAATTGTTCATTAAAAAAGCTTTTAAACTGAGTAATAAAACTTTATATCCGAGTAATTTGGAAAGGCAGAATGTTAGATTGGTAGACAATGTATTTCACTGTTCCACCATTGCTGCTTTAAGAGAGATTGAAGAATATGCTGAAACGGCAATGTTTATTGAAATAATCAGGAAGTGGTGGAATATAGTAAATACAAAAAACGTTCTTAAGGGTATTATAAAAAGGAATGAATGGTCTGGTCCAATTTCTAATGTAAATGATTTGAAGTTTGAATTTTTAACAAAATTTGTTTTGTGGATTAGAAAGTGGAAGGAATTGAGTGAAAAACAAATTTGTGTTGGTTTAAGTAAAGATACATTTAACGCTATGGAAAGAAGTACTGTGGTCTTAATTGATTTAATTAAATATTCCCTAGAAAATTATGCTATAAAGTATATTTTACCAGGAAAATTCCAAACTGATAACTTGGAAGGTCGGTTTGGACGATATCGAGTACTCTCAGGATGTAATTACAACGTATCCTATCAGCAACTTCTTGAGTCTGAGAAAAAGATTCGTATTAAAAAGATTCTTGAATTAGTAAAAGAAAAAAGATCATCACTGAAAGAAATAACAGAGGACGTACAATATAGTGAAGATTTACATGATACTAATATTGACGAATTTTATTCTTTGTTTTCCAGTAATTATTTGGACATTTGTGAATTAGATCAACCAACCACTCTATATGTCTGTGGTTTTGCTAGCAATTCAGTTTTTCAGAAACTTAGTTGTTTAATCTGCCAAAATAGCATCAGAGAATCTAAAGGTGATGAAGTTGGCTGTCCTTACTTTGATTCCTTACAAAGAGGTGGCTTGTGTTTACCAACTCAATTTGTAATAGATATATTTTTTCATATGAATGCTTTGTTTGAATTTGTTGTTAATAATGCAGATTTGTCTTCATTGTTTTTTAAATATACAACTCAAAAGAAAGTTTTAATGGCTCTTACTGCTGCAAGCTTAGAGAATAATCAGTTTTTTAGTGTTTCCGATGATTGTGTTTGTGGCGAAACGAGAAAGAATTTAACCAAAAAATTTTGTTCAATTTTTAGTAACATTCTTCTAAACAATTATACGAGAGTTAAAAATGATTCCCTCCATGCAAGTGCAACTGATCCAAACAAGGCCAAAAAACGTAAAATTAATACATATAAGTAAATAGTGTATTATTAATATTATTATTATGTAATTATGAAACTGAATAAATGTTTTGACAATCATTTGCATTATTTATTTACCAAAGTGTTTTCCTTTGATTATTTATAAATAATTAATTATGACTTATCAACCTCATCTTCTATTTATTGTTAGCCGAGTATTTAGATTTAACGCTTTGTAAAACGCGATCCTTATAGTCAGTTCGTTAGGACTACTTTCGGGTATCAATGCGACGTTGCCAAGCGTAACAGCACGGCTTGTTAGATAGAGACGGCTTTGCATAAGATCATAAAGTAGTTGTTGTTAGAGTATGTAAGCTCTTCTATTTTGTTAAAGTGTGTTATTAAGCAGACCAATCGTGTGAGTTAAACTTTGTACAGTAGCGGACAATAAAATACGGGCAAGCCATTTGCACAATGTAAACCTCACTTTAATATTTTTGACGTTTAATGCATGTCACTAGTAATTCTGACGTTTAATTCAAATTTTATTTATTATTTTGACAGAAATATAACCTCAATAAAAGCCTGATTTACCAAATTTGTCGAAATATGCATAATATGTCAAATTCTTGCCCGGATTTTATTGTCCGCTTCTGTACATTTATGTGTAACCATTTTAATTATATTTGTTACGGTAGCGACCTTGAGAGATAAAACAGGGTTGGCAAAACTGTCATGTTTTTTTGAGTCGGTCAAGTGTATGTCAAGTGACTAACGAAATAAATTCCAGTTTATTAAAACATCAAATTAGTGCTTTTATTTTACGGATATCCTCACAATTCAGGTGTGGGGTTCACCTGGGCTAACGAAGAAGTTAAGTTAGACGAATAATGGTTATGATTTTTCGAAGATTTAAGTTGTGAGGTTATGTTCGTCGAAAAAACATGCCATTCACCGAGACCGCGCTTGATGAATTTGTTCAAAGACAGTTGAATGGGGACAATATGTTGAAAGAGGAGAGAGAACAACAAAGTTCAAGATACTGGCCAGTCTCAGTTTTTAGGCTCTCTATAGCGTGGTGCAACAAAACGCCCGAATGTTGGAATTGTTACAACTCCAGGGTGCGCCCCAACTGCCATCTACTTGGGCTCCACAGTCTGCGCCGGATAATGGAATTCTGTCTTTTAACATTATGCCGGATTTATCAAAATCGATCGAGAAATTTGATGGAGAACAAAGCCCGACAGCCGTCAAGAACTGGTTGAAATAGCTTCGAAGTTCAGCTTTATTAAACCGTTGGTCAGATCCAATAACATTTCACACTGCCACAAGCCAATTAGTTAGAGCTACAAGACACTGGTTCACAGCCTGAAATGTTCCTGATTAGAAGATTTTCCCGATTGCTTTTGAGAAGTCTTTCATTTTCGCTATAAGTAAAACTGAAATATGGAAGAAAATGTGTGAACATGCACAGCAACCGAAGAAGTTTGTTTCTCTTTAGTTTCATGAAAAGGTTGCACTTGTGTACAGCTTGATTTGCACTTCAAGGAGATCAAGATGTAAGTTATCATAGGCCTTCTGTCAAGAGATTTGAGCAACTTCCTTTTGTCCAAGATGCATTATGATGAAGTTGATCTTTTCCATGATGTTATCGACTGTGAGCGTATATCTATTCCAGGAAGCTGAAAGCCTCCGAGAAACGCGATGTCAAGCCATTTACGAAACAATCCAACAAGAGAGATGTGAAGTCTTCATTTCCTGCTGATTTATCCAAGCTAGTGACAGGAAAATCAAACAATTCTGTACGTTGTTATAATTGTAATTTATCTGGACATTATGCCCTAAATTGTACCAAGCCTCGTCGTCGTAGCCGTGGGTCATGTTACGGTTATGGTTCGACTGAATATCGTCAGAGAGACTGCCCCAATAAGCTCACTTTCGCGGAACAGAGAGAGCCTAAAGAAATTACCGATTCTGCAAAAAGTACTCTTTTGGTAGAGAAAGAGGAATGAAGGTCAGCTTATTTGATGCCAGTCAAAATAATGTTTCTCCGGACAATGACAATTGTTTTCTTTCAATTAATGCATGCTTATATACTGGCAGTCCGATTTAAGTCTAGTATTTTACCGTCTGGTTCTTGTGTAAAATCTGATAGTAATGAAACTTTTTGTGGAATTAATGGTTCGAAACTTGAAATGCTTGGCTTTTATAAAACTAATATTATTGTTCAAGATATTGAATTGCCTATGAATTTTTATGTTGTGCCTGAAAATACAATGAACTATCCGTCATTGTTAGGTCGGGATTTTATTCAGACACAAGATTTTGAAATTTCAATTGGTTTTGAAATTAAGATACGTAAAAAGTTTGATAAATCTTTGAATGAGATTCAAAGTTTAATGTTTATTGATATTAATGATTGCCAAACAAATTTACCGAACATAAATGTAAATGATTGACTTTTCGACTCGCAGTGAAATAAAATCTATTGTCTCAAATTATCTTGAAGAATCGAAACCAAATAAACCTAAAGTTGATTTTGAATGTAAAATCTCACTTAGTAAAGATGATCCATTTTCTTTCAGATCGCGAAAGTTGTCGTTTGAGGAGAAATCTAAATTGCAAGAGATTTTAGATGATCTATTAGCTAAAGGTTATATTCGTGAAAGTTATTCTCCATACTGCAGTCCAATTGCATTGATGAAAAAGAAAAATTTAGTTGAATACAGACATTGCATCGATTATAGAAAACTCAATCAACAGACAGTTAGAGACAATTTCCCGTTACCTCTAATAATTGATGATCAGCTTGACTTTTTAAAAGATAAAAAATACTTTTCTTGTTTTGATTCAAACAGCGGTTTTCACCATATTAAGCTTACTGAATATTCTATCAAATACACTTCTTTCATTACTCAGTTTGGTCAGTTTGAGTGGACACGAGTTCCTTTTGGGTGTTGTAATGGATCTTCTGTATTTGCTCAGTTCATTAATTCTATTTTTCGAGTCTTGATCAAGAATCATAAACTTATTGTCTATTTTGATGACTTGTTAATTGCAACTATTACCATTGAGATTGGATAAGAGTTCATTTTTGCCGACCTAGATTATGTTCTTTGGTCACTTAGTTTCTTGGAATGGAATCCGGCCAAACCCTCAGAATGTTCCAAGTTGTTCAGGAATATCCAGTACCTAATACTCAACAACGGTTACATCAATTTCTAGGACTTGCATCATATTTTCGTCGTTTTATTCCTTCTTTTGCAATTATGGCAAAGCCATTCCTTTAATAGGAACGAATTCCAAATTTGAATTTCGTGAAGAGCACTTTGAGGCTTTTAACACCATCAAGAAAAAATTTGTAAATTTGTAATTTTATAAACAGGAGCACGTCAGTTGGCATAATCGGTGAATGTCAGTGTCAATTTATGTCAGTTATCTCCGTGAACCACAGAAAGTGATATTTTACAGCAATAGAAATAATGACAGAAAATACAGAAATAAATCAAACATTTAAATGTTAGTGTATAACGTAGAACATCACCTACTTTAATTGTAATTTATACGAATTAATTAACACAATATGTGGTAGGACAAATATTTATATAGCTATAGCTAGGGACAGAAAATTCAACAGTTGAATTAATCAAATTTCGAGAAGCACATCGGGAAGATTTGACTGGAAAGAAGTTCTCGGCTAAAGGAGCTTGGGAGTATTTCTTTACTTTACTAGGAAAGTGATACATAATACAAATAATAATCTTTTTTACAAAAAACTAAAAGCAGATTTAAAGCATAAAGTCCCGAACATGGCATAAATTGATGTAAATGTGCTTAAAAAATGCTCAAATTTAGTGCAGCACTATAGGGTAATTTCTATGTTTTTTCTTTAAATAAAAATTGTTTTAATTAAAGCTGGTTCTTGTCCGATGAAAATTCACAAAATCTTTTAAACGGACACTAAATAGCGTTAATATGGATTTCCATCAAGTAAATGCTACATCTATTAATTTTTTGAAAACACTTTATGTTTCGCTATCGTTTGATAGCTTCTTCGGAAGTGAAAAAATATAAACAAGTTGTCAAAATAAACAAGGTTGTCAATAGAAACCGAAAAAGTAAATGATTTTTTTCCTGGTTTTTATAAAGTCTAAAAATTAATTTTAAACTTAATAAAATGTTTTATTTTATTAAATGTTAAAAAATTGACAGATCTATATCCTATTTAAAGAATCTAGAAAACTACAAAATATATATCGTTTAAATTTGCAATATCTGTACGTTTATTAATAGATAACGATACCGAAACGTAAAGTGTTTTGTGCGCTATTTAGTGTCCGTTTAAAAGATTTTGTGATAAAAAATTGTTTTATTCATATTTTGCAATTCAAGGAAGGAAATTTATGTAAATAAATTTTGTTGTAGGCTTTAAAAACACCTCCCACTGGTGCAGGAAATGATGGAGTAGTTTTTTTTTAATCTGTGGTGGTTGCCCAATGTGTTCCTAAGTCATAGACTTGTCAGAACCTCAAGAGCGGGAGTGTATTTGAGTGTGTTGTAACATGTCAAACTCCCTCTTCATAAATAGTTTCTTTTTTTTATGGTTGCTGCCTATGTTTGCAAGAGGGTGACAGATGCAAAAAAGTATCACGGGGATAAAGCTCTGCTTCTTACGCAGGTCGTAGAATGGGACAGGGTCTGAGGCAGCCAGAGGCGAATAATAAGTGACCATTAAGAGTAAATGAAAAAAAAACATATGCTAGGACAAATTTAATGTCTCCCAAAATTTTAGCTTTTTCCAGTCTTATAACTATAAATGGTGGTGAGATGAGATGATGATCCTTTAATTTCGTTATTAAATCTAAAACTAAGCAGAATTGACTCACTCTTAGGCTCGGGCTCTTCAGGGCGTAAAATCTTAGCCGGTGCGGTACATGAAAAGCTTCTAAGGGCCGGATGTTACAATTCTTCGCACTTCCAGGTCCAGAGAGAGAGAGAGAGAGAGTTGTCCCTTGAAAGGATTAAACCAAAGGGCATAGGGCGTTTCTCCTTCAGGTTCGCACGTGGTGACTCAGAGCAAAGCCGAGAAACACGCAGAAAAAGTGGCCAAGCGAAGATTTTCAAGGCAGTAATCTTGGTGAAATTATTATTAATCTCTTAGTTCTGTAAAGTTTAATATGAAAAATGACTGAAGGCAAAGTAAAATGAATTTATTACTTACATCGTTTTTAATTTCAACTACAATGAACAAGATTCAGTGCCAAACGTATCGTCAATGCGAGCAGAAATGAGCGGATATTTAAAGTTTAAAGAGATAAGGAAGGACCAGTTTTTGTTGAAGTCGAAGCCAGGTAAACATTCAAATATTTCCCTGATAAGGCGGGCTCCTAGGAAGCATGGCACGAATAGGGGTTGCCTAAACAACACGGGAAAGAAGATCGCAAAAATGAATAATGCAGGAGTGAAAATTATTGAGCCGAAAAAGAATGAGCCAAAATGCAATTCTGATAAATTAATTAGCAACTTAAATGTATTCTACACTAAAGTACAATAATATCCTTAAATTAAAGAAAGTGACGACAAACCGTCACATCACCCCCTTCCGTATCGGAAAGTAAAGAGAGGTAAGCATAATAACTTCCTATACTAAACTTAAGCTAAATTAAATCTAGACATATTATGAAAATACTAATCTACAGGGCAGTCATCATGGCTGACAAATGGCTTTAAATCTTTTACATGGTAATTATCTAGGTTATGACATTCAATGTCCTGGAGCTCATATACAAGGTCAGACACTTTTTGTAATGCGACAATGCACATAGCGAGGTGCTAATTTGGCGCTGAAATTTTTAGAAGCGTCGGAAAGCACATAATTCCGCTTCCAAACTTCATCACCCTCATGGTAAATGAAGTGTCGCTTCCTTAAATTATAATTCGACTTATTCTTAGCATACGTTTTCTTTAGAGATTTCTCTATGACTTTGTACAAAGGAGGAAGATCAGCTAGATTTGTAATCCAAGAGGTCCTATTAGCAACATCCAGAGTAGGAGAAGGGGCATCATAGAAATCACCAGATATGGGAACAATGCGGCCGAAGTTGAGAAAAGATGGAGCATAGGCTGTTACCTCATGGACCGCAGTGCGCAGTGCGCTGGCTATCTTATGAATGTTTCGATCCCAATCACGTTGTTCTTTTGTAAGGTATGAACGTATAGCTGTCCCAATCACACGATTCACACGCTCAGTGGGATTTGCCTGTGGATGATACTTAGGGGTGTACCTTATTTCAGGAACTTTATATTGTTTGGCAAGGCTTTTGAATTCCGAGCAAGTGAACTGTACGCCATTATCACACAATATAACCTGAGGAATACCAAACATTAAGAAAACGTGGTTCTCTAGGAATTGACAGATCCCCGGACCAGTTGCTCTCCTCATGGGGTGTAAAAGTGTGAACTTGGTAAACCAATCACATACCACAAATAGATATGCGTTACCACTTTTTGATCTGGGAAAAGGTCCCGTAATATCTAAGGTAATTCATTGCCAGGGGAAAGAGACTTTCTTCTCCTGACCCATTAAACCTGGTCTGGAAAGCTGAGATGACTTTTGTCTAGCACAAATGGAGCATTTCCTAACATAGTCAGCGACATCCTTCTTCATTTTAGACCAGTAGTAAAACTGATTGACCCTGGATAAAGTTTTGAAAAACCCTAAATGTGCAGAAGTGGGTTCGTCTTGACAAGACTGGAGAATTTCTAATCTTTGTTTTGTAGGAACAACAATTTTCCACTCTTTCACATTGGAGTTCTCGCCGAAACGGTTGGGTACATGTTTTAATAAAAGATTACCCTGGGTTTTCCACAAAGGATACTTTTCTGGGTCAGAACTGACTTTGCCTAACATGGATAGGTACCACTTATCTAAGTGAGTGATGGTAAAAGTAGATACTTCCAGAGGGGCTCTAGATAAGGCATCGAGTACTACATTTAAAGCGCCTAACATGGATAGGTACCACTTATCTAAGTGAGTGATGGTAAAAGTAGATACTTCCAGAGGGGCTCTAGATAAGGCATCGAGTACTACATTTAAAGCGCCCTTCCTGTGCTTTATTTCGAAGTCAAATTGTTGTAGTCTAACATACCAACGAGCCAAACGACCAGAGGGGTTCTTCAATTTGTGTAACCATAAAAGTGAAGAGTGATCGGTCAAGACGAGGAGACGGGTACCTTCGACATAAGGTCTGAATTTTTCAACAGCGAAGAGAACCGCAAGGCACTCCCGCTCGGTGACAGAATAGTTTGCTTCACTGGTCGACAAGGTACGACTAGCATAAGCTATGACTCTTTCCTCATCATTTTCACCTTGTAGAAGAACTCCTGCGATGCCACGATCAGAGGCATCAGTCTGTATAATAAACTGTTTAGAAAAATCGGGACTAGCTAATACGGGTGCTGATGAAAGAGCAGACTTAATTTTAAGAAATTAGTCGTAAGCCAAATTATCCCATTCCAGGTTTTGTTTTTTTATTTTACCTTTAATCAAGCTTGTCAAAGGGGATGTTAGATGTGAGAAGTTAGGAAGAAATCGCCTGTAGCAACTTACCATACCAATGAAATGCTTCATTTCAGTGACAGTAGCGGGTTTTGGATAGTCTAACATGGCCTTGACCTTGGATGGATCAGTTCTCAGACCCTGCTTATCAACAATGTAGCCAAGGAATTTCAACTCTGGTAGACAAAACTTGCATTTCTCTAAATTTATGGTTAGGTTAGCAGACTTTAACCGTTCATAAACTTCTTTCAGGATTTCCATATGTTTATCAAAAGTTGGAGTAGCAATAATTATGTCATCCAGGTATACCCAAAGGTATGGTTCAAATTCTGGACCAAAAATTCTATCCATTAACCTTTGCAAAGTTTGTGATGCGTTTCGCAGACCAAAAGGCATCCTAACAAATTCGAAAAAACCTCTACCTGGTATACTGAAGGCAGTCTTCTCACGAGAAGAGGGTTCTAGAGGCACTTGCCAAAAGGCCTTCTTCAAATCAATAGAAGTCAAATAACGAGCATTTCTTAAATTGTCCAGAATGTTTAAGACATATGGAAGAGGATAACTATCAGAAATGGTAACTCGATTCAGTTTCCGTCCGTCAAAACAACAGCGAAATTCTCCAGAGGCTTTCTTTGTTAACAGGACAGGACTTGACCATGGGCTTTTGCTGACTTGGATAACACCCAAGGATAATAATTCCTGGATCTCTTTGTCTAGATGAGTTTGCATCGTGAGAGACAATTGGAAAGGACGTTGTTTGATGGGTTTGGCTTCCCCCGTATCGATTTTGTGTTCGATCAACGTAGTACAACCCAGATGTGCAGTACTTAGACCTTTAAATAGTAACTTAACCTCTTGCAATTGTTGTGATTCTTGAGGAAAAAGTGATGAAGTGTCTTCAATTGAATTCAATGAGAAAATTTGGGAATCATTTGAATCTTTGTTTATATCGCAGGACTTTGTTTGGCAATTTATTTTAAAATTGAACAGAGCACAGAAGTCCATTCCGAAGATAAAGTTATGTTTGATTGTAGGAACTATAAAGAATTTGAGCCTATGCGTTACCTTATCAATGGTGATAGGACATACTACTGAGCCGGAAATGTTTTGTGCAATACCATCTGCAGTAAATGCCTGATCGTCAAAATTAGATTGTATTTTGAAGCCTAAGTCGAAAATTTGTGGAATTCCGTTTTTACCAATGACAGAAATATTAGCACCAGTATCCACTAGAGCAATTAATTTCTTGTCGTTAATCTTAAAATCTAGAAACAGACGGTTGTCATCACCGTTCTTTTTAAATAAAGGCAAAATTTGACTGTTGTGGTGAAAATTCTTAACATGGTTTAACCAAGATGACCAATCATTTTTATTATTCTTCTTGTTGACCGATTTAGAGGAAACTACAGGATTCCCACGGCCCTCGGGAGATCCTATCATTCGTTTCCCGCACAGTTAGGACAATTGATTTTGGTAAATCCAGGCTTACCACATTTAAAACATTTTCTTTGTAGAGGTTTGGGACACTGAGTATAATGATGACCAATGTCCTTACAATTGGAGCAAGAAAAATTGTGTCTTGAATTGGTGTACACTTGGGATCTAGAATTCGTGAAACCCTTTTTTGATGTGGAGGCATCTAATGTAGTAACGCTGCCTTTGGGAGGTTTTTTGTAAATTAGATCAGGAGCCAAAATAGCAGAAGTGGTTGCGACTGAACTCAGTTGACTTGTACGTAACCTAGTATCTTCAAGTGTTCGCACAATGGACCTTAATTCTTCCATAGAATTTATTTTCTGTAAGGCTAAATTTGTTTGATAATAAGGAAGCATGTTCCGGATGATGAGAGCAATTTTATTGTGAATGTTAGGAGGAACAGCTAATCGTGAGAAGTAATTCTCCATAATCGAAATAAATATGGCCGTCTTTTCCTGAGCACCTTGTTTGCGATTGCGAATTTCATCCCACAGATTAATTTGAAAATCGGCAGGTAAGAAATCTAGTTTTAAACGAATTACTAAGTCATCCCACGAATAAACTGTATTTTTAATAGATCTGTACCAAATTAGAGCAGAATCCTTGAATAGATCGGAAGCCGAAGTGAAAAGAGTTTCACGAGAAATATTCCTCGCTTTGGAGACTTCTTCTATTCGTTCAATGAAGGAATTGACATCTCCAGTCTGTCCATCGAATGTGACGCCAATTTTACTCAAATTAAAAAGCCAGTGATTAGACTGTAGTATTTGGTTCAAGGATCTGTTCCTATTAGAAACGTTTACTTCAGTGACCGGTAAGGGGTGGGTAGTTTGATCCAAATTATTTGAATCAATTTTTACTAAAGGATCACTAAAAGAAACATGCTTGGGAGTAAGATATGTAGATAAATCGGAAATGGGCAAGTCTATGAGATTATTTCCAGTCGTTGAGTTGAGATTGTGACTGATTAAATTGCCAGAGTTCATTCTTGAATCATGCAAAGGAAAAGTTGAGGTGAGGTTTCTGGTAAAGATATTGGGACTAGATGCGGCCAGCGAAGCAAGACTGAAACTAGTGTTGCACGGTCAAGAAAATGCATCATCAAAGGCAATTAAGTCGTCATTCGAATTGGAATTACATGAATTTTCAATTCTGGTTAAAAATAAAGTGGCTCGAGTGCTGAGAAGGATTTTTTCCTCTTTCAAATTTAATTCTTTCGGTTCAATATTATTTAAACGTGACATCACATGACTTATTTTAGACTTAATTGATTTAACATCAAAGTTACTTAATGATCCTTGATCTATTAAGGACCTTATGGATTTTAATTTTTCAGAAATAATTTTAAGTTCATCTCTAGCATTTAAAGTAACGTTGGGGGGTAATTTGAAAGGTGTGCTTTTCTCGGCTAGTAAAAATCCCATTAACATATGTTGCTTAATTGAATTATCTATTGTTACATTGACATTGCGAATTTGTAATTCATAATTGATTTCATCTTCAGCAAGAAAATTTACATCCATGATAGAAAGGTTATCTGATTTACAAAGTAAAAAAAACTAAAACAAAATAAACGGTTTGTGTTAAAGCTGTCTCAAATTTAATAAAAATGAAGTTAATGGTCACCCAAGATTCCCTGTCCCTGCTCGGGCGCCATTTTGTAACATGTCAAACTCCCTCTTCATAAATAGTTTCTTTTTTTTATGGTTGCTGCCTATGTTTGCAAGAGGGTGACAGATGCAAAAAAGTATCACGGGGGTAAAGCTCTGCTTCTTACGCAGGTCGTAGAATGGGACAGGGTCTGAGGCAGCCAGAGGCGAATAATAAGTGACCATTAAGAGTAAATGAAAAAAAAAAACATATGCTAGGACAAATTTAATGTCTCCCAAAATTTTAGCTTTTTCCAGTCTTATAACTAAATGGTGGTGAGATGAGATGATGATCCTTTAATTTCGTTATTAAATCTAAAACTAAACAGAATTGACTCACTCTTAGGCTCGGGCTCTTCAGGGCGTAAAATCTTAGCCGGTGCGGTACATAAGAAAAGCTTCTAAGGGCCGGATGTTACAATTCTTCGCACTTCCAGGTCCAGAGAGAGAGAGAGAGAGTTGTCCCTTGAAAGGATTAAACCAAAGGGCGTAGGGCGTTTCTCCTTCAGGTTCGCACGTGGTGACTCAGAAGCAAAGCCGAGAAACACGCAGAAAAAGTGGCCAAGCGAAGATTTTCAAGGCAGTAATCTTGGTGAAATTATTATTAATCTCTTAGTTCTGTAAAGTTTAATATGAAAAATGACTGAAGGCAAAGTAAAATGAATTTATTACTTACATCGTTTTTAATTTCAACTACAATGAACAAGATTCAGTGCTAATCAAATCGCACCAAAAGTTCATAATATCCGAGATATAACCACAATTAATGTTTTTTTAAATGGAAGTCATAGTTGGCTTTGACATCATTAAAAAGGGTATTTTTTCTGCTTTTCGAAAATATGTAGTTCATTGATATTATGTTTTAAAATAACTGAATTACAGACAATTCATGACATATTTAGTAGGCCATGATTAAAAAAAAAAACAAGAAAAAAAAATGAAAGACGTTCTAAATGTCTAATTTTTGAAGCTCTTGTCTTTGAAACACCAATTTCTCGTTCTATTTCTCTAGTAGAAATGTTTGAGTTAACTTCGATGCAACTTAAAAAATCGATGGTATTTGCTTCTAAATTCCTTTTATTATATGATTTTGGTCTAGGTTGATTAAATGACCCGAAATTGATAAAAGTTCTCCACAGCCTAAAACAGAAGATTGTCTAAAAAGCTAGGTAGATAAAAGAAAGTCTCCTCTAACTTTTGTAATTAAATAGAAAATAAAGAAAATGTTTTTTTTTGTTGACTTAACTATAAAATAAATACCGTTCTGGAAACCGTTCCAGATAGTAATTCGTTGCCGTTGTCGAATTTTTTTCACATTGAATGAAAGATTTTATTAAATCATACTTCTCATAATTTTCGTATTTTTTCAATTCACGAAATACTTATTTGAAGGTAATTAACACTTTCTGATAGTTGTGGTATAAGCATTTAGAACGTCTTTCATTTTTTTTTTTTCTTGTTTTCTGTAATCATGGCCTACTAAATTTGACATGAATAATATTAATTGTCTGTAATTCAGTTATTTTAAAAGATAATATCAATGAACTACATACAGGCTGTTACAAATTCGAGGCTCACCATTGGGATCTCGGAAACGGTAAGAGATACGAAGTCGGTTAAATTGGGGCAAAGTTGCGTATTTTGGTGCTGAACAATAATCCGTTCTGAAAAATCTTCTACGTTTTGTAGTTTTTGAAATATTTCAAAAAAACAAGAAAACGTAATTTTCTTTTTTATTTTTTCCTGAAGTTATTGTTGCAGGGATCATAACAAAATTAATACATTCTACAGGCACTTTTTTAAGCTCTTTACGATATCATTAGATTTTACTTAAAACGTTTCTTCTCGTCCTGACCATCATCAACTTCATTTTTTCTTATGGGCGCTACATTGAGTTTTAATACCAATGAATAGATCTATTTTTTCTGATGCTTTTCCATGTATCACACATCCCTATTTATTAATTTGAGACAGCTGGAAATGCAAGAAATTGTTGAAAAATAACACTGCAAAGAAAAACATGGTATGCAGTGGAAACAAAAACCAAAAAAGTTTGATATACCTTCGGAGTTTTATTTCGTCTATCACAAAAGCAGATTTTTGAAAAAATTTTAGATATAAAAATGAATGATGTGAATCCAAGAAAGACGTACATTTTTAAAACGTATTGTGCTAACAACAACAATTTAGTAATAGCAAGAGAAATTTACTTCCAACAATGACGATGACGCAGTATTTAATTAGTTTCGTAATTAAATTATACATTTTTATGATTAAAGCAAGAAAGTATCACAAGAAATTATGTCTTTAAAAATCTCTCATTCTTGTAAATTTAAAAGGTATTGTGCTAACAACAATTTAGTAATAGCAAGAGAAATTTACTTCCAATAATACCCAGAAAGATGCCATCCACACAGAACAATGTTATTAAGTTAGATAGAAACATTGCACTTTATGGATATTTTCATGAAGCTCGAAGGACGTATCGAGATCGCCTTAATGATGATGAGAATGAAGAATTATTAGTAGAGGTAGTTAAATAGTTACTTATAAAATGTATAAAATTATGAGACTACAAGAAAGAATGTTTCCTCGAGCAGTAATATCTTTTAAGAGCTTAAGCTGAGTTTTCTAAAGACATACATAATTTAATTTGATATTTTCTTGCTTTAATAATAATAATAATAATGTATAATTTAATTACAAATCTAATCAACTATTGTTTTGTAGTTGTCTTTCTGGATATTGTTGGAAGGAAATTTCGCTCGTTATTAATAAAATGTTGTCGTTAAGACCACAATAAATTTTTAAATTTACGTCATTCTTGGGTTCAAAAACATTCATTTTTAGATCTAAAAATTTTACTAAAATCAGCTCTTGTGATACACGAAATAAAACTCCGAAGGTATATCAAACTTTTTTGGTTTTTGTTTCACTGCATACCATGTTTTTCTTTGCAGTGTTATTTTCAACAATTTCTTGCATTTCCAGCTGTTTCAAATTATTAAATAGGGATGTGTGATACATGGAAAAGCATCAGAAAAAATAGATCTATTCAATGGTATTAAAACCCAATGTAGCGCCCATAAGAAAAAATGAAGTTGATGATGGTCAGATCGAGACGAAACGTTTTAAGTAAAATCTAATGAGATCATCATAAAGAGCTTAAAAAAGAGCCTAAGTAGAATGTATTAATTTTGTTATGATCCCTGCAATAATAACTTCAGGAAAAAATAAAAAAGAAAATTACGTTTTCTGGTTTTTTTGAAATATTTCAAAAACTACAAAACGTAGAAGATTTTTCGGAACGGATTATTATTCAGCACCAAAATACGCAACTTTGCCCCAATTTAACCGACTTCGTATCTCTTACCGTTTCCGAGATCCCAATGGTGAGTCTCGAATTTGTAACAGCCTGTATTTTCGAAAAGCAGAAAAAATACCCTTTTTAATGATGTCAAAGCCAACTATAACCTGCATTTAAAAAAGCATTAGTTGTGGTTATATCTCGGTTATTATGAACTTTTGGTGCGATTTGATTAAAGAATCAAGATTTACGTTAAAAGTCGAACAAAAAATTCCTGTATCATTTTTCGATATCTTTAAAAATAAAAAAAATATGCGCGTTTGAAAATTTGATGATTTTTTTGTTTTTCAACTGTACCGCGAAAATGGCAAGGAACAGCAAATTTTTAAGTCGGCCATTCAAATTAGCATAAAAAGTTGACCCAATGTTGCGTGCTCGGTTTTTTTCTATTTCCATTATTAACGAAGATACCTATGGAATACCATCGAAAATGGGACACCCTGTACTTGCATAAGTAAGTAGCGTTTTTAAATTTTCTTGGGTAAGATTTGTTTGTTTTGCAGTTAACAAAATGATACGCCTACAAAACAATAGCTTTTTATGCGCCTGCAAGTGTAATTTCAAACTCAAACGATTCTCTCCAATATATCCGCTCCGCAATGCACGGCTCGAATGAGGACCGCGGACCATGCGCACTAGGGTGGGTCATTTTTGTATGGAAAAAAACGAATATTGCGCTTTTGATTTCTAATAGCAAAATTATGTTGCCTTTGCATGAAAACAGTGTAATGCTAGAATTGAAAGTAAATAGCACCTCATCTTCAGGTTGCGCTTTGCCTTGGAAATACGAATAACTTGAATATATTCTGGTAGTCATATAACATAAATGTCTCAAGGAAAATAGGGTTTTTAGAATAAAATAATCATTTATTAATAATTAAAAAAATAATACAACAGAAAAATTAATGAAAATCATTCAATATTGAAATCTTTCTTGCTATCGAATTTAGACATTGCTGCGAGATTCGAGTTTTAATTTTATCCACCTTCTCTTGCCCTTTTAGTATACAGTTTTGATGATAACTCTGTTATTACTATTATTACAAATACGAATTTTTCATGGTATACTATATAGCCTTTCTTGTATAATTTCAAAAATTCAAACGTAAGGCGCACGCTCTAAATTTTAATTAAATTCAAAAATATTTCATAGGTGTCATAATAACACTAAAAGACAACATAATTTTGCTATTAGGTAAGATTATCTCAAAGTTTGGTTTTTTGACCCACCCTAATGCGCACGGTACTGCCGCATGTAAAATTAGTGGGAGGTAATAATTATTTTCCGCATCTCTCTAATTATTACGAACAAAGTCACCTCCATTTAAAACAACAAACACTTTTTTCATATTTTAACAAAATGGTAAATAAGCATAATCTCCTTCATTAATGCTTGAACCGATGGTTTAAATTCTTTCATTTTCTTAACGAATGAACTGATAACGTCATCTTTGGATCTGGCTTGAATCCTTGAAAGCACCAGTCCAAAAAACCAACAAAAACCGGCTTAAGTGATTCAGCTATCTCTCCCCATAAACTACTTTTTGCTTTTTGTGTATTATTAAATTGGTCAGCTAAATTCTTTCGCATTTCAAGCATTATTAGTGTAGCTTCATGGTCTCGGATTGTGGGATTTTTCATGATTTCCACAACTATGAAATCTCAGATTTAAATGAGTAGAGATCTCTTTAAATAAAATAAAATTTTCTTTGTATCACTTCCTGTTGTACCGGAAGTCACTATCAACTCGCTTATTTTAAATGAAATGCTATATTTTTTATCACGTTTTTGAGTTCTACATCTAAAAATACGTTAAATTGCAATACATTTCCCTATCTCTAAATTGCATCATTTTTGAGATATTTTGAATTTTCTTAAAAATTTGTATTCTGCAATCTGATTTTCAAAAAATTATAACACAGCTATGATTAAAGCAATTTTATTTGTAATAGCTGATATTGTAGTTGAAACTTTAAGGTTCTTCAAAATTCCATAAGCATAATCTATTAAGCTACAGGGTGTCTAAAACGCACCGCTCCACTAGAAGATATTCAAACACAGAAAAATACTTTTTTTCAAATGGAACGACTAATGTTTTAATACACCATCGTATGTAGAATTAAATGCTGCGTCGAACTGTATTAGTATTCCCTATACCTAACTTTAACAATTTTTCAGTTATAAGATATTTTTGATTTAATACATAATAATACATTTATTTTATTAGGTTAAATATTTCTAATTTTGTTGATATAGCCATGAAAACAATAATTGCGTTTAACTTTTCCTGTTACTACAAATTTTAAGCAAAAGCAAAATAAATACTTTTTATATTCCAAGGTTTTTAGTAAATATTAAAATTAGATCTGAATACAAAAGGTATTAACAACGTGCACAATATGTATGCGGGACTCAAGATTTATTGACGAATTGTAAATTCACCAAACTTAATTCGGCTTGTTATATACCTACACAGAGGGCCGTTTGATGGTTTGTTAAATCAGATTGGTTCTCAAAGAAAAGGGGAGGAGTCTGCGAGATGCGGTTCACAAACAGATCTCGACTTGTAAGAACATGTAGGAAACAACAGTTTTTTTTACCAATATCATGCAATAATTCGTAGGGTAATAAAAGATACTTATAAAATATGTTAATTCTTAGGGAATATTTGATAATCAAGTTTGGTAATAATCAAGTTTAGTAACACGTGAGTCTGTGTGTCAGGTAGTTTATTTTTATTTATGGTTTATTTATTCTAGGAATCAGCGATTATTTATTGAACTAGTTGAAACAGTTAGCTTAACAGTTAGCTTAAGACGACAACCAAAGTTTATGGTGTAGATATGGAGGTCCTACAAAAACTTCGGCAATTCCAGTTTTTGTTTGAAAAGAAAATTTAGCAAAGCAATTGACAAAATGGAGTTTCTGGAGTTTCATGTAATCGTAAAATTAAAAAGACCAATCTTCGGGTTTGGTTCCTTTATATCTTTTGATTTTGCGGATAGTGCGAAAAAACAAGATTTCTTAGATTCAATAGGAGAAATAGAAGATTTTGAAAGTGATGGAAGCGGAGAAGCAGAGATTAGTCCACCAAATACGGATGAGTCAGATTAAATTTATGATTTTGTATATTAATATGTATCTGCACTATTTGAAATATCCTTTATATCAAGTTGTACACTTTGCGACGTTTTTTCTGTTAAAAAAAAAACTAGAAATATTGTCCATGGAATCAGAGCGGCTCTTTTTCGTTTCTAGATAATTTTCGAGTACTTCTGCCATACAAGGTTTTAGGATTTTGTGTAAGAACGCTTTTCTCGTAATGAAGTATCGCTAGCATTGAGTACCGGGTGTCCCAACGGTGTGTATTTCTTCTGTGGAGCCTATAGAAATAACAAGTAGAGAAAAAAAGATTAAGAAAGTTATACTAGACATCACGCGGCACATTTTAAAATTATTTTCAACTATACAGGATGTTCTAGAAAGTGTTGGTGCATACAAAGCGATTTTTTTTAATGGAACACCTTGTATATTCTTATAAATTTGGATGTCCCGGGGAGAGATGATTACAATAATATAAAGATATATTAATTTCGCTCAGCTATTTTCGTAAGAAAAAAATTTTTCATCGAAAATTCCTTAAAAATTTACGAATTTTGAACTTATGTTGCTGACTATGGAGATGACACAGACTTACGAAAATATAACAAAATATTCTTAGCACTTTGGGCTTTTTGAAAATATGAAAAAAGTTAAGATATTGAAATGTTATACATTTCATCAGACATTAAATAACGTTACCTGCATAAATTTAGTAGAGATTATCAATCTGAAGCATAGTTATATAGGATGTAAATTCAATTCCAAAGTCATACTGTTATACCATGTTTCTGTAGGTTAAGTTAATTTCTTAAGGTACTCAGATTTGTTCAGATTGATGAGTCCAATTAAAAGCAGGATAAGCTGGGACAGTAATCTATAAACAAATAAATAAAAATATAAATAGTAATCAAGCATAATGAAGGATCAACAAACGTGTGGAAGATGTTATTATGTTTTATAGCTTGTGTTGTTGATTGTTATATTTCAAATTATATCGTTGATAAAGACGTTTCTTGTAGTCATAAGATGTGTTTATCCAGTCCATTATTATTCGAATAATTAGATTTTATATAAATGTTAGGAGGCAAGTTGAGGTTAAATGTGTGAAATCGTTGTACCTGAAAATTATAAAAAAGAAATTTGATATAGGGTAATTATAAATAAGCGTGACCTACCATTTTTTTTCTCGTAAATGATTATGTTGAAATTTCTTGCATTTAAAATAAGTTATTATGATAATTCTATGTAAATCGTATTGTTGAAAATTTACCTGTCAAAATTGTGGGTTGGAAATTTCAAATGTCAAGGGTTGGTATTTCGGACATTGAAATTTATAAAAAAATGGGATTGTGTGAAAAGGAAAGTATGAGGAAGTAAATAATAATAATAATAATAATATTTCCAACAGACAGCATAAGTCTATAATGGACAATTAATAAATTTAAATCTAAGAGTATAGTATAATCACAATATACAAACAAACAAAAATTTAGACAATAAAACAAGATAACAATATAGAATAAAGCTAAGACAGGCATAATTACATTAAGCAGTATTTTGCAAGTAGTTTCTTTTTCGTTGTAGCACATCTGAACTTTTTATGGAATATGTCAAAAGCAGGATCTGCGCATGTGTCATTATAAAGTCTAAAGCAAGTGATCATAGGAGAATTTAAATGATGAAAAGTGTTAGGGATATCATAATAGAAGGTAACAGAACATCTGCTAGCTATTCGTGGAACAACCAACTTAATATCACTTAGTAATGAAGGACAAGAAATCTCCCCAAGCAGAAGATTCTGTAGAAATGTTAAGCAATTAAAATTTCTTCTAGATATTAAGGAGTTTTCATTAACTGCAGATAGCAGTATATTCTGGTCTTGGTGCCAAGGCGGATAACAATTACATAATTTATAATACAAGTATTTTGCTAATTTTCTAAGCACATTTGCCAGAAGAGTGATGTAGACTATATTATGAGGCATCCAAATAATGCAACAGTACTCTAACCTAGATCTAACAATAGCATAGAAAAGAGACTTAACAGCTAAGATATTTGTGAAATCTTTCGTATTTCTAATAATGAAACCTAACAATTTTAGAGATACATTCGTAATGTGCAGAATATGTGGTATAAAAGGAAGTAAAGCGAAAGAAGAAAGAAATGAATTTAAAGGAAATATAGTTTTAAAAAAAGAGAAAATTGAAAGAATTATGGAAAGAGAGTAGTGCCATCTAGCGGCAGAAATAAAAAGGAGGGTTGATATGGCATGGCCGACTCCATTAATAAGCTAACGCTTATATGGCCGTTTCAATTCGCCTAAAATTCGGTTCCGAGAAAGTATGCCATGATATACGGTGACCAACGTCATCTATGAAAGTCACTTTAAACTTAAACCCGCAAGACATGGCCGACTACATTAATAACTAATAAGCTAACGCTTACTTCAATTCGTCTGTAAACTTGTTCCCATCTATGCTTGTTCCTGTAAAGCTTTCCATGACCGTACGGTGACAGTGACAACGTCATCTCTGAAAGTCACTCTAAACTCGGAAGAATTGCAAATCTTTATTAATGCATTAAGGAAGAGCCAATATCTGTTATTTCCGCCGAGGCAGTCTACCAATCATGAATCCACTGAAGTAATAACTTCTTAAACGTAGCAATTTAAAAAATTTAATTTCTTTATCGTCACAATACTAAAATAATCTCTTCGTTTTTCCTACGTCAGTGCTAAAATTGGTTTTGAATTGGCTAATTTGCGACCAGAATTTAAATTTAATAATACATAATGGTTAGAAAATGTATTGCCTGTGGCAATGAAAATAAACCACTGTTCGAATTTCCTAATACAATTCCACTTCGAACTAAGTGGTTTGAAGCGATGAAAAAATTTTATGGTAATTGGAAATAACAATTCTAGTGTACTTTATTAATTTCTTTAATATTTATAGATATTTCTAAGATTACAGATTATTCAGTAATTTGTAAAAATCATTTCCATGAATCTAGTTTTAAAAATTATAAAAACAAGGTTGGACTTACTAAAGAAGCTGTACCATCTATATTTGTAAGAATTTTTTTCTAAATTTTACCTCACTATATCAACTTATGGTTTGTAGACTTTTACCCAAAATTCTGAAGTTAATTATGAAGGATATTTAGCGGAAAACAATTCTAAGGAGATCCAGGTAGATTCCATATCCATAAAGCAAATTTCAGATTTGGAATATCAAAATAAAGTCTTAACTTTAAAATTAAAAAAACTTAATGAAAAGTATTCAGAAAGTTTAAATAAAGCTAAAGAATTAGAGGAAAAATTGGATAAACAATCTACTAAATTAAATTTTACAAATAAAATTTTTGAAGATGCAGAAACTTCAAATTCCACAGCTGTGTTTCTTTTGGATCTCCTGAAAAACTACAACAAAAAAGGCTGGCGGTGGTCAGAAACATCTATCCGGATGTGTGTAGTGTGGAGATTTTCATCACCCAAGGGTTATGAGCATTGTCGAGAGCATATACTGAAATTACCATCGAAGGCCACTCTCTTGAGATATCTTGGTGAACACTGCGGTACCAGTGAATTATGCAAACAACGATTGCTCACAGAAGTTTCCCTATTAAAAGTACCGATTGAAAGAGTCTGCACTTTAATCATTGATGATATGTCAATTAAAGAAAAAATACATTATAGTAGATCTGAAGATCAAATTTACGGTTTAGATACTGCCAAATCTACAATTATTGGTGAAACACCACAAGCAGCCAATAAAATGCTTTGCTACGTTATACACGGCTTATCATCAAAGTATACTCTTCCAGCAGGATACTTCTTTCATGCAAAATTAACTACAGCACAGTTTACTTTTTTCACCCTTAAGATACTGAAACTTTTAACAGACTGCGGTTTTATTGTTTTGCGACTTGTTACAGACAACCATCCTTCAAATTTAGCTTTATTCAAAAATCTTTGTGGTGGTACAGCAAAAAACTATATCGTTCATCCTTTTTTAACACACATTCCTTTATTTTTAAGTTTCGATTACTGTCACATTTTAAAGAATGCACGAAATTTATTTTTACAGCATGACATGTGTTCTTCTGCTGGTGTTATTTCTTCAAGTTTCTTAAAAAATTTGTACAATTTTCAAAAAGATTTACCAGTAAAACCTGTAAAATATTTAACACACAAACATCTATATCCATCAAATTTTGATAAGATGAATGTCTTACGAGCAGTTCAAATATTTTCGCCTGCTGTATCCTCTTCACTACAATTTTTAATGGAGGCAGGAAATGAAGAATTTCAAAATGTTTCTGGTACCATTCATTATATGGAGAACATGTACCATTTCTTTCAAGTACACAATATTTCAAACCGAACACACTATATTCATTCTTTGGACAGCAACGTTGCACCATATGTTGATGTCACAGATGAAAGATTACATTGGTTAGAAGTGACACTGCAAAACTACATAGATGATATTCAAAAAAGTTCAGCAAATGCAGGTTTTCAAGGACTATCCAAAGAAACAGCCCATGCTTTACAATTTACAGCAAGAAGCACCAGCCTCTGTGTTAAATTTCTTCTGCAACAAATTGGATTTTATTATGTATTAACGCGTTCATTTAGTTCAGATGCAGTGGAAGCCATGTTTTCTCATGTTCGTCTTAGAGGTGGTTCAAATGACATGACTGATGCCAGAGCGGCAGAATATGCACTTCGGCAAATTTTACGTTGTGGGATCGTCAAAGCTTCGACATCTGCTAATATTGCTGATAATATAGATTACACCAGTCAGGCAAATTTTAAACCAGTTGCTGCAGAAGAACAAAACGTTAAGGAAAAGTTGACATTACCTCATATTTTAAAACTTCAAGTTCAAAATTTATCTTTAGAAATATTACCTGATGATAGTATTTACTCTGCTTCTGTAGCATTTTTAGCTGGTTACATAATTAAAAAAATAGATGACAAATTTCACTGCAATACTTGCTTAGAACCTCTTCTTTCCATGACACTACCTGGTCCCTTGATGAAACTTATTATGCTTCAGGATAGAGGAAATTTGAACTATCCTAGTAATAAATTTGTCGGAATTATTAAGCAAGTAACAGATATCATTCCTGAAATTTTACCTTTCTTGGAACATACAAGAGCCTGTGCACAAGTATCTGAAATTCTATGTCCTGTACTCCAACAAAATACAATTTTTGTTTGTGGCAATCACAAAAAACAAATATGCGTCATTATTGTTAAAACAGCAGTGAAACCAGTTCTTGATAATATATGTAGAGAAAAAACAGATTCTTTGAAGAGACAAATGTTGGAATTTAAACCTACAAGCAGAAAAATTCTGAAACTATAACTTATTTAAAATTTATTTAATGTGTTGAACATGTAATAATGTATTCAATGTTCTAGTGCTATAGTGTTATATACTTATCTTCTATTTTTTATAAATTTGCTAGAATTATGCAGACAAAACAAACTTTAAATAATAAATTTGATTTGATTGATATTGAGTTTTTACGAAACGACATATTTATGACAGCCCACTGACACTGAATGACGTACAACTAATTAACAACTTTCGCCGCAGAGGTCACTACTCACCGTATGAATCTGTAAATTTTCTGGAACAATTTCAACAATGAAAAATCGCCAATTGAAACGGCCATATAAGCGTTAGCTTATTAATATAGTCGGCCATGGATATGGTATGGCAATAAGAAAAGAACAAGCGAAAAATTCAATAAGAAAATTTTTTTCCTCTGAAAAAATACGCGTGTTGGTTATTGCTGAAAATTTAAAAGATTGAGAGAAAAATCAAAATACAAAGTTCAAGAATTTGTTGAATTACTGCGTGTTGCAAAGTGCCTGGGCGAAGAGAGAAGTTGGTTGGCGGAAACAGAAGAGCGGATTTGAAAGATTTGGCGGAATTGTGCGGGCGCAAAAATAAGGTCAGGACAATTTTTTTTATTTTGTGGGACATTGATTTGCGGATTCTTTTTATAGTTTAGTTTAGTTTTTCTTTAAGGCGGTGTATTTATATTTAAAAAAATAGAATTTTTTTTATTGATTAATTTAGTAGTTTTCTTTTTTGTTCATTGTTTCAATTTTGTTTTATTTCAAACATATGTTGATCTTCCTAAATAAAAAAAATAATAATAATTTAAAATCACCATCACTAGAAGAAGTCTGAAAGAATATTTTTTTTTTTAAATTTATTTGGCATCACTAGGAACCTGAGAATAACAGTTAAACTAGCCGAGATAATATATATAAAAAAAAATAATAATAATCAGCATAATATCTTTTAGCATTATACAGGGCAAACAGTACTTGCGAAGCACTCAGTATCTCAGTTTTTTTTTAATGGAATGACCTATTTTTTATTTCAGAAATGGGTAGTTCTTAAACTTAGCTTTCTACTGATACCAGGTTATATATCTATATTTCTAGCATTTTTTCATTAGAAACCTTGTTTTTACTACTATTTGAACATTTTAATCTTCCATTTATAATTTTTGTATAGTAAATGAGCAAAAATTAAATCCCATACATATATCATACCTGAAGAAACGTCCAGGTTTACACATTTAACGTTTTACGATACACACATCGATACGAAAAAAACAGGTAAATATGTAAGAAAATTTTTTTTTCATCGTAGTCAGCCACCCATGCAACACCATTTCCTTTATTAGACGGTTTATATACGATAGCCAGGGATATTTTTGGTAATGGTATATGGAATACCAAAGATATTCGTATTTTAATGGAACTCTGTAATTCCTCTTTAATATAAGTGAAACGTTAATTAAACGTTTTCATTAAAATGTGTGATAAAATATATTTAATACTCGAAAAGAAGTAACGACCGATGCGTACTTGTTAGGAAATAAACAACTATCGGGTATGTCGGTCAATAAAGGGGGCAGATTAGCTCAAAACTCCTTTATTAGTTCAATATTTCGTGTAACATTGCACACTTCATCAGGAACATACTGTAATTAACAAAACAGTTAGAACCATGTGCTTGAAGTTAGGTTAAGTCTACTTACATTGGTGTTTCATAAAATTGGCAAACAATATTTAAAAATATTGCGTTTATACGTTGTCAAATATACTCATCAAAAAGTTTTTAATAGTTATAACTAAGTATATTTGACAACGTATAAACGCAATATTTTTTAAACATTGTTTGCCAATTTTATGAAACACCAATGTAAGTAGACTTAACCTAACTTCAAGCACATGGTTCTAACTGTTTTGTTAATTACAGTATGTTCCTGATGAAGTGTGCAATGTTACACGAAATATTGAACTAATAAAGGAGTTTTGAGCTAATCTGCCCCCTTTATTGACCGACATACCCGATAGTTGTTTATTTCCTATATATATATGTATATGTATGTTACGACGTAGATTTCCGCGGGTGTTGTATGCTGTGGTCTTCTTCCGGGTATTCCTCCGCGTAGGGTTCTCAATAGAACCGTTGTTGTCTTGACGACGTTTCGGCAGAATCACATCTGCCATCTTCAGGTCTTCTCGGCTGCTTTCTTCGTTCTGCTTCTCGTTGTTATGCGAGTAGAACTAACTCCTTGCGATGCCGGGGAGGGTTTATGTACCGAGTTACGGTCACGCGTCGTTGCGCTCGGTTGGTTTCGGGTCTGGCTTCTTGTTGTTGGTCGTGCCGGTAGGCTGGCTCCTCCCCCCGATGGTCTCGACTTTGTCTGTAATGCTGGTTTCCACGATGTTGATAGGCGTTGAGTGTCGTCTCTTGTGTTTAGATTCTTCGGATGTTTTTCTATTTCTATGGCTTCTCGTATGATCCTTTTGGAAGTGTGTTGTATGCTGGCTATTGTTTTTGTATTGTCAAAATCTATCTTGTGTGATGTGGCCGTTACATGTTGTGCAAGCGAAGAAGTTTTTTCATTCTTCTCGACGGCATTGCGGTGTTCTTTTCTTCTCACACTGACTCTTCTGTTCGTCTGTCCCACGTAAACTCTTTCGCAGTCCTGGCAAGGGATTTATATTACAAGATATCACTGAAGCACAAAATGAATTTGTTGTCGAAACTTTTCCTTCAGTTCAATTTCACGATTTTACAAATAATTGTCGTAATGCTTGTAGCTCTGCAACAACTCAGAATAATAATTTATTAGCATCAGTCCAATCAAATATACCAGATTCTTCAGAACTTGAAGTAAAATTGGCACATTGGGCGGTAGATGAGAACATTACTCGTCAAAGTTTTAATTCTTTATTAAATATATTAAAGTTTTACTTTCCATCTCTGAGGTGTGATTCACGAAGTCTGCTACAAACCCCTAGAACATGCAATGTTATTCGCATTAATAACGGAGAACTTGTGAATTTTAATTTAAAAGGGCAATTAATAAAGAAAATCAATCAAGGTGTAACGGTATCTAAAGATGAATTGATAAACTTACAAGTAAATGTAGATGGAATTCCTGTATACAATAGCAACTCGACACTATTTTGGCCCATATTAGTCGGAAGTACATCTTTCATCAACGATTCGCCATTTCCTGTTACGATATATTGTGGAACATCTAAACCCGAAACAATTGAACAATTCTTACAAAATTTTATGCAACAGTTCAGCGAAATTTTACGATCGGGAATATTTCACTGCAATGTCTTGTATAATTTCTCCCTATCTTTATTTACTTGCGATGCTCCAGCAAGATCGTATTTAAAACAGACAAAAGGTCATACAAGCATTACTGGCTGTGAACGTTGTATAATACTAACAAAGTGTTTGCAAAAAAAGCGTTACTATCCTGTAGGAATTGAGTTTGCTAAAAGAAAAAATGAAGATTTTTTGAATTTAAATGAAGACGATACTTATATTAAACAAAGGACACCGTTAGTCTCTCTAAATATTGGTTTGGTTTCTAATTTTCTTTTAAATCCTATGCATTTAGTCCATCTTGGAGTAACAAGACGTTTGATTGTTAAATATCGGTTAGATGGCAGTAGAGAACACAAGTTACCTGCATTTGTCATTACTCATATTGACAAGGATATTAATAAATTGAGAAAGTATATACCTAAAGACTTTCCTAGAAAGATTCGTCCAATATCAGAAGCTAAACGCTGGAAAGCCACAGAGTATAGATTTTTCTTATTGTATTGTGGAATTGTGTTATTAAAAGATAAGGTTAATCGTGTAGTATACTGGCATTTTCTGCTTCTTCATTGTGGCATTTTTATTTTAAGCAACCAAGCTTTAATCAATCACTATATGAATTATGCCAAATCTTTCTTGGATCAGTTCGTAGAATGTTCTCCTAACATATATAACCCCTTTTTTGTAGTTTACAATGTTCATTCTTTAATTCATATCTGCGATGACGTTCTGCAATATGGGCCATTGGATAGCTACAGCTGTTTTCCTTTTGAGAATTACCTGGGCAAAATAAAAAAATTAGTTAGAGGTAGCAGACTTCCTTTGTCTCAAGTTTATAATAGGCTATCGGAATTAGACAATTGCAAATTAATTTATAAAAATAAAATTACTTCTTCGCCCACTGCTTTAGGTATCTTTAACCGACAGGATAATGATTACTTTTGCTGCAAAAAAATTAAATTTGAAGATACTATTATATCAACTTCGGTTCCAGACAATGTTGTTCTTTTTAAAAATAATATTTATGTTATCAAATCTTTATACTTTTCGGAGGGAATTTACAAATGTGTAGGACAACCATTTAGGTACTTGCGAGATTTCTACAAGCAACCTATGAAATCTTCTGACTTGGGAATCTATTTTGCCCATGGATTTGGTAAAAAAGTAATATTTAATATAAATGAAATACAGATAAAATTTATGTCTTTTCCTTACCAACAAGGATTTGTCTTAATGCCAATTTTACACAACATTAAATATTGAGTTAATTTGAGGTAATGTTTTAATGTTTCACTTTTAATGTACCTATCATTAGTTTATTAATGAGTTAAATAAAAATAATAAACTTTTCTGCATAACGTGTTTTTTTTAATACTTTGTAAACATTCGTAAATACGTTTGAAGTTACCAGCATGTACGCAGTGGTAGAATTTAAAGACGGCACGTGTACCTATAAACTGGCTTGTGGAAGATCAAAAAAAATCATACTGGCCTGCAAGAGTCTCAGAGGATGCATTTCTTTCTTTGGTAAAATCAATGAAGCTCGTGAAAACTTGGAATGTGTATGAAATTGAAAAGATTCATTACATATCAAGTGAGTATATAAATTACACGATTGGCATTTAAAATACAGAAAAGTGTTGCCCCATTAATTTCAGATGATTATGACGATGCCGCCGTGCGACTTGAAAAATTACTTGAATCTGGATCAAGTAGCATATCTGATGCACAAAAGTTATTGTCAAAGAAGTCAGTGGATGTTGAAAATCAAATCCAAAATAATACAAGTTCCAGGACAGCCCTCAGACAAACGATGAAAAGTAACGGATCAACATATTTGTATATTATGAAATTTAAATGATGTTTTTAGTGAGGACTATGAAAATAAAGGTGGTGCCAAGCAACCTTGTGACTCGTCGGAACTTTTAGAGTTAGAAAATAACCAGAAACGTAAACGAGGAAAAGGAGGACGTCGAGGACGCAATATTAAGAAAAATACTATCAGGTAATAATATACATGTATTAATCAGCATTATTGTCAACAACTTTTTTCAGAATAAGTGATTCTCAGTCTTCCGATTTCTCTGACAGTAATCAAGGATATAAAACCGGAAACGCAACCGTGAAAAAAGTTAATAAAAGGCTTTTAACCTTCAGGTATTTTATATTGGCTTGATAAATAAACGATTTTTAAATAAACATTTTAAAGAATGATTCTGGATCATCTGATTTGTCTGATTCTGAGATGCAATGTAATAATAAACGTCAACGGCATTCCCTTTTCAAGGCTAAGGAGTGAGTAATTTTATGAACATTCCCAGGTTACTTGATTAGTTTTGATTTTCAGGAGAGTAGACAGACAGTCTGATCGCTACAGTTCAGACGGGCCAAGCAGTTCAGTTGGAACATCAATTGGAAGTAGGTGTATATATTATGTGAATTACCAAATTATCCACTACTTAGATCGTATTTAGTTTAGTTTAAGTATAACGATTCGTAAACCTTTACTTCTTCTCTACAAAAAAATATTTTGTAGGAAATCTACTGGATTACTTCAGGATTTACTAGAAAGAAGAAGTAGATGCGTTACTCCAAAAATGATACCACAGACGTAAATCATTCACAATAATTCTTTTGTTTATGTTTCCTTGTCTTACATTTTTAGAGCCACAGAGAGCCGGAATATCCAAAAAGTACAGTTCGATGGTGCTTATTGCGATCTGCTTCTGGAAAAACTTGCACATGTAATTACGGTACAAGAGCAACACTCTCTAATTCTTGCGGAATTACGCCAGGCCGGTTCATCTAAGCAACGTCTTGTGAAACCAGCAGATTGCCCAAATTTTCCTATTAAATGTACGCAGGACTACAAGGATACTGAACGATTTTTATTAAATGAAGGCAATTTTCGTTATTTGGTAAGAACTCTATTCTTTGGCGACAAATTATCTCGCTAGGCCATTTATTGTAGGTAAATCGCCTATCAGTAATAGGAGGAACTACTGCACGAAATGTTACTTGCAACGAAATGAAGTTCCTGCTAAGTAATAGAATAGCTTCAAAATTTAACTATGCTGGTCACGACAAAACAAGCTTCAAAAAAACAAAAATGTGCAAAGTTGTGTGTGGTAAGAGAATATTACTGATTACTTATTTTGTACTTTGAAGTGAAATATATATGTATTTATAGAAGCAACAAAGTTATTCTATGCTGGTAGACAAGTCTAATTACACGCGACTGAAATCGTTTCAGTGGACAGGCTACAATACAAATACATTTGCACGATCTTTATCGCACGATCCCAATCGAGCCGACTGTGGTCGGCCCGATCCGGTGGACACGGCCTAAGTCTGCAGTCTGCGCGGGTCTAAGGGAGGTCGGTTGAGTTTTTAGAGAGGTTGTAAAAAGAAACGATGAAAAGAAATTAAAAAAATGATCGAAAAGGGTAGTTCAAGAGATATAATTTTCAATCTCTGACTTCGGACCATACTCTGAAGAGTAAATTACAAAATTTTTTACTCTTCTTATCCAAAATTTTTACAAAGCGAATAGGGTCGCAAGTGGTCTATCTGGAATTAGATTGTAGGCAGCCACCAATCGCCCTCAGGGCCCTTCGAAGGAGGTATGAGTTTTGGCCCTTTTCTTCAATTACGATAAATATTAGTAGGTATATAAACAAATATTAATTCGAAGAGAGAAGGACGGAAATATTAATTTTACGGAAATGTTTTTTGTTAATAATTGAATTACAACCAAACAAATATACACTGTCTTTCAAAAAGTGTGCTACAAATGGGAATTTTTTTTATTATCGGTTTTTTTTTATTTATTGTCGCAGAACGCTTCTGCATCCCTTAAAGTCAAATTGGAAAATGTCAGATGAAATTTATCTTGAACGGTATACAGCAAGGACAACGAGAAATGAAGACGGCTTAAGAGTAAAGTACCCTTATTTTACAAGATACAGCAAAATGTCATAAGAATAAGTTGTTAAGTTGTTCAGAATTAAAAGTTATAGCTAAATATGAAATCACAGCCTTCTACCTCAAAAATAAAAAAATCACAATTTATTGTGAACCACTCTTTATACACACTACATTAGGAAGTACTGGTGGGATTAAAGTGTCCGCCAAAATAATATGAATAGGAAAACATTAAATTGGTTCTTATTTCTCAATTATTTTATTTGGTTTTTAGTGATTATTTCAATGCGTTCGAAAACTTTGTGCTTTCTTGTAGCATTCATCATTCATACATTAAAAAAATATACATTTAAACGAAGTTACATTTTCAATGATTTACTGTGAAGAATACTAAAAATTATAACCTTTGTCATTTAAATTTAGCTATAACTTTTAATTCTGAACAACTTATTCTTATGACATTTTGCTGTATCTTGTAAAATAAGGGTACTTTACTCTTAAGCCGTCTTCATTTCTCGGTATCCACGCTGTATATCGTTCAAGATAAATATCATCTGACATTTTCCAATTTGACTTTAAGGGATGCAGAAGCGTTCTGCATCAATAATTTTTTTATAAAAACCGATAATAAAAAAAATTCCCATTTGTAGCACACTTTTTGAAAGTCACTGTATATAGGTTTACCAAAAAGGAATCTAATTATTGTTATATAAAAATACAATTGTGACTTCGCTTGCGATTGACTTATAAATTTTATAAAAAGAACTGAGTTAACACTCGCGAAAAGAATTTTTTTTCTTTTCTACCGAAAACAATTTGAATTAATTAAATGTTTCACGAAAAATACTGGACTTTGAAAGAAAAATCAGCGACGGGAGCAAACGCGCAGTGAAGATTAAAAAAAAAAAACTTATTACCGGAACGGGACAGACTGATTTTTTCTCCTCGCGAAAAGAGAGCATTCGTTCTTTACTTCTTTTATGATTTTTTTCCTTTTTCCTTTTGATGGAATGACAGCAGGGCTTTCATTTATACGTTTTGACTGTCAGAAACTGAGATGGATTGACAGTTTCTTCTGAATCGAGAAATTCAATTTATGGAACATCTTGGTTAGGCTCAGGCTGTGGAGTCAATTCTGTAACATTTTTATTCTTTTCTACTGAAAACCGAAAACAAACTATTTCAATTAATTAAATGATGTTTCACGAAAAATATATGACTTTGAAAGAAAAATCAGCGACGGGAGCAAACGCGTAGAGTGAATATTGAAAAAAAAAAAAACAAGTAATTACCGGAACGGAACTGACTGATTTTTTCTCCCTGCGAGCTTTTTTGTTATCAACTTTGGAGGAGAGGGTTGGTATCACGTGAGCCAATGAAATTCGAAATTTTTACCGCACGTGAAGCTTCTAATCGAAGAATAGCCGTCACCAGAAGGCAGTTGTGTGTAGTTTTCATTAATTTTTCTGTACCGCGTTTGCAAAATCTTCTATCCGCGGCTACACTTGTCGACTCATCAAAAATGTTATTGAAATGCTAATTTGGCTGTTCCTTAGGTGTCGACCCATGTAACCTTATATGCGACTCCTTTCTACATACCCGGCAGGGGGGTTGCCCTGCTTACTAAAGCGTGGGTCCAACGGCTTCGACCGTAGGTGACCATTGTGGACGTATGATAGAGTTCCTATGGGTGTGACGAGCCCACCGTCCCGAGTTGGTGTACCAGTGCTTGGGTTGCACGTAACCTAATCTGTAGGACTCGGCCGACTTGTTCGGTCGTGGCCGAACTTCCCACCAGTGAAGCAAACTGGTACCGTGGGGACCGGTTAGCCCGGAGGATACCCTCCCCTCCTCTGGAGTGGAGCGAGCAGAGGGGACCTCCACCGGTCGACTGGGTTGGACTCACGGGGGCAGTGGTTGATGGCCCGCATGCTAGGGCTAGGGATGATGCCCACCCCATCCCGACGTGTGAACTGCGGATCTCAGTTCCGGCACTAGCCTGGATAGCTAGTAGAGATTAGATAGGTCTCCCTTGACCAGAAGGGGCGAGGGGCGTGCAACCCCGAACCAGTCTGGTAGCAGGACGACACTTTATAGTGTCAGCCACCGAAAGGTGGGCTGCCCTGCGCGTTGATTGGGCGTATCTCAATTCGATGGCTCTGGTCGGGGCCCGAGACGAATAAGGGCTAACTTGCTCAGGTACCGCTCGTAGCGTTTTAGGGTAGATTAGGGAGCACTGTCTGTCTGTCTGTCCTTTCTACATAACGTCGGAATTTAATCTGCGCAATGTTACACTATTGACTTTATCTCTAAAAAGAGATTGAGACTTGACCACTAGTCTTTTCTATCTCTTATAATTACAGAGGTGCCCATAAGAAACATCGAAATTGATCCACCCAGTACCATAACAAAATAAGAAGCGATTTTTCTGGATATATTGGAAAATTACCTCCTCTATACTTTTTTAAAATCAAATTCAAAATCAAAACATTCAATAATCTATCAAAAGTGCTTCTCTTTAATCGGAAACAAAGAAACATTATGTTTCGTTGTTGCTCACAATGCAATTAGAAATGTACCGAGGGAGTGGTTAAGTCTCCGTGAAACGTTTACGGATAATAATTCACTAAAGGTTGTTGATTGAAGAAATCCAACATTTTTTGAAATAAAGTTACCTTTAAATATTCGTCTTTTAATGTAAATTGCTTTGCATGTTTCAGGAATTATCTTTCCCAAAGTCTGCCTTGCTATTACAGTAGTATATTGTAAACTAGTATATGTTCCTCCTGCTGCCAAAAGCCTCAGTGTTGCACTCAAACGCTCATGAGCAAAAATTGCTTCCCGCATAACAGTGTCTTGTTTTGTGATGCAAGGCGATACTAAATTTAATAATTCCACATATTGTTACGTTTTCTTTTCATATTTCGCACTTCAGGACCCCCGCAGTTGGGTTACTTTCTTTTAACAACCTGTATTTTGGCCGTTTACCTTTGTTGTCGTCGTAATCCCTGCGGCGTCTTGCATTTAGGGTCGCTGCCCCTCGCTGGTGCCTTCCTCGTAGCGATAATTCTTTTGGGGGCCCCGGAATCTGTTGCGACGCTTGGCTTGTTTACAGTTGCTTGATGACAATGCGAGGTTAAGTAGTGCTTCCAACTTGTTGCGGAGACAGAGGATTTTCCCATTGATTTCCGATGTGATCGATTAGTCGCATAGACCTCTTTTTTTGTGACGCGGAGTTTGGTTTTGCGTACGTTATTAAATTTTACATTCCCCCTTTTCCCGTTTTTGGTTCAAATTTCCTTGACGCGTGTCTGGTCTGCAATTGGCTTGCCTGCCTTCCAGAATAATCGATGATTTTTTAACTTTCGGCATCAGGGGCATTGCTCGTCTGCACGTAATCATTCTCCATTTTTTGCCGTGAAAATTCACACCTGTTTGGGGTCAGTCTGCCTTTGGTTTTCGAGGATTTATCGCGAGTAAGCTTGCAAAAGGATCTCTGACCACAGGTGAAAATCGGGGTGTTGTTAATTTTCCCCCATCGTTACTGCAGGTGTGTTTCTTTTGATTTCTCATTCATCGGCACGTGGAATTTTTTTGTTGGTGCTCGTAACCCCGTTACGAGGTAAGTTTTCTTTTAATTCTTTTCTTTAGCGTTCATGGTTTCCGTCCCGCGATTTTGTGTCAATAGTTTCGTTTCCCTTTATTCAGCATGCAGTGCGGGATCGTACCCGGACTTGCATAAGGAAGTCACGGCTTTACCTCCGTACAAATCGCTTTAGAGCCCGCTGCCCGGCTGCTTTTTCTTCAGAATGCGAGCTGCTCTGGTCCTCGTCATCACAGAACGAACCGGTACTCCTGCAGAGGTTTGAAACGCGTATCCCCCTTCGTCGTTGCCTCGGTGTACTTGCAAGCATCCTGCGTTAGGCTCCACCGAGGAGCTGCGAGACTTCTGGTATCGTTCAATTTTAAATTTTCTACGCCTTTCCACCTCTCCGAGTTCCGTTACTCGCGACTGGGATTTACGTTATCTGCGACTCAAATGTAAAGTTTCGGCTAATTTAGTTTATTCCTTCTGCTTTCGCAGATCCTAGATTGTTTATTTATTCTTGTACTAAATTCTTGCTTAAATATTTAATTTTTATTAACTCAATTTTCTAGATCTTTTGAAACATTTAGTATCACTCCGGCAAAGTTTTTTTTTTATACATTTATTTTTGTGAACGTCGCGATTGGACCTAAACGTGTGCGGTTTGTACTTGCTATTTACGTGTATTTATATTTTTGTCGCAACGTCTTGTTGCGTTCATAATTTATTTGATTTACCGTGTTTTAATGTTGACGGCACTTGCATCGCCGACTTTGATAGGTGCACCTTGAACCAGTTTTCCAGGTTCTGTTTATGTTCCCCGTTATTACTTAATATACTTTTATTATTACTCTTTAATTGGGTTTCCTTTGTTTTGGTGGGATTTTGGGTTTGCTACTAATTTACCCCGCCCTTCTGGCGAGTCATTTAGTGTCGAAATTATACACGGTGAATATTTTGGACCTTCCCCTAGCGTCGTCATCGGTCCATGACTTTGGGGAACGTTGCTTATAAGCTAGGTGGCGCTCCTTACGGTTCTCAGCATCTGGGAAGTACCCCCCATATTTTTGACGGACACTTGTCCTGTCCGTATCTACCGCGCCCATGATACTACGAAGCTTAAAGATATGCTCTTGCGCATCGACTACGTCAACCGGCGACAAAAGCACCGCGAATTCGTCTTAAAATGAGAAAATAAGAAAAAAAATTCGCACATTTAATGAGATCGAAGACCTAACTAAAGCATTAAGCTGACGATAAAGTATATAAAAGCATCATAAATTGACATTTATTAATTTTGTTTCTTTCAATTATAGCACACAAAGTTTGATTTTTATCACTTAGTGACGCTATGCGCAAACGAAACGTAAACTCGTCTGTTTATGTATCATATCTTTAAGGTCTTAGTATCATGTACCGCGCCCACGACCGCCTTCATTGAGCTACTGAGACAGCAGGCGTTTCCTTCAACTAAGAACTTCACAGGTAGGTCGACCGACTCTGCCAAATTTTTCCCAAAATTGTTTACCCTACGCGCACAGGTGGTTGTTGCGAGTGATTATAAGTCGGGCGTAGCAATATACTTCTTCAGACATTCGCAAATAATTATGGTATTCACTTGGTTCTCCTGTTAATTCCTGGATTAAATTGATATGTGATAGTAACTTTCTTTCTTTAAACCGGCCCTTCATCCACACTTCCGGATGTTTTATTTTTTTTCGACTCTCAGTCCCAACATACATAATATTTCCATATCGAAACACGACATATTTCTGTCAAGCGTAAAACTTAACTTAAGGCTCGCCAGTTTTGCTCGCTGGTCGATTAGCAACCGGTCCGGCGAGTAAACACGCCCATTTTAAAACCGCGGTTTTACACGTCGCATCGGTTTTACTCGTTCGCGGATCAGGCGCTTTAGTGTTTTGTAACCTTTTGTGACAATAATAATAATAAAAAAAAAATTATACAGTAGCTAAAAATTTTAAATACACGAAACGGAGAAATATTACACCTTTACGTTATTATAAATTAATTTAAAGTATCTGTATGTTTAAATGTTTTCGGACCGATGAACATGTTACAGATTTGGGGTGGCAAATATTATTTCAACAACAAAACTGTGTTAAAAAGTTCCAAAATATAAAAATATTTGTTTTCAACTCTGCAAGAAAGTGATTGTAACAAACACATGAATTACAATTAACATGCTTTTATATCTTTTGCAGAGGAAATATATTTCCTTCTTGGAGTTACTTTTATTCCTTAAAATTTTAACATAATCGTGTTTAACTACTTGTGTAAATGGATGTCAGAGAACAACCAAAAAGAGTGAAAACGGTGTTAAACTAATGAACTCCGCATTTTTATCTGTGTAACAATTTTATACATGTTAAGCAGTAAATTACCTTTTCATCCTCCGGCCAGAAATGTTGATGTTGCATTCGTGAAAATCGTCCGGAAACAGTTCTATTGATGCACTAGGTCATCAAAAAATTTACCAAATGTTGGCAATATTGGTTATCCGTTTACATCTGTGGTTGACATTTCTTAAATAAGAAGGGGTTTGATTTCGTAGCAAATATTTCTTGCCTGCTAAGGTAAAACAGTATATGTGAAAAAAATTGATTTTTGAATTTACGCATATTCTTTTAGTTTACTTATTTTGGTTGCAAAAGTTATGGTACTACCGTTTTCTATGTATGTTCGACATTTCGTTGATATACAGGGTGTCCCAGCGAGACCTTTCATTAGAAGTTTATGGAGTTCTGGCCAAAATAGAAACTTGAACATTTAGAATTAGATAAAAGTGATTGCGTTCTCTTCAGCTAAAATATTTTCAGATGTCTAGCACTTCCGGTTATACCGGAAGTCGCTATCTACTTTGTTATTTTAAATGGAACACCCTATTTATTTTTGCACTTTTAGATGGGAATCATAATTTTGAATCTTTTTTATTAAACAATACCATGTCTATCTATTACAGTTTTTGAGATAAAAATTATTTTCCGAAATCATGGCAGGTGGTTGACGTTTTCAAAATGGTCTTATTTGAAGCGAGATAGAAAATTGAAATCTAATTAAGTTTGTAGTTTAAAGATCCCTTTATCGTAGGTATTCTTTAAAATAAACATCTTTGCCTGAGAATAATTCTTAAATTTATACTTTTCATCAAGAGTTAAAAATGTAAAAAGATCGATTTTTTCAAATGGAATGCCAGATTTTTCATTGCGTAATCAAATTGGTGATAAAATTTGGCACAAAGTGGTATTACATGTTCCTATACCTAAATGAAACCGTTTTAGAGTTATTTCCAAAAAACGGAAAATTTTACCATTATAAAAATAATTTTTCAAATGTCAAGTTATTGAAACTCATTAACTAATAGAGTGCCTTTACGAAGTTTCATTTCAAGTTGCAAAATGAATAAAAGCAACGAAAATAATGTTTACACAAATCAAGAAATTCTTAATTTATTTTTTATACACGGAAAATGCGACAAAATTGTTAGCAGAACTTGCAGAATATTTAACGAAAACTATCCACACTTACCTCAGATGACAAAAGATAAATTTAGAAGAATAGAAGCAAATTTTGTGCGTTTTGGACGAATTGGTCAACTGTTAAATCGACCAAAAACTACAGTTGATAATGAAGAGGCTGAGTTGAATACCTTGGTTTATTTCGAGGCCAATTCCAACGCCTCACTTCGAGCTGCCGAAGATCTGGGAATCAGTAGAAATTCAGTAGAGAGGATTTTGAAGAAGCATCACTTCCACGATTACAAGTTCTCGTTAGTGCAAAACCTTCATCCTCAAGATCTCGACGACAGAGTTAACTTCTGTGAGATGCTACATCTTTGAAGTCAAGAGGAAGAGAACTTTTGAGAAAAATTATCTGGACGGATGAATCTAAATTTTCACGTGAAGGGATTTTTAACAGGCATAACAACCATGTCTGGGTGTCAGCCAATCCGCATAAGATCCGACAAAGAAACTATCAGAGCAGATTTAGTTTCAATGTTTTTTGCCTTATGATGGATGATCGGTTCTCTTACATCATTTACGATGGCGTGTTAACGTCGGAGCGTTACTTACATTTATTACGAACTGTAGTAGAAAATTTTCTTGACAGCCTGCCTTTGAACTTGCGAAGAAGCTCTTGGTTTCAACTGGATGGAGTTCCGGCCCATTGCACCCAGGAAGTATCCCAAGAACTCACCTTAATGTTCGAAGATAGGTGGATAAGGCGGTTAGGACCATGGAACTGGCAAGGTCAACGCGTACAAGCAGCATTCAACAGGCTCTCTCCTCAACAAGTACGAACAGCGACACTTGAGGGTGTTTCTTCACGCTTAACACAGTGCTTGAATGCGAACGGCCACCATTTCGAACATTTATTATAATTTGTTTCTAGTTTTTTATATCCATTTTTTGCCATCTGAAGTAAGTGTGGATAGTTTTCGTTAAATATTCTGCAAGTTCTGCTAACAATTTTGTCGCATTTTCCGTGTATAAAAAATAAATTAAGAATTTCTTGATTTGTATAAACATTATTTTCGTTGCTTTTATTCATTTTGCAACTTGAAATGAAACTTCGTAAAGGCACTCTATTAGTTAATGAGTTTCAATAACTTGAAAAATTACTGACACACACACCGGTTTAAGGCCAACATTAAGCTAGCTGCGCACGGAGATCGATAATATAATATATATTATATTCCATATATTAAGAAAATATCGCTCAACATTGAATTGGTAGAAGCGCTGCGGACGGAACCTATACTATACAGGGTGTTAATAAAAAAACTGTACACCGTTTGGCAGGTGATAGTAGAGGTCAAAACAAGAAAAAAATTCTAATAAACACATATCCAATTCTCAATACAGGTGTCCACGCCATGTGTTCACTCTTCTAGAATTTTTATTTTTTGCATAAAATTCGGGAGCGATAAATTAAATAAAAAGCTGAATTTGCCGACATACCACTGGCCACCGCAGGACTTCCGGTTTCGCCGGAAGTCATATCAACTTTCTTATTTTAAATGGAACGCTCTGTATATTTTTACATATTTAGAATCTACAGATCATTGTGAGTCCGAATATGTATCACTTGGCAATTTTGATTTCCATGACAACGAAAAATTTTTTTTTTGTTTTTCAGTATGCAAAGCTATGTATGGTGTATTTACGTTCTACTGCGACCAAATAATTCGAGAAAGCAACTTCTTTGGTTGCACTTTGGTGTATTAACATTTTTACAGCATGCGAAATTTTCATTAGGTGCTACTTAAATTATTTTTTTTAGCGGAACTTCTTGCGTTTTTTAGCGTAGTTTAATAAAACATTTTTTTAATACGCTGATACCAAATAGAGGGTTATTTTGTTAAATTCTTTATCAACTCTTGCAATGAAATTTGGGATGGCATGTTGCAGCTTAACTGGAAAAATAAGCCATCGCCGGTATACAAGTGTTAATATAAAAACTTTACACACTTTAGCACGTGATAGCAGAGAACAAAACAAAAAGATTGTAATAAACCTAGGTTCAATATTCAATGGTATTTGAAGTATGGTTTAATTAAAAAAGAATCAAACAATCAATAACGAAATTAACACACTAAAATTATCACAGAAGATGTTCGAACTGTCGTCCTTGCTGTTGTAAACAAAGTTGCAGTCGCCGTCGAAGAGACTCGCACACTTGATTGAAAGCAACTTGATTTTTCAGTTGCTGACAAGCGTTTACAACTCTCTGCCAAAGTTCATCTCCTGTATTAATTTCTTTGGCATAAACAGTGTCTTTTAAATAAATTCCGTTAAAAAAAAAAATTTGCACCTAATGAAAATTTCACATGCTGTAAAAATGTTAATAAACCAAAGTGCAACCAAAGAAGTTGCTTTCTCGAATTACTTGGTCGCATTAGAACGAAAATACACCATACATAGCTTTGCAAACTGAAAAACAAAAAAAAATTTTTTCGTTGTCATGGAAACCAAAATTGCCAAGTGATACATATTCGGACTCACAATGATCTGTAGATTCCAAATATGTAAAAATATACAGGGCGTTCCATTTAAAATAAGAAAGTTGATATGACTTCCGGCGAAACCGGAAGTCCTGCGGTGGCCAGTGGTATGCCGGAAAATTCAGCTTTTTATTTAATTTATCGCTCCCAAATTTTATGTGAAAAATAAAAATTCTAGAAGAGTGAACACATGGCGTGGACACCTGTATTGAGAATTGGATATGGGTTTATTAGAATTTTTTTTCTTGTTTTGACCTCTACTATCACCTGCCAAGTGGTGTACAGTTTTTTTATTAACACCCTGTATATTTATAGGCGGGCGATATATTTGTACATCGTACGGCTTTGCTTTCTGAGCGATATTTCAGAACATATCTTACCCCCTCTTCCTTATCATAACCCACACATTCGTATTTCGCGTGTCTGTATGCAGAAATAATTGAAGTTTTGCATGTGTTTGGGTATATACAGGGTGTCTTACAAAAAACGCCTCAAGCCATAACTCCTTTATTTATGGACTAATTTTAAAAAACAAAGAGGCAAATGAAATGAGACTAAAAACTCTATAAAGTGTGGTTAGTAAAACTTTTTTTTAAAATTACCTTCATGGTCAAACGACTGTCAACTATTATTTTTTAAATGGCTCTGTATATTTTTTATTATTGCATCTCGTAGAGCTACTTTTTCTAAATTCAATAGTGTGCAACACTTTTGAGTTTTGACCAGCAAATATTGCAGAAAACATTAATGAAAGAATTGAGTGTGCAAATGTAAGTTGGCTGTGTGAAAAAAATTCACGTCATTTCTTTCTAAACCATTTACTTTCTGAGGAATGTAGGGATGAAGTTTGTGCTTTTTCAAAACACTCTGCACAGTAACTTTTGATATTCCAGTCAAACTACCAATTTCGATTATTAAAAACACCATAGTGTGTGTTTAGTTTCATTGTTTTTTAATTATCTTCATAGTCAAACGACTGTCAACTTTATTTTTTAACACTAGCAATTAACTAACACTAACAATTTGCAAATACTTGCGCATGCAAAGAACAAAAAAATTTCTTTTTCAAAAAATTGGGTCCTCTTGTATTTTGTTTAGAAAAACCTGTCTTCGCTCAGGATCATTTCTTTCTAAACCATATACTTTCTATAGAGTCGCACTGCTTGACTGCTGTTCTTATTGCATTCAAAATAAACTTGCTATAAGTCAATCAACTGATTATTATCCATTGTAACCAACAATTTTGTACAACTTTTAAACTCTAATAAACCAAAGTTCCCGATAAATCTGTTTTTTTTAAGGAAACAATAAAAGCCCGTTTACAATGACTTAACGTAACAAAATTAAATTAAGGAAATTAGAGTGTTAATTTACGTGTTCACAATGAAGGAATTTTTTGTTCTTTGCATGCGCAAGTATTTGCAAATTGTTAGTGGTTGTCTAAGTTAATAAAGGATAAAATTATTTTGCTCAACTCGAGGACTCAAAGACTACACTCACTATCCTGTTTTAGAACGCTGTTGACTGAATATACTTAACAGAGTTAACCTTAAAATAAAAGTTGTCAACTTAAGAAAAGTAAATTAGTAGAATTAGCCAATTAGTACGCTTACATTTCTAACAATGGTTCTAACTTTTGTTAAGTGATTAATTTTGTTACGTTAAGTCATTGTGAACGGGCTTTTAGTCATAAAGCAAGAAGAACTTGACAGTTTTAAACAATAACTGCAATAAACAATAACGCTCAATGATATTGTTTTCACGGCACACTTGTATATTTTTATAAAAAACTCGTTTCGCGTAATAAGCTATTTTCTTTTACAAACGCCATTAAAAATTGAATTTTTAACTATGGCATACTTCAATTAAAAATTTAAAATTATGACAGACGCGTATTAAAAGTGATTTACTTTTAACGCTAGTGTTAAAAAATAAAGTTGACAATGTTTTTAATAATCGAAATTGGTAGTTTGACTGGAATATCAAAAGTTACTGTGCAGAATGTTTTGAAAAAGCACAAACTTCATCCCTACATTCCTCAGAAAGTACATGGTTTAGAAAGAAATGACGTGAATTTTTTTCACACAGCCAACTTACAATTGCACACTCAATTCTTTCACTAATGTTTTCTGCAATATTTGCTGGTCAAAACTCAAAAGTGTTGCACACTATTGAATTTAGAAAAAGTAGCTCTACGAGATGCAATAATAAAGAATATACAGAGCCATTTAAAAAATAAAAGTTGACAGTCGTTTGACCATGAAGGTAATTTTAAAAAAAAGTTTTACTAACCACACTTTATAGAGTTTTTAGTCTCATTTCATTTGCCTCTTTGTTTTTTAAAATTAGTCCATAAATAAAGGAGTTATGGCTTGGGGCGTTTTTTGTAAGACACCCTGTATATAGTATGCTATCACTCATCGTTCGCAGCCGCCTGAAGATAATATATATTACATTTCATAAAAAAAATTGCTAATATATATTATATTATCGCTCTCCGTGCGCAGTCGTCCCAGTTTTGTATCGGTTTTACTCAGACGGCAGTGATTTTATAAATATTTGTTTCACCCTCAAGTTCGCAGGGATGTACAAAAATACTTCTTGAAGATCGGCGTTTATTTAAAGTACATAGCATTATAAAACAAAATCTTTTTTAAATTATTTCATTTTGTCGGAAATGTTTTATTTAAAAAAAATACAATATCGTAGTTCACACATAAAAATTTCTCACGGTGCCCGGGCGGCGTTTAACAGGAATACATCGCTTCTGTACACCCCTGTAAACTAGCGCGCCGTCGGCGTTTTTTTGCAAAGAGCTTATCTTTATTGCCTCACTTGTCTCGGTTTTTTGTTACCCATCATAAAACCGATACAAAACTGGGACCATTATATAAAAGATATTTTATAAAAAATATGACGGTGTAATAGACAATCTTTTATAAAATATTTCTATTTTTATAAAATATTTTATAAAAGATTGACTATTACACTGTCATATTTTTTTATAAAATATATTTTATAAAAGATCTTTGTCAAAGACCTTTTATAGTGTAATATTGGCCCAAAAGCAGTTCGGATTTACAACATCGTAAAGGATTTGCAGTTCTTTGAAGGCATCTCCGAAAGTCGGACTTCTCAGACCAGGAGCAAGTAAAATATAACCGATTTTATAACATGTACGGTTACATTTGTTTCTTAATTGCAATCAGTTACATGGGGATTAATTTGAAACTAAGTACGAATGCGAGAGTTGAATAATCACCGAGTTGCTTTATATAATAATAATAATAATAATATAAAGAAATTTAATTCGCTTCCTGACAAAAAATTGTTTTTTTCCGTGTCACCACAGTGGTATCACGGATAACAGAGTTTTTTTTAACGAGACTATAAATAGGACTTAAACAATGCAAATTTAATCATTTTGAACTGATTACGTATTTAAACAAATGACCATTAAATATTAAATTAAATTAAATTATTATATTATATTACAAACAAACAAACAGTCACTATTGTTGCATAAAAAGAAATTGTTAATAAAGAATTTTAAGTTGGCCCGAGTTATTGTAATTCATTAATGAGCGTAAGAACAACCTACGAACGTGCAAAGAACTCAAAAACATTCATAGATTTTACCAAAAGAAAAAGGTTTACGCCCTGAATCTTTACAGTTTCATGTTAGACAAATATGGACGTTATGAAATACATAAAAACAAAATTGAATTTAACAAGAACCAATAACGTAGCAATATGTTTACATGAACTTTTTTGCTTAGAATAATTTTCTGTACGACCTCGTTCCGTTTGGCACACCTTAAGTGAAACACCCTGTATCACAACACGATATGGCAAAAATTAACACATTCATAAGCAATTGAGACCATATATTTTTTGAATTACCTACCTGCGAATTACTCATTAAGAAATCTTCAGTATTGTCAATTAGATTTTCTGCTTCTTCCACATCAACGTCCTCAGTTTCCCTTAAGTCGCTAAATTGACTCCCATCCTCAAAATTTTCACTGTCTAAACTTTTAACTGGTATTTCTTGATCTGTGGTAAACAAAAGCAAATCAAAATACCACAGATGCGGTTCATACAGATCGTCAGTACCTGTCCCAGAGCGTTGAGAAGCTTCAACTTTCTTCAGTTCCTTTCGAAAACATCCTCTGATGTTTTGGATCTTTTTACTTACAAAGTTTCGATCGGCATCTGGATAAGATAATTTACTATACTCGATAAGTTCACTGTACGCTTTATTTTTCAAATTTTTGTTACTATATGCTCCGCTTTTAATTTTCCACAGAGCCGGATGTTGTTTGTAAATGTCTATAAATTTTGTCAGAAATTTTTTTAGAGCAAACAACACCTTCTGAAGACATATTTCAAATAAACCGTCGCAGTTCAAACTCTAATAAAAACTGTTGTTACTTACCGGCAACAGTTTTCACTGGCGGTGTAATTTGACGGACAAATCTGTGCCGGTTAAATCCGCGGCGTTCAAAACCGGCGGATCAACCTCTGTGTGTATGGCCGGCTATTGAAGCTGTTCAGGACCCAGAAAGTTGACTAAGTGATGATTCTTCTCGCTTTTGTTATGATAATTAAAAAAAAAAGAAAGAGAAAACGCGTGTAGTGTGTTGGGTACCTTAGAAGTTGAAAGATACTTCTCTTGACACTTGCACAATATTGTTTTGAATGCGTGTAGAATGTTATGTATTCGTATGAGACGATACACAAATAAATAAGTAAATTTCAGTTGTACTCGTAAGAGCCTTCAATTACAGGTGTCCGAAAGGCCCGAGGACGCGCCCTGTCAGGTTAGCCGAATGTGAGAGTCATACCTAAAATAAAATTCACGGATCGATTGATGGAAGACACGGTGACTTTACATCGGTATGGGTTGACAGCCTTGGCATTGTCCCGGTGCTTCCCCGTTCCTGAAAAACAACAACGTGGCGGGGGTTCGGATATCCTAGGAGCAGTGTGACACAACCTACTGTAGCGTTCGCACGTATTACTTCGATCAATAAATTAATAATATTTAAGTATTAATTCCTATGATTGTAACACTAGTGTCAATCTCGATCTCAGACTCGAAGCGGTAATTCATTCTAAATACATATATTCATTACGAGACAAGGCTTGCCTAATAGTGCTGCAAATTACTGAAAACATGTCTGTAGGTGGAATGCCAATGCAACGATTTAAATGACTGCAGCTTCGCGACTGTAGCAGCGCGTCTGTAAGGCCGCATGTCCACCGGATCGGGCCGACCACAATCGGCTCGATTGGGATCGTGCGATAAAGATTGTGTAAATGTATTCCGCATGTCCACCGGATCAGGCCGACCACAATCGGCTCGATTGGGATCGTGCGATAAAGATCGTGTAAGGCCGCATGTCCACCGGATCGGGCCGACCACAATCGGCTCGATTGGGATCGTGCGATAAAGATCATGCAAATGCAAATGGTATGATTTCAGTCGCGACTGAAATCATATCAGTGGACAGGTTACAATAGAAATACATTTGCATGATCTTTATCGCACGATCCCAATCGAGCCGATTGTGGTCGGCCTGATCCGGTGGACATGCGGCCTTACGCGCTGATGGGTGTCATCTAACCTCACTTTTGCTGTTTCGTTCCAATAAAAGATTGATAAAAGGCAATGGAAAAAAGCAGTACTTGTAACCCAGAAATAAGTTTCAGTGAGAAAATTATAGAGGAAGTGAAGAAACATCCTTTTTTTGTTTGACAAGAAGAATCCACACTATAAAAATATTATCAAAAAGACAAGAATTTGGTACGAAATTGGACAGAAATTTAATTTAACTGGTAAAATTAAATGTTACTTTTATTAATAGACCAATTATTTCATCGCGTTTGATTTCTTTTAGATGAAGAATGTTCCAGAAAATGGAAGTTTGCGAGACAGATACACTCGAGAGCTAAAAATACTTCAAAGTGAATCACAGACAGGAAAGGAATCTTTACAGTTCTAGAAGTTACACTTTTCAATTATTCAAAGTTCTCTCGAATCCATAAACCATTAAGGTTTGCAAAACCACTTGTCCTCGTCATTCTGATCAAATTCATACTTTTCCAGTTTTCTTCATTGAGATGATAAAACGGCACTAGATTATTTTCGAAATAGGCATCGCGTAAAATGTTGTGCAAACAACATGCAGTTAATATTAAGTCATCGCAAGTTTCGGGCAAAATTGTAATAGGTGTATAAAAAACTCTAAAATCTTAGCATAATAACCCGAAAGCATTTTCTGAAATTCGACGAGCGCGACATAGCCTGTAGTTAAAGATCTCCTTTTGGTGGTCGAGTTTTGCAACTCTTCGAGAATACGGCTTCATCATGCTAAGAGCAAGAGCCTCATCTCCGATTAAGAAATGTGGCAAAATATCATTTGTAAATTTTTCTGTTCGGGAATATTGAAATCATTGCTGATTATTTTCCTTCCCGTTACTGATTTTTTAAATATATTGCTGTCCCCTTTTTTGCATAAGAACCTACGTCGATTGCAATAAATTTATAGTTCCTATCTACTATTGCCAAAAGTACGATGGAAAAATAATTTTTATAATTGAAGAATAGTAATCCACTGTTATGAGGTGATTTTATATGCACAAGCTTGCCGTCGATACTGCCGATACAATTTGATAAATTCCATTTTTCGAAAAAATCTCTTTCTATTTTTGTAAAGTTACTTTTGGTCGGAGGTTGCATAGCAATTGGCATAAGTTTATTTCGAAGTAATTTTAACACTTGCCTTATGAATCTTGAAATACAGGGTGTTTCATTGAAGATGCACCAAACTTAAGGGACACGTTTCTGACATTATTTCAAACAAAATATCTTAATAAAATTTTTTAATCGGTGCAACTTGAAATTTGCATAATTTGGAGCCGATGTTTTTAGAAATACCGTAGCGATTTAAATTTCTGCCGCCGTGAAACAAGACGAGCGATTTTAATTGTTTTATGAATGGCACGCGCCTGCAAGAAGACAGTAAATAACTATCGTAAACGAAAAAATTTATGAGAGGCTTTTAAGTTTGGCCTTGACCGCAAGACGTGTTAAAGATGAACACTTTGAAAAAAGCGTGCGTTTTCATCGCACTAACATTTATGCAAACCGTAATTACATCAAATTTGCCGAGTCTTAATAATGTACGATAAATAATTAACGCTTGTAATGTTTTTATTTGTTTCTGTATCCAACAATTACTACAATTATGTACAATTAATAAATTGGAATTGTTGAATAGAATTGTTGCTTCCGCCACGCCGGTCTGTTAAATTATTTGCCTATCAGACTGAACTTGATCACATGATGAAGAAACAATTTCAGAAGTGGGCGAATTACGCAAATGGCAATTACCTTACAACATGTGTTCGAATAATCTGCGTATTCTCGAAATGTGTAATTGCCCATCGCACCACCAACACACCCACACACACACTTACATAATAAACTTAAAAATGAAAAGTATAAACTACACCAACTAATTACTCGCCACTACAACGTTAGTGAACGAACGGAGTGAACGAACTAAATGTGTTTCATCATATCATCTGAGGCGCGACAGTTTATGGGGTAATAAAGTAAAAAACCGAACGTTAAGGTAGGTTAAGAATTCGGGCCGCTCTCATCTATTGTACGTTTTAAAAATATACGATTCTCCTTTCCCTTCGATTATCTCAAAACTTATTCATTTAAAAAAAAATATTATAGGAAACTTTTATTTCTTTTCACGATATCTACCAACATACCGAGTTTGGTGCATCTTCACTGAAACACCCGGTATAAGAGCTGGATATACGATACGCAAATGCTAATGATGTGAAACTTTCCCCTGTAGCATAAACCTAAAAACGAAAACAACAGTACAGCCAAGGCAAAAGAGCATTTCATAGTAAATGTAACTTTTTTTGGCCGCAGCTGTACAAGTTAAAAAATAAGCGATATTTAAAATAATATTTATGGTAACATTATTTAAATCAAGGAGGACCCACTCATGTTGCTCATAGTGAAGTTGTTGGTCAAATGATGTAGAAAAACTCAAATCTACTCCACAGGAGTTTTAATATAAAAATAATATAACTCTACATATATACAGTATGTCCCCGGATTGAGTTTACAATACGTATAATGGAGCAAAAATTTTTGAATTAAGATTTTATATTCTGCAGTTTAGGTCTGCTTGGCGTGAAATTAATTTGTGTCAAATTTGACGCCGAAAGTCTTCAAGATGGCGGAATTAACACAAGAAGAAGTAAAATCTGTGTACGTAAAGTGCTCTTCCTTTTGAATTTAGGAGAAAAATTTAGTAAGATAAAATGATTCTCATTTCAAATTAGGGAGATACAATATGTCCCAGATAACTTTTCCAGCATGGGGATCTCGCTTATTATAAGAGATACGAATTCGGTTAAATGGGACGAATTATTCCTAAGTATTAGGGTAGTCATAAACTGTTTCGAAATTTAAAAAATTCCATGTGGTTCAGAAATTATAGCCAAGAAACCAAAATTTTCAAATTTGGTTTTTTTGTAATAACTTCTTTATTGTAATCGGTATGTTTTTGTGATTTGTACTTTCTTAAGGCACTTTTTCATGCAGAATTTAAATGTGTTTTTACATTTTTGTTTTCTCTTTCCGTTTTCGAGTTTTCACCTCCGACTTCAGTTTTTCTTATGAACCGTCAAGTAGGCTTTGGAATAATTGAATGCGCTCTTTTTTTCTCTTTACAATGATATAACACATGCAATAGAGTGTCGTGTGTGCGGTCGGATGAACCAGTACGTTTATCTCGTGAGCTCCTCAATTTTGTCTTTTAAAGTGAACTGTTACGAATATTTATTCTTAACATGACAAATACACGCTCGACGGGCGGAGCAAAAAGTAATACTAGCGATATGGTAACTTTCTCACGTACTGATTTGGAAAACATGATAAAATCAGTCGTTAATCAATCTTCTTCGACGTTAGCCAGTGAAATTATTAAACTTAAGGAAGAAATAGACAAACTTAAAACTGATCTGTTATTCAAATCGTCCTGCAAGTGCCAAACGGTCGTACAAACAACATTAAATAAACCAATTTTAACAAATAATCAACTAGACTGTTCATACTCCAGTGATGATTCGGTATCTACTATCATTGCGGGAACAAAAACGGAAAATAAAAATCGTGTCCCACATCACACAGCAACCAAACGTAAAAATCACAACAGTGATGATTTTGTTATTCATGGAAGCGGAACTTCTTGTAATGATATTAATAATGTTAATGACCAGTTTAACGATGTCGAAGATTCTGCAAGTTTTTGTGCTGTTGCAAGGCGAACGTGGATTTACGTAGGAAGAGCAAACACTACTTGCACGGACACCAAAATTATGAATTACTTGCAACGAAAATTTTCAGGCCGTGATTTCATAGTTAAAGCATTGCCTATGAGACAAGATTCAACCTCTCTTGCCTTTAAGATAGGCGCTGATTTAGATCTACTGGATGAGTTATATAAACCTGAAACCTGGCCAAAGGGGATTCTGGTTAAAAAATTCAAATTTTTTCGGAGATACCAACAGAGAAAGCATTCGCCGAACTAACCTGCATAATGCAAGACAACGCTACACGAAATTAGCAAATTTAAATATTCAGTGCCTAAAGAATAAAATATTTGAACTTGAACTGTTTTCGCGCCTCAATAAAATCGATGTGCTTTGTTTAACAGAGCACTGGGTCACAAATGAATTCTCTGATTATGCTACTATTCCAGGATTTATACAAGCTGCGGCTTTTTGCCGAAAAGAACACAAAAATGGTGGTTCCATGATTTTAATCAAATCTGGTTTGGAATTTACCAAATTAGATAATATAGATAGTTCTGAACTAAATTTTGAATGTAGTGGAATTTTTCTCAATGACAAAGATCAGAAGATCGGTATACTGTGTGTTTATAGATCTCCAAATAGTGACCTTGACATATTTTTGGAAAGACTAAATAATACTTTAATGAACGTTTGTTTCCAATGCGATTCCATAATTCTTTGTGGTGATTTCAATATCGATTTTCTAAAATCTTCACTTCCCAAACTCCTTTTACAGGATTTATTTGACTCATATCAATTGGAGATTAAATGTATTGAACCTAGTAGAGTAATCACAAATTGTCATGGAATAACTTCCTCTTCAGCGATTGATTACATTGTAACTAATTTACCAACCGAAAATTATTCGATGTACACATTAAAGATGAACCTAGCTGATCATTATCCTCAACTGCTGATATTTAATAATATCAACGACAATAACAAAGTTGATGATACTCAATACCTGAAAAAAAGATGTTTGTCGGAATATAATCTTGAGCTCTTGGGAAAGCATCTTGAGTTGCATAATTGGGTTAAAGTTTTTAATACTAATAATACGAATTGTGCTTTTAACCTACTCTATGAAATTTTTCTAAGTTATTATGATAAATGCTGTCCGGTGGAAGTATACAAAAAACCTAATAGAAAAAGTGAACCTAAAAACTGGTTAAATAATGAAATAATTGCTTTATATAATGATCTTGCCGACCAAAGTTGGTTATGATCCTAAAATTATAGTTGATTATGAAGAGAAAAAAAAAACTTTTAAAGATAAAAACATCTGAAGCCAAGAGAAATGCGCTTTATGGAAAATTGAAGTGTACATGTAGTAATTCAAAAGAAATTTGGAGAGATGTAAATTATAATTTGGGTAGAAATGCGATAAATAAGAATTCTATTACTTTAGATATTCACGGAAAGAAAGTATCCGATAGAGCTACTGTCTCAACGGTCTTTGGAGAATATTTTTCTACAATGGTGCAGAAAAAAATGTTGAAAGTAAAGCATCGGGAACATTCGAAATCCTCACCTGTAATGGGAGACTCTGAATTGCTTAATTCCATCTACTGTGGCACAGTGGATGAAAATGAAGTCTTAGAAGTTCTAAATTTGATCCCATTGAAAAACTCCAGGGGTTTCGATGATGTTCCAGTCAAGGTACTGAAAAGTGTTGGTCCAGTTATTGTGACAGTGTTAACGTTTCTATTAAATCTCTCTCTGAGCAGTGGTGTTTTTCCGGAAATTTTAAAGTGTGCTTGTATTGTACCAGTTTACAAAAAAGGTGATGAGGGCAATGTAGAAAATTATCGACCTATTAGTATTTTAAGCATTTTCTCTAAATTGTTTGAAATGATTGTACAGCGTAAAATGTTAAATTTTTTCACAAAATTCAATGTAATATCGGAACGCCAACACGCCTACTTAAAAAATAGATCTACCGAAACAGCATGTACGGATGTATGCAATTTTATTTATAGTGAGCTTGATAAAAACAACTTTGTATCGGGTATATTTTTCGATTTGTCTCTAGCCTTTGATTCCGTCACAGCTGAAATTCTTTTAACTAAACTTGAAAAGGTAGGAATCAGAGGAAGTTTGCTAGATTGGTTAATTTCTTTTATTATTAATAGAAATTTTGTAGTTATAGTTCAAAATCATGTATCAAATTGCTTTTCAGTCGGTTCTGGAGTTCCTCAGGGCTCGGTGCTGGGACCACTACTTTTTCTTGTTTACGTAAATGACTTGCCGGTTTACTTGGAAAATTTCTTCCTTAATTTATTCGCTGATGATACATCTGTAGTGATCTCGGCCTCTAGTCCTGATGACATGAGAGAAAAAATTAACAATGTTATTTTGAACTTTCTTGATTGGTGCTCACATAATAAGTTGATAGTAAATCTTGATAAAACTGTATTAATTAATTTTTTCTCTAAGCGTGCTCTGCCGAAAAGTCTCGTTTATGATGTACTTGATTTTGACATAAAATTTTCAAATGACACCAAATTTTTAGGAATTTATTTAGACGAGCATTTGAACTGGGATAAACACTGTAATTTTGTTTGCTCTAAAATAAACAGTGCTTTTTATGCCCTATTAACTCTCAAAAGTATATATAGTACGGAGCTGTTAATATCAATTTACTTTGCTTTAGCTTATCCTTATTTGCAATATAATGTTATTTTATGGGGTAGAGCGTCGTGTGTTCAACGTGTCTTTGTTTGTCAAAAACGTATTGTTAGACTTATATGTAACTTGGACTGTCGAAAATCATGCAAACCTTTTTTTATAAAACATAAGTTGTTAACTTTCACATGCATTTATTTGCTACAATGTTTGGTGTACGTCAAGGCTAGGCAACACAAAATGAAGACCGTCGGTGCTGCTCATCACTATGACACGAGACACGGTTCCCTGCTAAAGACTGAGGTGCATGGTACTTCGAAGTATGAAAAATCTCCAGACTACAGCTCAAAGTTTTTATTCAATAAATTACCTCCTTTCGTGAAGGAACTCCCTCTTAAAAAATTTAAAAACTATGTAAAGCATTTCTTATTGGAAAAGGCTTATTACAACATCTCTGAATATTTAAATGACACAACCCTGGGTTAAATTTAAGAACTGTATTGACTGAATTTGTGAATTCAAATTTACAATAAATTATTATTATTATTATTATTAATATTTATTTTGACAGAAAACGAAGAAAATTTAAAAAAATACATTTTCTCGACAAACGTGTGCTTTGTTTAATGCAAAAAATAAAAAATAAACAAATTTTCAAACAAATGAATAAAATAAAATAAGAAAGAGTCACTAGAAACAAAAATTTAATTATTAGTTAATAACAAATAATACGTAGTTGAAATGGGAAGTACTAAACTATTTACAAAAGATGTTCGAACCATTGACCATTGCGTTTTAAACATGTTTGTGACCTGCGAATTGTTGCTCTTAATGCATTATGTAAATTACGATGCGAAATACTACAAAATGCTTTATTTTTGACGTAACCCCAAACAAAAACGTCCAAATGGGTTAAATCCGGAGACCGTCGAGGCCATAAAATAGGTCCACTATTACCAATCCACGAATTAGGGAACCGGTTATTGAGATATTCCCTGATTATGTTAGAATTATGGGGTGGCGCGCCATCTTGTTGAAACCAAATAAATAAATAGTGGACCTATTTTATTGTCTCCACAGTCTCCGGATTTAACCCATTTGGACGTTTTTGTTTGGAGTTACGTCAAAAATAAAGTTTATGTTCAAACATTTGAAAATATTGAAGATCTTCTTGAATCTGTGCTTGCAGCATTTTGCAGTATTTCGCGTTGTAATTTACATAATGCATTAATGCCCGGTTGCACTAACTTTTTAAGCAGAGCTTAAATTTAAGTAATGTTTAGACTATGACATTATTTATAGATTTAACAAATGTTAGTCACATTCTAATTGATACTTAAGTTGAAGTTTAAATGTCAATCAGAATGTATTTGATATTATACTGACCATACGTAAATGCCACATTCTAACCATAACTTAAATTTAAGCTCTGCTTAAAAAGTTGGTGCAACCGCGCATAAGAGCAACAATTCGTAGGTCACACGTGTTTAGAACGCAATGGTCAATTGTTCGAAAATCTTTTGTAAATAGTTTAGTACTTCCCATTTCAACTACGTATTATTTTTTATTAATAACAATTAAGTTTTTGTTTCTAGTGACTCTTTCTTATTTTATTCATTTGTTTGAAAATTTGTTTATTTTTTATTTTTTGCATTAAACAAAGCATACGTTTGTCGGGAAAATGTATTTTTTAAAAATTTCTTCGTTATCTGTCAAAATAAATATTGCATGTGTTATATCATTGTAAAGAGAAAAAAAGAGCGCATTCAATTTCTCCAAAGCATACTTGACGGTCCATAAGAAAAACTGAAGTTGGGGGTGAAAACTCGAAAACGGAAAGTGAAAACAAAAATTTAAAAGCATATTTAAATTTTGCATGAAAAAGTGTCTAAAGAAATTACAAATAACAAAAACATATCGATTACAATAAAGAAGTTATTACAAAAAAACGAAATTTGAAAATTTTGGTTTTTTGGCTATAACTTCTGAACCACATGGAATTGTTTAAATTTTAAAACAGTTTATGACTACCCTAATACTTAGGAATAATTCGTCCCATTTAACCGAATTCGTATCTCTTATAATAAGCGAGATCCCCATGCTGGAAAAGTTATCTGGGAGTTTGTAATTGTTGGTGTTGAACGAAGCTTGTGTTTAATGTGTCTCCTTACTAATAGATAAAAGAAAGGATTACGCTAAATAATTTATTAGAGTAGTGTAAGTAGACGTTTCATAAAACGAAACGACCAAGTATTTTTACCAACGATCCAGTTTTTCTTCGCACTGCGCTCAAAAAACCTGCTACACCATGTCTTCAACACGACCGGGACTAATAAGAACTAAGCAACAAAACAAGAAAACTCAACCGTCGGTTAATAAACCCCGTGACCGCCCAAAAAATACAAGTTACATAAGCTTATCTTACCAAGGAGAAAATGGCTCGAAGGCTAACTCAATAGAAATGACCCAAATACTAAGAAATAAACTTGCAGAATGTGAGAGTGCAAACATTATGCTCAAAGAAGATAATGAAACTTTACAAAGAGTAGTGAATACATTAAGAAGTCAAATAGATAGCTATAAGCTAATCATAGAAAATCAAGTAAAAATCCTAGATAAAATAAAGCCAAGCTCACTTGTCCGTTCCACGGTTGAAACGCAAACAGAAGAAATGGAACAATCAGAAACTGAAACGCAGGCAGAAGAAATTGAACAATCAGAAACCGAAACGCAAACAAATGAGACTAATTGCAGGGTAACTATTTTAAAAGAAACAGAGCCAGAGATATCTATCACATCCAAACCGGCAGATATTAGCACCAGAGATGACAAAAAAACGCGTAATTTTAAGCGATAGCCACGGCAGATATATGAGCTCTTTTTTTCAACGATCTCTTACCGAACTCTTCAGTGGTTGGAATAGTTAAACCTAGCGCCAAACTTAACAACGTACTGGCAAATGTCAACCAGCTCATACTCATACTCACTTTATTGGTATTATAGCCTTTATAAAGGATATACCTACTTACTACATCTACATATAGACTACACGTGTATATACACAGTGTACACAATTACACGTAATGATTCGAGTTGTCAAGTTGAGAATTCAGTGATAGAATATCAGGTTTTCGATAACAATAGTTGTTTGACGCCTTTTTTGAATTTAGCTAAGTTAAGACTCTGTATTTCCTCCGGTAGCTTATTAAACAATTGTCTACCCATGTGTAAGAATGATTTTTCATATTTTGTAGATTTGTGTTCATCTACTGTAAATAAGTTTTTCGAGCGAGTATTGTAATTGTGAAAATCAGAATTCGTAAAATATTTATGGGCATTTTCTTTAATATAAACTAGAGATTTGTATATAAATATTGCCGGTAAAGTTAAAAGTTTGGTCCTAGATTGCAAATTAGTCTTACAATTCTTTTTTGCGCTAAAAACACTCTGTTGCTACTAGAAGAGTTCCCCCAAGCTATAACCTGGTAGGACATGTGACTGTAAGCTAGCGAAAATACACGCTAAGGAGCTGGTCTCTGGAGATGACATCTTTTAGTTGCATAATTCCAAAGTAAGCTTTGTTTAGCTGTTTGCACACGTGATCGATGTGTTTATTCCAGCTTAATTGTTGGTCGATAAAAATTCCTAGAAATCTTGTGGATGGTACTGAATTAATAAGTACACCATTTACACTGAAAGACTCCACCCCAGGCTCCTTCCTATTAAAAAAACGAAGAATAACAGTTTTATTGACATTTAACATGAGTTGGTTTTTGTTGCACCAATTGTTAAAGTTGGATGTCACTTCAGCCACTTTTCGTTGGAGATCTTCGGGGGTCTGTGCTGAGCATATCATGGAAGTATCGTCTGCAAAAATTGTTAAATGATCAACTTCTGGTGTAGTGGACTATGTCATTTGTGTAAAGCAGAAAGAGCAAGGGCCCCAGCACCGACCCCTGAGGTACTCCTTCATTTATGTCATATTCCATAGATGTACAATTTTTTATTTTGACACGTAATTTGCGCAGACTTAAATAGGACTGTATCCAATTCAAGACATTACCTCTTATACCCAAGTTATACAGTTTTTCTTGCATGTGGTTTATATTCAAGGAGTCGAAGGCGCGTGTCAAATCAAAAAAAATACCGGCTACATAGAAGCCTTGGTCCAGTTGTTGATAAGTAAATTCAAGGAAACTTGCAACTGCTCCTTCAGTAGATTTACCCGCGCCAAATCCGTGTTGCGAATCGTTGAGTAATTTATGAGTTTCGATGAAAGAGATTAATCTATTGTACATTAGTTTTTCAAGAAGTATGGACAATTTGCTCAGAAGAGCAATAGGGCGGTAGTTGTTAAGATTACTAGCATCGTTTTTCTTAAAAACTGGAGTTGTTATCGCGACCTTGAGAATACTGGGAAAGTGGCCTAGTTCAACAGATCTGTTGATTATGTGGGGGCTAAAGGGGCTGCAATTTGATAAATGATTGCTTTTAACATTTTGCTGGAAAGATTATCAAAACCTGAGCTGTTTTTGTTTTTAGACTTCATAACTATGTTGATTATTTCGGAAGCGTCAGTCGGAAAAAAAGCAAAAGTTTTTGGATTAAATTTGTCAACTGTACAACCTCGAGGAGGCTGGGCTCCGAAGTGATCCGTTAAGGTGAGGGTCATAATATTAGAAAAGTGGTTGGCGAATAGATCAGCAACTTCATAGGGTTGCGATACTGGTATTCCATTTATGCCAAGGATAATGTCCGTCGTTTGTTTTGTGCGTCCAAGTTTGTCATTAATTATTTTCCAAGTTGTTTTAATTTTGTCATTTGAATTTTCAATTATATTGCTGAAGTATTGTTTTTTAGTCGTGCAAATTAATTGTTTATATACTTTTTTTTTTAATGTGTAACTTTCATGTAGTAAGGGATCATTTGAATTTCTCATTAGCCAATGTAGATCTTTCAATTCACTTCCTGCCTTGATAACCGTCTCGTTAATCCAGCTGGAATTTAAAGACTTCCTTGCCGGTTTGTTGTTACTTTTAAAGATTTCATTAGTTTCATTAATCATCATGCATGCAAATTGTTCAAAAACATTATCTACTTCATCTCTAGTAAGTGCAGAATAGAAGTAATTCAGATTGAAGTTAGAAATTTGATTTCGGAGAGCATTGAGAGTAGAAGTTGTAACCTGACGATAGCCCGTGGAAGGAGAATTACTTGTATCAATTACTCGATTTGTCAGCTTAAAGCTTAGTATTAGGGCATAGTGGTCACTCATGTGAGACTGTATGAAATTAGTTTTACTTATTTGTAAATTCTGTGAATTAGTAATTATATAGTCAATTTTAGTTTTCGATATTCTATTAGTTGATGATGGGTTTATTCTAGTGGGTTCATTACTGGTGCAGCTTAATTCGAAGCTTTCTAACACATCGCTTAGTAACATCTTTCGGGGAGCGTTAGTCAAATAATCAATATTAAGATCTCCGCAAAGAAATAACAGAGGTGTTTGAGCTCTGCACAGAATCAAAGTCTCGATAAAATATTCGAGAAATATAGAAAAGTTACCATTTGGGGGTCTGTACGAGTTAATTATACAATAATTGGTGTTCTCTATCGAGACTTTGATCGCACATACCTCATAGTGCATTTCAACGCAATTACAGCTTACATCTATGTTCTTAATGGTAATGCTTGCCTTAGCGAGAATTAACACACCGCCGCATTTATGGTTTTTGCGACAGAAACTGGCGCAAAGTTTATAACCGGGTAGGTGCGCAAGATCAATTATATCTACAGTTGGTTCTTGTCCGATGAAATTTGTATCACAAAATCTTTTAAGCGGACACTAAATCGCGCACTATAACACTTTACGTTTCACCGTCGTTCGACAGCTTCGTCAGAAGTGAAAAATATGTTGTCAAAATAAACAAGGTTGTCAACGGAAACTGAAAAAGTAACTTGATTTCTTTTTTAATTTTTATTTTTTAATCTAAAAATAATTTGAACATTATAAATGTTAAAAAATTGACAGATCTATATTCTATTTAAGGAATCGAGAAAACTACAAAATGTATCGTTTAAATTTGCAAAATCAGTACGTTTATTAATAGAATTCGACGACATTTTTATTTTACACATTTCTATAAAACGTCTTTTGAAAATATTAGACTCGTAATATAAAATATTAGTATTTTCAAAATCAAAATTATGGTCATTTTCTAATGAATGTTCTACAAGCATTGAATGATTTTGATTATTTTTTTGGATATGATATTTATGTTGGTCTAGACGTTTTTTTAAATTTTGGCTTGTTTCTCCAACATAACATGAATTACAATTTAAACATTTAATTTCATAAACTACGTTAGGTTGTTTTAGTTTTGGTGTTTTGGTTTTTAAATTTGAGAAAATACTATTTAAATTATTTACAGATCTGCTAGCTAAAATTAAATTGTGTTTTCTGAATATGTGTTTAAATGTGTCATATAGTGGTTCAATGTAAGGTAATGATATGTATTTTTTTGTTTGAAGTTTGTTTATTCTTATTGTGGATTTTTGAATTTTGTAAATATTTAATACGATTTTTTATTACTGATTCTATAAGATTTATTGGATAAGAATTTCGAACAAGAGTCTTTTTTATTAAATTTAAATTATCGTAAATGAAAAGTTTATCAGAAAGTAAAACAGCTCGATCTGTTAAAGAAATAATTGTTGCAATTTTATAGTTTTTAAAAGTATACGAATGAAAATTAATATATCTACCTGACCACGTAGGTTTATGAAACCAATTTGTTATTAATTTGTTATTACGTCTGATGATATTTACATCTAGAAAACTTAGTGAATTGTTAATTTCTTTTTCTACTGTAAATTGTAATCTATTATGAAAAGAGTTAAACTTTTTTGAAATGTTAGTAAACAAAGAAACAACATCTAAGGAAATTATAATACAGTTATTTGGTATATCTATGTTTTTCAATTTATCTACAAGTTCATAAAAAGATTAAAAAGTTGGATAATCTTATTTCTATTAGAGATAAAAACTTTTATATCAAATTTGACCAAAATACAATCAATAAATGGTTAATTAATTATACCAAAACTGAAATTCCGTCAAATTTAAAATACATTTTTGCTTTGGGAAAAAAATTTTCATTACCCTATTTGAATAAAAAACAAGTAGATTTTCTAAACATTTTAAGTAGCTTAGAGTTTGGTATAAAATCTTTAGATTCAACTTACAAAATACAAGTAAGAAATAAATTTTGTTCTAATTTTCTAAATTACATTAGGAATATTGATAGGACTTTTGAAAAATCAAAATATAAAATTCTTATTCGAGATCTTTTGGCTTGTAAAAAAATTTCTTAAAGAAAATCCTAACATCATTGTCACAGTAGCAGACAAAAGCAATGTTACTGTTTTAATTGACAAAAATGACTATTTTTCAAAAATTCAAACCATGCTCTCTGACAATAATACATACGTAGAATTAAATAACGATCCCACAGAAAATTTCCAACGTAAAACTTTCAATATTATTAATAAGTTAGAAAAATCTGTTGAAATTAGTAATAATATTGCTAAATCTCTTAAAGTACAGCATCCCACATTTCCTAAATTATACTGCATTCCAAAAATTCACAAACCTAATACACCTCTTCGGCCAATAGTTTCTGCTATAGGTTCTTCTCTATATTTCTTATCAAAATTTGTTTCAAAAATTCTTACTCAAGTTACTAGTAAATCAGAATACTTTATAAAAAATTCTTATGAACTTGTAGATAAATTGAAAAACATAGATATACCAAATAACGGTATTATAATTTCCTTAGATGTTGTTTCTTTGTTTACTAACATTCCAAAAGAGTTAGCTTTAAAAAGCATTAATGATAGGTGGATAGAAATTAAAGATTTTACAGACATTTCCAAAGAAAATTTTTTAGAAATTATTACTTTATGTTTTGAAACATCTTATTTCGCTTTCAATGATAAATTTTATAAACAGATTTTCGGTACAGCAATGGGTTCTCCTTTATCGCCTGCTTTAGCTGAAATTGTCATGCAGGAACTAGAAAAAAGTGTCATTAACTCATTACCTTTCAATTTAACTTTATATTTTCGTTACGTCGATGATATTTTATTGATTTTGCCTTCAGATAAAGTAGACTTTGTTTTAAGTAGATTTAACTCTTTATAATGTTCAAATTATTTTTAGATTAAAAAATAAAAATTAAAAAAGAAATCAAGTTACTTTTTCAGTTTCCGTTGACAACCTTGTTTATTTTGACAACATATTTTTCACTTCTGACGAAGCTGTCGAACGACGGTGAAACGTAAAGTGTTATAGTGCGCGATTTAGTGTCCGCTTAAAAGATTTTGTGATATCAATTATATCAGTGTTTAACCAATGTTCTTGAATACAGATGACATCGGGAGAATGTATCTTGATGAATACTTCAATTTTACTGGACACTGATTGAATGTTAATTTGCACTAACGTGAAGTTGGAGGTTCCTGATGCTTTCGATCCGGTAGCGCTGAGGCCGTTTGACGAAAATTTTTCAATTTATTGAAGAAAAATCTCTTGACTGCTGCCCCTTCTGGCCAGATTTTCGAGTCGTACACTTGCTCACAATTTTCTATAGGGAATTCCACTTTAAACGATGAAGAAATATCCGTATTTTTTAATCTGTGACAGTTAAAATTTATACTAGGTGCTGATTGCTTAAGGAAATTTCTTAAATCTTCTTCAGTTGTTTCCGGTTTCATTCGAAAGACGTGAATATATCCTTTCCTCGGCACTGCTTCTGCGGTAGCTACCGATTTATTGCATCCAAAAACTAATTTGTTATTTTTTTTGACGAGTTTGTTTTTCGCCGAATGATTGTTTTCATCTATTGGATGAACTAATTGTTTCGCTGAGTCTTGACGGACACGGTCCTGAGAGTTGCTTTCACGTGGTTTAATTATATTCCTTTCCGGAATTTGCCCTTTGGCGCAACTTTTTACCGCATTTGCGTATAGATTGTTTTCTGTCTTCGTTGGCTCACCTTCTTCTGTCCTATCTTCTAATTTCTTGCCCGCACTTTCGGTGCTGCGAACGAAATTTAACAAAGATATTTGCTCTTTTAGACAGTTAATTGTATCCTGTTGGTTGCCAATTATTATATCCTTCTGTTTCAACAACTCCTTCAAATAGGTTATTTCTAACAAGCTGACATCCTTGTTGTTCGGCTGGTTTTTCTTTGTACTGTCGTTACGCGCAAGCGAATCTCTCGATTTGGCCTCAATGTTTTCACAACAATTAATTGATTTGTTATCGATTATAATGATGTTTTTTTCCTTCTTTAAGAGTTCAACGCAACTGTTATGTGACACCGCAATACATGAAATACATTTTAGTCCCGAAAGTGCAATTTGTTTACACCGTTTGCACGATTTTGTCGGAGCACTAGATTTCACGACCGGCTCAGTTGTCGCCCTTACAATATCATTTTGATATTGTAACAAAGAACTACAAAACAAAACTGACAAAGAACTTCAGCAAATCTAATTGTATTTACTTGTTAGCCGGGATAAACGACATTTATCAATGTTACGATAGCGAATCTATTAGTAAACTGTTACAGGAATTTGAATCTGTAATGCTAAATACCATTCATACTAACATTATTTTATCTACAATACCCTTCATCTGTAACAACAAACAACTTAACAATATAATTGAGCACGTTAATTACAAAATCTACAATCTAGCGTACAAATATGAACATGTTCAAGTTTTTTGTGTTAATACGGTAACGACGATTGAAGATTATACGTTTGATGGAGTACACCTAAAATTAAGCACCAAAAGAAGAATTAGTCGTTTGTTGCTAGATTTTATCCCTTCTTCTGGCATCTCCCAAGTTCTTGATTCCAGTAAAGTGTCAAATGTAGAAAGTCAAGATCATGCAAGCGAAGAAAATTTTTTAATCATGGGAAGACCACGGAAAAATTCAACTTAATCAACGTTCTCCATCAAAATATCCAGTGCATAAGTAACAAACTAGAAGAGTTGGAACTATTTCTTAGCCACTCAAATTGTGATATACTATGTTTCAGTGAACACTGAATTTTAAATAATGACGTAGTTACTATAAATTTAGAAGGTTATCGTGTGATCAATCACAGTAGAACAACGCATACGCATGGTGGGGTTGTAATTCTAGCAAAAAGTCACTTAGCAAACAATAACATCGATTCAATTAAAGAATTATCGGTTGAGCTTCATTTTGAATGTGTTGCTACCATATTTTCGATACATAATGCCAAATTTATTATCTTAACTGTCTATAGAAGTGGTAACGGAAACTTTGAGATATTCTTAAATTAAATTCAGCTTTAGAAATTACTAGCAATATTAAAAACTCCTATATAATACTTTGTGGTGATTTTAACGTTAATTTTTTACTCGAATCCAATAATTTACACAAACTCAAAGATCTATTAAATTCATATAACTTAACACCAACTATCCTGACAACTACTCGCGGGAATAATTGCATTGACAATATTTGTGTATCTTATCCGACTGAATTAATTGAAAGCTCGGTTATCCACAATGGCATTTCTGATCACAGTGCACAAATCTTATCCATATTCTCTTGCCAACAAAGATCTAATTGTGTACCACTCAAGGTTCCTTTTCGTCAAGTAAAAAGTGAACTCAATATAGTAAATTTCAAAAACTTATTGAAAGAAATAGATTGGAGTGAAATAATAAACTGCAAGCCGGTAAATATGCAATATGATAAGTTTATGGAGGTAATAATGAATAGTTTCTATAAAGCTTTCCCTCTCAGATATACAAATAGTAAAAATAATAAATCATGTAAATGGATAACTAAAGGGATAAAGATATCTTCTAAAACGCTGAAAGATTTGTATACCTTAAGCTTAACTAATAATAATAATTTAATTAAAACTCATTATAGACGGTATAAAGCCATTTACAAAAAAGTAATTTCCAAAGCTAAACAACTATATTACAGTTCATTAATGTCATCTTCAAACCATAAATCTAAAACAACTTGGAACATAATTAAAACACAAGAAAAATTAACCACAAGAAATGATATACACCTGGAAATTAATGATCAAGTAATCAAAGACCCAAAATTAATATCTGACCATTTCAATAAGTATTTTAATAGTACAGCAGAGAATTTAAAAAAAACCTAACAGAATAAATGAGGAAATTTTCAATATACCCAATAATCGATACACTTTCTTTTTTAGTCCTATTACTGAATCTGATGTATTGAATGTTATATCTTCACTAAAATCAAGTCTAAGTACTGGTTATGATGAAATAAGTCCATTTTTATTAAAGCAATGCATACACGAAATCATAACACCACTTACAGCAATAATAAACAATTCACTTAGTCAGGGAATATTTCCCGCGAAACTAAAAATAACCCAAATCAGACCCATACATAAAAGCGGTCCAAAAATACAAATAGAAAATTACAGACTTATTTCTCTTCTAAGCACTTTCTCTAAAGTTCTTGAAAAAATCGTCAGCATTAAATTATTAGATTTTCTAGACAAACATAAAATACTTAATAATAATCAATTCGGCTTTCGTAAAGGTCGCTCTACCCTCGCTGCTATTTTGAAATTTGTTGAGAATTATATTTGAACATGGCGAGATTTGTTTGGGTATATTTTTGGACCTTAGTAAGGCATTCGATTTCGTTAATCATAGCATATTACTAAGCAAACTGTACGCCTACGGAATTAGGGGCCAATCTTTGGACTGGTTTAACAGCTACTTGAATAATAGAAAGCATTGTGTTAAAATCAATAATATTACATCAGAAGAGCTAGAATTAAACTATGGTATACCGCAAGGATCTGTTCTTGGACCGATTCTGTATTTACTATACACGAATGATTTTCCTTTAAATAACGCTGTGCTTTTTGCGGACGATACTTCTCTGCTTATACATAATACTAATAACCACGAGGCTATTCAAGCTGCAAATCAAAATATAAGTTTAACTGATAAATATTATTCATCAAATGGTTTAATTCTGAATTCTAACAAATCGTTATACATAAACTTTACAGCATCTAAAGAACCTAACTACAGTGTACTAATAAAATCTAACGGAGGCAATATTAAACAAGGTGATTACACAAAGTTTCTGGGTATTTTTATTGACAACAAATGTAAATGGTCATATCACATTAATATATTATGCAACAAATTAGCCTCAGTTTGTTATACACTTAAGCAGCTAAAAAGATCAGTAAGTTGGGATGTTTTAAAAATGTACTATTATTCTAATTTTCACTTATTAATTTCCTATGGCACAATAATATGGGGATCAGGGAGTGAAATAGAACGTATTTTATTACTACAGAAAAGGGCATTACGGATTATGGAAGGTGCATGCTCCAGGACAAGTTGTCGTAATATTTTTAGTAAAAGACAAATTATTATTGTTATTGGAATTTTTATCTTTCAATTACTTAGTTACGCTAGGGAAAATGAAGCTCGATGGGAAAAATTGAATTCTTTTCATAGCTATGCCACACGAAATGGCTTTTTGCTAGAAATTCCCCGTCATAAATTATCCTTTATAAAAAGTCACCGAAATACTTGGCCATTCTATGTTACAATAAAATTCCCCAAAATTGCAAGCTTTTGAATGACAAACAATTTAAAATTAAATTAAAGGTGCTATTGACGCAAAAGTGCTATTATTCGTTAACTGAATTTCTGGAAAATACTTCACTGTTGTAATTATTTATGTAATATTAATTTACTAGTTCTTGTGATAGCAAACAACTTTCAGTGTCTCATGATATTACGCGCGAGTATGTTCAGTTATATTAATTGTTATTAGACTAGCGCCTTTTGTTTTTATTTTAATGTGTACATTTGTTTTATTTTGTCTTGTTTTTGTCTTTATATTATATTCTTACCTATGTATGACGAATCCAATACCATGCATTTGGTCAAATGGACAATAAATATTATTATTATTATTATTATTATTATTATTATTGTATACCAAATTCCAACATCCTAGAAAAAAAATTGAATTACGGAATATTAGGATTTCAGTACAGTTGTAAGACATTAACACTGTCAGGTGCTAATATGGACTGACTGTTATTTGAATAATCATATTTTATTTGTTTTTAGTCAATAAATATGTAGATGGCGTTAACATTTTACAACTTTACTGAAATATTTATAATTTAATTAGTAATTTTCCGTAATTCAATTTTTTTTCTGGAATGTTGAAATTTGGTATATCTCCCTAATTTGAAATGGAAATCATTTTATCTTACTAAATTTTTCTCCTAAATTCAAGAGGAAGACCACTTTACCTACACAGATTTTACTTCTTCTTGTGTTAATTTCGCCACCTTGAAGATTTTCGGCGTAAAATTTGGCACAAAATCATTTCACGCCAAGCAGACCTGAACTGGAGAACATGAAATCTCAATTCAAAAATTTTTGGTCCATTATACGTATTGTAAACTCAATCCGGGGACATACTGTATATACAGGGTGATCAAAGTTACTGCCGCACTATTGCTAACTTCGTTATTATTGGAGCTACGAAGTGGTTCAAATTAGCAAAAATGAACTGCTTTCACTCAGGATTGCAATGGTGATATGAAAAAAACAATTGCGCATCACGTTCTCAAAATAATTGCATGTGTAAAGTTTTCTTTTAATGGAACACCCTGTATTTTTTGTTGACAAAAGAAATAACATCAAATTATAAATACAAATTATTCTTTAATATTTTTCGTTAAAACGAATAATAAAGAACTTATTATTATTAATACAACCCATAGAACGCAACATTTAAATGCCACTAGAAGCGTCTATAAACGTATTCAGCGATGGTTAGAACAAACTGGGAATGTTTTTAAACATTTACTTTAAGTTATTTATAATTTTGTTTAAATTAGTTTAAGTTACATTAGTTTCAAGAGCAGCAAATTTTAATTAATTAATTTTCTTTTTGTACATAATACTAGTTACATTTATTTTAAATACCAGTTCCTCAAAATGTTGCGCTCATGTTTCTCGCGTTTGCTTATTTTTGAAGCACATAATTCCAAGGTAGTGTGTGTTAAGACAGTTTTGTTAATGCATTGAACTAAATACAGTTAATTGTAAATGAGGAATACAACTTTCGCAATAACTTCTTTATTATTCGTTTTAAGGAAAAATAGTAAAGAGTAATTTGTATTTATAATTTGATGTTCTTTCATTTGTCAAATACAGGGTGTTCCATTAAAAAAAAATTTATACATGCAATTATTTTGAGAATGCGATGCGCAATTGTTTTTTTCATATCACCATTGTAATCCTGAGTAAAAACAGTTCATTTTTGCTAATTTGAACCACTTCGTAGCTCCAATAATAACGAAGTTAGCAATAGTGCGGCAGTAACTTTGATCACTCTGTATACGTTTCGGCCTATTAATTGAATGAAAGAATTAAATTAAGGCCATCTTCAAGCTGAAAAAGTGAGAAAAAAGCCTTACAAGTAAGGAAAAATTGTACAAAATTGTCGAATCACTTACCAAATTAAAATCAAAAAATAAAACTAAAATACGAACAAGACGAAGTTACATGTTGGTTGTGTGTCAAGTTAACATTTTGATGGAATAAAGATTAATTATTGTTAAACAATAAAATGAATTAAAGAACGCACGTGGAACGTGAAAATTTGCTGAATGACAGGAAGTCAAATTGAGCCGGTAAAGTAGAAATGTTATTAGGTGACGGGTCGCGTTCAGAAAAGCTGGCACATGACTAAGTTGGTTAAACTAATTGCAATTAACGCGATTCATAAAAATCAATTTTAAAGATTCGGATTGGTCGTTAAGACAAAAGGATTTTAAATGAGGGTTTTGAAAGCACTTATAAATTTCAAATTGTTCAAGAAAGAAGTTGTCTTTGAAAGTGTTAGTACCATGTAAGAGAGACACAGAAGCGTTGTCTAAGTTGAACGAATGGCCAGAAAGAGTAACATGTTCGGCGAAGGTGGATTTGAAATTATATAAAGGTGGTAAAAAGTTTGAGTTTTGTTTATTTCGCGATTATGTTCAGAGATTCTAGTATGTAAACTACGGCATGTTCTGCCGATGTAAATTTTGAGGCAATCACAGGTGATTTTATAAATTCCACTTCTTTGAAGGAAATTGATGGGTTCTTTGTTATTGCATAAGGAACTATTCAAAGTATTGAAGGTTTTAAAAGAAATATTTAGGTTGAGATTATTGAATATAGTTTTAATTTTGTAAGAAATGGGGCCAGTATACGTAATAGTGTGATAATTAGAATTTGTATTATCAACATGTGAGAGGGTTAAAGTGGTGTGATTTCTGATATCAATCGACTTTAGTTTTTTCCGTAAAAATTTGTCTATTAAATTAGGACTGTACCCATTGGTATGAGCAATGTATTTGATGTTAGATAGTTCATCAGAGAAATCAGAATGACTGAGAGGGGTGTTTAATAATCTATCTAAGTAATAATTGAAGGCAGCTAACTTGTGTTGTATGGGGTGGTTTGAGTGAGCAGGTATAATGATGTCTGTGGTGGTTGGTTTGCGAAAAATGGAGAAATGGTATTGGTTGTCTATAATTTTGATGGTTAGGTCAAGGAAGTTAATGACGTTGTTTTGGCCGACTTCAACCGTGAATTTTATTTTAGGGTGAAGAGAATTTAAAAATTGATGAAAAGCAATTAGTTCTTCGTTAGAGCCTCTAAAAAGTACTAAAATGTCATCGACGTACAGGGTGGATCAATTTCGATGTCTCTTATGGGCATCTCTGTAACTATAAGAGATAGAAAAAAAGTAATGGCCAAGTCTCGATCTCTTTTTTAGAGATAAAGTCAATACACTAAACAAAAATTGGCTATCTTCTTTTGTTTTCAAGTTATAAGCCAAAATTCAGATTTTCGACTTTTCGTCAATCAGTCATATCTCGTTTATTTTTGCAGATATTAAAAAACTGTTTTGACATTATTAGGACACTTTTTTGAATGCAATTCAGTGGTGTAGTTGGTTTCTTGATATTTAATAAAATTTTCGAGTTATAACACAAAGTTATATTTTTTTAAATGGAAATCATAGTAGGCAATGCCACCGTTAAATAGAGATTTTTTTTCTGTTTTCAAAAATATATACTTTGTTGGATTTATTTGTTACAATTAATAGAATAAAACGCCTTTTTTATTATTCTTGGTGTATTATTTTCTTAGTAGGCTAGTTTCAACAAAAGCCGACAATTTTCTTTTGTTTTTATTAAATATTTACAAAGATTTGATGATTGGGTAGCACAAGAGTGAGAGGTATTGCGATGAACATAAGAGATAGAAAGCTAGCTCCGATAGAGCTGGCTTACAACATGAGTTGGCTGCGTATTTTAGCGCGGCAGTGTTTAAATTGTGATTTTATTTTGATATTATTTCTGGGTTTTAAGTTATTTATTGTAATATATCAAGAGTTATGTTTATTATCTACTTACATTTCAATATTCTTTAACTTTTTCTGCAATAATTTCTTATTTTTAAGATGTTTTTAATTTATACATATAATTTAGTTCATTATCCCATGAAATGCATATTTGATCGAAAAAAATGCGTTTTAAACTTAAATATTAAATGAAGTTACATAATTTCGAATTTTAGCCAAACCACACGGTATCAGTATTGTTGTAATCGTTGAGACTCTTGGATGATGCTCGTTCTATCTTTCTTTCTCTTTATGCGGTTGCAACTGTCAAAATATTTGAACAAGAGTTGATATTTAATAAAAACAAACAAAAAAATTGTCGGCCTTTGTTGAAACCAGCCTACTAAGAATAGAATGCACCCAAGAATAATAAAAAAGGCGTTTTATTCTATTAATTGTAACAAATAAACCCAACAAATATATATTTTTGAAAACAGAAAAAAAATCTCTATTTAACGGTGGCATTGCCTACTATGATTTCCATTTAAAAAAATATAACTTTATGTTATAACTCGAAAATTTTATTAAATATCAAGAAATCAACTACACCACTGAATTGTATTCAAAAAAGTGTCCTAATAATGTCAAAACAGTTTTTTAATATCTGTAAAAATAAACGAGATATGCGCGATTGACGAAAAGTCGAAAATGTCAATTTTTGCCTATAACTCGAAAACAAAAGAAGATAGCCAATTTTTGTTTAGTCTATTGACTTTATCTCTAAAAAAGAGATCGAGACTTGGCCACTAGTTTTTTTCTATCTCTAATAGTTACAGAGATGCCCATAAGAGACATCGAAATTGATCCACCCTGTACATATACCAAAACCGAATATGTTTAACGTAAAGCGGAGAATTAGAAATGAAGTTGCTTTCTAAATTGGTGAGGAAGATTTCACTCATGATAGGTGAAAGGGGTGACCCCATGGCTAATCCAGATTGTTGATTGTAATAGTTATTGAAAATAAAAAATGATTATTGTAAAGCTAATTCTAAAAGAGAGGTGAAGCCATCGACATGTTCAGAACTAAGTCGTGTTTGAGAAAAAAGGTTTTTGGTAATGTCAATACATTCTAAAGGTGGAATACTGGGAAAAAGATTGGTAACATCAAAAGAAACTAGATATTCATTGTCATTGACAGTTGTGTTGGAAATGTTATTTATGAGTTGTTGAGTGTTTTTTATACTATGTTGGGATGTCAAATCAAGATGTGAACTGAGTTGGTTCGAAATCCAACGTGAAAGATTATAAGCAGCGGAGTTGACAAAAGTTACGATGGGTCTAACGGGGCAATTGTTTTTATGGATTTTTGGTAAAGCATAAAGTCGAGGAATCTGTGGGTTTTTATTGATAAGATATAAATAATTAGTGTCGTAAGATTTGAAAAGGGGTTGGAAAGATTTTAAAGTAGTGTTGAATTTAGTAATATATTTGTTAAGTGGATTAGTAGTTAAAGTGAGAAATTCGGGTGTGTTCAAAAAGTTATCAACTTTTTCAATGTAATCAGTTTTGTTCAGAATCACTACGCAATCACCTTTATCAGCTTTGGATACAATGAGGTTGTTATCATTGATAAAATTCTTAACTTTATTGATATTGGGTGTTTGTTTAGAAACGAGTGTTTTGTTGTCAGTATTGTTGAATAATGGGAGTAGTTGATTAACAGCTGAAGTTTGAATTTGAGAAGGTAAAGAATGTAAAATATTTTCAATTTTTAATAAATTTTGGGTGGGGGGTGGTGCTTTGTCAGGTAAAGGGGTGAATTTCAAGCCGTTTTCTAACGAAGAAGAGATGTAATGTGGAAGATTTGTGTTAGAAAGATTAACAATGCGGGGATGGAATTTAAAACAAGCCTTGGGGGGAGGGGGTTTGTTCTGAAGTTGAATAGATCTTAACCGACAGAGTTTGTTGTTTAATTTGTTAAACAACAATTTGTTCATTTTATTGTTTAACAATAATTAATCTTTAATTCATCAAAATGTTAACTTGACACACAACCAACATGTAACTTCGTTTTGTTTGTATTTTAGTTTTATTTTTTGATTTTAATTTGGTAAGTGATTCAACAATTTTGTACAATTTTTCCTTACTTGTAAGGCTTTTTTCTCACTTTTCCAGCCTGAAGATGGCCTTAATTTAATTCTTTCATTCAGTTAATAGGCCGAAACATATATATATATATATATAATATATATATATACGTGGCGTTATATTATTTTTACATTAAAACTCCTGTGGAGTAGATTTGAGTTTTTCTACATCATTATTTAAATGTTTAGGTAAGACGTGTAAAAAACACTGGAAAGCTATAAGAGATAGCAATGTTCATTTTAAACGTAAAAAAAAACTTCCAACTCGGTCTGCAGCTCCGAAAAATAGCCGCACCAAATGGAAAATATACTGATTGTTGTCTTTCTTAGATATAGTAACACAAGAGAGACCCGGAATTAGTAACATCGAGGGTTCGTCCATACATGACGATGAAACTACGCAAGATAGTACCAGCGAAACTCTTGTATCAGAGTCGAACAACATTCAGCAAATAAGTGCTACCATTAATTCTCCATAACCAGAAGATGATAACAAAAGGTTACCAGCTCGGGGAGAGATCAATCAAGAAAAGCACAAAAGCGTCGCCGCTTCACTAAATATCAAGATGGTATACTTGATTATCTTCGACGAAGAGACGAATCACGCCAGTCTATTTAAAAAAGATGACTCAGAAAAATAACGATATATGCTCTTTTGCCATCCATATTAAAGATATCTTTAAAAAATTGCCACCTTTACTACAAATTATGGCAAGGCAAGAAGTTTTTCAAGTTCTCACCAAGTACGAGATGATGGCTCTTGAGAGACCTTCATCAAGTACTTACAACTGTCGTGATTGTACATCAACCCCAGGGGTATCAAGAACTACTACAAGTGTCTCAAATCATGGGGATTTGGATATTTATTCTCCAATAAGTAATTCTATGGAGTCAACTGATTTGCCACGTCCAGTTAATATAGTGTCACAGGAGAAAGCTGACTTCACACTCATGTAGATAGACGACGTTCTAAATAATTATCCTAAATGTAGTGAAGATCAATCATTTACACATTTAGGGCCAGTTTTATAATGGAATTTAAAGGAGATTTTAAATTTACAGTTGGTTCTTGTCCGATGAAATTTGTATCACAAAATCTTTTAAGCGGACACTAAATCGCGCACTATACACTTAACGTTTCACAGTCGTTCGACAGCTTTCACTTCCGCTAAAACCGCTTCAAACTCAAATTCCTCAATTAATAATTACTTCTTTTAAACCAATTCAAGCAGTTTCCGTTCAACCCGCAACTTATTTCATCTTTTCTTAAACCTGTCCAATCCGTTCTTAAGCCCACTCAATCCCTAGTTTCCCAACAATCAATAGTTACTCCTATCGTTACTTCCACCGCTAAATCTATCGTTTCTAAACCTGCTGCTGCTAAACCTGTTCCTATTTATAAACCTGCTCCTATTTCTGAACCTTCTATTTCAGATGTATGCGAGGCAGTCAATCTTCTCATCTAAGGACCACTGAAAGATCGTGGTTGCCTAGACATGAGTATGAGTTAGTTAGACGTCAACGGAAAATTGAAAGGATGACTAGGATCGTTAATCAAAGAGCAGCTCTTCTTTCATCTTTACGTTCGCCGCAAAATGAATCAATGCTTTTGTCTAAGCAAAAGTCTAGTGCGGAGTTGTTAGGTCAGTCGCAACGAGTTGTTGCAGATAATATCCCGCTAAATCCTAATGAATCTGGTGATTCTGAGATAATTAATATATCAGACCGATCAATGGAGATATCTCAATTATCACCAGCTCAATCACCTATTGGGGATAATATTAATTCATCAAAATCTGTTAACATTATTTCCAATGAAATGTTAACAGATCTGAATATTGATTCAGATTCAACCACCCCCTCAACCTCAAATTCCAGCACCTCAGATCGTTTCTTCACAATCACTGCAGCCCTAAATGTCTACACCTATCGTTTCTTCACAACCACTTACATCTACCGTTTCTTCACAATCACTTCCTTCACAAACACCAGCACCCTCTATTCCTTCACAAGAACCCTTTTCCAATTTATCTAGGGTTATCTCAACAGCAGTCTAAAATTATTATGATGGAATAATGCCTGAAGTGAGGAACTGCTGTTTACAGGGTGAGAGAAATCTTAGAAAAGTCACGGATGAGTTACAAACATGTCGCGAGATTATGCGTATAGTTCGCCTAAGGTCTCCGACTGACCGGGCTTTGAGCGAACAATACGATAAAATTTCGCTTATACACAACCGTCTGAGTCTGATCCAAGATTTATTTCATAATCTTGCCACAGACATATCTACTTTATGATAATTCTTGAGGTAGATATGTCTGTGTTTGTGTTTATATTGTTGTTCAATAGTTTGTTCTTCAAATGAAGTTGGAGAAAATATTGAACAAGAAATTAGGTATAAAATATACCTAATAAGGACATCTGTATTATTTATGTTATTCAATTTACAGATGTCTTCACCGTCTTCACCAAATGCGCCGAAAGTGAAATCGATCCACTTGAAACAAGTGGAATTGAAAGTGAGTCATCTATTTTTATTTTTACGTATATTTTTGATTATTTACTTTTCCAGTTAACTGACGGGACGCTTTTAAATGCGGAAACCGCAATTATTAATTATTCAACAATTGGGTTTCCGCGTTTCTACTCGCCATCCTACACCCCAACACCGCTGCTGACGACGACGCAGGAACGACGACCGCCGGAGCAGGAAGTGACAGCGCCTCAGCGCATCCGCCTAAAAAGAGGGGTGTTTGCGCCGCCTGTGTTTGGGCCTCTACAGCCGCTACCTCGGGAAGCTATCCCTACACCGGCACCGACTGTAAACACTGTGCAGGTGCAGGTGGAGGTGGAGGCGTCATCCACAGAGATGGACGAGTCTTGGGTTTGTTTTTTATTGTTACATTTTTCAACATTTTTAATAACATTACTTTTATAGTGAAGATTGGCAGTAAACTGGATCACTTTAGAACTTGGATGGATAAGAGATTTCGAAGACCACAACACCCCCTTACAGCAAGATATTGGCCGGAATAAGTTCTAGAGTGATCCAGATTAGATTAAAGCGGTAGATCGCTCTGTCGGTTGGGCGAGACTACGGGGATGCTCTGTTAGTTTAAGTTATTTATAGTTTTTAAAGTTAGTGTTCTTTATAGAAGTTTAGTTTAAGTTAGTATGCACTTTAACAACAGATGATGGTGTAATATTATGTTCCTTTAATTTTAAAGGAACATATATTTTAATTTTAAAGGAACATATATTTCTCCATCATCTGTTGTTAAAGTGTTCACTCCATCCTCTGTTCACTTACAAAAATAAATTATTTCTTACAACAAGTATTTTTACTATAAATAGCAGATGATATTAATAACTACAACATAATAATAGAGTGCCGCGTTTGGTAAAGAGTGAAAGTACTGTTTTAGAAATATGAAGTTTAAACAACAGTCTTTAAAGTTACCTATACAAAATTTTGCTGATGCGATCGTAAACAAAACCTTTAAACGTCACAGTGCTCTTTTCGGAGGATCAACTAAACGTGCCATAATCAGTGGTAAAATATAACGGTATAGGTTGTACTGATACTTTAATTGGAAGAACGTTGAATGTGCTTGTGCAACTATATTATTTGTTGAATTCATTATAAGGAAACGAGTTCTAACTGAAAATGTCTAATCTATCATCGGTTGTAAAACGTGATGTTGTCAATGAACTGCACAAACCAGCAAGGAAAAACTTTCGCCGTCGTCGAGTTATAATAAAAGGTCTCAGAGATCTCTTCCAAGCAGATTTAATTGAAATGCTTCCTTATTCAGAGATAAACAAAGGATACAAGTACATTCTGGCCGTGATCAACACATTTTCTAAATTTGCTTGGGGAATAGCATTAAAAAACAAGACAGGTAAAGAAGTAACCAAAGCTTTTCAAACAATCTTATCTGAAGGTAGAAATTCTATACCGGGAAATCTGCAAACAGATAACGGAAAGGAATTTTGCAATGCAGACTTTCAAGATTTAATGAAGAAGTATAAAATTAATCACTACAGCACATATTCTAATTTAAAAAGTTCGATAGTTGAACGCTTTAATAGAACATTAAAACAAAAAATGTGGAAAGAATTTAGCATGCAAGGAAATTTCAGCTGGTTCAAGTTATTAACACAACTAATCGAAGAATACAACAACACAGTTCACAGTACGACGGGTTACAAATTTAGTAAGATAAATTAAAGAAATGCGAAAACTATTTTACAGTCCGTCTACAGCCATATTAAAATTGTGGATCCAAGAAATGCAAAATTTAAAGTTGGAGATCATGTGCGCATCAGCAAATATCGACAAGCATTTGCGAAAATGTGCACTCCAAATTGGTCTAACGAAATATTTACAATTACATCAGTGCAGAATACTAATCCCCGAACATACCTTGTAACGGTACGTCATTTTCGGAAGTGGAAGTGGTAAAGTAATTTGATAGTGTCTTTGTTGGTAAATGCTAATGGGCTGCGTTTCAAAAATTTATACATTTGTTGTAAGACCTTATCTCAAGAAAAGTATAACTTTCTGAGACATTTGCTGCCAACAGTGCCGGAGATAGGTTACTTTGAAATTTCTGATACTGATAAGATGGTATTCGCTGCAAATGTAAAAGAATATTCAGTTGTAGTTTTTGATGACGTTCAATGTACTACACAAAATGTAATTAAAGAATACTTCTTTTTTGGACGCCATAAAAATGTCGAATGTTTCTATTTAAGTCAAACTTATAATGCAATTCCAAAACAAATGATTCGTGATAATCGTAATTTCTTGGTGTTATTTCTACAAGATTCTACAAATCTAAAACATATTTTTGATGACCATGTTTACGGAGACATGACCTTTGAATAGTTTCGTGATGATATATGCTACGCTTGTTGGAAGGAACCGTTTGGTATTTTAGTTATTGATACTGGCTGTACTATTAGTGCAGGTAGATATCGCAAAGGATTCGACAATTACATAAACAGTGTTGTAAAAGGCGTTAAAGGAAACGGATACGCTATGAGTAATAAACTTAAAGCTGAATTAGCTACTGCACGTGAAAGTTTGCGTACTAAATTAAAAACACTTAAATCCGATATCGAACGATCAAAATATCATATTGAGCAATCAACAAAATACCTTAGGCGACTTATTCACCTATTGTGGAATCACTAAGAGATATTGTCAATAAGGTGGATGTTGTTCGCAGTATTTTACCTACAAAAGAAGAGCAACAATCGTACGAAGCCAGTGAAAAAGGCTTTAAAGGGGACCCGAAAAGTTCTTTCATACGAAAAAGACCTATTTATAAATTAAAATCTGATCCTTCATCACAAAATACATGGTCAGAAAAACACGATGTGAGTACTTCAACACCAGTTGGTTGTGAAATTGAAAAGAAACAAACTTCCATCTTAGAAGAAGTAGAAATTCACGACATCTCTCACGGAGAACCTGAATCTCCACCATCAAAATCTGCTTATGAAGAAGCTGAAGAGTTTCATAGAGATAGCAGTAGTGTCCCTTTAGACGAATCCGAAGCTCATGCTCGTACTCTTTTACAAGAACGGAAATCAATACTACAATCTAAAATACAATCACCAGAGGTACAGGCTGCTTTACAACAAATTGATCCGTTACCACGTGATTATATTGCACGATTTAATGGTGATGTGGAAAATGAATTTGCCACCAAATACGGTGTAAGAAAAGATGATGGGAAATTGTTTATTGGTACCGCGGAAGTTGCGTTTGATAGTCGTGATCTTGTAATAGGAGACTTAACATATAAAGCTACAAAAGGTTTATATGAACTGATTTTTAAGAAAGCTCCTGAGAAATTTACATTTCGCGATGTACGTGACTATAGAGATATATTGAGAGGAACTCATGCATTTGAAGTAAATTATGATCCTTCTGGGCGAATATCTGCAAGTAGAGGATGTAAGTATACGCATATTATAAAACCAATAATGCAGGGAAAATCACCAAACGTTTGGTGGGCTCGAAGCTGGAAAACAGGTGGAGCTTTAGAAAAATAACTTATACCTAACAGTTATACACAGTATCAATACTGGGATAATGCTAATGAATTAGTATAACGATTACGTTTATTGAAAGCATCAGAATCTGCAGGTCATACAGGACATACCAATGAGATTATAGCTATTATCGAAGAATTGAAAGAAGCCAAAATTATTTCGTAAATTTTAAGTATTTAGCTGGACGATATCGAGGTCATTCTTCAGTTTCACATCTTTGTTGGTCAGTTCACAATGATAAGTTTGGAAGACACATTACTAAACATACACTTCTCAAGCATATTGTTTCTAGACAATTATTTTACGAAACATTATTAGACTTTCGAGGTGACCAGTTAAATGCCCAAGGCAAATTTATTCTTTCAAATAGAAGTAATCAAACGACGTATACGATTCAAGAAACTTGCGTGGTTAAAAAAGTAATTTTTCATAAACCTAGCAACAGGAAAGTATATATCAACGGTATAGGTTAGGTTGTACTGATACTTTAATTGGAAGAACGTTGAATGTGCTTGTGCAACTATATTATTTGTTGAATTCATTATAAGGAAACGAGTTCTAACTGAAAATGTCTAATCTATCATCGGTTGTAAAACGTGATGTTGTCAATGAACTGCACAAACCAGCAAGGAAAAACTTTCGCCGTCGTCGAGTTATAATAAAAGGTCTCAGAGATCTCTTCCAAGCAGATTTAATTGAAATGCTTCCTTATTCAAAGATAAACAAAGGATACAAGTACATTCTGGCCGTGATCAACACATTTTCTAAATTTGCTTGGGGAATAGCATTAAAAAACAAGACAGGTAAAGAAGTAACCAAAGCTTTTCAAACAATCTTATCTGAAGGTAGAAATTCTATACCGAGAAATCTGCAAACAGATAACGGAAAGGAATTTTGCAATGCAGACTTTCAAGATTTAATGAAGAAGTATAAAATTAATCACTACAGCACATATTCTAATTTAAAAAGTTCGATAGTTGAACGCTTTAATAGAACATTAAAACAAAAAATGTGGAAAGAATTTAGCATGCAAGGAAATTTCAGCTGGTTCAAGTTATTACCACAACTAATCGAAGAATACAACAACACAGTTCACAGTACGACGGGTTACAAATTTAGTACGATAAATTAAAGAAATGCGAAAACTATTTTACAGTCCGTCTACAGCCATATTAAAATTGTGGATCCAAGAAATGCAAAATTTAAACTTGGAGATCATGTGCGCATCAGCAAATATCGACAAGCATTTGCGAAAATGTGCACTCCAAATTGGTCTAACGAAATATTTACAATTACATCAGTGCAGAATACTAATCCCCGAACATACCTTGTAACGGTACGTCATTTTCGGGTTGGTCTGTAGTTGCTGCCGATCGTTGCTCTGCTTGACGTCGGTTCGGTTGTGCTCGTCGGTGTCCGGGTTCAGCGGAAATAAAAGCGTCGATCACTTAGCAACAACTTTATTTACAAACATAGTCTATATTTACAGGTCTTTTTACAAGCTGTGTCTTACGGGCACTAATCGCAGGACGGTAGTTTCGGAAACAGTGTGTCTTACAGACACTAATCGCAGGACGGTAGTTCTGGAAACGGTGTGTCTTACGAACACTAATCGCAGGACGGTAGTTCCGGAAACGGTGTGTCTTACGGACACTAATCGCAGGACGGTAGTTCTGGAAACGGTGTGTCTTACGGACACTAATCGCACGACGGTAGTTCCGGAAACGGTGTGTCTTACGGACACTAACCGCAGGACGGTAGTTCCGGAAACGGTGTGTCTTACGGACACTAATCGCAGGACGGTAGTTCCGGAAACGGTGTGTCTTGCGGACAGTAATCGCAGGACGGCAACGCACTGTGCATACGTTCTGTTACAGGCTCTAGGGATCGGATCGGTGGCATGGTTGTGAGTGAGACGCCCACTCAGGGTCAGGATATGCGAGACACCCGCGCTGGATAAGGGAGAGTGAGACACCCACTCTAGGAAGTGCGAGACGCCCCCACTAGGTAAGAGAGAGTGAGACTCCCACTCTAGGATCAGGACGTGTGAGACGCCCACACTCGGTAAGAGGAAGCGAGACTCCCGCTCTGGGATCAGGACGTGCGAGACACCCGTACTCGGTAAGAGAGAGTGAGACTCCCACTCTAGGATCAAGATGTGTGAGACGCCCACACTCGGTAAGAGAAAGGTCCGGATAAAACAGGAGGAGCGGTTGCAGGTAACGCGAACGTAGCACAGATGGTTAAACGCGTTTGAGTCAAAACATCGACGGATGAATGACTCCGCGAGAAAAACGGCGTGTCACTAACTTCAAGCGACGTCCGGTGGCTTGATAGCGCGGCGGAGCCACGACCGTCGGCTCAATGAGGCGGCGGAGGACTAATTAAAACGCGCACTGAGCGCGCTTATAAAGGCTTACGCGTGGTGGGGCGCCCCACTCTTTTGGAGTTCCCACCTAAATTAAACTGCGCAAGCAAATCCTAAAAATATAGACTAATTAATATACAGTGTGGTGATAAAGTAACGCACCAAGCGAAAAAACACCCTTAGCGTTGACTTTTTCGAAAAATGCTCGGACAGGTCGATTTTATTTTTTAAAAAGACATCTTTTACAACCAATTCTAATTTTATGTCAGTTACCACTTTTGCGCTGTGACGTCATCGACACTTTTTTTAAATGACAACCTATTTTTTTGAAAATGTAATTTGAAAGCATCCATTTTTCTTAGTACAAAAATGTTAATGAACCACTAGTTGCATAAGAAAATGTTGAAGAAAAAATTATTGAAAAATGGAAATGTGATTTTTAATCTTAATAAAATTTCAACCTAAAATAACACTTTCTTATAAAAACATAGTCTTCCAAATTTTGAGGTCTGTTCACGTAAACTCGACCTTTTAGATAACTCCATAAAAAGAAAACTTACAAAACAAAATTAGGACGGAAATGAATAACATTAGCTGCGAAACCATCGCAAGACTCATTAACAGCGCTTACACACGAGCTGGTCACTGTCAAGTGGTTGGTGGAGGACATTTTCAGCATTTATTGTAATTTTATAAAGTTGTTTTGTTATGTTTTTATGAGAAAGTATTATTTTAGGTTGAAATTTTATTAAGATTTACAATCACATTTCCATTTTTCAATAATTTTTTTCTTCAAAATTTTCTTATGCAACCAGTGGTTTATTAACATTTTTGTACTCAGAAAAATGGACGCTTTCAAATGACATTTTCAAAAAAATAGGTTGTCATTTAAAAAAAGTGTCGATGACGTCACAGCGCAAAAGTGGTAACTGACATAAAATTAGAATTGGTTGTAAAAGATATCTTTTTTAAAAATAAAATCGACCTGTCCGAGCATTTTTCGAAAAACTCAACGCTAAGGGTGTTTTTTCGCTTGGTGCCTTACTTTATCACCACACAGTATACAAAACTTAACCTAAATATGTACAAAAAATAGTAACGGAGTGGTCACTTCGTTACAACCTAATTAAAGACGCTGGCGGTGAAGCTATACTTGGTGGGTTTTATGAGTACGAATTATAAAAAGTGAACATCCTGATGTATATTTAATTAATGTGTTGAGAAAAAAAGGTAATAAAGCACTAGTTAGTTATTTAGGATTAAGTTCTAATGCTTGGATACCAAAACGCAATGTTTCATAATAACTTTTTATTAATTATAATTATAAACATACATTATTTACAATAAATATATTTTACAAACTAACATATTTACTTTGTAGTATATTTTATAAATGAAACATATTTAATCTATTTACTATTTTTATTACTTTTTTCTAATTCCTTTTCTCATGGCCTTCTAAATCAAAAGCGAGTTCTAACTGGCCTGGGCGTTTTGAAAAATTTACATTGAATTTTTGTGATCGAGAAAACGCCAAAAGTCGGCACTTTGGCGCTGGTTACGGGGCACTGACGGCAGTGAGTGAAGTGCACTGTCATTACTGTCAATCAAAGTGAGTTCACGCAAAATTAATTAATATTGTAATTACCGTAATATAATATAATTTATGTGGTAGGTATAAACTTTATAGATTCATGCACAAATCATTTGATCTCGTCGGAGTGAAGTACGCTTGCGCAATAAAAAAAAGACTGGCACTTTCGTGTTATGAATAATTACAACAACTTACATAAAAGAGTTTCGACCTTTGATAATGTAAAACGTGTTAAAAAGGGCGTTGATAATTACGCACAATGAGAAAAGAAGCTTTATTATACATGTTGTAACTTACCACAGAAATTCTGAGTATGTATATGCAGGTGAGATTTTAATCTAAAACCGTAATAGTTTAATGCTAAATTAAGTTGTCGAAATTGGACATAAATACTCCACCTTATTCCAACGTAAATAATATCCAGTATGCTCAAATTTTTACAACAATAACGTTAATTGTTCTTACACGAACTCACCCACCATTCACATGTGACAGAACTGTCAAGATTTTAGGTTAAGAAAGCGCCCTGTAAGCAGTGCTTGGCGGAGCACGCCTGAACTGCACTTTTGCGCAGGCCAGATAGAACTCGCTTTTCATTTAGAAGGCCATGCCTTTTCTAATTCTTCAATTAATTCTTTCAGTTTTCTATTTCTTTCTATATCAGCTATTTTATAATGACCCCATGCGAGAGTATGAATCTTGTCATCCAGAATATAACGTGCAACTTTATTTTTCAACTCTGTGTACACCGTATGAAAATCTGAATGAAACACGTACATTTTTTTAAAAATGAAACCATCTCGTTCAATAATTTCTTTGTAGTCATCCACAGTTAAATATTTATCTATAACATATTTTTAACACCTTTCGCTTTCTTAGTACATTTTGAAGTAAGCTTTACACAACAGGCCTTCGCGCCTGTACCAACGAACGATATTACTTGTCCGGCGTATTCATCTTTGAATCTTCCAATAATTGATTCAGTTTGAGGCATTTCATGAATGTTATTTGTTGGGTAATTTGAAGTATCAAATTTATCTAAATTTTGCTTTATATCTTCGTACACATTACCAGTATTAACGGATAATATTAAACTGTCCGTATCGGTATATAATAGAGCTGCATGATTGTTATATTTTCGTTTTATGAAATTATAATAAAACTCGTACATTACTGTTTTCGATATTTCCAAAACACAAAATCCTACGTATAAAGGTTTGTTATAATTTACTTGTACTTTGGTTAATTCTATTGCGGCCAGGTGATCACTAAAAATTTTACTCGATTTGTAGTTCGGTTTAGCAATCAATGATTCAGCTCCCGGTCTCCGATTATGACTTTCCCACCTGGTAGCTAATTTAATGTCGATGCGATTCTCAACATTTTCCATGGTCTTACCGAAGACACTATTATTAGTTAACTTGTAGAAATTTTTTTCAAATTCGTTTTTCGCTTCAGCTCGTTTCTGCGAATTAAAGTCTATATATATTTTTAACCAACGAGACTGTTTAAATTTAATTGCCCTGTGAATTTGAATTAATGTTAAACCATGTTCCAAACATTGCTTTAGATTTAAATAGTGAATTACGTACATATTTGGTTTTGTTATAGAGATTTGGAATAAGTTTACTATATTTTGACTTTGGTGGAATTATGTTTTCCGGACAAAACGGTAAATCGTTGTGCTTTTCGTGTAAATAAGTCGGATATTCCAAATCTACTTCGAATACGTATCCAATATCTGAATTTTCTTCTAATTCTGAAATGTTAAGATTGTTAATTTCTTCTTTGCTTAACCAAGTAAATTCTGCCCATGGAAATCTCGAACACATCGCATGCCCATAGAGATTTGTAGCATCAAGATAAAGTAAATAATTAGTTACCTTGCTTGAATCAAAGCTCTGTAAAAATTTATTATTAGCGTTTTCAATTATTTTAGTGCACATGCTCACTCCACTACAATACCCATTCTGAAAAAGTGTAACATATCAACATCCTGTAATAATTCTAACTTAATTTTCGTCATTCGTAACATTGCATCCCAACTTAATCCCGGAGCTGTGAAAAAATGGCAAGGGTCAAGTTTATTGTAATGTTTTCCCGGGTGCGGTGGTCAAACACAAATAACTAATCAGCTTTTTAGCGCCAAATTAAACTTTATTCTGTACACTGCTTTACATTCTATTGCCCACTAATTCAAACTCTGTTCTGCTTAATTAAATGCGCATGTATGCCTAATCTCTTACCCCGCACACGCACAATCAATCCCCATCTTTTAATAATAACTTAACATATATACATCACACCTCACCCTTTAAAAATAACTTAATTTAAACATAAGTTAATCTCTTTGGAGGTTTGCGTATTCTCGTAGGTCTAGTAGGATTATATACATCTAAATTACAATCACTATTTACAACGTCCACATTCTTATCAACAATTTCCGTGTTTTCACTTTCTTTATTTACAGGTAAATGCTCTAAATCTACATCATCTAACATTTGGTTTATATGCCTGCGCCACTTTATTCCGTATTAGGTATTGTCACATCATACAATCTGTTACCTAATTTTCTAGTAATCACAACAGAGATCCACCTTGGTTTTGTAAAGCGATAATCTTTTACAAGAACTCTCTGATTTACATCAAAACTGATATTGCGCTTACCTTTAAAATAATGCGTCTGCTTCCTTTTAGCCATTTCCGAACTCCGTTTTACTTCTTTTAAATTTACTGGTTTACTATTTTCTCCTCTGCTTGACCCTCTAGAATCGAACAGTAAATCTAATCTTGTCATTAAATTTCGCCCAAAATCTAACTTGGCAGGACTTTCGCCCGTTGAACAATGTTTCGTGTTCCTATAATTTAGTAAAAATGAATTTAACACCTTGTTCCAATTAAACTTATCGTTTTTATGCAGTTCTTTGTAAATTCGATTTTTAATTATTTTTACAATATTTTCTGCAGCACCGTTGCTTGATGCATGAAAAGGTGGACTCGTTATGTGTTTCGTTTCGTATCGTTTTCTTTTAAAAAAGTTTGAAACTCACCGGATACAAAAGATCTACCATTATCTGTTACCAATGTTTTAGGTAAACCCATTCGAGAAAACACGTCACGAAAATGTTCTATGGTTACTGAGGTAGTAATAGATCTAACTACAAAAGCTTCTATCCACTTACTAAAAGCATCTACTATTACTAAAATAGTTTTCCCATTTATTGGTCCCAAAAAATCCGCATGAATTCTATTCCAAACAGAATCTGCCACGGGCCAAGGCATTAATTCACACTTTTCCGGATTATTGCGTACTATACAACAACTTTCACACGATTTACACATTTTCTCTATCTCTGCATTAAGCATCGGCCACCAAACATACGATCGAGCCAAAGATTTACTTTTAACAATACCGAAATGACTATCATGAATCTCAGACAAAATTTTACTTTGAAGACTTCGCGGAATTATTGCGCGATATCCCCACATTAAAATTCCATTTTCTATATTAATTTCATCTCTCCGCCTAAAATAAGGGAGTAATTCCGAATCTGAGACTTTTTCCGGCCAACCATTGTAAAGAAAATTCTGAATTTGCTTTTTAAAGCAAATTCAGAATTTTCTTTACAATGTCATTTTCCAATGCTTTTCGTAACGATTCTGCGTCTACGGGTAACGCTTCTAAATAGTTTAAATGATTTACTTCTGTTTCAGAACTTTTGTCATCATATTCTTTTAACGGTAAACGCGAAAGAAAATCTGCTTTATTTTTAGCTGAACTTACGTACCGTATTTCAAAATCGTAACCCATAATACCGCGTATCTTTGTAATCTGTTTGCTGCCATTACCGGTATTCCGCGTTTTGGACCGAAAATCGAAATAATAGGTTTATGATCTGTATACAAGTTAAATTTACGTCCATAAATATATTGGTGAAATTTTTTTATGCCGAATATTATAGCTGTCGCTTCTTTATCTATCTGCGAATATGACCGTTCACTATTAGAAAGAGTTCTAGAAGCAAATGCTATCGGCTTTTCAATATTACCGGAACAGTTATGACTTAAAATCGCGGCCAATCCGTATTCACTTGCATCAACAGTTAAATTTAATTCTAAATCGGGATTGTAATGCGTTAATATTTGAGGTGAGATCATCAAATCTTTAATTTTAACAAACGCTGTATCGCATTTCTTTGTCCAATTCCATTTACTATGTTTCTTTACTAAATGATATAAAGGATACAGAACATTCGGTAAGTTTGGAACAAATTTATGATAATAATTGATCAGTCCTAAAAAAGATTTCAATTGTGTAACATTTTGTGGTACCGGTGCATCTAAAATTGCTCGAATTTTTTCAGGCGATTTTTGGAGTCCATGTTTATCGATTACATGTCCTAAATACGTAATAGAATTTTGAAAAAACGAACATTTTTCTTTTCTAACCGCTAAACCACTTTCTTTTAACCGACGTAACACTTTATTTAGCCGATCTAAATGTTCTTTCGTGTTGGCACCCGTAATTAATATATCATCAAGAAAGTAACAAACACCTTCGATTGAGCCAAACATTTGTTCCATGACACGTTGAAACATTCCCGGCGCGGATGAAATACCGTAACATAATCGCGTGTAGTAAAATAACCCTTTGTGTGTACTGATTGTCGTTAATTCTTGAGAACTCTCGTCAAGTAAGAACTGTTGATACGCGAAATTTGGTAGTCGATAAGACCAATCAATTAAAAAAAATGTTTTATTGAAAACTAAGGTGTTACATACATGCAGTGTAAATGTGGAACTAAGACTAAAGATAAAAACGTGTTGCGCGCACTTTATGCGAACTTGTTATCTCCTTGGATTCCTGGAATGGCCACACCTAACAGTACCATATTACAGATGTTCCAGGGTCATAACTCCTCCCTCCTTGAGATTGTTTTTCGTCCTCGAAATCTTCCCTCTTCCTTGCGTGCATTTTTGAATTATCATAATAATTACAATTATTGATACAATTACAACGATTAGGGTATAAACCACGGTATAATTTATAAAGTGTATACCCTTTACATTTTAAAGTTTCTAATAATTGTTCCCGAAGCTCTTCGTGTATATCTTTAATTTCTACGCCATTATGATGAACAAAAGTAATATTTTTATTTGATGGATTAATTTTACAAGTTCTAAATTGTTACTATTAGCTTCTTTATTATAATTTTGAATTGAAATTCCTCTGACATCATAGGTACAAGTATTTTCGTTATACACTACATATGTTCCCATTATTAAAAATGACCTTACTATTTTATTACAATTTTCAATAATTTTACTTTCTGTCTTTAGTACGACAATAGTTAAATCCGGAAATTCTCTGATTTCATAGTCTTCGATAAGTACTTCATAATGAAAACAGTTTTTAGGAAAATTATGCATTATTAAATTTACTTCACAAGGCTCATGGGAATTATCAAAGTGACCGCTAATTTTATTTTTACATAAGTATTCATTTTTGTGAATTGGTTGACATAAATCACTCGATTGTAAATAGTCTTTTTGAGACAAGGCCAAATAATTAGTTTGTGGAATTATCTCAACAAAGGTATTATTAGATCGAATTGGCAAGGAATAAAGTTGGTAATATTGATATTCCAAATTTTCTATTATTGGAATTTGCAAAATAAAAACATAGGTATACTGAGATTGATAGGAACGTATAGTTATTAATGATTGAATAAGATAATTGTCCTGCAATAGAGGTTCAAACGGGAATTTATGAAAATTATCGAGATGAATAGATTTTATTTCATCCAGGAGCTGACCAGGTTTTATTAAACTTTGGTGCAATATATTACTTTTCGCTAAAGATATTATATTTATTAAGTCTGATAATTGTTCGTTAATTATATGTAAATTATTTATTAAGTTTTGATTTGCCATAAGTAACTGAAGGTCATTAGTAACTTTAGTTAATTCTTTTTGGGTATTAGCTAAATTCTAAAATATTTTTATTGATCTGATTAGAAGTTTTATTCATCAGTTTATATTTTGAATTAAGGAATCTTTTAAGTATATCCTGATTGTCTTCAAGTTGCTTAATTAGCGTTTCATACCGCTCGCCGTCGCTGTTATCTAGGTTTCCAGTTACAAGTTTGATAACGCTGCCAAGAAAGTTGAATGCGCCGCGCTTGTTTCTGCTTTTTAATATTAGATTAAGAGTTTCTAATTTTACTTTTGATTTCTAACTCTAAATTTTCAATGTCATAATTATTTTAAAATTTCTATGTATGTATCAAAAACATTTAAAGAGGTTCTAAATCTAGCTTAATAATAAGTTCGAAGTGTGTCTTCGAATTATAGGCGATACCTAATCTATGAGGTAAAAGTCCTATAGTTTCCTTAATTTCAATTAATTTTCCATTTCCTCCGATGGTGAGGAGCAGAACTGTGAATCTGAAACAATTCGATGTTTTAATTCTTTGATATGCACTGTTTTAGTTTTATATTTCTTGTTTAAAGGGATCAATTACATATTTATCATTGTTTAAGATTTTTGTTACTTTATACGGACCAAGATATAATGCTTTTGTTTGCTCTTGCTGTGCTTGCTTTGTTTCAAATATACTTCATCATTTATTTTGTGTATGATATTTCCCGTCTTGATTCGTTTCTTTTTATCTATTATCTTTTGTTTAATTTCTTGTTGTTTATCATGTATTTTTCTTATAAAGATGTTTTGTTAAATCTTTGTGCTCACTAACATAATTTTGCATGTAATTTTGTTCGTAATCTAAATCAATAGGATCTCTTGATTTTGTATGACCAAATAAAATTTCGAAAGGGGTTAATTTAAAAAATAGGATTTATTGTGGAATTATATGCTAAAATTGATCGATTAATAGCTGTTTTTACACTTAAATGTTTATCGTATAGGTAAAGTATTCGCAGATGTTCTATGAGAGTACTATGAAATCTTTCTACTGGAGAATTACCTTCATGATGATACGATGTGGTAAAACGATTATTAATTTTGTATAATTTTAAAAGTTCAGCAATGAGTTTATTTTTAAATTCTGTACCGTTATCTGATATTATTAATTTGGGGTACCGAATCGTGAAAAAAGAAAGATATTAATTTACGAGGCGATTTCAGTAGCATTTTATCTTTAACTCTATAGGCGAGCAAATTTTGAAAAGTTATCGATTATTGTTAAAAATTTAGTATTATTCCAAATGAAGATATCTATGTGAACTTGTTCGAAAGGCACTCTTTGAGTAGGGGTTAAATTTAATTTTGGCTCATTAGGTTTTCTTTCATATTTTGCTCTCTGACAAATTTCACACCGGTTGATGTAATCTGTGACAGCTTGTTTCATTCTTTTCCAATAATAACTTCTTTTAATTCTTTCAATGGTTTCGGTTATTCATGATGATTACTTTTTTCCTTCATGCATACATTGGATAATTTCGATCTGCCTTTCTTTTTTGATTTATAACTTGACATCTTTTAGACAACGAACTAATTTTAATTTATTAGCTAAGAAATTATTTAGGTAAACTGAGCAAATTAATCTATAAATCTCGTCATTACAATAAATATATTGGGTAGTTGGTCCTGAATATTCTTTCAGTATCCTAAGGATTTCCGCATAGGCTAAGTCCTTATAAATATGAAATTCCGTAATTTTGTAATCGTCACTAGTTCGTCTGTGTTCTATATCAGTAGCTTTATTATGTACAAAAAAGAATAACTGATTTGATTTATTATCGATTGGTTCATCTAAAATTGATATTGAATTTTCATGTTCTGAATTGACATTCGAGTTTAAGGAATGTATGGTTTCTACATCTTGTTCGGGTTGTTTGGAGGTTTGTGACTTTTCGATTGATATACTGGATGTTACAGATGAGTCGTCTTTTACAGCTTTATTAGATTGCATATCTTCTCTCGTTTGGACATTTATCTCTATTCTAGATAATGCATCTGCGTTAGAATTTTTGGATCCTTTTTTATACACTACATCATAATCGAATTCTTGTAAGTAAATTTTCCATCTCTGAAGTTTTAGATTACAATCTTTTAACTTATGGAGCCAACATAAAGGTTTGTGGTCCGTTACTAATGTAAATTTCGTTCCGTAAATATATGGTCTAAATGTTTTACATGCATATACTAAGGCCAGAAGTTCTTTCTCTATGGTGGAATATTTACATTCTGTTTTTGATAGTGTACGTGAGGCGTACGCAATAGGGTTTATCACTGCCAATTTTTCCTTGGCTTAATACAGCACCGATTGCAACATTTGATGCGTCTGTGGTTACTACAAAGGTTTTGTGAAATCCGGATATTGAAGTATCGGATCGTTACAAAGCAAATTTTACACTTCTCAAAACATTCGACATATTCAGAATCAATTACTATCTCTTGATTATTGGCTAGAAATTTAGTTATTGGTTTGAAATTTTTTGCATAATCTTTAATAAATCTACGATAATATCCTAGCAGTCCGGTAAAAGCTCTAATTTCTGTTTTTGTTTTAGGTATTGGATATTTCTTGATCGCTTCTATTTTTGAAGGATCAGGTTTCACTCCTTGAGTCGTTATTAGATGTCCCAAATACCTCATTTCTTTTTTTAGAAAATCACATTTATCCAAAGTAATTTTAACACCGTTTCCTCTAAGTCTGTTAAAAAATTTACGCAAATTATTTTGATGTTCCTGAAGGAAGTTGAAAATATTACGATATCGTCCAAATAAACATGACAAATTTTATCAGTTAATCCACGCAAGATACTATTCATTGCTCTTTGAAATGTAGCAGGTGCATTGCACAAACCAAAAGGCATACGATTATATTCGTAAAGACCTTGATCGGTTATGAAAGCTGTTTTAAATTTATTATTTTCGTCAACTTCGATTTGATGATATCTAGAAGCCAAATCTAGTGTAGTGAAATATTTCGTGCCTCCGAGTTTGTCTAAAATTTCATTAGTATTGGGAAGTGGATACCTATCTTTAACTGTTTCGTCATTGAGTCGTCTGTAATCTAACCAAACGCCATTTTTGTTCACCTGAATTGTTAAGTTTCTTTGGAACCAATGAAATCAGGGACGACCACATGGACTATTTGATTCTCGAATTATTCCTTGTTCTAGCATTTTATTACTCTGCGTCTCTATTTCTAACTTTTGCGCATACGGTTTTCGGTATGGTTTTTGGTATACAGGTATGTTATCTTTAAGATTAATTTCATGTTTTACACTTGAATGAAAGGTTAAGGGTATGTCATCTGAATGAACTGTGTTTAAATTCTAATAAGAGGTTTTCCATAATTTTTTCGTTCTTCAAAATTTAAGTGATTTAAATTTAGTTTTGTTTAACTGCCCTATATTGAATTTGTTCTATTAGCTTGTAATTTAATTTTTGTGTCTGTATATTGTTAAATTCGGTATTTTCTTGAAAATATTCTTCAACTTGAATAGGCTTTAATCGTACTTTAACTGGGTAATCGTTAAAATTTGCAATTTCAGCAATTACTCTATGGTTTAGCATTTACAAGAGAACTAGGAATTTCTACTCCTTTTGTTATTATCTGATGATTTATTATGACTTCACCGTTGTTTAAAGTTACGGGCAAATAAGCTATTTGTCTAGTTCATGGGGTAATTCTATTAGTGGGTCGTTAGTATAAAAAGGAATTATACTATGATTTGTTTCTAATTGTGAATTTTATAATTTATTTTTGCCTGAAGGGGTATTAGGATGTCATTACCAATTATTCCTTGAAATTTTGTAGAAAAGTCAACTATTGCAAAATTAAATAAATGGCTTGTGTCTCCAAAAGATTGTAAAGCGGGAATTTCTATCTTATATTCGTGTAATGTTCTACCGTGCATAGTATTAACAACAAAGGGGGAATAAAATACATAATCAGAAAAGTAATCCCTGACTAAATTTGAGGATATTGATGATGCACTTGTACCAGAGTCAATTAGAAATTTAGCGTTATTTAGTTCAGGTAAGAGGATATAAGGTAGGTGGATAGCATTTTGTGTATTGAAGGAAATTTCGGCTAGTTCCGACTCTCTTCCGAGGCTTGTTCTTGAAAATTTGTCGCTTCCTCTAACTGCTGGTCTTCGTCCGGTTCTTCTTTGCACTCTTCTTCACTTTCTTGATAATCTACTTGGTACCATTGCTGTGTTTCTTCGTCGAAATACAAATTTTCGTCGTATTCGGCATTGTGTAAACTTTCCCTCGGCCTTTTTGGAGGTGGTAATCTAACTCTTGAGCTCGAAGGATCTACTTCCATTGGTGTTGGTTTTGGTATACCATTTTGACGATTAAACGGTAAACTAAAATTATTTTGTCGCTGATAAAAAGGTCTGAATTGTGATTGCATGTTACCAGGATTTCTTAGAAATTGTTTATGGAAAGATGGTTGAAATGGATTTTGTCTGAACAAAGGTCTATTTATTTGTTGGAATTGATGACTAGGTGTATTTTGAAATTTTGGTGGTTGAAGGAAATTATTTTGTGGTGGAGTGGTATTTACTGGATAGAACAGAGGTTTGTATATTACTTTTGGTGGACATTTTGAAGGATTGGTTTTCGACAGGTCAGTGCCCGGTGGTTTCGGTACTACCCTTGCAGAATTGTTCACATTTAAATGGGAATCTTTTTCACACAAATATAACCAATTCTGTCGTTCCAAAACATGTGCCATTGCAGCTTCTAAACTGTTTGGATTTTATTGTAAATTATTTCCTTAAAAACTGGGATTTTTCATAAGGCATCTTAAGTACGTTTGTAGCGCCGTTTTCTGGTAAAGGTTTGTCTTCAATGTTCTTTCTGCGACTTCTGTTGTTAATTTTATTTTAGTTAATAAGAGGTTTAAAGATGTTCTGATTCGATCGCCAAGTGAATATGGATTTCGCCGAATTGAGAGGTAATCTGCATTAAATCGGTTAAAAGACAATCTTCAGTTCTTTGATCGGAATAATTTAGTTCTAAGCAAGCTTTAATATCTTTCCATGTTTGAAGTTCTCTCGAAGCTATTAAATACTGGGCTTCTCCAGTGAATCTTGATTTGATAATTTTAATTAAAAATGGATTAATTGGGTTCTCGAGATTATTTTTGTCGGCATAGTGCAATAAAAGATCTTCGCATGCTTCTATAAACAGCGGAAGTGTGATTGTGTTACCATCGAAGTTTGGAATAGCGTTGATTTCGACTTGAGTAATACTAGCTCTGGTATATGGATGAGGCATATTGAATGGATTTTGTAAAAATTTTGTGTAGGGGAATCAATAGATAATCCCTCAATTAGATCGATCAGGTTCTCAATTTTAGTTAAGGATTTTACACTTTATAAACTTAAAACTACTTACATTAAAATCTGCATTTGAGCGTTTCTCGGAATTCTTATCCTACGACCAAGAGTCCGGAAATGTAATCCTATCCTGCCGCCGCAATTCCTTGGAAATGTTTATCCGTGGGAATCCGTTGCTCCTAGTTATGCGGGTGCGTTATCCCGAATTTTACAGGTGCTCCCTCGCGCTGTCCTCTGGAAATTTGATCCAACAGAACACGAGCCTCCGTTTCACTTGTTCACTTGTTTGTATGATAAGTTTTCAAAGTCCGAAAATCACGTGAAGTACTTGAAAGCACACTCGAAAATCAGTAATCGATAATCGATCGCGATAATCCGACTGACTGCGCCAAATTTGGTAGTCGATAAGACCAATCAATTAAAAAAAATGTTTTATTGAAAACTAAGGTGTTACATACATGCAGTGTAAATGTGAAACTAAGACTAAAGATAAAAACGTGTTGCGCGCACTTTATGCGAACTTGTTATCTCCTTGGATTCCTGGAATGGCCACACCTAACAGTACCATATTACAGATGTTCCAGGGTCATAACTCGCGTCACTTAAATCAATTTTGAAAAATTGAATTCCACATTGCAATTTTGAAAACAAATCCTCAATGCGTGATAACGGATATTTATCAATTTTAATCATAGGATTTAAAGTGATTTTATAGTCCCCACAAATTCTAACGCGACCGTTTGGTTTTAAAACTGGTACAATCGGTGTACCCCAAGACGAACATTCAATAGGTTTCAAAATACCTTTACTCACCAACAAGTCCAACTCTTCCTCAACTTTTCCTTTTAGAGCGAAAGGCAGAGGTCTTGGTTTACAATACTTTGGTGTGGCATCGTCCTTTAAATTAATATGCAATCGGAATTTATTTAATGCACCCAAGGAATCAGTAAAAACCTCAGGATATCTGCTGATTACATAATCTGCGTCAATAGTTTCCATAACATCTACTTTATATAAACTAAGTTCAAATAAACTAATGAAATCACGTCCCAATAACGGTGGGCCGTTTGTTTTTACGATATAAAAACAAAGTGACTTTTGCATATTTTTATATGAAACATTTACATTTCCCTACAGGAGCAATTTTTTCACCTCCATAATTAAATAAACATAAATCAGTTTCTACCAAAGGAACATCATTAAATTTACTACTGTAGAGAAACTCGGATAAAACAGAAACTGCAGCTCCCGAATCAAGTTCAAATAAAAACTTATTCCCATTTAATTTAATATCAGCTAAAATCGGTTCGGTAATACTATTTTTTAAATTATAAATCGGTAAATCAACATCTAAATAATTATTACCTTGTTTATTTTTATTTCTGCAAACACTTTGCAAATGTCCTTTTTTTCCGCAAATGTTACAATTATAATCGCGAAATCGACACATTGATTTGGCGAGTTTACCTTTACCGCACACAGGACAATTCAAGTTTTCCTCGCTCCTTGCACCGCCGCTGAACGTAGGGGCCTTGAAAGACGAAGACGGTACGTGTCCTCCTCGCAAGTGACCCCTGGATTTATTTCCTCGACCCCCTCGTCTGTGTTGGGTGTCCTTGCGATTTCCTATACGAAAAATATCCAACGGTTCGGTCTTGATGCGTTGTTGCTGAGTACCGCCAACTTCCCGCCCCTCGTAACCCAGGATAGCCGTTTCTGCCGCCATCGCAATTTCCAGGGCTTTGGACAATGTCAAATCTTTTTCAGCTTCCACGAAGAGTCGATCCATAATTTTTCCAGGTTCCAGACCCATAATGAATTTGTCGCGCGTTGCCATCTCTAGGAAATTACCAAATTCGCAAAACGTTGACAAACTTTTTACTCTAGCCCCCCATTCTTGCAACGATTCATCAATTGCCTTTTTTGCCGCATAAAAATGGTATCTTTCGGCAAAAACAGGTCGTACCGGAGTGTAATGCTTATTTAATAATTTTATTAAATCTTCATATCCGCAATCTTCGGGATCGTTAGGTACAGTTAAATTACTTAAAAGTTTATAGGCTTCCTCATTTAATCCGTTTAATAAAATAGCTCGTTTTACATTATTTTCGGTAATATCATTAGCGATGTAATATTGTTGCAATCGCTTATTGTGAATACTCCAGCTATGATGTTGCGGATTAAATTCATTTAAAATGCCTTGTTGTGAAACCAGAGACGGTCCACGGGTTCTCCGCCGTTAAACACTTGTTAGTGTAAATAAAAAATCCCAATTTGCTTTCCACTATGATTTATTCTTGTTTGGGTTATCTGCTTGTTACTACACTTTCTACACTATCTTCTAATATTAGGAATAATAATGAAAATGATAGACAAAATTAGACGAAGTTGACGTTATTGACGCTAGAACACCTCTGATGCAAAACAATAGCACAATTACCGTTATTGTTAATTGCTGACAATTACTTTTGTATTATTGTTATCAGCGCGAGAAGCTGAAGGAGCAAGCATACCCGTGCTGGTACTTAGAAATTAGATTAGAGTAATTGCAGCTTTGTTAGCGTAAAAATTTAAAAATTTGAAATATCTGCGTTTGCTTACAACATTTTCCCCCTGGGAAGGATTAAACATACGTGTTTAATCTCTGATATTTTTTCTGCCTACGATTTGTCTAGGTGCATTTTGACCAATTGAAACCTCTTCTGGGTTTGCTGCGCTATAATGTACTTCTCTATCCCTTCTTTCACTCACGTTCGATTCGAGTTTTATGCAGATACTCGGAACCTTTTTACAATGACATCTTCTGTAACATTTCTTATAAATATAATATATTACAAATAATACAATGAAAATAACGATACAATACGTTAAAAAACTATACGTGGTTATGTGTGAAATAGTATTTTGTAAATTCATTTCATCAACTGCTTCGTCTATCTCGTCTAGTTTCTTACTTGCTAAAGCTAAATCATCAAGATGCATATGAACTAACTTAAAATTAGTATTAAATTTAATAGCACTGATATTTAAGTGTCTTTTGCCACTTTCACTGTCACTATCTGTTTCGCAACAATCTAAGTCTATATTTAGGGGTGTAAGATTTCGTTTGAATAGCTTTTATGTGGTGTAAGAGATGCTGAATTACCGTATCCCTTGCATATTTCTGATAAAGTAATACTTCCTACACCAGATAAAATTACATCATGTATATTTTTGTTCTTACAATTTAGTGTTACTCTTTCTGGATTAATTAATACGTATAACCAAGTATTTGAAGTTGTTAGTTGGTAGAAAATATTTGAATCGATTTCAAGTACTATTTGATCACATGATGAGGGTATATTTACAGCTTTTAACAATTTTACTTCACAGATTTCACGTTCATGTGCTAGAAAAATTGGTTGTTCTTGCTTGCAAAGATAATTTATATTACCATATTTTATACAACGCAAAAATTGAGCATCAGTGATTGTTATATAATTCTGTTTCAAATTATCAATTGCTAAGAACTTTGTTGAGGGTTGAATGAATATATATTTTCTTTCAGTGATGAGTACAGGTAATGGGGTTAATTTATATAATTTGAACACTCTGCTGTCAGTCAATGGTATTCGAATTACGTATACTAAGTTTCCATCTTTATAAAATATATCTAAGGACAAGAGTTTTAAAATGATATGAACATTTTCTGTAACACTCAACACTGGCAAATCTAAATTACTAGGAAAATACTGAGTAATTTTTTGAATTTCATGTACTAGTCTACTGGGTGTTAAAATTATCGGATGTAGTTGTCCTTGTTGTGCAGCTAGTATGGCATCCATTATGCAATTAGTTTCTTGTTGATATTGCTGATATACGAGTGTAAAAGTATTGAAATGTTCATTCAATTTTATTTTTAATTCTAGGTCTTGAACTCTGTTAGATTCATTAATCATTAAACTTTCCAACTGTTCAAAATTTCCTTTTAATATAATTTCATTACGATTAAGACTACTGATTGTATTATTAAAATTAGAAATTGTAGTTTGAACAACATGACTTTGCTCTTTTAATAAAATACTTAAGGTATGTTCATTTTTCGTGAATTGATTTATTTTTGAAGAAAAATAATCTGCATCATCTTCATCGAGAGTACCGAATAAAACTTTTGTTGCTTTACCTACTCCATCAAACCATCCACGTTTCGTTCTTTTTAGGTAAGTAATTTCAGAATTGTGACCTACTAATTGTTCTAAATTTTCACGTTCATTATTGATTTTTGATAAAAGTTGTTCTGATACTTTAATAAAATTTTGACATGAACTTCTGATATTATCTCGTAATTGTTTAGAAAAACAAAGATTTTTAATAGATTGGTCGAAAGTTTTCATTTGCTTAAATTTGAGATTATGTTGATGTAAATCTAAATATGTTATCAAATTCCATTGATCGTTGAATAATTTTATGTCTCCTAAGTTTTCATAATGTATACCGGGAGAATGTTGAAAATTTGATATGGTGTAACCATTTTCAGCGAATACGTTACATATTAACGCAGTGGTTAATAATAATATCCTGAAACAAAAATTTTAAATTAGAAATATATATATTTTTTTAATTATGAAAATGCTTTAATCTATTATTGTGAACTTTAAGATTTTTATTTCCAAATTTTATTGTACTGTTGACATCGGAATCTACGGAAATGATTTCGTATGGACCTGTGAATCGAGGTCGTAATTTTTTACTTTGACCACGTTTTATTGTTTCATCTTGTAATAATACCAAATCTCCTACATGGTAATTTACTTTCGTGCTATCTTTGTCAAAATACCTTTTACTTTTTTCCTTACTAACTAATAAATTTTCTCGAGCTGTTTGTCTAGTAACTTGTAATTTTTGTTTCAAGTCTGACAAATAATCATCATAAGAATAAGAAAATTCTGGAGTTCGCGTTATTGATGTCGGCAATTTTGCTTGAATTCCGTACAAAAGTTCGAATGGTGTAAATTTTGTGGAAGTATGCGGTGTAGTATTGTAAGAGAACATAGCGTATGGTATCCATTGATACCAATCTAATTGATCTTTCCTTACAAAATATCTTAAATATTCTGCTAATGTCCGATGACTTCTCTCCAATGCACCATTACTTTCTGGATGGAAAGCTGTGCATCTTAATTTAGTAATTTTTAACAAATTACAGGTTTGTTTGAAAATTTCGCTTAAAAAGTTCGTTCCCTGATCTGTTAAAATTGAGTCAGGTATTCCATGCCTGCAAATTATTTCGGTTACAAATTTTGTAGCTATAGTTCTTGCTTCCGCATTTGGTACCGGAATAGCTTCAACAAATTTTGTCAAGTCATCTTGGAATGTTAATATAAATTTATTACCATTTTCTGAAATCGGAAGTGGACCTACCATATCTAAAAAACATTTTTCAAAGGGCTTTTTGCTTGTTGTTGTTATTTCTAAAGGCGCTTTAATTTTTTTGTTTGAACTTTTATTTTTCTGACACGACGTGCAACTTTTAACAAACTGCTTAACGTCTTTTTTCATGTTCTTCCAATTATAATTTAATCTTAATCTGTTAAACATCCTATTGACACCTTGGTGTCCTCCTAAAGGTTTATTATGGTATTCTTCCAAGATTTTGAGTTTTGAATCATTCTCTACTTCTGACAAAATATTTTTATTTTGACAAATTAAAATTTCAATTTCTGTGCCTCTGAAAATATATCGTAACATTATTCTAAATATTTTCAATTTTATTTCCTTCGACCTTAATGGCGATAATGCAAATTTAGTGATTCCGTTTTTAACCAAAATTTCCTTTAATCTTTTTAACATTTCCCAAACAATATCATATGAAGTTTCGTCTTGCAAATTCATTTTATAAGTTAAAAGATACAAATTTTTACCATTCAGTCTAATATTATTTACATCAGGGTTTGAAAAAATCAAGTCTTGGATTTTTTCTAGACATTTTAAATGTTTTAAAATATCAGCATCTCCTGACTCTAATTTCTGATCCTGAGTAATTTCAACTGCAATAGAATATTCCTGCGATAAATCTAATAAATTTTTATCAGATTCTTTCACATTATTGTTTATAATAACATGATTCTGAATGTAATCACAAAAATTTTCATAAGTATCTGAAGTTTTTGTAACTCGTGAATTTATGCCATAAATTCTACTGAGTGCATCTGCATTTGTGTTTGATTTTCCAGATTTATATTTTATTTCAAAATCATATTCTTCCATCTTTAAACGCCATCGAATCAGGCGTGATCCAGGATCTTTTACATTCATTAACCATTGTAACGGTTTGTGATCTGATAAGATAACAAATTTTTGACCAAACAAATACGGGCGAAAATGATTGACGGACCAGACAATCGACAATAATTCCTTTTCCGTTGTCGAATAATTTCTCTCGGCTTTATTCAATGTTCTGCTTGCATATGCAATGGGTTGGTCTTTGCCAATTTCACCTTGCGATAATATACTACCCACAGCAAAATTACTAGCATCACACGTCAGAATAAATTGTTTTTGGAAATCTGGATATTGTAGCAAAGGTGCGTTACATAATTTTGATTTTAATTGGTCGAAAGAAATTTGACATTTGTCATCCCAAACAAATTCTACGTCCCTTTTCAATAATTTTGTCAAGGGTTGAGCAACTTTTGAAAAATCCTGAATAAATTTTCGATAATAACCGGCTAATCCTAAAAAAGATTTAATGTCTTTTGCTGATTTCGGTACTGGAAAATTCGATACAGCGTCTGTTTTTCTCGCATCAGGTCTAATACCACGTTCTGTAATTACATGACCAAGATACGTTACCTCTTTTCTAAAAAATTCGCATTTATGAGGACTTAATTTCAAATTGTAATGTCGAAGCTTGTCAAAAATTTCACGAATTCTGGAGACATGTTCTTTCAAATTTTTTGAATAAATCACCACGTCATCCAAATATACAAAACATTTGATTCCCTGAAGGCCCGAAAGTACTGTATTCATTAAATTTTGAAATGTTGCCGGAGCTCCCTTTAAACCGAAAGGCATTCGTGTATATTCGTAATGTCCGGAATTTGTACTGAATGCTGTTAAATGTTGATCATTTTTATCCATTTTAATTTGATGAAATCCGCACGATAAATCTAAAGTACTGAAATAATGCGAGTTTCCTAATTGATCGAGAATATCGTTAATGTTCGGCAATGGATAAGCATTTCCTAAAGTTATGTCATTAAGTTTTCTGTAGTCTACCACGACTCTCCATTTAACTTTTCCGCTCGCGTCTAATTTTTTGGGAACAACAAGTAATGGGGAATTGTAAGGACTTGTGCTTTCAATTATTATTTCATCTTTCAACATTTTTTGTACCTGACCTTGAATTTCTTGTTTTTGCGAATTAGGTAATCTGTATGGTTTTATATTGATTGGTGCTGAATTTGTTTTAATCGGGATTTTATGTGTAACACCTGTTGTACATGATAATTTTTCACCTTCTAAATGAAATATGTCACTGTAATCATAACATAACTGAGTTAATAAATCTTTCTCTTCCGAATTCATGTGTTCGACTCGTAACGAAGAAAGAAGATTAGATATACGATTTGAATCAAAATTTTGCACAGAATAAATTGAACTGCGAGTTTCGGGTTTAATCGATTCTAATTGAATTATCGGAATATCAATATCAACTGTTTCTTCTAAGGTGTTTATGACACTAGCGATGCATTTACCATTTTCTACTGTAGTCACGGAATTTGAAAGATAAACACCGTCTGCTAATTTTCTTGACTCGCATAAATACATATCAGATTCTATGTTCTGTAACGTACAACTTATTTTTAAAATTACTTCACTTCTTGGAGGTATTACGTAAGAAAATTTATTCTTTTCAAATGGAACCTTGCAATTACTAAATGTAAGCACATTTTTGTCATAATCAATAATTGCATCTGTATTTACACAAAAGTCATTTCCTAATATTCCATCACTAATTATTGGAAAATCGTCGGATACTAAATGAAAAGCTTGCTTAAAATAAGGTCTAGTTAAAACGTAACAAACTCCTAAAGAATTAATTTCTTCTGAAGTGATTCCACGAATTTTTATTGTTGTGTTTTGATAGATAACTGTTTGATCCTTTAATTTTCCAATTTTTAATATACTTATTTCGGCACCTGTATCCAAAAGAAATCTAGCAGAATTTTCCAAAACTATATCCAAAGTCATTTGAACATATTTCAGTAACGGTTGTTTATTGATAATATTATGAACTGTTTTGCGAACAAAGTTAAATGTTTCCTTATCAGAATCAACAAGATTTGTTTTCACATTGCCTGCTAATATTGGTTGATTTATCCTTGTCATCTGAATCGTGTTTTTTGGAAACTGTTTAATATTTGGCGCTTTAGAATAATCAACTTTACCTTGACCTGCATTTTCTTGACGTTTTTGTTCGTTATAAATTCGTTTACGACATTCCGAAATTTTTTACAGTAAAAACAGCTGATTGGAGTTTCATTTAAAGCGTTTACTTGGCGAAAGTCCTTTTTAACTTTACTATCTTGAGCTTTTCTGTAATAGCAGTTACTAAACGTGTGCCCCAATTTATTGCAAACACTACATTTCTTAAATGAATCTGAATATTTGGCAGAATTTTTGTTATGTGACAATTCGATTTCCTCACTTCTCGCTAATTCAATGGCAATTTCTAGATCTTTTGGATTTCTAGCCTTAACCTGCATTTTTATGGGCTCAAGTAACCCCTGAATAAACACATTCATGGCTTGAGACCGCAACAAATTTTGAATTTCGTTTGCTATATTAGCCTCTTTTTCGATTGTAGAGGCATCAACTAGATTTGACAAACATTTTTCTATACGGTTAGAATAGGTTGCAATATCTTCATTTCTTAATTGCTTACACATATTTAACTCTAACTGCCAATGCGAAACTGATCGTCTTTCCGAAAATACGTCTTCTAAATATTCTTTTAATTCTGACCATTTATTAAAATTTCTGTATTTAGTTAAAGAACGCGCTTTTTCTACTAATTTAGTTTTCACAATATTAAATAAAATATTTTGACTATTAGGAGCAACTGATTTGAATGCCATATCACATGTATCGACAAAATCAAAAATATTCTCTCCTTTATTTCTGCCATCGAACTCCTTTAACAAACGAGCAGCAGTATCCAAACTAATATAAGCCGAATTTGTCGTACTATCAGATGTAGTAGCCATATCAATAAAAAATATATATATAAAAATAAAGAAAATATTGAGAGATAACTACAAAATTGCGAATGTTCTGATATTGCGAATTTTCTGAACTTGCAAAATAGTGTTTCAAAATTTCACAAACACTTACGAAAAAATCATAGCGAGTCCAAATGCGATGTTCTATCGGCTGGTGTTTCAATTGTCCGTCGGGAAGAACTTGCTCGTCGGTCCGGTGATTTGGTTCGCTCGGGACCACGCTGGCGATGCTGGAATACGGCTGGCTCGGCCCTGCAGCTACTTTGAACGTCGGCCAGTGTCGAACGCAATTGAACCTGGCGATTTTTCTTCTTTTGGTGAACAATTTTCACACACTTTTGGAATCCTAAACGCTGCCACCAGAATTTGTGTTGTGAAACCAGAGACGGTCCACGGGTTCTCCGCCGTTAAACACTTGTTAGTGTAAATAAAAAATCCCAATTTGCTTTCCACTATGATTTATTCTTGTTTGGGTTATCTGCTTGTTACTACACTTTCTACACTATCTTCTAATATTAGGAATAATAATGAAAATGATAGACAAAATTAGACGAAGTTGACGTTATTGACGCTAGAACACCTCTGATGCAAAACAATAGCACAATTACCGTTATTGTTAATTGCTGACAATTACTTTTGTATTATTGTTATCAGCGCGAGAAGCAAGGAAGGAGCAAGCATACCCCTGCTGGTACTTAGAAATTAGATTAGAGTAATTGCAGCTTTGTTAGCGTAAAAATTTAAAAATTTGAAATATCTGCGTTTGCTTACAACAGCCTAGTACCTTTCCACTGCTTGGTCCGGTTTACGCCATTTTGATTTTCTTTTATGCACGTGCTAATTTTCCTTTTTCCTGCCGGCCATGGTTGAAAATCATCCTCGTCGCCACTGTAATGTTTTCCCGGGTGCGGTGGTCAAACACAAATAACTAATCAGCTTTTTAGCGCCAAATTAAACTTTATTCTGTACACTGCTTTACATTCTATTGCCCACTAACTCAAACTCTGTTCTGCTTAATTAAATGCGTATGTATGCCTAATCTCTTACCCCGCACACGCACAATCAATCCCCATCTTTTAATAATAACTTAACATATATACATCACATTTATAATTATCAATACAAAGATCTCTGAAATTTTCAAATACGTCTGCTAATAATAAAATATCTGCTGTATATATATCGCTGTAATCACCCATACTTTTACAATTAAATAAATTCCAAACGCGCTGTGCTCTTTCATAATCTTCATCACTAATGTGTTCATCATAAAGCACGTCATAAAATTCTTCTCTAGAAGGTAAGGTGGGATAATCTAATTTCTCGAATGAGATAATAAAACAATATGGAAAAACCCCTTTTTGCCGTACTAATTTAAACATTTCATCATCATTGAAATATTTCCTAATTTCCCTACATTGCCAATCTTCCAAGTATGAGCCTAATTTTTCCAAAGACGATTGCATGAAGCGAAAAGAATCTACAAATCTTATTTTGAAATAGACATTGCGCATTTTTCCTTTACAATATATCTTATCCCCTACGTGTATTAATTTCGAAAAAGATGTATATTTTTCTTTATTTTGTGCGATCACATCAACGTTCTCTCCTTCTAATGTCATCGTCTTCATAAATAAATGACTATCATAATTAGAAAGATTATGAAAGAAAACTGGAATGAATTTTGGTATTTTAAAATTAACATTACACACCGAATGAGCAGCTCCTCTAAACGCTCCAGTTAAATGTTCAAGGTCACGGATTTTTTCTTTAACATCCAATATTGGTCTTTCACAAATATGACACATCGTTGCGCTGTCGTAGGCCTCTTTTTCTTCTCGTGTTAAATCAAGCATTGGTTTAATTTTACTTAAATATTTATCATAAATCTCTTTAATATGTTTTTCTAACGATTTCATAAACTCAGTAGCAGCATTTTGCCCGCGATATAACTTTAATTTTGACAAATTGTTATTAAAGCTACACTTAATATAATACGCAAAAGAATGAGGTTCGTGTTCATAACATTTAACTGTGAAAGACTTATCTGGAGTTGGTTCAACTCTATCTAATGGTTTTAGTAAAGCCTCGAAATCAGCATACACAACAAAGGGCAGTTTCAATTGCTTCTCAAAATTTTCAAATTATAATATATTTTCTTGGATAGATTCACCATATTTATTTATTTTTAACTCTGCTGATGGTAAAATTGTTTTGATAATTTTACAATCTTCTCTTTCGTGTCGTTGCAATTTTTCTACACATGGAAAGTATATTAAACATCCTTCACAAATATATTTCTCGTGACCGTGGTGTGACGTCTATTTTGACACTAAACGCGATAAATTTTTAATCTAACAATAGTGAGTATTTTCGTTACCGTCATCAACCAATAACAAATTTATGTGCTATAATGGGGATACGAAGATATCCTTTGAGGAAGTCCTGTCGGTTGACACATCGCTGATGTTATCGCCCAGGCAAAACAAGCGTTGTCATTATTTCTAACGTTTATGACTGCTTTTTTCGCACTTATTGAAGCCGGTAATGACAAGAAGCTGGATGCTCTCAAAGGATTATATTTATTAATGTTAATAAATTCTGCACAAAGTCCACCCTGCAACAATATTTTCAACATTATACATTATTCTTCACCTGATTCTCGCCGCTGAAACTCTGACATTTTAGCATGAATTTCGTTCACGAAGTCTCGATATATATTATATATATCCGTTCCAAAACAAGTTATTTTATTTTTGGTATTGAAAGATTTTATCTCGGTACTTTGTTTAGAATCCAAGAAATACACTCCGAAAATTTCCACATTCCATTTTAACGCTTTATGAATATCCAATATACTCTGAACCAAAGTTAATGCTTTTTCTTGAATATTATATATAAAGTCGTCAATGTCCACATAGTTGTAGGGTTCCGTGATACGATACGAAACAATTTTATCACCGAATGCACGCGCTATCTTTTCTACACCATTATCAACAATTACAAAAGCATTGCTTTTATGTGAATTACTACGTAGGTTTGCCGACAAACACTTTCTGTTAACGTATATTTCGCACACATCACATTTCACGACATTCACGGGGTCAAGAACTTTGGATGGACCGGGTTCATTTAATTTTAAACGTTTACCGTGTCATGCTGTACGCATGTGTCGATTCTTATTATCAACTCTCGTAAATTCTTTTCCGCACTGATTACACTCAAACATGTTTTTAGAACTGTTACTTCGATCACGTTCAATACAATAGGTTAACTCAACGTGAGTGTCACACTTCATCTGTAGGTACGAATTTATACACCTCCTTATATATGTTACATACTTTTAGGTTAAAGTGGTTTGAAGATCATGTTAAGGTTACTTCGAGGTTACATTCAAAGTCATATCAAGGTTACCTCAAGGTTATTTCGAGGTCACATCAAGGTCACCTCAAGGTCATTTCAAGGTCACCTCGAGGTCGCTTTAAGGTCATTTCAAGGTCACCTCAAGATCGATTCTGGAACCTCCTCCGACTTTGACCTTGAATCTAGAACCTCCTCCACGTCAAGGTTATGGTGAAGGTTAGGGATAGTTCGATTGTGGAACCTCCTCCGACCTTGACCTTGAATCTAGAACCTCCTCCATGTCAAGGTTATGGCGAAGGTCACGTCAGGGATAGGCCGATTCTGGAACCTCCTCCGACCTTGACCTTGAATTTTTCCGTCAAGGTCGGAGGAGGAGGTTCCAGAATCGGCCTATCCCTACTACTTTTCTAGTTCTAATAGTTTTCTATGTAATCTAATGTTTTTATGGTATTCTTGATAAATAAAAACAAACAAATTAATGTAAATGAACGAATATTCCTTAAAAAAGTATCCAAAAAAGCATCCCAAACCGAGTGACAGCGTCTAAAACAAAATTTTTATTTGAAATATCGCTCAAACAGACACAGCTACCAAAGCGTCGCTGGGAACGAACGAATTTAATCTATTCTCTTTTAATTTCTAGTTCTAATAGTTTTCTTTTATTTTTTATTTTTTTTATTTTTTCTACTTATCCGCGGATTGTTTTAACAATAGGCGCTAAATGTTAATTCAACTGTGCGTTTTTTGTAAAATTGAACCACATTGTTAAAAAATTCCTAGTTTTCACTTTAATATCAATTGATCGTGCAATTGGCTAACGTTCCATACTGATTAAAAAAAAAGATTAATTTAAATGAACGTTTTATTTGCCAAAATAATGCGAAAAATTGAATTTCTCGTGCCAAAAAATCTTTCTTTTCTAATGTTTTTATGGTATTCTTGATAAATAAAAACAAAAGAATTAATGTAAATGAACGAATATTCCTTAAAAAAAGTATTCTTTTCGCCAAAACAATGCGAAAAAAATGAATTTCTCGTAGGCATTTATCTTCTTAAATTTTCAAATATTCCACCGCGTTCAACTGCAAGGAAAAATGGCTAACTTCTATCTTAAAAAAAAAGCTTCAGAATTACTCATTTTTTTCGGCATAAGGTCAGTCAGAAAAATCGATTCTCATAGGGCCAGTTGTACAAAGTAGGTTTAAACTGACGCTCAACTGAACCAGGTTCAAAGTAAACAAATTCGCATAGGATCTTAATGACATATGGTAATTAATGCATTCATAAATAAAATTTGATGCGATTTTGTTCACTTTGAACCTGGTTCAGCTGAGCGTCAGTTTAAACCTCCTTTGTACAACTGGCCCATATTGTTGCACTGTGTAATTTAATTTTCGGTTAAATGACGAATCATGATTACTCGACTTGAAAAGACTTTGTTTAAATGACAAGAATGACAAGTTTTCTTTTATTGTAGGTATCATTTTGGTTTTGTTGAAAATGTCACGCCTACTTCATTTGTAGGTAGTAGATGATTCATTCATTTTCAATAATTTTTTTCTCAAAAATTTTCCCATAATACAATAAATTTTTGATGTAGTTGGATGGAGAATTCAATGAGCTATCAGAATCAAGAAAAAAAATGGGGGTTGCTATTTAAAAAAAATGTCGATGACATCATTATTCGAAAACAAATGACTGTCAAAAATTGATTTTCACTTGAAAATGTGTGCTTTTTAAAAACAAAATTTACCTGTCCGAGCGTTTTTTCGAAATGTCAAAAATAAAGAAATTACGAATTTTATTCCATACTTTAGAGGCTCACTATATAATATTAATGGCACCTGGAATAGGAGCCAAAAGAACAACACAAATATTTTCCGACCTATAAATTGTGTCGTGAAAGCAAATAACAACTATATTGCTGCCCCATGAGCTAACATACATGAGATGGCGGTCAGTACGGACAAAGTTTCGATGACACGCTTTATCCGCAGCGACCGCCATCTCGTGCGTGTTATCTCATGGGGGAGCAGTATACAATAAGCGAAATTTCTATAAGCGCACTTTAATTATTACGCGTTAATAAGTTATTTATTTTTATTTAAGCGAGCAACTATTATTCCTAAATTACAATTTTGGAAATATTAGTTTGCATAATAAAGCAACGCTAATAATTTTGGAAATGGTTATTAATTTAAAACTAATCGAAATTTTACAATTAAACGAAGCGAAATTCCTATAAACGCACGTAATAAAAATTAAATAACACAACAATTACGATAAATTGATAAATAAATGTAATTAGTATTTAGTATGCCCTCCTTTATTTTGGATTAAAGCGAATATTCGTCGCGGCATGGATGTGATTAGCTTGTTTACTGTTTCAGGAATGATTCTGTTCCAAGAACGTTTGATTTCTTCTTTTAAAGTCGCAATGTTTTGAAATTGGCGACCATTCGCATAAACTTCCCTGACCATTAAACCCCACAGATTCTCTATAGGGTTTAAATCTGGGCTGCAAGCTGGCCAGTTTAATATTGGGATATTGCGAGATGCAAACCATTCTTTAGAGGTCCGAGAAACATGAATGGGTGCGTTATCTTGTTGGAAAGTAAACTCACGATCTTCGACAACATCTTCTAAAAATGGTATTAGGACGTCTTCCAGCATTTCAACGTACATTTGCGAATTTACTTTCGTTGATATGAAACACAATTTTAATATCCCGAAACCAGAAAAGGCACCCCACACCATAACACTTCCGCCGTGAAAATTTCTGCTCAGTCTGACCGTACTATTTTTAGTTAAATCGTGCCAATAATAGCTCAAACCATCGGGCCCATCTAAATTAAATTTTTTTTCGTCGGAAAAAATAATAGTTTTCCATTCGTGAGTCCAATGCATGTGTCTCTCTGCAAACTCAAGACGGGCAATTTTGTGATGTTGTTTTAACATTGGTTTGATTAAAGGTTTCTTGAAAACCACGTTTGGGGTAGTGTGTAAAATTTGTTGTACTCGGCGTTTTGTTACCGGGAGATTTAATTTGGAGACAATTTGAGCTGCACTGAGACGATTTCTTGTGGCTTCAATAATAATTTGATTCTTGTTTCTCTGATGAAGTTTTGTGTTACCCTTTGTTGGTCTTCTAACTCCATAATTTTCATTTAATTTAATGAAATTTCTTATTACGCACTCCGAACGACCTATTTTCCTTGATATATATCTGTTAGAAAATCCATGTTCTTTCAATATTTTTATTTTTGCTTTTTCTTCAACCGTTAAGAACTTTCCTTTTGACATTTCTAATTTTTCACCGTTATTCAAACTTTCAATAATGAAATACAGCAACTTGATTCAAATAATACGTAAACACAACAAATAATTTTGACATTTGAATAGTAAAATGTTTGCAAGTGTTAACAAATGAATTATAATTTTCATGCGCTTAAAGGAATTTCTCGATTAATAATACTTTTACCAACGTTACCAATTTTTATATGTTAGAACTTGTAACTTTTCTGAATCAAATAACGATAATTAAACGTGATATGGTTGAATACAAAAAACGTTTTACATAAAACTAGAACAGCGTACGTTATTTTGAAATTATAAGGTAAAATAATGAAAATAGGTAATGCGCTTATAGGAATTTCGCTCACTTTAGTTGCTATTTTCTTTCACGACACAATTTATAGGTCGGAAAATAGTTGTGCTGCGGCGCACTTATTGACATGTTTACTTTTACGCGCTAACCGTGCGTATATCTTGTTGGTCGTCGGGGTTGCAGTGGAGTTCTCGAGCTACTGTTCTGCTGATGAGGCTCCAATTAGGGCCGAAATAGCTATACAGAATATGCTCGGGGTCCCCATTGCGATCCTGCCGACTTTGCAACTAACATTATTGCATAACACATAATATTGTAGTAGATCCAGCAGCAAAATCATATGCTGTAGCAACTCCAAGAAGAATGTCATGTAGTATGTACGTGTGTGGCGCGCTTGAGCGGTATTCATACAGCCAATCAGGTGACAGCAAACAGGCGCGAGGCAATGCACAGACGCAGAACACGACACCCTCCAATACTGGGTAGACACCAGCGTTGCCAACCCTACGGATTTATCCGTAGATCTACGGATTTCAATCACAAAATACGATTCTCCGATTTCAGATATAAATCTACGGATTTTTAATGTTTGACTATATTGTAACAGAAGTCATGGCGTATAAAATCCCCAGAGTTTTATCTTAAAATTAAAATTTATAGGGAGGAATACGGTATAGTGACCATAAATTTCTTTAAGAAGGTGGAGTCGCTTTATAGAATGTTAATAAGTCAGGTATTATAGATTAATTTAATAATTGTGGCAAGTTATTTAAATAAGCAAATTTTCTTTAATAGTCGATGAATTGACAGATAAAGGCTGCATCAAGCATTTAGCTCTCATTGTGCGTTTAAAATATAATAATGATGTCAAAGATGAATTTTTAACGTTAGTACCAATAACACTAGTCAACAGCAGATTTCTAACTTTTATAAAATTAGCTAAATCTTATTTTGTTTGTGATTTTAAATGATACTATAGATCTCTAAATCGTAACTTAGCTCTAGTTTTAAAGTAATTAAAAAAATACTATTCTTTGAAAAAAACTGAGATTCCACCATCATTCATAATATATTTTGTTATTATCAAGTAGGCGCTATAATTGCAAAGACATATTTTGTACACTGTGGCGCGAACAAACTAATCATATAGATGATTGTTATTTTTGTTTAACCACTCCTCTTATGACTGGTATTTCTAAGAAAAAGAAGAATTCTATTAGTTATCCTATTATTTCATCGGTCACTAGGCCTCAGACTCATTCTTCGTCAACCTTATCAGTTCTGCCACTATCTGAAGAAGTCGAATATGAATCTGATGACTGTGATATATCTAGCTCACAGTCATATACTAAATCTGATTGCGAGTTTGTTTGTAATGAATTGACTGCACACAAAATAACTCAATCTGAACTGAATGATTTAGTTAGAGAGTTGGAACTGCCAAAAAACAAAGCCGAAATTCTGGCGTCAAGATTAAAGCAGTGGAACCATTTAGATTCTAACGTCTCCGTTTCATATTTTCGAACACGATCCAAAAGCTTGGTTCCTTATTTTAAAACAGAAAGCTCGATCACAGTGTGTACCAAGATTGAAGGGTTAATGGAAGAACTCAAAATTGACTACAGACCTGAAAACTGGAGACTTTTTATAGATGCCTCTAAAACTAGCTTAAAAGCAGTTTTATTGCATATTGGGAACAAGCTGCCATCTATACCTGTCGGATATGTGACTAACATGAAAGAAACATACGAAAACTTCGAAAACATTTTGAAAAGTATCAATTACGAGAAACATCAATGGCTTATTTGTGGTGATTTGAAAGTAACTGCAATTTTGTTAGGTACGTAACATTTTTTTCTTTAGAAAATATTTTACTCCATATGTATTTTATCAGGTCTTCAGCCAGGATATACAAAATATTGCTGTTTTCTCTGTGAGTGGGACAGCAGAAACAGAGAACTTCATTATAAAAAGAAAGATTGGCCAAAACGCAAATCTTTTGAAGTAGGCATCAAAAATGTCAAATATGAGCCTTTGGTTAAATCAGAAAAAGTCATTATACCACCTTTGCATATTAAATTGGGACTAATGAAAAATTTTGTGAAAGCCATGAATAAGGACGGTGATGCTTTTATTTATCTTCGATCCAAATTTCCTAATTTAAGCGAAGCAAAAATAAAAGAGGGAGTGTTTGTTGGGCCTCAGATAAGAAAGTTGTTTAACGATCCTGAGTTTGATGCCGTCTTAATTGTACTAGAAAAGGACGCATGGGACAGTTTTAAAATGGTTGTAACAAACTTTTTGGGTAATAATAAAGCGGAAAACTATGCTCAGTTAGTGGAAAATATGTTGTTATCGTACCACAAATTGAAGTGTAACATGTCTTTAAAAATGCATTTTATGCATTCGCATCTTTATTTTTTCCCCAAAAATTGTGGTGACATGAGCGACGAGCATGGAGAGCGTTTCCATCGGGATATTTTAACAATAGAAAAACGTTACCAAGGACGATGGAATTCTGAAATGCTCGCAGAATATTGCTGGACCATCAAACGAGACACTTCAAATGAAATCTATAAGAGACAATCAAAAAGACGTCATACTTAACTGTTTTTCAGTTTGAAAAATTCATATTTGTTTTGATTTCAAATTTTGTTTGTTCTGATGGACTATTTTTACACTTGTTAAATTTTTTTTAGACGTTTTTGATTATTTAAATACATTGTTCCAGTTGAGCTTTAGTTTTTCTAAAATATTTAGTATTTTTTTACAGTGTAACATCAAATTTCTTATTTGAGCTAAGTTACAAGATTAATGCTCGACTTTCCAAATATTGAGCCAAAATAAAGTGGAAAAACTTAATTGTACCAAAGTTAGAGAAAAAAGTGGAAATTTTGTTGATCAGTGAATTGAAGTAAATGCAGTAACATTACATATATTAGGAATGTACTAGTTAAACATGATATTCCTTTTAAAAAGAATATGGTGGGTTTCACATCAGATGGTGCAAATGTCATGATAGGAGGTAGTCATTCACTTAGCACTTTATTACAAAATGAAATTCCTAATTTATTTATCTTAAAGTGTACTTGTCATTCATTTAATTTATGTGCATCTTATGCATGCAAAAAGTTGCCAGAAGATATTGAAAGTTTGGTGAGGGAAATATATAATTATTTTCAATATAGTTCCAAGAAATTTGGTAGATTTAGAGAATTTCAAGTTTTCTGTGAAACACAACCTCATAGATTACTACACCCAGTAAAGACACGGTGGCTTTCTTTAATAGCAGTTGTTAAGCGAGTGTTAGAACAGTGACAACCACTGGAGTTATTTTTTATGGCGGAATTATAAGAGAAGAGAACTGATTCAGTGGAATTAATACGCAATAAACTACAAAATACATTCAACAAATTATATTTACAATTTCTTGATTTTATTTTACCTTATCTAATTGATCTCAATAAGGAAATGCAAGGACAAACACCAAAAATTCATTTACTATTTTCGAAAGTGGAGGCTGTGTACGAGGTGACCTAGAAATGTTTATTAAGAAACCTTATTTAGATAAAACCCCTTCGCATCAAGTTGAGTACAAAAATCCCCATAATTTAATTCCATTAGAGGAAATATACACTGAGCCGCAAAATTAACCCATAATTTTTAAACAAGATTTTATTATATTAAAACTAGTTTTTGTTTTTAAACGTCTTTCGCATTTACTAAAGATGTAAGAAGTTGTCTTTGAATACTTTTCAACATTTGCATGTCCCATTGTTAAACAATCTGTTAGTTACATACGGAATACCAGAAACGTCAATTTTACTTATTGCATTTTTGGAAATTTTTGGAAAAGTTATTTCGGTTTGGACTTTTTCTTGAGTTAGTTTTAAGAAAATGAGCGATCAAGAACCTCGTCGTAGAAATTTATCTGCAGAAGAATGTGTAGTTGTGGTTGGCACTGGTCGATGAAGAATATACCCAAAGCCGTGTTGCTCAACGCTTTGGTGTTAATCAATCTGCAATTTCGAGAGCTCTGGCTAGGTTTCGAGAAACTGGCAATCATAACAGGAGACTCGGACAAGGAAGAAAAAGGGCAACAACGCTTCGTCAAGATCGGTTTTTACGGATTCAGGCACTGAGACAGAAGTTCGTTACAAGTACCTCCCTGCGTCACGACTTTGCCGATCACTATAACGTGCTAATCAGCAATGATACAATAAGAAGAAGGTTGTCTGAAAGCAATATTCGTCCGTACAGAGCAGGATATAACCGTCTGTTCACAAGGGCACATCGTAGGAAACGTTTTATTTTTGGACGAGAAAAATTGAATTGGGGAGAACACGAATAGGGTACTGTCTTGTTTAGTGATGAGTAGGGAGTCTAAATTTAAATCAGTTTGATTTATCATGAGCGTACGCTTCGAAAGAGTGGGGTCGTAACCAGTATACGATGCATAGATAACAGTGGGCGAGCTCGACGACGCACAGTGGTCAATTTCAATAATCTGGCGCGGAAAAAACCCTAAATATAATTTTATATTTAAAAAATTGAATCCTTGGAAAAAGTAAGCTTATAAACTCTCCAGCATTTTTTAGAAAAAAAAAAACAAAGAAATCGCCCCCTTCTATTAAGGATTATAATGATTTAAATCTTATCGGATTTTATAAGTAGGCGGTCGTCAGTTGACGTTTTATTGAATTGTCGGTGGTTTCTTTTCGAAAATCTTAACATGAGTAAGTAAAATTTGTATTTAGTTTAAAATCTGATGTAACTGTAAATTACAGTAGTTAAAAAAGTATTTCGGTGACACGTAATTACAAAGAAATTATAGCTAACCATGTTTCTTGTATTTGATGGACTAGAAATAATATATATTATCGCGTATTAAAAATCATTATGACTGTATTATCCTAAGTATATATTGTCTTTTCAATATTCACTGAAATAATGTGCAATAACCTGCAATCTACACAGTTATGATCATTTTTCAGCGTTGTCGGCTGGTATCACTCGGCATGCCATATTTGACATTTGGAAAGGAGAAAGAGATGCTGGTCGAAAAATTCAAACTATTTTGAATTATTTACGTGAAACGAGTGACATTGATGATTATGAGGAGCTTTCTCAGTGCAAAATAAGGAAGGTGATATACAATTTCTGCGCAACTTTGCGGTGAAAATGGATCAGGTGCCACCGCAACGAAAAATTGTTTGTAAAATCTAACAGAGCCTGGTTGCTAGGAAAGCTTACATTCGATATAAAGCCAAAGAAAATATCTCCGGCCGACCACCGAAATCATTCGAGGAGTGCACTGAATCCGGAAAGCGGAAAAAAGTACGCCATATTTTAGATTCATCCAGCCAGGAAGAACTCGCTTTTGCAACCAGACTGAGTTTGTATGTCCATGGTCAAAGAGATGCAGCGGAAATTGTAAAAGAAGTTACGACCTGCTCACCAAGACGGGCTACACGCCTGAAGAAAAGTTTCACTCAGAAGGACAAATTACCGTAGAAAATGTCTTCGGATCAGGCGCTCGCGCTCTGTGTCGACACCAAAATGTCAAAGAAACAGTACAACCGCGTGAAAGAAAATAGCAAACAGCAAAATGCTGATATTTACCCGAATTACAATAGAGTACTGGCGGCAAAAAAAAAGTGCTATCCTGTAGGCATCCTCATAGATGAAATATCAGCAGAGGTTCCAGTTCAAGCGATTGTAGACCACACCATAGACAGGTTGGCAACTGCTCAGGCCGAAGTCCTAAATTATGTTAATGAACATCATTCGATTTCTTCCTTGAAAGCCTGGTTCAAGTGGGGATGCGATGGAGCTGCTGGGCAAAGCCGTTACAAACAACGCTTTGAAAATGAGGGCAGCGATGATACATTCCTTTTTTCTGTATCGATGGTTCCTCTGCGAATGACCGTACAAACAAAAAAAAAACGAGGAAATAGTCGTTTTTCAAAATCAGTTAACATCATCGACAAATTTTTGTAGACCGATAAAAATTGTTTTTAAACAAGAAAAAGAAGAATTCGTCAAACAAGAAATTGAAAACATAAAGAGTCAGATCCTACATCCTCGACCTAGTCCCGTTAAAAATAATGAAAATGTATATAACTGCACATGTGTTTTATCCTTAACGATGATCGACGGCAAAATCTGCAGTTGGCTAGCCAATTCCTCTGCACAAAACTGCCACTTGTGCCACGCAAAACCGAGCATTATGAACGACATAGAAGCCATGAAATCACGGCAAGTTGCTTCCGAGAATATGGAGTTCGGCATATCCAGCTTACACGCATGGATCAAATGCTTCGAGTGCCTACTTCACATTTCTTACAGGTTGGAAGTCAAGAAGTGGTCTGTGACGAAATTAGGTAAGCCAGCTGTTGATACGCGAAAAAAAATAATCCAAGAAAAATTTCGCCGTCAAATGGGTCTTTTGATCGACATCCCGAAACCTGGATTTGGTACAACCAACGACGGGAATTCGGCTAGAGAATTCTTTAAAAATTCAGCAATTTCTTCGGCGATAACCGGAATCGATGAAACCCTAATTAAAAAATTGTATGTCATATTCGCCACCATAGCATGCGGTATGAGATTGATGTCGAAAAATTCCAAAAATTCTGTCTGGTCGCTGCTGAGCTGTATGTGTCATTGTATCCCTGGTACTACATGCCTCAGAGCTTACATAAAATACTTATTCACGGAGGAATATTGGTAAACAGTGCTGTGCTACCAATTGGACAGATGTCCGAAGAGGCCCAAGAAGCGCGCAACAAGGACTCTAAGCACTTCAGGGAGCATCATTCCCGTAAATTTAGCAGGCAACAAACCATAGAGGACATGATGCACATGCTACTGATCTCTTCAGATCTCTAATCACCAGTTTACGAAAAGTCACAAAAAAGAGGACCGAATCTTTGCCCCAAGAAGTAGTTCTAATGTTAAAAACACCCCAAGAACCTCAAAAATCGCAAACTCAAAGCGAGTCCAGCGATGATAGCGTCAGCGATATCGACAGTGAATAAAAAGCACTTATTATTAGGCACAATTACAAATCATGCATTTTCATATATAGAGAGTTTTGATTCACGCATAAGGACAGTAGGATATCATTTTATAATAGAAACTACACAAGAAATTTCTTTGTAATTTTTCGAATGGACTAATATATTTTTAGTTATAACGATTTATAATGTTTATTCCTGTCGGCATATTTAAAAGAAATCAATGATAAATATTTAAAAACAAAAAAGTTTTTGTCAAAATTAACACATTTTGTGTACTTTAAAAGCAATCCAAATTGTCTAGAATGGCTGATAATTTTTCTAATGGAGAATATGATAATATGCTGATGACTTTATAGGCAAATAATTAAAGTATTACAAAAGAATTTCTTATACGGTTTTTATTGTAAATATCAACCTACCATCCGTACACAGAGAAAAAGATTTTTTTTCCTTAAATGTTTTTATTTAAGAAATTATTTTTGGACTAAATAAATGTTTTGATTCAAATACATTATAGGGTGGAACAAAAGTATCAAATAATGGATTTAAATTTTTTAGTATTTAAAAAGATATACATATATAACTTATAAAACCAGTAAACATTACTGCTTGTTTGTGTTCTATAACTTTCATTGTCAAATTTCCATAGCATTTTTAAAAGAAGTTAAAAAAGGCACAACATGCAAATCAATAAACCAAACAACATTATATTAAACATTTTTTCATAACTTTTTAAATAAAAAAGTCCATTATTTGATACTTTTGTTCCACGCTATATGTAGTTATTTTTAAAAAATTAAGAAGTCTCAGTGAATGCGCGGGTATCGAAATACCCTATACAGGGTGAATCATAATTAGGTGTAAAAATTTTTAAGAAAGCTTCTTTAGGTCAAACCAAAGCAATTAATCGAATACATATTAGTACCAAAATGCATCCTTAAAAAGATACAGGGTATTAATGAAAATATTTTATTCTATCATGTGATCAACAAGTCCCGTCCCCTAGTTGGCTTTGGCAGTATGAAGGCATGTCTTTCTTGGATATGTAAATTGGCATACATTACACTAGAAATCAAGAAAAAACATGCGTTTACACTGCCAAAGCCAACTAGGGTGACGGGACTTATTGATCACATGTTTATAATTTGGAAAGTAAACACTTGAATTTTTAAAATCAAGCAGCCTGATTTTGAAAGTCAACTTTAATTTTAACCGATTAATGATGTGACACAGGCTTTATATATAGTCACAAATAGAAATAAGAATGATTTCATTAATACCCTGTATCTTTTTAAGGAAGCATTTTGGTACTAACGATAAGATGTATTTCATTAATTGCTTTGTTTTGGCCTAAGAAAACTTTGGTAAAAATGTTTACATCTAATTATGACTCACCCTGTACACTGTATTTCTTACTTATGTACGTATTATGTTTGTACTTACATAGGCATCTAATTGTATATATTATGTAGTTAAATTACTCGTTTCTAGCATATTATTTCTTGTGTATTATTGAAAGCCTTATATGTATTATTGATGTTCTATATCTTCATATGCTACAAAAGTATAGAAAAATACCTAGTATTGCACAGTATCTATATTTCCCTATCTATAGAGTTGATATGAACATCTTAACAACAGAAAATAATTTTTCCGCGCCAGATTATTGAAATTGACCACTGTGCGACGCTGCGAGTGCACGAAGCCAAACAATGCGCTACTGCGCCGAAGCTCGCGGAAAAGATATGCCGTCTCCGCTTGGTCGACTAGCGCGCATAGAAAAACTGATTTAAATTTAGACTCCCTGGTGATGAGTCACGATTTTGTCTATATAGCGATGATTGCCGTCAAAGAGTGTACTGATGTCCTGGAGAGTGATATGCTCATTGTAACATTGCCGGAACAGTCAGATATGCCGGAGAGTCTGTAATGGTTTGGGGAGGTATAAATTTAGAGGCTCGTACGGGTTTTTATTTGGGTGTTTATGCAGGGTGGGCGTTTGACTGTAAACAATTACATAACGGACATTTTGGATCCTCATGTAATGCCATTTGCACCTTTTATAGGCGAAAATTTCTTGTTTATGCAAGATAATGTTCGCCCGCACGTGGAACGAGTGGTTCAACAATACAGGGAGTTGAAATTCCCACCATGCTTTGGTCATCTAGAAGTTCGAATTTGAATCCGATTGAGCACGTCTGGAATATGATGGGCCGGCGTGTAAGGTCTTTACAACCTCCTCCCGCAACCCTTCAGCACGAGCCGTTAGCTGCAGCCTTGCATCAATCAATCAGAATGAAGATTAGTTTGAAATTGTATTTAAAATTTACTGGTGTCGGTCACATATCATATAGGTTATAGTAATGTAACGTAACAACTTTCTCATGTAGTGTAATAAAGCCATATAGCCATAATAAAGCAAATAAGAGAAAAAATAAAATAGAAAGTGGGTTATTCTTCATTGCAGGTTTTATAAAATGAATTGTGACAATTTTATCTGTCATGTCTGCGGTAAAAAGTATAAATATAATCGCAGTCTCATTTAAAATTTAAAAGTTGTGCATAATTGTTGCATAATTGTGCATAATTGTTGATTGTTGATTGTTTCTTCAACGCTTATTGAGAAATGGGATTCCACTGTATACCCTACCACTGTAAATACCTACTAAAGTACAAAGCTGTAATTGGAACAAACCAAATATGGTCATGTTATTTAAAAAATATCAATGATGAACGAAAGCAAAATTTGAAATAATAAGTCATCAGAAGTGCAGTAGAAATGAAAAATTTTCTTGGCTTTTTCTTGATACTGAGCTTTGAGGAAATAATTAATTTATTTGTTACTTTATCACATCACTATATACAGGGTGCGTAAATAGTATTGCACCAAATGGAATTATGTAGAAACGATTTGACATTTAGATTTGACGTTTGGTGGGGTTAAATTATACATCCATATTTTGACATGCGTTTCATTTGTTTTGTGCGACTGGCGACTGTCAGAGGCAGCCATCTTGATTTTTTTAATGGCAACCCAGGTTTAGTTTGGTATCATTTGGCAGGTAATTGATTTAGAAATACAATACGGCATATCATAAGCTTGTTTATTCTAAAATACATGTGACTCTACATGAGGAAAACAAGCTTATGATAATATCGTATTGTAGTATTTGCTGTCAGTTCGAATTGGAAAAGCGATAAAGAGTATTAGAAATTGCTAAAATTGATAACAATCAATAGATAACACAGAAATCTTACTTTTGAATTAAATTTTGAATAAATTTGAAATAATAATTTTGAATAATCCCTCTACAAAGTCAATTTGTTTTTTTAATTTTATTTGTTATTTTAGAATAAACAAGCTTATGATACACCGTATTGTATTTCTAAATCAATTACCAGCCAAATGACATCAAACTAAACCTGGGATGCCATTTAAAAAAATTCAAGATGGCTGCCTCTGACAATCACCAGTCGCACAAAACAAATGAAACGCATATCAAAATATGGGTATTTATGTATAATTTCTACATAATTCCATTTGGTGCAATACTATTTACGCACCCTGTATGTAGGTCAATTTACGAGAGAATGGATTTATTGAATTGAATGGCTTATTAATTAATTATTATCCAATAATAATATATAACATAAACTGACTTTTAAGAAAATAGGTTTGAAATCTGAATTTTAAGTGATTGTTAAAATATCAGATTACAAAGATTCATCAAGCATATTTTAAAAAATTCAAATTTTTGAAAATGTAGCTTGCCCTAATCTAAGTAGTATTAAAATAAAATTTAGCAATGCATTCATGATGTAAATATATTCTTTCATAAATTACAATGTATAGTGTTTTAATTGGTATAAATATATTAAATAGGTATTCCTGCAACTAAAATATTAGAAAAAATTAGGCAAAGTGTAGATGGTGAATTTAAAAGAATTCATCTTAGTAACATGCAAGATATTGCAAACATTGGTTCAGAATACAGTCTGGATACAGCAGTTCGAGACAAAAATGATGCTGTTAGCATTGACTTATGGGTGAAGGAAGAATTACTAAAGGAGGATTCATGTATTATTTTATAAAAAAAAGCAAGGGGAACCACTTAGTAATGATACTGTAACGGTACGTCATTTTCGGGTCGTCTGGTGTTGCTGCCGATCGTTGGCTCTGCTTGACGTCGGTTCGGGTGTGCTCGTCGGTGTCCGGGTTCAGCGGAAATAAAAGCGTCGATCACTTAGCAACAACTTTATTTACAAACATAGTCTATATTTACAGGTCTTTTTACAAGCTGTGTCTTACGGGCACTAATCGCGGGACGGTAGTTTCGGAAACGGTGTGTCTTACGGACACTAATCGCAGGACGGTAACGCACTGTGCATACGTTCTGGTACAGGCTCTAGGGATCGGATCGGTGGTATGGTTGTGAGTGAGACGCCCACTCAGGGTCAGGATATGCGAGACGCCCGCATCGGGTAAGAGAGAGTGAGACACCCACTCAGGGTCAGGATATGCGAGACGCCCGCATCGGGTAAGAGAGAGTGAGACACCCACTCAGGGTCAGGATATGTGAGACGCCCGCATCGGGTAAGAGAGAGTGAGACACCCACTCTAGGATATGCGAGACGCCCGCATCGGGTAAGAGAGAGTGAGAGACCCACTCAGGGTCAGGATATGCGAGACGCCCGCATCGGGTAAGAGAGAGTGAGACACCCACTCTAGGATATGCGAGACGCCCGCATCGGGTAAGAGAGAGCGAGACTCCCGCTCTGGGATCAGGACGTGCGAGACACCCGCACTCGGTAAGAGAGAGTGAGACTCCCACTCTAGGATCAGGATGTGTGAGACGCCCACACTCGGTAAGAGGAAGGTCAGGATAAAACAGGAGGAGCGGTTGTAGGTAACGCGAACGTAGCACAGATGGTTAAACGCGAGTGAGTCAAAACATCGACGGATGAATGACTCCGCGAGAAAAAACTGTATTCCAGCCACGTCCGGTGGCTCGGAATACCCGGTACGTCACTAACTTCAAGCCACGTCCGGTGGCTTGATAGCGCGGCGGAGCCACGACCGTCGGCTCAAGCGCCGGCCGAGGACTCATTAAATCGTGCGCCGAGCGCACTTATAAAGGCTCGCGCGTGGTGGGGCGCCCCACTCTCTTGGAGTTCCCACCTAAATTACGCTGCGCAAGCACATCCTAAAAATACATGCTAATTAATATATACAAAACTTAACCTAATATGTACAAAAATAGTAACGGAATGGTCACTTCGTTACAATACTATTAAAGAATGTGATTTTCTTTTGGGATTTATGACAAAATGTCAGCGAGAATTGTTAAAACAGTTTGGCAATGGAGGAATTATTTCTTGTGATGCAACTTATGGAACTAATCCATATGGATTTCAATTAATTACTATATTGACTGTAGACAATTTCGGAGAAGGCTTTCCAGCCGCTTTTCTAATATCAAATCGAGAAGATTATGTAGTTTTAAAGCTTTTTGTAACTGCAATTAAAGAAAACACAGGGGATATTAAGGCCACTTCTTTCATGAGTGATGATGCAGCGCAATATTTTGCTGCTTGGAGTGCAGTGATGAATTCATCTAATACAAAAAAGCTGCTTTGCTTACGACGCGACATGTAGAAAGGGCTTGGAAGAATAAAATAAATTTAATAAAAGACAAGTCTTTACAGGAACAGGTAACTATGATATATATGTATTAGGGCTTTTAATTTCAGTCAATGTAATGTTATAAAAGTTGAGCAAATAAAAATCAGATTAGAGTAGGCGGTGCAATGTCTGTTATTAACTGAATTAATTAATGTAATACATTCATGGACTGTCAAATTTATTGACTTTTTATTTAATCACAGATATACATTTTCTTTACACCACCTACTCAAATCTGATTTTTATTTGCTCACCGTTTATTTCTACTTACTTTATTGATTGTTTCATAGATTTACAAAATGTTATGAATTTTACAACAAGAACCTGATGTGGACATGTTTAAAACTTACTTAAAGTCATTTGAAGTATTGTTATCAGAAGAAACTGATCTTCTAGAATTTAAAAACTACTTTTTTAAGAATTATGCAGATCGCTGCTCAACGTGGGCAGTTACAGATGTTACAGATTGGTATCCTTTATTAACACCAATATACAGGGTGTTTCAGTGATGATGCACCAAACTTCGGGGAAACGTTTCTGACATTATTTCAAACCAAATATTTTAATACAATTTTGCAATCGGAGCAACTTGAAATTTGCATTATTTTAAGTCAATGTTTTCATAAATACCGTAGCGATTTAAATTTCTGCGGCCGTGAAACAAGACGAGCGATTTAAATTGTTTTATGAATGGCACGCGGCTGAAAGAAGACAATAAATATCTATCGTAAACGAAAAAAATTATGAGAGGCTCTTAACTCTGCCCTTGACCGCAATTCGTGTTAAAGGTGAACACTTTGAAAGAATGTGCATTTAGCGTACGTTTTCGTCGCACTAACATTTATGCAAACCGTAATTACATCAAATTTGTTCCTTACTCCTTGTTCAGGTAAAAAAAGCCTGTGTCGCGTAGTCGCTGAGCTACCCTGACAAACATTTGATAATGCGGATGTCGTTCACGATTAGGAAACAGTTCCGCGTACAGATGTGATGCCAATCGCGCGTTTCCCAACATTCCCCGTATAACAAATGCATATCCGCGTACTCTTGAAACGCATCAACACATACGCAAACATACACTAATAAACTTAAAAAAATGAAAAGTATAAAGTACACCGATTAATAACCTACTCTTCCATTCAACGCGAACGAGAACGGAGTAAATGTGTTTCATCATAGCATCTGAGAGGCGACAGTTTATGGGGTAATAAAGCAATTACACGAACGTTAAGGCAGGTTAAGAATTCGGGCCGCTCTCATCTATTGTACGTTTTAAAAATATACGATTCTCCTTTCCCTTCGATTATCTCAAAACTTATTCATTTAAAAAAAAATATTATAGGAAACTTTTATTTCTTTTCACGATATCTACCAACATACCGAGTTTGGTGCATCTTCACTGAAACACCCGGTATACCTCGAGTCAATGTATAAAGTTCTTAAACATATACGTATACTTGAAAAGTAAAATACCTAAGTACCTACGTTTATCAGAAGATTACATTACAAAAATTGACTTTTTTACAGGTGTGCAGTGTAAACGTCTCGATAAAACAATTAATATTATCTTGAAATACATTCAAAATAAGCAGTTCGAAAGAACTATTAAATTAAGTAAGGGAAAAGTTACTTTCAGGTTGTCTATGATAAATAGAAGGCATATAAAAGCTCTGAATTCAAAGGACATGATAGTATCAACTTTAGAAAATAATAAATGGTCCGTTACCTCTACAAATGAAACACACATAGTTTCAGAAAATATAGTTGAGCAAACCCACCATTGTAATTTGAGTTGTCGAATGTGTGCAGTGTGTGTGCATTCTTACAGTTGCACATGTGTAGATTACTTAGTACATGCAGGATTATGCAAACATACAGTGAGAGTGTAAAGTTTGGAATAATCAGTATAAAGCGTAATATATTGATTTTTAAGAAAATTCCAAAAACAGGTCAGGTTCTTTGGCATTGCACCTGAATGTACAGAGTGTTAAGATAAGAGTGATGATATCACTGACATTTTTTTTTTAATGACAACCCCCAAGTTTGAGTTGATATTTCGATAGCCCCCGTGACTGTCAAAACAATCCTACAAAAATTTTGACCTCTTTCATCAGAAAATTTTTGAGAAAATTAATAATGAAAACTGAAAAACAGAGTTTTAAATGTTTAAAAGTTCTTAAATGCATTTAAATTAAAAAATAAGTATACTTAGGATATAAAACATCGTAAATAAATAAAATTATATCAAATTAAATGTTCAAAATGTCCGTCAGCTTCTTCAGGATCTCCAGTTGAAAATAATCTCAATAAGTATTTGATTCAAATCTCTATCGCATACCGCGGTGATGAAAAATCACTGAGCAATGAATCCAGCTATACATAAAAATTGCTATCAGGCTGATTACGTAGTTGTAGGTATCAGCAGGATGGAGCACCACCACATTATGCGAGAATATTTAAACAATGTGTTTCTTAATTGGTGGATTGGAAGACGAGGTCCAGGTGCCTGCCAGATCTCCAGATGTGACACCGCTAGAATTTTTCCTTTGTTAAGAGTCAGGTGTACAAAGAAAAGCCCAATGATTTATACAGCCTGAAACTATTCGCAATGTTCTGCAAGAGTTTCAAGCTAGACTGGACTGGGATATTATAACTAGGATAAGAAAACCAGCAAAGATGTACAGCCGCAAATCAGTCGAGCGTAACATAAACACAAGATGATAACATAAACATAAGAATGACTCATTTGCAATTATGTAAGGTATGACTCATCCGCGTTGCGGGAAATGCACTTGCACATATCACAGCGATGATTCATTCGTGTGTGGTGCGCAAAATCTTATGACTCATCTACGGGCACAGATCTAACGCGGAGCCGTGTGCAAAATGTCAAGGCAACAATTGACGTAATACCCGGGAAACAAAACCCCTATTAAAAGGCGACAAAACGAACGTTAGCGCATAATTAGAACAGTTCTAGTCAGAGTGTCATCTAGTCTAATTGTCAGTAAGTACCCCAAATACAATGTAAGTAATTGTACTTGTAATTAGTTGCTAATAAATGTTTTGTTATATTAAGCTACGTCCTTTATTTCATGTTACTTAAATTATTACTGTAACAATATTGCCAAGAAGTTGGTGGCAGACATTTTGAACATTTAATTTGATACAATTTTATTCCTTTACGATGCTTTATATCCTAAGTTTACTTATTTTTTAATTGAAATGCATTTAAAACCGTTAAAATTAAAACTCTGCTTTTCAGTTTTCATTATTAATTTTCTCAAACATTTTCTTATGGAAGAGGTCAAAATTTTTATAGCATCGTTTTAACAGTTACGGGGGCTATCGAAATACCAACTCAAACTTGGGGGTTCTCATTTTAAAAAATTATAGTGACGTCATCACTCTTATCTGTGACACTCTGTACATTCAGGTGCAATGCCAAAGAACGCGCAAATATAGACAAACTACATATTTTTGAAATTAGCAAGAAAATATCTTTCATAATTCGAGAAAATATACCAAGTCTTCCATTTAAAATAACAAAGTTGATACTCATTTGTTAGGTGTCCGATCGTCATTTATTTCTTTTTTTAGCAAATTCTGGCGGTTCAGGTAAATCCTTAAAACTTTTGTATTTATAATTTTTTTGTATGTCTAATAATAAAATGTGTAGGTAAAGTTCAAAATATAAACAAAAACCCTGTACATACGATGTAATATAAATTTGGTTATTTTTAAATTTGGCGCGTTTGCTACTGGCCTCGCTGTCACTTCCCATTGGTTGATGCAAAGCTGCAGCTAACGGCTCGTCCCTTCACGAGCTCTCTGAAAGATCAATTCAAATTTGGGAAAACATTAATCAAAATGAAATTAGATCACTAATTTTAAGCATGAGAAGAAGATGCCGCAACGTTATAAATGCAAGAGGAGGAAACACGAAGTATTAAAGTATTGTTTTTTTGTTGTTTTTGAGTTATTGTTGCGTTTTGAGTTTTTAAGAGTTTACTAATTTGACCAAAAAAAATTAACTATTTACTAAAATTACTTAAAACCATGTTTTATTTCTTTTTAAAAAATAATCTAATGATTCTAAACCTAAACCGTTGAGGTTTTACAACAGGTTGTGATCTTTTCGCATTATGCGTTAATTTTGCGGCGCAGTGTATTTGGGTGGTGCTGTTGTAGCATCTATTAATTGATATACTGATATACCAAATAATGAATTGGAAAGGTTCAAATTATCTTGTCTGGCATTTTATCAAGAAGTTCTAGATGAAAATAGAAAACTATTTTCCTTCTTCAGACAGGATGTAAAGCACATGAGTGCAATAATGCCTGAAAATATAATAAAAAAGAGAACCCCATCTTTGTTGCCCCTTGCGTGTCAATTTCCAATTGTAATCAATGAAAAGGAATACAATAATCTTGATAGAGAATGGAGATTACTTCCTTCATTAGTTTAGACATTGCAGATAAATCCAAAATAGATTTTGAAATGTTTTGGAGAGAAGTAGAAAATGTAAAGAATGGACTAGATGAACCAATATTCCCTTTAATATCAAAACTTGTAAATCATATAATGATTTTACCACACAGCAGTGCTGCTGCAGAGAGAATTTTATCACCAATAAATATAAATAAAACAAAACAAAGAAACAAACTAAAAAACGAGTACTTTAATAGGAATACTCCATACAAAGAGGATATACAACAAATTTGTAATATAATAGTATTTTGTCCAACAGTTGCATATTTTTAGGTGTTTTATATGTTCGTTTTGAGTGACTAAAATCAAATTTTTCTACAATTGCTCATAAAGTGGGTGTTTACGGACTAATTTCAGTGCGCAAAACAGGCGTTTTTTCACCGTTAAAAAAAATTTGGCGCACGGTGAAAAAAAGAATTTCTGACATTTCTAAAATTGACATTTCTAAAATTGACATTTCTAAAATTCTAAATACTGCGGTTTGACTTCTTCGGCAAAATACTCGCAATCCCTTTGTTAGCTACTACTTCTACATCATATTCAGAATCACCGGAATCTTCCATGAGTCTGCTGCAGAGGAATTATGTATGTACATAGAGAAGAAATTTCCTCTCTATTCTCCACGCTGTTCCAAAACGGTATTATGTATCTTCAGTCGTGCTTACCGAAAAGAAAACCGAATGCGTAGAGATAGAGAGAAGCAATCGGCTCTTGCTGTTTTTCTATCCCTGTTTTATACAAATACGTTGATATGTTTTTCTCTTTTTCACTCTTCGTTGTTTTGTGAAAGTTCCGCCCGTTGTGTTTGCATGTGGCTAACGTAGATGTATTACCAGTCGTTATTATTACAAACCAAATTAAGAGGTTAAGCTAAAAAATTTGGGAAAATTCAAAACATTAACCGGTCATTATTAATAATTTGCGTCTTTTGATGATAAAAGTAATAAGCTTCAATATTACAATATTGAACTTTTTTATGTATTTCCTTTGCCTTTCCTCAAGAGTAAATAATATTTTGTTATTTTATTAGTTTAAATATTTTATCTAAAAATTATAGTAAGAATCTAACAATCAATATTGATCGGCAATTCAGAAAAGTAGTATATGTCGCCGTTTCGCTGTACAGGGTGGATCAATTTCGATGTCTCTTATGGGCATCTCTGTAACTATAAGAGTTAGAAAAAAACTAGTGGCCAAGTCTCGATCTCTTTTTTAGAGATAAAGTCAATAGACTAAACAAAAATTGGCTATCTTCTTTTGTTTTCGAGTTATAGGCAAAAATTGGCATTTTCGACTTTTCGTCAATCACGCATATCTCGTTTATTTTTACAGATATTAAAAAACTGTTTTGACATTATTAGGACACTTTCTTGAATACAATTTAGTGGTGTAGTTGGTTTCTTGATATTTAATAAAATTTTCGAGTTATAACATAAAGTTATATTTTTTTAAATGGAAATCATAGTAGGCAATGCCACCTTTAAATAGAGATTTTTTTTCTGTTTTCAAAAATATATACTCTGTTGGGTTTATTTGTTACAATTAATGGAATAAAACGCCTTTTTTATTATTCTTGGGTGTATTCTATTCTTAGTAGGCTGGTTTGAACAAAGGCCGACAATTTTTTTGTTTGTTTTTATTAAATATCAACTCTTGTTCAAATATTTTGACAGTTGCAACCGCATAAAGAGAAAGAAAGATAGAACGAGCATCCTCTAAGAGTCACAAAGACTACAACAACCCATACCATGTGGTTTGGGTGAAATTCGAAATTATGTAACTTCATTTAATATTTAAGTTTAAAACGCATTTTTTTCGATCAAATATGCATTTCATGGGATAATGAACTAAATTATATGTATAAATTAAAAACATCTTAAAAATAAGAAATTATTGCAGAAAAAGTTAAAGAATATTGAAATGTAAGTAGATAATAAACACAACTCTTGATATATCACAATAAATAACTTAAAACCCAGAAAATAATATCAAAATAAATCACAATTTCAACACTGCCGCGCTAAAATACACAGACAACTCATGTTGCAACCCAACCCAGCTCTATCGGTGCTAGCTTTCTATCTCTTATGTTTATCGCAATACCACTCACTCTTGTGCTACCCAATCTTCAAATCTTTGTTAATATTTAATAAAAACAAAAAAAATTGTCGGCTTTTGTTGAAACTAGCCTCCTAAGAAAAGAATGCACCCAAAAATAATAAAAAAGGCGTTTTATTCTATTAACTGTAAGAAATAAACCCAACAAAGTATACCGGCTGTTTCAAATTGAGTGTGCACTGAAGGGATCTTCTAAACCGTAAGAGATACAAATTTGGTTAAATGGAAGAAAAGTTGCACAAATCAATGCCTAATTCGTATTCATTCACAGAATAAATTTTTTCTTATTTCTTCTTGAGATATTGATCAAAATGTAAAAATGTCGATTCTCTTTTTTCCTCTGTATCTCTCGTATTATAAATAATTTTGAAATTCTGATTTAACTTTCTACAGGCACTTTCTTATTCTGCTTCGAATAGAGGTGGCAGAATTGAAGTCAAACGTTTCGTCTCTCCACGACCATCTTCAGTTTCGATTTTTTAAATACAACGTATATCTTTTAATTATTCTATTCGATAGCATTTTTTCTGCTGATTGCAGATAACAATTAATACTTTTTTCAAGTAAAGTTAAAATATGATAAAAAAAGCTTGATACAGTTTCGTCATGATTTATTTAATAAGTAAATTTATTCCTTAGTACTTTTTTTACTTACTAAATATTAATAACTAACATTCAAATGTCGGAAGACGAAAAATCAATAAAATCAATCAATCAATCAACAAAAAATCAAAGGGCTAATATTTGGTGATCTTAGAGGCCACGTGACAGGTCCATTTGTGCCTATCAGGAAAAGTTTGATTCAAATAATTTGTTGTTATTTCAGCATTATGTGCTGGTGCTCGATCATTTTGAAATTACAATTCCCTAATATGATTTAGAGGAATGTTATCTAAAACGTTTTCCAATGCTGTCCTTAAAAAATCGATGTAACGTTCAGCTGTTACATGATTTTCGTAAATGATCGGACCATTAATTCTATTATGCCAAATACCACACCAAACATTTAAGCTGAATTGTATCTGTGGTCACACTTGTTGAAATCTTTTTTGATTCTCCCTGAACCAATATCTATGTACATTTCTATTAAATATTCCCTTGTTTGTAAAATTAGCCTCGTCAACAACTATCTCGTATAACAAATTCTTTTAACGGGTACTACAAATGTGCACTATCAGTGTCCGTTAAAAGAATTTATTATACAATAACTAAAGAGACAGATATTAAATAATTCATTAAAAATTACACTATACCTAAGAAAATGAACTAAATATTTGAAATTATGTATTAAATAAAATTTTCATATAAAAATCTGTATTATTTAAGCTTCAAATTAATATCATCAATTAAGTGTGATATACCATTACAATCAGGAGAAAATATGGCAACAAATACGATAATAAAAAGGTATACGTTATATTTAAAAAATGTAAACTGAGGATGGTCGCGGAGAGAAGAAACGTGTGACCACAATTCTACTGCCCCTATTTAAAGCAGAATCCAAAAGTACCTGTAGAAAGTTAAGACAGAATTTCTAAATTATTTTTAATAAGGGAGTTACAGAGGAAAAAAGAAAATCGATATTTTTACATTTTCACCAATACTTCAAGAACAATTAAGAGAAAATTGATTCTGTTAATGGATACGAATTAAGCAATGACTGGTGCAACTTTTCTTCCATTTAACCGAATCTGTAACTCTCATGGTTTAGGAGATCCCTTCAGTGCACACCCAATTTGAAACAGCCGGTATATTTTTGAAAACAGAAAAAAAATCTCTATTTAATGATGACATTGCCAACTATGATTTCCATTTAAAAAAACATAACTTTATGCTATAACTCGAAAATTTAATTAAATATCAAAAAACCAACTACACCACTGAATTGAATTCCAAAAAGTGTCCTAATAATGTCAAAACAGTTTTTTAATATATGGAAAAATAAACGAGATATGACTGATTGACGAAAATTCGAAAATCTCAATTTTGGCTTATAACTCGAAAACAAAAGAAAATTTTTGTTTACACTATTGACTTTATCTCTAAAAAAGAGATCGAGACTTGGCTATTAGTTTTTTTCTATCTCTTATAGTTACAGAGTTGTCCATAAGAGACATCGAAATTGATCCACCCTGTACATTTAGCAAATCCTGCTGGAATGTCCATTCCGCATCGCCGAAGCGCTGTTGGGACCACGGAAGTACTGCAGCCTCGAGTATGTCGCGTCGGTACACTTCTTGGTTGATTTTGACCCCCTGATTCACGAAAACCAGAGGTGTCTTGCCGCTGGCGCAAATTCCATCCCGTACCATGATGGACTGCGGATTTTGACGATGTTCAACGATGGCGGAGGTACCGGGAGCCTCTGCTGACCAAATCCTGTCGTTTTGGCGGTTGTGCGCTAGTTCCACTGTGAACAACTTCTCGTCCATGAAGACGATCCGTTCTCAATGCATACCTGCAGCCCGACGCTGGGGTTGACGGCATCTTTGGAGTCGTACGCTCTTGTTCTCGACCGTGAGGAGCTGAACTTTTTGGAGCTTTTACGGCTTGAGGTTGAGCTCATCTTTCGCTATTCACCGCACTGATTGGTCACTGATACCTGTCTCACAGGCAATTTTCTTCATGGACACTATCGGATTTCGCTGGACTCTGATGATCTGACGATTAGCGGGGGTGTTGACTTTCTTACTCTTTCGGGACAGTTACCTTCGTGACCAAGCTTGTGGAAACACTTAATCAGACACGGTTTGGCGAGGAACCTTGAGCAATCGAACAATTTCACATTGACAATAACCTTCACAAATCCAAAATAGTAGCACGTTTATTTGACATTTTAAAAAGATTGATTAAAACTGATGTTTTTAGGTGACATCGCACGAATAATAGCGTAAATTGTCTTTTTGCCGATAACTCACGAGAGCATACGAACGCTTATAGAGAATAGGATACATAATGCGATTCAACATTTTCTTCTCTTGTCTATCTCTTCTAGAGTGCATAGAGAAAGCACTCTAAGATACATAATTCCACCGCTGACCACAGAATTTATTTTCAATGTTTATTTACATTAGTAACTATGGAAACCCGTGCAACGGTAACTTAAAAAAAATAATTCTGCCGTTTTTTATTAATTCAATATTTTTTAATAATAAACTTGCCGTTTAAAGCTGTGCAATTGTAGAAAAAAAGTTGTTTATAGTACGTACGCAAAGCCAGTTTTTTGAGTTTTCGAATGTATTTTTTGTCTCGACCTAACGGTCTCGCCAAAAAACCTAACATTCTCTAACCTTTGCTTTGCGCACTTAATATAAAAATAACTGGTCAATCACTAGCGCAAAATGTGCAAGATCAACAACTATCCATGACTGCTTGACGTTTTAAGTAATGTCACTTCAAAAATATCTTTTCAAAATTTCAAAATTCTTTGTTGTTAAAAAATGCAACTGTTGGACAAAAGGTCGTATATCACACGTGAACGAAATGTAATTATACACTCGTGAGAATTGTCTCACTACTCTCACTCGTGCTTCGCACTTGTGAGCCAAAATTCTCACTCATCTATAATTTTGCATTTCACTCACTTATAATATAATCTACTATTCCTTAGTTTTCATTAATGTGTAGAAAGGGAGATATACTATCTCATTTGAATAAATTAGAAAACAATTAATTTTCGAATGGTTAACACAAAACCTGAATGATCTATTTGAAAATATAAAACTTCATGGATTACATTTTATGAATATTAAACCTTGTACCAGTTTTTTTCGGCGGTAATCGTACATGTGATTTTTTTTAAAAAAGAGTCGAAAACTAATTTTTATTTAAAAAGAATCTATTTTTAAAGAAATTTCGAGCTGTCAATCTGCATAACAATTTATTAATTTACACGACCGGTTTCGTCGTAAACGAATTATCAAGTGTAATAAGGCTACAAGAGAAAAGAACAGTTAGCGGCTTAAAAATTAACATTAAAATTAGTAAAACTTACAACGTGACAGCGTACACGTGCGTAGTCGACCGCTGTATGAATAGTTACAGTTACAAACGGAGGTGACGCCGGCTGCTAGAGGGCCAATTAATAAATCTGAAGAAGTTGGTATTACAGAAAGTAGTTTGTTCGTTCAGAATCTGACGGGAAGGATCGTTAATGTACAGAAAAATTTCCAAGTTCTCTGCAATGTTCAATAAATTACCTTTAGGTAGGCTGTGAATTAATTTCACATTGGAACTCATTGTGGGGTTAAAAACATGATCTTTGTCCAAAAGGTGTATAGCGAAGGTAGAGTCCTGTTTTCCCAACCTGAACGAACGAAGGTGTTCATTAACTCTAGTTTGAAGGCTCCTACCAGTTTGGCCTATGTATATGGCAGAGCAAGTATTGCATTCTAGTAAGACGCCACTTTTTGCATTTATTTCTATGTGGTCCTTGGAATGGGAAAATAATTGTTTAAAATTAAGATTAGTTTTTAGAGACACTTTGAAGCCTAATTTATGTAAATTTTTTTTAAATTTTGGTGGATACTGGGCCTACATAAGGTAAAGAAAAATAAAATTCTGAAGGAGGCATACATTTGGGTGAACTGGGTTAAATTAGTTCATTAGTAAATTTATTTTTAACTTTAGTAAAGATTTTAAAAATCGAATCTATTGGGAAGTTGTTTAAGAAAGCCACTTGAACAATGGTGCTAATTTCATTTCTGAAATCTTCTGTGTTCATTGGGATTGATAAAGCTCTATGAAAAAACGAGCGGAACGCAGTAAATTTGTGTTCATAAAGATGAGCAGAATTGAAATTAATGCAAGTATAAGATGGTTTCCTGCAAATCTTAAATTGAAGAGAGTCAGCAACTCTCGTAATAGTCAGATCCAAAAAATTAATAGATTTAGTTAAAAGATTTTCTTTCTCTAGAGTAAAGTTTATTTTTTCGTGTAAAGAGTTGAACTCATTAAGTAAAGTTACTAGGGAGGTTGTAGGACCATCGAAAATTATTAAAATGTCTACATATCTGCAATAAAATTTAATAAAATTCTTTACCGAACTGTCAGTTTCTAGGTTGTCCATAAATAAATCAGCTAATAATGGTGAAAGGTTGTAACCCATTGCCAAACCATCAGCTTGTGAATAAAATTTATTGTTGAAAACAAAGAAGTTCTGTTATAAAGTGATTTCGAGTAACGAAAAGATAAAAACAGTATCCGAGTCAGAGAGATTAGAAGAGGCAAGTAGATTTCGACAGATTTCCAAACATTCAGAGGTTGGTATGGAGGTAAACAAATTGGTGACATCTAATGAAATCAAAATGCTATCTTCTGAGATCTTGATAATGAATAAAGTTTTTCGATTAAATCATAAGTGTTTTGTATACTAAATTTGATATTAATATTTAGTGAATTTTTGAGAACAGCAGTCAAAAATTTAGCGGGATTGTACGCTGGGGAACCTACAAAAGAGACGACGGGTCTAATGGGACAGTTTTACTAATTTTAATGTTAATTTTTAAGTCGCTAACTGTTCTTTTCTCTTGTAGCCTTACTACACTTGATAATGTCGTTTACGACGAAACCGGTCGTGTAAATTAATAAATTGTTATGCAGATTGACAGCTCGAAATTTCTTTAATTTTATCGTAATCTGCAACGGCATCGAGGAGCTCTCCATTTTGAATCGATTTTTGTTATTTTATTGCTTATACGAATTTTACTTTGTATTTTATTTTTTGAATAGAAACATTATTATTGTAAAATTTTATTATCAACAATTTAAGGCTGCTGTTTATAGTCAACATTTTTAAGGATTTTTCTACGGATTTGAAATTGGCGCTTACGGATTTCTACGCATTTTTTTAATGACATCTACGGATTATTGAATTCAAAAGGTTGGCAACGCTGAGAGACACACACGTATAACATGTATTTGCTACTTGTTCATATTAAAATTAATAAATAACTTTTATTACAATGGTTTATTATTTAAAACCATGACATGGCGCAGTCAGTAAAGTGAGTGAAGAATTAGTGATCTCTGAAGTTTAAAAATAAAAAGTTGGTGACTAATAAAAGTGTAAAAAAAGAGAAAATCCTGATATTCAGGGAAACATGGAAAATTTCTTGAGACCGCCGCCAGAGTTAATTTTTGAGGGAAACTAAAAGAAAACCGGATAAAATGGGAGCAACGATTTTTATTGTACTTAAAAGCATCAGGATTGGATGAAAAATCGCAAGAAAGACAAGTTAGTAGCTGTTTTGCTCCATGTGATAGGACCAGAAGCTGTTGAAAAATACATTTAGCTTAACAGATGAAGAGAGCAAAGTGCTAGAAACTGTACTGAATAAGTTCGAAGCATTTTGTGTGCTAAAGCGAATGAAAGCAACATTTATTTTTTGGACGGGTTCAACAAAATGGCGAACCTTTTGACGACTTTTTAACTGATTTAAAGAAACTCAGTGCAACTTGTAGTTTCGGTGTTTTAAAGACAGTTTGATACGTGATCGAATCATAAGTGGAATTCGACAGAAAATTTTGAAAAATAGATTACTCTGCGAAGATAATTTAAATCTTGAAAAAACCAAACATTTGTGTAACGTAGTTGACAGAATTGCAATTAAAAGCTCTCGAAGATGAATCCAAAATACATACAATTTGGTTAATAAACAAAAGACTTATAAAAAAGATGAACATCCGAAAAAAGCATCCGGAAGTACACTCCAAGCGAAGCAAGGCAGTGACGACTTGCGAAGGAAACAACGCAGTGACGACTCATCAACAGGTTAACACAGCAGAGAGATTGTTTTAAGTATATAAATAAAACCTTTTGTTGCATGTGTTATTTCAATAACAAACACCGGTCCATATCTTGTGTAATTTTTTTCAAGCGATAAGCAGCAAAGTGACGTGCGTCCCTTCGATTAATGTTAGACCACACAGAAAGCCGTAAATCTGTTCACGCAGAAACCACAGATGCTTGTACGCTAGCGGAAAAGCCATAACCATTACGCGTAATTTGAAGTGTTTTGTTTATCTGTGCTGTCTCGAAACCTGCGATAATCGAAGCAATGGGGCCACGCAGGCACCATAAACAAACCCATTTGACGTTTTAACTTGTTTTTCTAAATTTTTGCATACATATCCGCGTCAAAATTGCAGACGAACGGGCCAAGTGGTCGAAGATATCGAATTACATTGCGAGTTGAGGCTCTCTGGAGTCTGTCTCGTTTCAGTCAGACAACGGATACTTTAAAAATGTCAACTTCCACACTTGAATAGTAAAATTTATAGGGGTTTCATTTAAGATATACGAACAGCGAACATTCCGATGAGTTAATAGAGTATCTCTTGATACATTTGGCATCTGAGAGGCGGGCGTGTGAACTTAAGGCTTCGGTTGCCATTGGTCGAATGGAGTTGAGAATTTTGCTGCAATTACGAGGGGGTGTGTTGTAGTTGTTTTCTTGGGAAGCGGAAACGGGATTATACGGCAGATAAGATTCAAACTCTAGCGCGAATGGTGGAGTTGAATTCCAAGTTGTCTTGATTGTGTTTATCCTTAGGCGCTTGTAGTCTTTATTCAAATTTGTATTTTTATATTTCTTTTGTTGTTTGTTAAATCATATATCCCGATCCGGGTTAAATTTAGTGATAAGAAAGTTAATTAAAACCATACACGTGGGCGCCGCGACGCGACGCGAGTGTTTCTTAAATCCAGTGTACAGTGCGAGTGAAAGGATTATACGCTAGGGGTAATTAACATTTATTTGTTTCCTTCAACGCACCCTTGGTGGTAAAAATTGCGCAGAGATAATTTGTTTGCCATTAATCAGAATAAGAGTCGGTACGTTTCCTAGTAACATTACATTGAGATAAATTTAATCAACTATTTTTGAGTTACTTTACAGCGAGTATTAACACGCAATAGCGACTTTCATCTTGTAAAAATTGATTGGACAGCGTCCGTAACTAATAGGCAAATTCTGTGGTTTAATCAATCAACGACAATTCACTATTTTCTACATCTACCTGGGCTTTCAATACAGAGTACTTTAGAAATCATTCTACCCTAGGGGAATTCTCTAAGGCAAATTGTAAACCAAACAATTTGAAATACATTCCTGGCCATTTTCTTGACAAAGGTTTTAACACCCTGTATATGTGGGAGCGTCAAACTGTGATCTGGGCCGAGAGATTTGTCGGTTAATTAAAAGCGATTGCCTAGAGACTGTTAAACGCCATAACCACCCATAGTGAAGTGCGAATAAGACAGTCAAAGCGGATTCCTTGCGCTTTAAATTATTTAGCTAGGTTAGCCGGCGGAAGAGCGATATACAGAGGGTCCTCCAAAGTGAAGGCAAAGGGTTCAAACGCCGCTCTCAAAATCATTAATTCGCTCAGGTGACGGAGCAGAAGATAGTTTTGGCTCACTACACGCACCCATTAACCAGGTTGGCTAGAGATAGGGTTAAAACAACTCCTCCCACGGGAGGCCCCTGAAAAACCAGGCGATTGCTACTGATTTACTTGCAAATTGATCGCTGAAGGCGGCATTTGTATCACATACTTCGCCTAAAACATCTTATCAATTAATTAACTCCATTAATCAAATACACTGTAGTCCCACATTTAATAAATCGAACAAGTCTGAATACAATCCGAGTGACGAACACTGTACCAAGATTCGAACTCATTTGAAACTCCATTGATTATTAATCTATGTGAGGAGCAAAGCTCTCCAACAAACATCTCTGTAAACATTATACCACGATTTATACTGTACATTAGGGTGGGTCATTTTTGTATGGAAAAAAAACGAATATTGCGCTTGTGATTTTTAATAGCAAAATTATGTTGCCTTTACATGAAAACAGTGTAATGCTAGAATTTAAAGTAAATAGCCCTCATCTTCAGGTTGCGCTTTGCCTTGGAAATACGAAAAACTTAAATATATTCTGGTAGTCATATAACATAAATGTCTCAAGGAAAATAGGGTTTTTAGAATAAAATAATCATTTATTAATAATTAAAAAAATAATACAACGGAAAAATTGATGAAAATCATTCAATATCGAATTGCTATCGAATTTAGGCATTACTGCGAGATTTGAGTTTTAATTTTATCCACCTTCTCTTGCCCTCGTAACAAAGTTAAATTTGTTGAAATGTATATATGTAAATATGTTGGGTATTTTAGTTAGGGATTTTTCCGCGATCGTGTTTAGTTTTGGAAGGGGATCATTTGAGTGGGGACCTCCCTCCATGCTCCGACCGTATATAAGGACGCGTGAGTTCATTTTCAGCAAGTCGTTTTGACTTCGTGTGCCACGTTAGTGTTGCATTACCGCAAGCTCCACTAGTACCGTTCCCAGTTCTTTCCAAACTCGTACAAGCGACTTGTACAAATCCAGACCCGAACAAGCGACTTGTTCTTTCCAACATCGTACAAGCGACTTGTACAAATCCAGACCCGAACCAGCGACTTGTTCTTTCCGCGCTCGTACAAGCGACTTGTACAAATCCAGACCCGAACAAGCGACTTGTTCTTTCAACATCGTACAAGCAACTTGTACAAATCCAGACCCGAACAAGCGACTTGTTCTTTCAACCTCGTACAAGCGACTTGTACAAATCCAGACCCGAACAAGCGTCTTGTTCTTTCCAAACTCGTACAAGTGACTTGTTCTTTCTCACATTCGTGCAAGCGACTTGCACAATTCCGACTCAAAACAAGTAACTTACAAGCTGCGCAAGAGCAACGCCGCGCCGTTTAGAATGAGATTGTGTTAACTAATTTGTGGCTGTAAATATTTGAATATTTGAAATAAATTTCCGTTGTGGAACCACGTTTTTTATTTGATGAACCCGGACTCCGACGAGCAGACCCGGACCCGACCGACAGGAAACTGAGTTAATCGAAGAAGCAAAAGACGGCGGCTCGTTACATTGGCGCCCGAGCAGGGACCTGACATACTGAAGTTTTTCACCCGCATAATTAGTGTTGAACCGGTGACCGTTGTTTTTTTTAAGTGCCAGAAAGACTAGTATGAAACGGTGGGTTCATTCTCTAAAGAAAGAACAGCTAATAGAAGAACTTGAAGCGAATAATTTAGACACTACTGGGTCAGTAGATGAATTGAGGAGAAAATTAGGAAAATTCGTTCAGAAAAATCCCGAGTTGGGTATCGCCCGGCAAGACAAAATGATTGCAGAAGAATCTGTGTTACCTACTACTGCCAAGGAAACGGAGAGGCATGGCACTGGTAATATTTCGCTGCCACCAGCTACCCCAGCTCAGGAGAACTACCTGAAAGCAATTAATCAAATCCGGAAATGGGGATGTCATTTTGATGGTAAAGACCCGCTAGCGTTTCTTGAGAGAGTTGAAGAACTCAGAGAAGGCTACCAGTTAACAGAAACTCAAATTTTACGAGGGCTGCCTGAGTTACTTCGGGGCGAACCACTCCTTTGGTATCGGAACAATAAAGCGTCTTGGTTAGACTGGCAAGATTTTATTAAAAGTTTTAAGCAATATTATGTACCTCGGCTTCAGCAGGAGCAGCTTGAACAAAAAGTACGAGACCGTTTGCAAAGAGAGAACGAGCCATTTGTAAGATATGCTACCGATATTCTAACACTTATGAGGAGATCAGGAGGTTTTTCTACCGATGAACAGTTAAATCGCACCTACAAAAATATGCTTCCTAAATATTTGTTGTATATTCGTCAAGGAGATATCTCTTGAATAAGTGACCTTATAGATCGTGCCAGTGAATACGAAGATATTTTGAAATTAAATCGTGAAAGCGAATCTCCTTTGAAACCTGAACAAAAAGTCAGTAACGTGAGTATGTCAACTCACCCAACAAATTATAACCGTGGTACACACTGTTGGCGTTGCAAGCAACGCGGCCATACACGAATGAACTGCTAGCAACCGTTTAAGAAATTTTGTTCCTACTGTGGGTTTGACAACGTTCTTACAAGAGACTGTAACTGTAGAAAACAGGCGGGAAAAGCCAACGGGGCCGGGCAGTCGAGAAGTTACGTTCGGCCCCAAAAATAAAGTTGATTTACACTCCAAGACCTCATATTAAAATCAAAATTTATAAGATCTTTTTAGCCTTGCTGGACACCGGATCCGAAAAATCGTATTTAAATAAGCAGATTTTAGAACTAAGCAAAAGGAATGGTCAGCGTCCGATCCAAGAAAAAACATCGGCACGCCTTGCTGACGGTAAAGAAATCACAATTCAAGGAACGTTACCCATGACATTTGGTTTTGCGAATAAGTTATACCACCACAATTTCTCCATAATGTCTAATTTAAAAGTCCCTTTACTTTTTGGAATAGATTTAATTAGTAAACTAAAAATAACGATTCCTCCGGCACCTAGAAAGCTAGTCGCGGCAGACGTTTGTCACGTTGCCTCTGAACAGAAGCAAACAGAAGATGAAAAAAAAAATTTTTAAATTTTGTCGAAGCTGAAGTAAGAAAATTCGACATCACCGGTCCGACACATAGTATACAACACCATATAAAAGTCATGAACGCCACACCTATAAAACAATGATACCGACCGCGCAATCCAGCAATGCAAGCTATTATTAACGCTGAAGTAGAAAAAATGGAACGTGATGGAATAATAGAAGCAGCACATAGTACTTGGAGTTCACCAGTCGTTATAGTACCCAAGAAGGATGGCAAACCACGTTTTTGTGTGGATTTTAGAAAAGTCAACGAAATAACGGAGAAAGATGCTTATCCTTTACCAGAGGTTCAAGCTACTTTGGACAAGTTAAGAGGCGCGAAATTTCTATCTACTCTCGACTTGAAAAACGGCTACTGGCAAGTCCCTCTTACTGCAGAAAGTAAGCCAATTACTGCCTTCACCGTCCCGGGGAAAGGACTTAAACAATTTAAAGTAATGCCTGTCGGATTACATTCTGCAGCCGCAACCTTTCAAAGATTACTCGATCAAATAATAGGACCTGAACTTGAACTAAATGCTTTTGTTTACCTTGATGACATCATCCTCGTTAGCAAAACTCTTAACAAACACATACTGCATCTAAAAGAAGTTTTCCGACGTCATCGTGAAGCCAGACTTAAGATTAACCCAGAAAAGTGTAAGTTTTGTGTAGACAGCCTGCGATATCTCGGTCATATTGTAGACCAAAACGGCATTAGGACGGACCCCGAAAAGGTTGAAGCTATTTCTTCTATGTCACCTCCGAAAAATGTTAAGGAAGTCCGGCGTTTTCATGGCGTGGCTTCTTGGTACCGACGTTTTATTCCTGATTTTTCTAGCATAATAGAGCCTTTAACAAAACTTACTCGAAAGAATGCAAAATGGACATGGGGCAGAGAAGAAAATAATGCCTTCCAGAGAATTAAACAGAAGTTAACGGAGTCTCCTATTTTGGCCTGTCCAGATTTTTCACAAAAATTCTTTTTACAAACCGATGCAAGTGACGTAGGGGTAGGTGTTGTACTCACACAAATATTAAATCAAGAAGAGCGAGTAATTGCTTATGCAAGACACACATTTAACAAAGCAGAACGTAATTACAGCGCGACAGAAAAGGAATGCCTTGCGGTTTTGTGGGGAATATGGAAAATGAAAGCGTACTTAGAAGGTTATACTTTTATTGTCATTACTGATCACCAATCTCTGAAGTGGTTACAACATATTGATAAACCTACTGGCCGACTGGCGAGGTGGGCTTTAGAACTTCAACAATTCGATTTTGATGTGCAATACCGACGTGGTTCTTTGAACAAAGTCCCCGACGCACTTTCACGTCAACCTTTACATAATCAATCCGGAAAAGGTATCTGCGTTATTCACCGTCAACCTAAATGCAATTGGTACACAAAAACATTGAGACAAGTAAGGGCGAACCCAGAGGCGTTTCCAGATTTTTGTATTCGCAACAACAAACTATATGGCCATATTTTAAATTCTGTAAACTATAATGAAATCCTGACAGGAGAAGAATGGAAACTGTGCGTTCCTGCCGAAAAACGTAATGAAATACTTCGTCTTTTTCATGACGAACCAACCGCCGGACACCTGGGTATTGCAAAAACCATCGTCCGTCTGGCTCACAAGTTCTATTGGCCAGGAATGTTTAAGGAAGCTGCCACATACGTCAGAAAGTGCGACGTCTGCAATAGATATAAGATGTCCCAGCAACGTACAGGAGGGTTTTTACATCCAAATTTTTCTAATGATCCTTGGCATACCGTTTCTGTCGATTTAGTAGGCCCGCTACCGCGTTCCAACAAAGGTCACATTTGGCTTCTGGTCATGCAAGATGTCTACAAAATGGATTGAGCTTAAACCACTTCGTAAGGCCACCGGAGATGCTGTAACTAAAGTAGTAAAAGAAGAAGTAATTTTGCGACATGGATGCCCGTCTGTGATTATTATCGACAACGGTAAACAGTTCGTCAGTAAACAATTTAGTCAATTGTTAAAAGAATTCGGAATCAATCACCTCCGTACTCCTCCGTATTCTCCTCAATGTAATTCCGTTGAAAGAGTTAACCGAGTCATCAAAACCATGATTGCCCAGTTCACTTGTAAAACCATCGCCGATGGGACGAACGTATTAACACGTTGACTGCGTTACATATCCCCGGGGTCCTGTATGCTTCTTGACGCTATAGCAGGAATGAAATTCACCAAACTTTCGTTCTGTGCGGAAGCCATAATTCGCTTATTTCTTAACCGATTTTGATTTCAAAGGTATCATTATAATTGTTGTACTCTGCAAAACTTAATTACGTACAATTTTTTGTACATATCGCCGGGGGTATGTAACGCACACTAATAATGATAAATTAGTCCTGTGCGGCACATGCCCCCGGCGATACGTAATTTGCGCATTGTCTCATGTCAACCATAGCGCTTGTGTCATGTCAATTTCTGTTATTATCTGAGTAAATACGGTTACACCATGACGAGTCGTACTCAAAAAATTCTAGAATTAGCTACGAAGCAAGTGAAAGTGTGTGACAAAGGTGAAATACGTGTGCCAATAAGAAATAACGAAGAACCTTCAGATTTGCATGTTGAAAAAGTACAAATTAACTTGCCCGCGACTTCAAGTAAAGAAGACGTGGGTGATAACGAGGTGTTTCAAACCATCGACCATGAAGATGGAGGCGATCCCTTTAGTAGTGATGATTCTCTAAAGGATGCGACCTATGAAGTATCTTCAGAAGAGGAATACAGTGATGAGGAATTCATTAATAACGACAGTTCTGACACTGATGGTACGTACGAAACTGATGATACACCATCTTCTAGTGGTTCATCAACAGGTAATATCACCGGAAATGGTAGTATATGGACAGATGTTACAAATTCCACCATAGATTTTGATTTGTATACAGAGCAATGCACACTAAATCCTGAAGTGAATAACACAACAATAAAGAAGCCAATAGATAGTTTTAGTTTACTTGTCAACGATGAGGTTCTTGATTTAATAGCAAATGAAACTAATACATACGCTGCTCAACAGCTGAGCCAACGTTATTCAAATAAATCAAGAATAAAAGGCTGGAAAGATACAGATAAAAGTGAAATTCAGAAATTCTTATCTATAGGATTGAATCAAGTACCTGCCTTAAATTTATACTGGTCGAAAGATCCTCTGTACAATAATAAATTCATTTCTTCGGTTATGCCAAGAGATAGATACCTTTTATTACTTAAATTTTTACATTTTTCAAATAATGAAATAGCAGATGTAAATAACAAACTGTACAAAATTGACAGGTTACTCTCCCTTTTATTAGAAAATTATAAAGTTTTTATTCCTGGACGAGAACTAGTAATAGACGAATCTATGGTTCCTTTTAGAGGAAGAATTTATTTCCGGCAATATATACCTAATAAGACCCACAAATATGGTGTCAAACTGTATAAGGTTGCACCCCTAATGGATACACTTATAATATAAAAGTGTATGCCGGAAGAGGGGATACAAATACTGATTTGAGACATTCTCATTCAATAGTACTAAAACTTCTGGAAGCTCTGAATTCAAGAGATGGAAGATATATATTTGCGGATAACTTTTATTCCAGTATAAATTTAACAGAATCGTTATATAAACAAAAAATACTTTACTGCGGAACTCTTAGATCAAACCGAAAAGGAATACCTGAAATTTTTAAAACCAAATTAAAGAGAAACGAAATTTAAGCTAAGGAAAGAAATAAAATTAAAATTATTAAATGGACGGATAAAAGACAAGTTTTAATGGTAACAAGCGATCCTGCACATGATGGTACACTAGTTCCCACCGGTAATTTTCTATAAGAAATTCATATTTTGTCCATCAACAACTGTTTTGAAATAACATAAAATAGCGACAGCAAAACAATAATAAAGTGCAATAGACATTTCACAATGCATTGACGGAAAAATCCGTCAACGCAGAGCAAAACGTCGACTGCAGTTTATTATATAGTTTTGCTGTCCGGCGTTTACGTTATTTTAATATGATAATTCTTAAAAATTTCAGGCAAGAAAAATGGATACAATCAAGAAATTTGCAAACCCAAATGTGTTATTGATTACAATAAGGCGAAAAAGGGCGTCGACATTAGTGATCAAATGTCTTCTTATCACAGCGTATTACGTAAAAGCCTAAAATGGTACAGGTATGTAATATTTTTTCTTTAACTTTACTCATTACATCATTAATACTGTTTATCCTTTTCAGAAAAGTTATGTTTGAAGTTTTACTAGGAACTACAGTAGTGAATGCATGGATTATATACAACATGGTCGCCCAAGAAAAACTCGGAATCACTGAGTTTAGAAGACAATTGGTCAACGATTTAGTGACAAAATCAGAGACCGTAAATGAGACTGCATTGTCAAAAAGAAGGATTCATACTTTTGTAAAACCTGAAGGGAAAAGAAGAAAGCAGAGAAAAGCATGTAAAGGGTGTTATAATGAACTTCGCAAAACGATGAGTAGTCGTGAAGCCGATAAAAAAGTCGTCGTTTAATGAGTTATTGTAACAATTGCCCAAACAAACCTGGTTACTGCCTTGCATGTTTTAATAAATATCACACATAATTCGGTGTTCTTTGAATTTTCCCGGACTTTTTTCTGTAAATTAACAAAATTCTTTTGTTTTGGTTTTTTTTTTTTTTTTTCAAAGAAAATTAGGGTTACATAAGTAATAATTGAATTGAATAATCTAATTTTAATAATAAAATCTAAAATGCAAGATATTTGATAAAATTGTTTTTATTACTTAAGGCCATGGTCGTTTAAGACCCGGTTCAGAAAATAAGTAAATAGTAATATTACCTTACAGATTTCTCAGTCTAGAAAGTCTAACATTTATCTAACATGAACTAAATGGCACGTTGTTGAATACTTACTTACATATCCCCCGCGATATGTATCGCACAGAAATAATTGCGTACTACAGTACCCCGGCGGTATGTACCGCAGTTAACGACAAGGTAGGGTTTACATCTCCCGCAGTCAACGTGTTAATGAAATACGTTTTGCTTATAATACTGCACAGCATGAAACGATTGGTTATTCCCCAGCATACCTTAACCATGGCCGCGAATTACAAAGAACTAACCTAATTACTAGAAACCGTGATAGCCGTAGTCCCGAACGAAGGCATCATGACTTGTCCGATGCATTCGAGGTAGTACGAATCAACTTAGCGAGAGCCTTTCACCGCCAAGAAACTTACTACAACCTCCGTCGCCGGGAATGGAAACCTCAGATAGGAGATAAGGTTTGGAAAAAAGAACATGTCTTATCGGATAAGAAGGCAAAAATTAATGCGAAACTGGCTGCCAAGTTTGCCGGCCCGTATACCGTTGGAAAAATAATTTCACCTGTGATCTTCGACCTAAAAAACGAAAATGGCCGATGGATTCGACACGTTCATTCCCAGCATTTAAAACCTTTGTCCGTTTCCTAATTACCCGCAAACGTCACACTTCTCTAAATCTACGGACCATTGTGCTCATGCGTGATATTTCCCTTACTTTTTCCTGCGACCAAATTTTGCCTATAAATAGGGGACACGCAAGAGATTAAGGGCATTCGTTCCAGTAGTAAATACACGCAATAATGGAAGAGTGTCTATTTCTAGAAACCTGCAGTCGAAAGCCAACAAAACCCAGACCACCACCTACATCAAAAGGTTCTGACCAAGGAAAACGGACAATCTTGTTGAAGGAACCGTCCATTCCGGAAAAGAAACCTCGTGGCCCCAGAAAGGTTTCCATGATCGTTAAGAAGGCGAAGAATGAAGCCGTAAAACGCAAAGCGTTGTTTACATTCCTACCGCCGATTTCCGACCCGAAGTCTCCTCCTGCACATACCAGGGTCCAAGGGTTCAAACGGCCGAGATGCGCAGTCCGAGCTCCCCCTTCAAAGAACCCCCCACCATCTTACCGACCCTTTTCTTCTTCAACCGCCTGTTCAAAGCCGAAGAGGACAGACTGTTCCAGTGATCTCCTAAGGATAGATGAAGATTGGGTGTTGGATCTAGAAGAGGTGCTTGGACTGAGCGACGACAATATCCGCATACCTGCTACGAAGCCCGAAAGTCCGCCGCCTCCTCCTTCGAAGATAACCAGGATTCCCGAACCAGCAACTGAGGATACCGCCGTAGGAGCTGGTCACCCCGGGAGTTTAGATCCAGTAATGTATGTTCGAAAGGTTCCAGGAGATGTTACCAGCTGGTTCCGGCTTCCAACCGGAAGATTCGTTGAAGTCCCGGAGAAGGCCATCCGACACCGAGAATTTAAATTTAGGTTCGGAAGCGAGAGATGGCACCTCCGTTTCAACCGTCAAGGACATCTCCGATCGTGCCGGAATCTTTCAGAACCAAAGAAGGAAGGGAGTATAACAAAGTAAATTTGTTGAAATGTATATATGTAAATATGTAAATATGTTAGGTATTTTAGTTAGGGATTTTTCCGCGATCGCGTTTAGTTTTGGAAGGGGATCATTTGAGTGGGGACCCCCCTCCATGCTCCGACCGTATATAAGGACGCGTGAGTTCATTTTCAGCAAGTCGTTTTGACTTCGTGCGCCGCGTTAGTGTTGCATTACCGCAAGCTCCACTAGTACCGTTCCCAGTTCTTTCCAAACTCGTACAAGCGACTTATACAAATCCAGACCCGAACAAGCGACTTGTTCTTTCCAACATCGTACAAGCGACTTGTACAAATCCAGACCCGAACAAGCGACTTGTTCTTTCCGCGCTCGTACAAGTGACTTGTACAAATCCAGACCCGAACAAGCGACTTGTTCTTTTAACCTCGTACAAGTGACTTGTTCTTTCTCACATTCGTGCAAGCGACTTGCGCAATTCCGACTCAAAACAAGTAACTTACAAGCGACTTATACACCCTCCGAGACAAGCATTTATTTCACTGCGCAAGAGCAACGCCGCGCAGTTTAGAATGAGATTGTGTTAACTAATTTGTGGCTGTAAATATTTGAAATAAATTTCCGTTGTGGAACCACGTTTTTTATTTGATGAACCCGGACTCCGACGAGCAGACCCGGACCCGACCAGCAGGAAACTGAGTTAATCGAAGAAACAAAAGACGGCGGCTCGTTACATTTTTAGTATACAGGTTTGATGATAATAATAATAATAATAATAATAATAATTCGTTTATTGGTTCGAATAATTAAATGTAAAATAAAATAAAATAAAAAGTAAAATAAAATAACTACTAAAATAACTACTAAAATAAAATAAAATAACTGGACACACTCGAACCAAAAGGTACGCCATCAGTTAGCTCAAAAGGAGCATACTGCTCTACCTGGTGTACCCTTTACAAAAAAAAAAATAATAATAATAATAATGATAGAAAAAAAAAGATAGTTCAAAAGCAATAATTAATGTGAAGAAGGCATGGAGATAGAAGAAAAAGGAAAATAATATAGCAGAAGAAGGAGACGAAGCTAAAAGAAGAATAAGAAAACTAATAGAAAAGTTTAATTGAAAAGTTCAATTGAAGAGTTCGCTCGCTAAAAAGTCTCACTGAGAAGGACACACTTCAGTTTACGTTTAAAAACCTGAGGGGGTAATGTCTTCAAATCGGCATCAATATTATTTAGACATTGAGCAGCAGCGTAGGTAAAACATCTTTTGAACAGAGATGTATGATGCAAAGGAATATCCAACAAATCCCTGCGTCGAATGTTAATATTATATACATCAGTCCTATGTCTAAATTTAACAAAAAGGTATGGAGGTGTTTTTGAAAATAAAATTTTATGACTGAAGCATGCAAGATGAAGAAGTCGTCTGTCTTTCATTTGAAACCAACCAGCAGCGTTCAATTTATGTGAAATATGTTCCCGTCTTGGAATACCATAAATGAAACGCAAACAAGAATTCTCCACAACGTGAATGCGTCTGGAGTCTTTAGAATCCAAACATGAGGTATATATCACGTCACAATAATTACAGTAAGACAGAATTAAGCTATCGCAAACAGCTATTTTTGCTTTAGTGGTAAGGATATGCCTACTGGGGTATAACATTTTCAGATTGCAGAAAGCCTTGCTGATGCAAGAAGTGATGTGCTCTTTAAATCGTAAGTTAGTATCGATAGTCAATCCCAAACTTTTAAAATTATCACGATAAGGTAAACGAGGTATTATTTAACACAATTTTAATTAGAGGCATTGCAGCATTACGATCTTTGGTTCTACCGAATAGGGAAAAATAAGATTTGCTGGGGTTGATTTTTAAACAATGTTTAGACGATATGGTAAAGAGTTCAGCCAGATCATTATTAACTTTATTCATAGTGAGTTGTAAATCTGAAAGGTCAAACAGAGGCGTACAACTGTGTATCATCAGCGTACATGTGATACTTACTAAAGGAGTTCCAGAAAGTAAAAAAGTTAGATACGTAAATAGTAAACAGTAGCGGTCCAATTATTGACCCTTGTGGAACACCTGACCGAATAGAAACATCGTCAGAGTTAGAGTAATTAAGGAAAACCGATTGCGTGCGGCCCGTTAGATAGTTGCCAATCAAACCGACCGCCGTCACATCCAGACCACAATAATGCAAAACTGCCAGCAGTAACTCATGATTGATCATATCGAAGGCTTTGGAAAAATCAAGAAGAACGAGTACAGTAAGTTTATCATCATCTATACCTCTGATAATGTCGTCCATTATAAGGGAAAGTGCAGTGGAACAACTGTAACCAGGTCTGAAACCTGATTGTGACAAAGGCAATAAATGATAAGAAGCCAAATGATTTCTTAATTGTTTGTCCAGTATTTTTTCCAAAGCCTTCGATAAGACTGAGAGAATGCTAATTGGTCTAAGATCATGTATAGACGCAGGTTTTTTCACTTTAGGCAAGGGAATTACCGTTGCATGTTTCCATTGGCTGGGAAAAACACCTTTTGATATACAAAAGTTAAAAATATGAGTAAAAATGGGTAATAAATAGGGACAGCAAAGTTTTATCATTTTAATGGAAATGGCATCAGCACCGACAGAATTGGACGTGACAGAGTGAATAATCTTAGCAACATAATCTACAGAAACCTCCTGAAAACTGAAATTCCGAGTGTTCAAGATAATATTCGAACGATAAAAATTTAAGACATCTGCGTCCGGAAAAGAAGGAGCACCAGTAACAGTGTTGAAGTGATTGTTAATTACATTCGAATCTTGAAGATGTATCGGAATTTCAGGTGATCCACGATTAAAATATTAAATTCTTTAAGATTTTGCCAAAAAACTTTTTGTTTGCTTTTACGAAAACTAAAGTCTAAGTAAGCCCTTTTTTCGGATTTTACGGCAGCAGATGTTAGATTACGTAATTGCTTATAGTAATCCCAGTGAGGTTGTAGTTTGGTTCGCTTGAATCTTAGTAAGGCTTTGTCACGTAACTGCATCATAAGTCTCAAATTATCCGTAAGCCAACTAACTTTAGGCTTAGAAAATTTCGCTGTAGTTAAGGGAGCATGACGATCAAACAGAGCAATGATGTGATAGTTTAAGAATTCGACCTTATCATCTACATTTTCAAATTCGGTAATAGTCCACCAAGGAATATTATGTAAATCACTATCAAAAGCATCCTGATTGAAGTAACTCTGTTATTATTATTATTATTACAAATACAAACTTTTCATGGCATACTTTATGGCCTTTCTTGTATCATTTCAAAAATTCAAACGTAAGGCCCACCCTCTAAATATTAATTAAATTCAAAAATATTTCGTAGGTGTCATAATATCACTAAAAGACAGCATAATTTTGCTATTAGGTAAGATTATCTCAAAGTTTGGTTTTTGACCCACCCTACTGTACATTCTGAAAATCGTAATTTTTGATTAATTGTAATGATATTAACGCCAGAGTTTTTACACTCAAGCTCTCTGATCCCACAGAAAAACTCTTAGTATAGATAAAATTAACCGCCCGCTGGGCGAACTCTCGGAAGCCTGAGACAGTTATTTAAAACGGTCATAAATCTTAATTGTGGGTCTTGGTTGGTACATATTTATTATTTGTTGATACAATTTTATGGTCTGTTTACTTGTCAAAATTAATCAATAACCAAGTAATTGGGGGGGGGGGAGGCGTTACATGGATATGCACACAAGCGGGGTCAGTGTCCGGCTTTTGGTAAGAATTGTGCAAAATGTCAGAAAAAAATAATTTCGCTAAAGCTTGCAAAAATAAAAAAGTTGAAATTATACAGAACTGCAACAAGAATAATAGTGATGACAGTTCCGATTCCTTATTTGTAGGTGAAGTTAATTCAATTGTTTATGAAAAAGATTGGGTATAAAAATTAATTATTAATGACAAACTTGTATTAGCGAAATTAGATTCAGAAGCGCAATGTAACGTAATGCCATTTAACAAATTTAAAGAACTCAAATTAAATAGGCAGTTAATTAGCAAAAGTAATGTGTAACTATGTAATTACAGCGGCATAAATAAATGTAATTGGACAATGTAAATTGGAAAAAATTCACCAATTATTTTAGGTTTGCCAACATTACAGTCTTTAAATCTAGTACAACGAGTTAATTATACGTTGCACTAGATTTAAAGACTGTAATGATATTATTACTAAAAATAAATTTAATTCACCTGATAACTTTAAAAAATATTCTCATGTTTTTTCGGGAACAGGATGTGTAAAACGTTACCCTAATTCGCAAATGTCGTAACTCCATTTTTACTAATTTTACAGGAGACGATAAAAACCGTAATAACAGTTTATCTATTAACTGTAATTTTGTTGTTGTTGAATAATAATACTTTTTTATTATTAGGTTGTTCGGAAAAAAATGTCGTATTATGTCTAGAATTTTTTGATTCCAGAAAAGTTGGGTGTTATCATCGTAGAATGCAACTTCTAGCAGAAAGATGGCAAAAGGTCACTGATGCAAATGGTGATTATATAGTTTAATCAAATTTTATATACTATGTATATAAACATTCTGAATTAAAAAGAAAACGACATTTTTTTCCGAACAACCTAATATTTTGAAATGATTCACACACTATTGATTTGACCATGTAAACTGACGGACTTGCGATAATTTCTTATTCAAATTGTCAAGTGCCGGAGTCACGTTGTTTTCTAAAATGGCCTTTAATAATAGGAAACTGTAAGTCTCTGCGCTGCAATTTCTTTAGTAGGTAGGTTAGTCGTTTGTTAACGAAATGGTGTAAAAATCTCAATTTTGACAAAAAGTGGACTTATGACATTTGCGAATTAGGTTAACGAAAATATTTTATATATGATACTTCCTCTGTCCCAATTTAGTTGTCACATTTCACCTTTTAATTTTGTCCCAATTTAGTTGTCACATTTGTAAAAATTGGAAATAAAAATATTTAAAACACAGAAACGCACGTAAATAGAAACTGTAATTTATTTTAACAAATTTTACAAAAGAATTTTCCTTCATTTTGCAATAATTATGCATTGTTTTTATACATTTTTACATTTGTGTATTCTGAACTCATAAAATTTCAGTAAAAGTAATATTAAGGCAATGTCGCGTAGTCTTGGTCATTTCACGTTTTTTAATAACTTTTCTTGTACAATTAGTTATGTTCGACATCTTGATCGCAGAACAGAAGTTACAGCGGGTGCACTCTAAAAATTGTGCGTTTCTCGCAATTTGACTCCAGCCTTTTTGTTAGTAATAAACGGCAAATCAAATTTCACCAATGATGTGATTTAAATATATCATATGGGTAGTTAATTGTACATTTTAGTTCCCGGATTAAATTTAATTTATCAATAATCTTAAGAAAAAACACCAAATGTGACAATTAAATTGGGACAGAGAGTATTAAAATAAAGCCAGACGCAGTTGGTAAAATTGATCCGTGCAGAAAAGTTCCTGTTAAACTATTAGATCCCTTTGAAATTAGAATTAGAAAAAATTATAAAAATGAGAATCATAGAAAAACAAATAAAACCGACTGACTGGGGAAACTCTAGTGATGTAAGTTGTAAAATTAAAATTTGTAACTTGCATTAATTATACAGAAATTACTGTAATATTACATTGCCAATGAAATTTAGCGAAATTTATGTAATTTATGAAATTTGTGTAATTTATGTAAAATTACATAAATTACTGTAATTTTTACCTCGAATTTTAAATATTGCACCAATTTCAAGCAAAAATTTTGGGTTATATAACCTCATTCTTATTCTTACTTACGGACACTGAATGCTAATTATAAGAACCTGTGCTCTGTATTACTAATTCAGGATTCAGGTAAGTGTACAAGTAAATTTTCAGTTATATTACTATAAGAATTATCATAAAATTTGTAATTATAATTTGATAGGTGAGTGTAACCATTTATTGTAATGGAGGAACATCAATAAAATTTATTATTATTATTATTAATCTGAAATTTACGAGAAAATATATACTGGGTGTCCGGTAAAGAATGGGCCATACTTCAAGGGTGGCTTCTTTGGATCAAAATAAATCGATTTAGATCAATTTATCTTAGTACAATTTTGCTTCATTAAAAAGTTATGGCCTTTCAAAGATAATTTTTTTATATCAATATTTTAGCAAAACTCGCTCATTTTTGGAAACATTTAATTGTAATTTGGTATTTAGAGGTTTCTTGTACTGCTGAATCTGAATATCTGCTTATTTTTAACGTAACGTATAGAGGGCGCTCTAGAGACCCTGACATTCTCTTGTTTATTGTCGTACTTTTTTTTACGTGAATATTTTTAATATATGTTTCGTTTTTTTGAAACGACATTTAATTTACTTTAAAAAAGGTATACTTGTAACATATCGCTAAAGTACACCAGTTTTGAGAAAAATGGCTCTGAATGTGAAAATGTTGAATACTTTCTACACCAGTAACGCTACTGCAGGATGAAAAGACAATTACCTAAAGTTGCACTACTTCGTAATTTACTTAAAATTGAAAAAAATTTACAATTCCACATTTAAATCAACGATACATTACGTAAAAAATTCTTATTATGTTTGCTATTGCCGCGTATTTCACTCATAGTTTAACTTTCAACTCTAGATTACTCCCATAGTAACAATTATAAAAACAGTTATTCCCATGGAAATAAAGTGAAGATTAAAGTTAAACTGTAACTGAAATAAGGGTCTATGTGCCTAATTCAATGTAGACCTAAAACAGTAATATTCAGCATTATCATATTCAAAGCCATTTTTCTCAAAACTGATATACTTTAGCGACATATAACAAGTATACTTTTTTTAAAGCAAATTAAAAGTTCTTTCAAGAAAATGAATATAATTTTAAAAATATTCACGTTAAAAAAAATACAGCAATAAACAAAGGAATATCAGGATCTCGAGAGCGCCCCCTATATGTTACGTTAAAAATAGGAAGATATTCAGATTCAGCAGTACAAGAAACCTTTAAATACCAAATTACAATTGAATATCTCCAAAAATGAACGAGTTTTGCTAAAATATTGAAATAAAAAAGTTATCTTTGAAAGGCCATAACTTTTTAATGAAGTAAAATTGTACTAAGATAAATTGATCTATATCGATTTGTTTTGACCCAAAGAAGCTACCCTTGAAGTATGGCCCATTCTTTACCGGACACCCGGTATATGTACTATGCCCGCCAAAATCTGAATTATTTTATTAGTTTGAACGCAGCTTTAAACAATTGATTTTGCTATGTAGATTTTATTCTACGGAAATGAAAAATAAAATTAAAGACTCTTATCCGATTTTTTTAACAATACTTAGTTCGTCATATTTACAATAGAATAGGATAATTCCGGTAGAGATGGACCACAGCCTGAGACGGACCACTTCCGTAATTTTGGGAACAAATTGCTAGATGGCATTGTTATTGTGTGTAATCGCTTAACATGTAACTGAAAACAGGCGGTAAATATCAGGCGAGTTAATATTACTGCGTTCGTTTATTACATCGGAGGAATCGATTTGCTTAGAATCGTTCGTTTATTAAAAATGGAGCAAATCGATGTAAATCTGAAACGTTCGTTTAATATTGGTCGGACGAATCTGACAAGCCTCGATTCCCTCGGAGCTTTTCGATCGAGCTCTTCGACAAGTGTCATAACATAACCTACAACACCTACAATAAGAGTGATAAGAGTTGTATAAATACATAACCCAAAAGTGAGAAATTGCTGTTCAATAATGGAAGTGCCTGATGGAACAGAAATTATTTATGTATGTAATATTTGCAATGCAACCGCATGTGAAATGGACGTAATGCAGGATCATATGACATCCCACGCATTTACAAGTTAATAACTTACCTACCTATTAAATACTTCGGCCCATATGACACAATACAGTGATATTTTTATTTAAGTTTTGTTACAAATAAAGAAAAGATGGCAAGGCAAGATCGTTACCTTGATATTCTTGAAAGACTTACAAAAGCTGTGGAGAAGGTAGGAGGACAGAAAAGTGACCAGAAAGACTAATTTAATTGATTATGTGTTCAATGTTTTATTTATCATTAAATGTCTATTTGTTACCTAAGTAAAATAATAAAAGTTTGTAACATAACAACTTATGAGGATATTTTATTCAGTTATAAAAAGTTTCTGTCCATCCTTAAACTATTAGCAATGTTATTTCTTTTTCTTTGTGCATTGAGCAACAGTTCTTCGTTGTTCTCTGGTACATCTGCATTTAGATGCCTCTCTTCAATAAGCTCATTTTCAGTATCCATGATTTCATCAGGATCATCACCGTTTAAAATGCAGATATTATGCAAAACACAAGCAGACGTTATAAGCAAGGAAATTAAATCTAATCGAATTGTTTCAACATACTTAAAACGTCTAAATCGTCCTTTCAATAAACCAAATGTGTTTTCAATACATACTCTAATTTGTGATAATTTAAAATTAAAATTTTTTTGACGATGTGAAAGATTTCCATTATTTTTAAAGCCAGACATAAGCCGAGTGGTTAACTTATATGCTAAATCTCCAACTAAGTGAAAGTTCTCATTTGGAAAATCAACCAATCCTCTGGTGATATCTTGGCCTATATCTGACTTTTCAAATAATCTCTGATCATGGATAGACCCCGGCTCTCCAGTATAAACATCGATAAACAGTTTTTGGTAGTCACAAATTCCTTGCAATAGTATGGAATGAAATTTTTTTCTATTGCAGTACGAATTAGGGTGATCTTTAGGAGGTAAAATTCTGATGTGACTTCCATCAATTGAGCCAATCACTCCTAAAATAAAAACAAACATTAAAATGATTATTTGTCAATATTTGAAACTAAATATAGGTAATAATTTACCTGGAAATCCATTCACCTGCTCAAACGCCGTTGCAATAGCTACAGCTCTTTGTTTCGTAGGCCACCAAATTATCTTATAAGCTTTATTTAATTCTAAGATGCTGCCACAAGTTTTTTGTAAAACGTTCCAGCAAGTGGATTTACTTATTCCAAATCGTCCTGAAACAGATCTAACATTTTTATTATAAAATATGAAATTATTTTTGCATGGACACGTGATGTACACTTAAATTGATTTAAATGTTTCACTGTACATTTGACAGCTTCTTCAGGAAAATTTTATTATAAACAAACAAGTTGTTTATAAATTTCCTGAACAAGCTGTCGACATTTAACTGAATTTTTCGTTTCGAGTGTCCATGCAAAAATAATCGAACAAGAAAGTGCTTCAATAACATTTTTATATTACAAACAGTTATAAATTTATAAAGTACAACTCACCGAAAACTTTCCATGTTTGCCATGCACCATATAGTAATCATTGCTTGCTTTTCCAAAGTTAGTCCAGGGTGACCAGGATGTGGCACAAGTATTGGTTGAATTGAATGTAATTTTCCCAAAAGATTTTCAAATGTAGTCGGGTTCATTCTAAAATTTTCTTTAAACTCTGTCTATCAGTAAATCGAGGAACTGTTATCTCAGCAAAATTATTAACTTTTTCCAATATATTATTAGTAGTATTTTCACAGTCATCTTCATTATCAAATATAATCCTATCTCCATGAATAACTGAAGCAATGCAATTTATAATAATGTCATTAATTTCGTTCATCGTGAGATGCAAAATCATAAGTTCTCGATTCCCGCTATTTCCAATTATAACCTCTCCACAACACTCAGCTGCATCGTTCGTTTATTTAAGTGCGATCGAATGAAATACGGGGATCACGTGATTGAAATCTGTTTGCCCTGTGCTCGCGTCTCAGATGTAATAACCGAACGCGGTTTATGTGTCGTACTTAGAGTGCAATTCTTCTGCAAATTTCAGTGCGTTGCTTAAAATTTCTACCGCGGAAATTGAAAAGTTTGGTTTCTTAACATGTAAATAAATGTGACAATGTTTTTCCAACTAATGCATGGAGATAATAGCTAAGCATACACGAACGTTCATTCCCGCAGGAAAGTGCAATCGTGAAGGAAAGAACGTGTGTTAGTGAAGTACAAAATGACTAGCCAACATTCTTACTTCCTTCAGGAATCATATTAGGGATGTTCTAATGTTGCTAACCGACAAGATAAATACTTAATTTCGTGTAGACTTGTTTATACCTCCACTATTTCCAAGATTCAGTTTCAATTTCTTGAAGGGAAAGATTGTCGAAGGAAAGAATGGCATTATTGAATGCTAGTGTATGCCTACCTAATCATTGCTAATAGTGTTTTAACCTCTATTTACGCATAGAGTAGAAACAAAACTTAATATTTACTGGTCCATCTCAGCCTTGCAAACGGGAAAGATGAACTACTTTAGTTGGGGATAGATGGAGCGATTGTAATCTGTAACTCTACATTATTTACAGATTCTAGTTATTTTTCTGGCAGCATGCCGACAAAGTACAAACGCAAACAGAGTGTGTCTAGAGGCAACTAGACTGAAGAACAGCTTAAAGCTGCTGTAAATGCCATAAACAATGGTACGTTTGGAGTTAATAACCTATCCAGAACATTTGGCATTCCGAAGGCTACGTTACTTCGACGAAAAGCGTCAGGAAATTTGATGAAGACGTCTTCTCTAGGCCCTTGTTCAACGTTGGGATATGAAAATGAAAGAAAGTTAGTTTCGCACATAAAAAAAACTTGGATTCGTTCCCAGTCGTAATGATGTCCGAGCTATGGCATTCGCTCTTGCAGAGTAGTTGGGCTTGGTTCATCGCTTTGATAAAGAGGAGAAGAAAGCAGATTATGATTGGCTGCAGCTATTTCTACAACGAAATCCCGATTTGTCAGTACGTGTTGCTGAGGGAACATCTCTTGCACGTTGTATTGCTCTGTAGAGACTGTCAATAGTTATTTCCGTTTAGTGGAAGATGTATTTTCAGCAAACGTACTCTTCGACAAACCTGGAAACATATTCAATTTCGGCGAAACCGGGTTACAGTTGAATAATAAACCAGGTCAAATTATTGCTGCTAAAGGTTCTAAAAATGTCTCTTCCCTTACCTCTAGTGAAAAAGGTGAAACGATCAGCGTCGTGACGTGTTGTAATGGTGAAAGCAGCTCCATACTGCATTTTTAAGGGAAAAAAACATCAAACGAGAATTTTCAAATGAAATGCCGCGCCGCCTGGTTCTGTAGTTCGAATGAGTCAAAAATCTGCGTACGTTAATGCACAAATCTTTTTTGATTGGCTTAAATTCCATTTTCTGCCGAGAAAACTTGCTGGCAATGTTCTAATTCTCGATGGCCATACATCACACTGTAACTTGTGCGAAATGCTGGAATTTGCAGATGAATCTGATATCGTCATGATTTGTCTGCCTGCCCATGCTACTCATTATCTCCAGCCATTAGGTAGGACAGTTTTCAAGCCTTTAAAAATCCACTACTATGAGGCCTGTAATAATTTTATAAAACGGAATCAACAACAAAGAATTAGTAGATTAAATTTCGGTGGTTTACTGGCACAAGCCTGGGTAAAAGCAGCAACCGCAAATAATGCAATATCTGGATTCCGTGCGACAGGATTAATCCCATTTGCACCAGAAGCTATACCGGATTATGCCTTTTTAACTGCAGATGATGCAATAAATTTGAAAATAAATTTGGTCACAAACTGTTCTGGTCAATCATCCCTTGAATCAGAAGTAAAAATTTTAGGTCTATCTGCAGGTAGAAATTCTTTCTTTACCTAAGTATTACTTTTTTCAGGATAATTCCATAAGGATTGATGATCGACAGCAAGAACCCCGGCCCAGTTGTAGCACAAATATTATTCAGAATGATCCACAGCAAGAACCACGGCTCAGTTATAGCACAAGTGTTACTCAGGAGCCCCATGATTTAACACCAGGTAAGAGACCGGATATAATTACGCCTACTCCAATTATAAGAAAAAAAGCTGATGCTCTTAAACGACGAAGCCGTGCAATTGCAGAGGTCCTTACCTCTCCGGAGCACATTACAAAGAGAAAAGAAATAAGCGAAAGAAAAGGAAAAAGTGAAGTCCCAAAGAGGAAATCTAAGAAGGCAAATGTGAAGAAGCTAATAAAAAAGACAAAACGTCAAATGGGGAAGATATCCAGGACATCTAGTAATACAACCGATTCGAAGCAAGAAATGTCTCTAAATGACAGTGATTCTCTTGATTCTTGGGATGAAAATGCGGAGAAAACTATAACTCAACAAAATCAGATGATTGGTTGCAATGTATTATTTGTGGAAGAAGGTTGCATGATGCATGAGTCTTGCATGATTTATGATGATATGTGCGAAAGATGTGGTAAACAGGAATATTAATGCATTATTTTGTTACGAAGGTCCGGAACGGAACTTTAATAATATAGTTTTGAATATACTTTTTAAAACGTTTTTATTTCAAAAACCTTTTGATATGAGAATTTACGTTCTCGTAACTAATTACAACTCTATGTTTTTTTTTCTAGGCTTACTTATTTGTCCGGAAGCCGTAACTCGGCGCAACGAACTAGATTAATTATTATTTTATTAAACGCGTGCCGGTAACAATTTTCTAGTATTTAGGTACTTGGTTCATCAGACTAGAAGGCGGTCCAACTCCCCCATAATATATGGGGAAGTTGGACCACTTAGTGTGTTTTTTTCTAAGTTTAAGTATGAAGAAAGCGTTTTATATTTTATCGTCTACATTATGTTTACACAAAAGCAATAAAGGAGAGTGTTGTTGACCGTGTTCCATTATTAAAAATCCTTATTCCAGTGAAAATATGAGCTAAATAAAAAAGATGGTCCATCTCTACCGGAATTACCCTATACTACACGTCCCAGATTTTTTTTGATTATATCTTTTTATTTCTGCTTTTAATTTCCCTTTACAGTTTTGTTTATTTATTATTTACCCTGAAGAAGCTGTCAACACACAGTCGCGGCCAAAAAAATGTGGACACTTTTTTGAAGTCAATTTTATATATTAAAACTCTTGTTTATAATTATGAGCTGATACTTATAGATGACAAACAGTAATATTTATTGTTTTTCATCTGTAAGTATCAGTCCATAATTACAATCACACAGCAAAAGTTTTAAATATAAAATTGACGTCAAGAAAAGTGTCAACTTTTTTTGATCGCGATTGTGCAGCCAAAGCAAGACATCGATATTTATACAGAGGAATTGATAAGTCGACCTATTGGTTTGAGAAAGTGTTAGTAGAACTCATTTTCAATTGATTTAAGCATAATGTCCACTATATAAAGCTCTATAGTTTCTGAGATATTTTAATTTTTGTTTTTTTTTTTTTTTTAGAAATGCGCTCCCTACTATCATTTATTTTGCAACCTGTCTGACAAATTATAATAAAAATTTTGTGATAATTTTTAACGGACAAGAAAGTACTTTAATTATAAGAATTATGTAAATCTAACAGCAATGGTGAAATCTAAAACTAATATTTGTCATTATTATGAGGAGTCCTTCAAGGAGAACAAAAAACTTCTTGTATCAAATGCAAATTTTGCAAAAATGAATACTCAAAAAATGTCACAAGAATGAAATCTCACATATTAAGTTGCTCCTTTGTTCAGGATGCAATTAAATCGAAATTTAAATATTTACATAAACAGCGTGAGTTGCATGAGTCGACACCTATAAATAATGCACTGAATCAAGCAAGTAGTTCTGTAAATGACTTGTCCCTATTAGAGAAACAAGATTGTTGAAAACCTCAAAGGTTTCCACAACCAAGACATCTCATTCTACTCCTGCATCGGCAACTGCAACTGATTCTTACAGCTCAAGCCTTATTATGGAAAATTTTGTTGATAGAATGAAACATTTAAAACATCGTACTAGCCGACCATCTAATGCGTGGGCATCACGTTTTTTGAGCACTTCGGGCACGAGTTCACGGTGACATTCGAGAGACCGCAGCAGAAGCAGTGCCTTTGTTTATTAATAGGACACTCGCGTGTGAGACATGACCAGTCTTTTTGCAATTCCAGCACCTGATGACGTTAGAGGTTGGGCTGGGTTTAGACGTTTCGGGCTTACTTTGTTTAGGCTCGGTTTTGGTGGAGGGGCCAGCTTGAACATAGGCTAAGTCAGGCTCAAGAGTGAAATTCCTTCGCGGTGGGGGAGTGTATGCTTCCACAGCTGATTTGCGAACCTCTAATTGCCTACCTAATTTAAGCAATTGTGCGACAGATGTTATTTCAACCAAGCCTAATTGTTGCTGGTAAAAAGGCGCAAGATTCTTCAACAAAATTTTAATTTGAGCCACTTCAGGGATCAGGACGCCAAGCCTATTAAACAAGTTGGACATAACCGACAGATAAATGCCCATGGACTCATCAGGTCCTTATGTACGTCGTTTAATTTCGTCAAAGAGTTGATCACTGTAGTCATGCGGTTGGAACTCGTGTTTGAGAAGTGTCACTAGCTCTGGCCAGGTCTTGCATAAACGTTTGTTTGCCCTTAACCAAATCGGAGCCTTGTCTCGAAATAGGTCAGACGCGGAGGCAAAAAGTGCAGCCTCAGAAACGTTACGTGCATCTTTTAATTCAGCCAGATATTGTTTAGCTTGCCAAAAAAATGAAATAAGCAGACATGTAGTCAGTCCTTTACGTGAAATTCCAATGCCAAATGATAGATTCGCTTATGTCAATATCGATATTATAGGACCATTACAACCATCATTAGGATTCACTTATTGTATCACATGCGTTGATCGTTTCACGCGATGGCCAGAAGCATTTCCAGTTTCAGATATTCAGGCAGAAACGGTAGCAGCAAAATTTTACAATGGACGGGTTACACGTTTCGGCATTCTAGAAAAAATTACTAGACCAAGGTCCACAATTTGAGGCAACACTTTTTAATAACTTAACCAAATTGCTGGGAATAGAAAGAGTAAGAACAACAAGTTACCACCCACAATCCAATGGTTTAGTAGAACGTTGGCATCGCACTCTCAAAGCTGCTATTAGATGCCACGAAAATAAAGGGTGGGCAGAGGTATTACTCACAATATGATTAGGTTTTCGCTCAGTTCTACGCGAAGATTTAAACACCACATCAGCAGAATTGATCTACGGGACACCCATTAGATTACCTGCCGAAATACTTTTTAAACCACGCGAATCTGAACGATTATCAGATCATACATTACTTCATCGTTTGCGCTCTCACATTAACAACCTCAGACCAAGACCCACAAGCACACACGGAAATAAAACAACATTTGTCTTTCAAAATTTACATACAAGTAAATCTGTATTCATAAAACAAATCCCAGACAAAATACATTTAAAATCTTCTTAGGACGGTCCTTTTGAAGTGATTAGTCGAACACCTAAATTTTTTACCGGAAAATTACGAGGAAAACCCAAAGTCATCTCGACTGATAGACTCAAACCAGCGTTTGTATTAGCAGATGGAAAACAACAGACAAAAATTTCGAATGAAACAAAATTACAAAACAAAAGACAAACATTTCAAAGCAATCAAATGATAAACGAAAAAACAATATATTCTAAATTCGGCAGAAAAATAAAATTACCAGTCAAATTTCAAGAATCGTTGTTACTTGGGGGGACTACTGTAGCGGAACTACCTGATCCAAGACAACTGTTTTGATGTTCGTTGTTAATAAAAACAAATGTAATAAATATAGTAAAATATACGTTTTTGAACTGTCAAAGATAAATATTATTTGAGATTCATTATTCAAGAATTTATAATAAGTCTCTACACAAACAAGCCACACCTAGCTGATCTCAATACGATACCACAACGAGGCTGCTAGACTATTATTGTAAGTCCTATTTAACTATCCTTCTATAGCTGGGTTCGGTAATTCCTCCGAGCTCACTCTATTCACTCAACGAGCACTTTTGTCTCACTTTTACGTATATCAAAACAGCTGCGTTCTCACTCTACTTTTCACTCGGAGCTTGCACCGCGTGAATTTCCGAACTCGACATATTGCAGTGATATTTACCTATGTCCAGAAGTTTATTCATCGTATGCTGTTCCTGACAAATTTCGCATCTTATAAAAACGTTCCAAAATGCATTATTCTTCATGCAACATTTCCAAAAAAAAATGAAAAAAATAAGTTTCTTCATAACATTTCCAAAGACAACGTTTCACAAGATGAAAGCATTCTTCATCAACATCATGCGAGAGGCGTTCTGCGGGATGCGGCATTCGTCCAGGCGCGGTGTTCCTCGGGATGAAACATCTTCAGGATGCAGCGTTCTATAAATTAAAAAAACTTGTTATCATTCAAATATTTAGATTATTATGTTTAAGAATGTTAATTAATTTAAGGTATTATTGAAATGTTAATAGAATATTTACTTAGTTTAATTTAAAGTTTGAAATATTTAAGTTATTTGTCAGATTGACGTTTTGTGTGACAGGAACTGTCGGATTGAGTGAAGTATTTATAAATAAAATGGAGGGGTTGATCACCTAAGAGAATAAACAAACCGAGGTGTAATGGGGAGGATATGTACACAAAACGTTAATCTTTCAATAGAAACGAAACTGCAAACATCAAAAAATTTGCTATTATAAACAAATTGACAATATATCTTTAAAAATTTCAATTCTCTATTTCATTAATAGAATTTAATCAAACCATTATCCAGGGATGTATCATTGCGTAACGCTAAAGTAAGTTTATTTTGATTTAGAGAAATTCTTTTGGTTTTAAAAATACACTACATATAACACATCTTGTCATTCATCAATCATTTGAACTATCAACACATCTACAAAGAATCTTTATTATTATAGAAGAGTTATTGTTTGTTTCGCGATTGGGCGTAACAGGTAGCAACACTTGGCAAATAAGGCTCTATCTATAATAATAATATAAAAATTCTAATTCAACATCACACTACATATAAACGTTATAAAGTTCTAAAGTATCATAGGAGTCTTATCGTTTGTTTCGCGATTGGGCGTAACAGGTAGCAACACTTGGCAAACGAGGGTTTACCTTTATTTCTTTAGAATTTTACACATACATTACAAAATTAAACAATTAAATTACTCACCAATTTATCTTCAAAAGAATTTTTTTCAAAATTATAATAAATAACTGGATTATAATTGACATTGAGAGTTCCCACCCTGAAATGTCACTTTGACATTATAAAATAAAATTCATATCAGACTACTAGACTACGTAATTGTGTAGTGGATGTGGTGTAAAGATTAAAATAAAAGAGAAAATACACAAGTTCAATACTTATCACATCTGCAAATAAAAGCAACACTACAATATGTTATTTCAATCTGTGCGAAGCAAACGCCAGCGTATTTTATATTTGCGTTATAATTAATGCGATTTTGCCATTTTATATTCTCGTTTGCGTGTGCGACAATTGGACGACAATGGAGCTTAAACAAACAATTAGAAAACGCGTATGTATAAAACAAAAGCTAACAAATTTTGTTAAATTCTTGGAATCTTTAAAAAATCGGGTAGCAAATAATGAGGTGTTATCTGTTGAGCAATTAAAAGAATTAGAAATTCTTCTAGATGCACTATCACAAGTATCACAAGAATTTGACGAAATACAAGGTCAAATAGAAGACACGTGTGACAATCAGGCGCTTGTGAACATTATAAATACCGACATGAATTCACCGATTTACTTTCCTCTTCATTCGCGATCAGTAAATGTTTAATAGTCCGTTTTCAAACAATTTCAAGTGCGTTAAGTAAGAAATCGACTTCGTTAAAACAAGTTCAAGATAACGTTAGTGACGATAATGACGTGTTAAGTCAATGCAGCTTCAGTAGCCGACAAACTGAACATTTGCGTAACATCAAACTTCCCACAATACAATTTTACCTACATTCAAGGGTGATTATAAAGAGTGGTTAGAATTTAGAGATACGTTTCAGTCTCTTATCCACGAAAATACTCAAATAAACAACATACAAAAATATCATTATTTAAGAGCTTCTTTGGAAGGAGAGATGATGAAGGTCATTGAAGCCCTAGAATTTTCCACAGATAATTATAAGGCAGCATGGGAGTTACTCTGTAAGCGATTCAATAATCCTAAATTACTCGTATACAATCATTTGAAGGCTATTTTTGAAATGGAGGTGCTGACTAAAGAAAATGCGTATGGTTTGCGTACATTAGTTGATACGGTTTCTGAACACTTACGTGCTTTAGTTACCTTGAATCAGCCGACCAAATATTGGGACACGTTAATTATTTATCTAATATCAACTAAGCTTGATAAATTCACTGTTAGAGAATGGGAGAAGCACAAATTTACAAACAGTTTTCCAAATTTAAATGAATTCGTAGATTTTATAATAAATCGCGCCAGTCTTCTAGAAACACTAGAAATAAATCACGGTTTAAAATCAAAGGATGTAAAAGACAATCGGCAGTTTAATAAACGATTAGCTATGGTTAATTTTCCCAAACTTACATGCAATTTTTGCAAACAGGCTCATACAATTTACAACTGTAAAGAGTTTCTGAATCTATCTGTTCCTGCTCGAAGAGAAAAGGTAAGAACCTTAAAATTGTGCAAAAATTGTCTTTGTTTAGGGCATGACATAAAGGGTTGTCGCTCTGGTCCTTGCAGAAAATGTAACAAACATAACTCTCTAATTCATCTTGATAGGGAAACTGTTGGGACTCTAGTTAACGTTGCGCGTATACAGTATGAGCATAAATGTTTGAGGACAAGTTGAATTTCCCGCGTCTCTATCTAGTAATTTTTACTCTTTGTGTGTGGCCGTCCTGAAAAATTAATTTTTGTTCAGTGTCGCCTGCGTAAATTTTGCAGCCGGTTCCAAGAATTTATAAGACAAAATGGGGCGCGTTTGCCTAATGTACCTGTCAGTAGTTATTGCCGCTTCTTGTATTTAAAATAAACAAATTACTTGCCTATTTTTTTTGTAACCTATGCATTTGACCAACTTAAGAAAAATATTGGAAGGCGGGAAATTCAACTTGTCCTCAAACATTTATGCTCATACTGTACTATATCGCAGTTGCGTTGATATATAGTTACTAGGGTAATAAACAGTTAGTTATAAATAGCATATTACATAATACGAATGTTCAAGTTGTTGTAGTTAATTAATTTATTATAATACAGAGGACTTCCAAGTGTGTTCAATATATTTCTTTAACCAATTACGGCCTCTAATAGGTTATGGGCCCAGAGAGCGCAAAGTAAGTTAAAGATTTTCCTGATTCCAAAAGAAAAAAGTGACGTTTGCCGCATAAAAAACAAAGGCGCATCGATTGTCTACTAGAATTTATCATTACTTGAGATTACTACGTTTGGTATGACAAGAATTGAAACTCTGACCAAAATTAATTATGATACGTGGAAGATGCATATGGAAGCACTCCTCGTGAAAAATGATGCGTGGGAATATGTCAATGGAACAAAGGCGAAACCAGAGGTCATTATCGGCAATGCGGCGTCTGAACAAGCAGCCGCAGAATGGGACAAGAACGATAAGAAAGCTAAATCTGACATAATAAGCGCTTTCTATTTACGCAAAATCTCACTTACCCCCGTATTCTTAGTGCTTCCTCGAGGAGTTCCTCGTTCAAGGCTTCCTCACGATGTTGCCAACCTGAGCGGCTAGAAATTCGCGTGCTAAGAGGAAACAAAACGAGTTTCAGTAAAGTAATTAAGATTTATTTTGTTAACAAAAACATTATAATAAATGTTCGAAATGTCCTCCTTCACGTTTTAAACAATGTGTTAAGCAATTATCAAATGAAATATATAACCTCAAATATTTACAAAGTACTATTGCTATCATAAAAAACTAGGACAAAACTTTTGAAGCTGTATAAAACTGCTAAATTTAAAATTATTTGAAATGGTCACTCATACCTACAGTAAGTATTGTTTAAAAAGCTAGGATAGCTGCTTGCTTAGAAAAGGGCGTTACAGTTAGACAAACTGCTCAGAATTTCAGCATTAACAAAAATACAATTACTGACTTGACAACAAAGTAAGATTCAATATACTAAAATAATGGAAACACATGGCTACTGGATTTAAAAGTTGCCCTAGCCTGCCCTAGCCCTAGTTATTTATGATATCGATAATACATATATATTTCTTGTTTCGGGATTTAAATCATGACATTCCATAATTGACATTAACAGCACGTGTTTTGCCTGATGTTTTGTTGAGGCTTGGTTTGTAGAGATAAACACTGTTATGTTTGATTGACACGTAGCACTTTTCCTAATTTATATCAAATAATAAATGTTTTTTTTTCATACAACATTTTAATGTAAACAATTTATTTGATGGGAATACATACATTTTAACAATGTCTCATAATATAAATTGTCTACGAAATTCAATGCCAACATTGTCATGAACATTTATATACATTACATTGATAACTTCTATACCGTCTTCCACTTCTTCATCGCCCGCTACATCATCATTTACACTCCGGTTTATGTTGTGCAGAACAGCATAAGCACAAATAACTGCTTGTGATGTTTTGTATTTAATTAGCGAGATAAGCATAGAAATGTCTCTTTGTGTGCTCTGTTGTAATTTTATTTGTCATTCTGCGTTTGTGGTAATAACTCTGCCTTTAGTTCATGGGCGACGTTGTCGATTTTGTTTAGTCTGTAGTTATTTTACGTTGTCTGACTAATCAGCTGAGTGGTCACAGTGGTCGTGATTTGAGATGCGACCATTAGGCAACCACAGTGAGTTCCGTTTAAAAGACAGTCCGCCCAAGCTTGTTAAACTTTGACGGTTCGTCCATCAACTAAACGCAGGCTAAATAAGGTTGACAGAGATAGCCACTGTCTCCTGAGAGTATTCCTAACACCTGCCTCTCCTCAAATCGCACATGAACAATTGACCAAACAAATATGACACTGTCGTGTGAGGAACCTGGACGAAGCACAACAATGTCTAGAATTTCTAAGTTCGGATCACCCATAACGTGCAATATTGAAACTTTTCCATGATCCATGATCCCCGCTGGGATTTTCAATTTCCATTATACTTGAACTGTAATCTGTAATTATAAAACCTAACCTGTTACTTTTACATTTATCATCGCACGTATTCTATTCTACCGTACCTGTTTCCACAAAATTCGCTGACTATATTAATGTCTCACTTTTTAATAACAATGTGCACTGCTTTAATATAAATTTACCCTTGCATCAACACGAATACTCCATTTTTTTACAAGAGAACAAGAACAAAACAGTCAACTTATGATTCTGAACTACGTGCAAAGTAACCGACGCAACGTCACACACGAGGCTTTCCTCAAAGTACGTAGGTGGCTTCCTTGAAAATAATGGTAGAAAATGGAGGCTGAGGGAGGCTCTGGGCAGACTTACCAACACAAATATCGCCTATGAAACGCGTACCGAGGCGTTCAGAAAAAGAGACGCCACAAGGAGACTCTATGAATAATGTCGAATTTCTAACAGTTTAGGTTGGCAACATCGCGAGGAAGCCTTGCACGAGGAACTCCTCGAGGAAGCACTAAGAATACGGGCATAAATCTCAGTTGCCTCAATTCGATTCAGAAAAAATGTATTGTTCTATTTGGAAATTAAGAAGTGAGCCAAACTGAGATTTTTACCTCCCCCTTACCTCAACTGCACAACCTCGGTAGGTACTTCACTTGGCTCAGTTTGATGGTGGGGTGAAGATAAACGAATCAAAATATCGGACACTACCAAACGAAAAACGTTTTATGAATGACGGTTTTATAAAGGTTTAAAAAGTAAGGTTAAGTACGTGCTGTTATACGTGCGAACGATAAATTTGCATAAGTTCTAGTCTGTAATAATAAAAAATGTCCCAAATAAATTATACAACAGGAGACCAATGGATATTAAACGATCAGGGTAATCTATTATTCAGAAACGCTGGTGAGAGTACCATTATGCTTATAAATTCTCTTTTTGTTTTTATTTTTGCTAAATAATTATTATAGTTTCATGTGGTTTCTGTTTTATATGCGCTATTTATTTGTAAATGTAGGAAATGGAGCTGTAATTTGTGTCTCTCAAGAACAAGCCAACAGTTTCCCTGAAGATAAAAAACCAAAAATCAACTGGTCATATAATGACACCCTTTTTTTAATAAATTTAATAGATTCACGATTTGAATCCATGAATGATGTCAGACAAAGGAAAGATTTTTGGAAAATTATTGCAGAAGAAATGATAAGCAATGGATTCAACGTAAGTATTATTAAGCAAAAATTAATCTTTGTTAACTCGTAACCGGAGACATGTGATCTGTCAGCCGTCTGTTTTTTGTTTTTTTTTTGTTTGACTGTATACTGTATTAATTCGGATTTGTTAGATTCTTAAGCACCTGATCCATGTGCGAATAAAACCGTGGTTTTAGTCTACGAGCCAGGCTCGCAGTTATTATTGTGTATTGATCTGCTGAAAACCGCGGTTTTAAAAATTGTAGAGTCTGGCTCGTCACATGTCAGTTTGATCCGGCGAGTAAACCTGCCCATTTAAAAATTACGGCTTTACTTGTCGGTTTTACTCGCTCATGGATCAGGTGCTTAAGATGTCATTTATGATACATACATGTTGCTGAATAGTGGGATTAATTAAATTAAATGTGCTGTTCTTTACACTGCATTGCCATATTTAAAAAAAACTGTGATCGCTTTTGGAGAAAATGATATTACATTTGTCGATACAATTTTTAACAGAGAATTGCATGGTGTGAGTGTGAATATTTGTCGGACGTTATGATACAGGCTGTATATGTATGAATAAAATTAAAACTATATTTTTATATAGAGAGGGTTCTCAGGCGGTCGTCTCCGACTATGTTCCATAGAACTGTCGCCTGTGGTTACAGGTAAATATTCAAATTTCTGATTTAGTATGATGAGAATTGTTGCAAAAAGAAATGGCAGAACTTAGTGAGAAGTTACAAGAATGTGAAAGACACTCAATTACAGACTGGAAAAGGTGCAACAAAATTTGCTTTTTTCAATAGACTTGATGAAATTTTAGGGAGCCAACCAAATAATTCTAGTGCTCACACTATAGATGTGGCTAGTGTAAATGAAAGCTAGGCGAATAACTTCAACAAAAGATGATTCGATAGAAGCGGATTTAGTCGAAGAAATGAAAACTGAAGAAAAAGACACTGAACCTACTGAACCTATTTTAAGTAAAAAGGAAAGAAAAGAGAAGAAAAGAAAAAATGTCAATGTGGAATATGATAATATAAAGAAGTACATTATGAGCAACAACAAAAAATTGCTGAATCAAAACGGGCCAAATATGAGCAGTACGTTACCAAGAAGATCACCCTATTAGAAAGAAAAGTAGAGTTAGAAGAAAGAAAGGTTAGAGCTTTAGAAGCTTTAGCAAAAACTGCTGAATAATTTTATTGTGTAGTTATTTTTCAATTTTATTTTGTAAATAACTATTGTGTTTTATGAGGTGGTTTGGTCAGGAAGCAAACTAAACATCTTTCACTGAAATTTATTAGCTTCTTCAGAGCATTGGTTTTCTGGTAAATTTAACACGTGAGGTCAAATATATAAGAGCCACATTTGAAACACAAAATGGCAGAGGGTCAATTCGAACAAGGTCTCATGATGTTATATGGCTGTTATATGTACATTTGGTCTCATGTGTTCATTTTATCAAAAAAACAATTCAATGCTCTGAAGAGGCTAATAAATTTTAACGAAAGCTTTGCACTGAAAAAAGGTTTTTAGTTTACTTTCTGACCTAACTACTTGATAAAATACAATACTTATTGCCTACATTCTAAAAGGTTAAGTTCTTCTATTATTATTTATTTTGTGAGTTAACTTTTATTTCTTTTTTAGTGTTGTTAAGTTTATTTTTGTTGAGAAGTATAAAAATTTGTTCAGCTACACATATTTCATTGAATCTAGAATTTTATCTTCTGAGTTTGTGTTCAATCTTTTTAAGTGTTGTTAAGTTTATTTTTGTTGAGAAGTATAAAAATTACATTTTACAAAATTATATTTCTTATGCTTTAGACATGATGAAATTACACCTTTTATTCATATATGAAAATGTAATGCTCAATCATATACCGAGTATGGAACATAGGAAGTTAGCCTGACCACCTTTGATAATGACATATTTGATTAAAAACATCAAAAAATAAATTCAAAAATTAATTTACATTCAAAAATGTAATTAATTTAAGTATTTTTACATCTTAGGAATAATAACATGTGTTTTTTTAAAAATGCCATAAAGGTTGGCCATGGAAATTAAAACTCATGTCGTAGCTTGGCATCTAACACATGCCAAATCTGAAAATTTAAAGCAAATGAATGGAGCTAAGACATGAATTTTCTTTTCCACAGCCACTCCTTATGGCATTTTAAAAAAAACACATAGTAGATAAACCAGTACTTAAAATTAAATTAAATTTTTAACTTTAAATTAATATTTGAATTTATTTTTTGATGTTTTTAATATGATTTTAATGAAATATGTTATCAAGGGTAGTTAGGCTAATCTCCTATGATCTGAATTACAAATGCTCAATGCAAATTAAAGAATGCCTTCAAAAAACCTCTTCAGTATTATGACATTAATGAGTAAATATATCAAATAAGTATATTTTTATAATGAATGTTTTGAATAAAAATTTTTATATGTATGATCGCTTTTTATTTATATTACGTATGATTTTTCTTTATACATATAAATTTATATACATATTTACAGTAACACTTGCAATTGTGGTGTTCGATCAAAAATGGATATATCTTGTCTTGCTGTGACACTCCTCATGTGCTTACTTCAATTTGCATTCATGGAAACATTTCTCTAAATAATTCATCTCGACGAGTATTATTATTCATAATACCACCAACATTACGAATATAATTTTCATTACCTTCATTTTCATTGTGGTCTCCTTCTTAGTTATCATGAAAGCTTAGGCAAATGTTATGTAAAACAGCTGCAAATACTACACATTCTACTATGAACATTATATCTAAATTCTCAAAATATTTCAATCGTCGAAAGCGTCCTTTCAGAAGTCCTAAAGCATTTTCAATTATAATTCTAGTTGCTGAATGCCGGTAGTTAAAGCACCTCTTATTCCTAGTTAAATGCCCAACGTCTTTAAAAGGTGGAATTAGCCAAGGAAGGCAAGGGTATGCTGAATCCCCCAAAAGAAAGTCTTGTCCAAAGTAATTATCCAATCCCTTCTTGTACAATGATGACCTCTTCAATACTCGAGCATCATGCATAGAACCTGGTTCTCCGCAAAATATGTCCAAAAATTTTTTAGTGTGGTCACACACTGCTTGGAGTACGATGCTATGAGATGATTTTCTGTTGCAGTATACACGATCATGTTCTTTAGGTCGTTGTATAATTATGTAACTGCCATCGATTGCACCCAAAACATTTGGTATGCCTCTTAAATTTTGGAATCCTACCCTTATTCTTTGTTTTTCTGCTTCATTAGAGGGCCATTTTATATATTCCTTGCTATGTTCAACAAAGTACTTCATTATTTTCCTTATAGTATAATGTGCTGCACTTTTGCAAACATCAAACCTGTCACTGATTTGTCTAAAGGTTTCAGTATTACTTAAATAACACACCGTCATTAAAACTGCTTTGTTGGCTGTAATTTTCTCCCTGCCAAATTGATGAGTAGTATTATACCTGCTTGTCTTACTTTTTCTGGAAAAACATTAAATTACAAATGTTATTCCATGTTATTTCTATTTACTTACATTCCTATCAGTTCATTACAAGTTTCACGTTTTAATCTAAAATTTTCTTTAAACTGCAATTCATCAAATGCTGCAACAGTATGTTCTACATATAATTTTGTTCTGGTTTCAGTTCTTCTTTTTTTAAATAAATCTTCTTCAGAGAAGTTTTATGATGAAGATTCTGTCGAATGTTCACCCTCGCATTCACTTGAGGATACATCAAAATCCGAATCGCTTTCTTCAGCTATTATCTATGATAAAAAATGTTGTATACTACAAAGGATAAACTTATTTTAGAAAAATTGTGTGCAAATCGGTTTTGATTGCAGCATTATTATGTGGCGAACTAGCTTCAATTTGTCAATCCTACTGCGATGTTAGGTCAAAAAGCGATAGCAAGATGTCGGTACTTTTTTGATAAACTTATTATTTATTTGCACTTACCCTGATAACATTAATTTTTGACGAACTTATGAAACCGCTAGCCATTTTAAGGTTATTGAGACTTGAGACTCACTAACAACTGAGCATCGCGTTCTTTTTGACACTGCAAATCCAAGTGAGATTTAAGTGAAACAAGTAAGTTATCTCACTTCGGCTCAGCTCAGTTCAATGCTAAATAGAAAGCCCTTAATGTTGTCCATAAGTGCAATTAAGGATGCAATTCATCTGGCGAAGTTTGGCTGAAGCTTGAAAGTATTTATCAATCGCGTGGACCAGCACGAAAAGCAACACTATTAAAGCAGTTGATTTTGCAACGTATGTGCGAAAGCGAAGATATTCATGAACATCTACGAAAATTTTTCGATGCCGTAGATAAATTACACGAAATGAGCGTGGAGATAAATGCAGATTTATTGACGATACTATTATACAATTTTCCATCTAATTTCGAAAATTTTAGATGCGCAATCGAATCCCGAGATGATTTGCCGACACCGGAGGTTTTGCGCGTCAGGATAGTGGAAGAACACGAAGCACGAAGAAATGCATGTGGAAGTGACATCACGAACGCTATGATAGCTGGAAAGTCAATGTACAAAAGTCGAAACGCATCAAGATATCAAGAGAATAAAAAGGATCCCAAGAAACAAACTCATAATACTTCAAAATTGAGATGTTTCAAGTGTCAAAAATTCGGTCACAAGGCAGCAGAATGTCGTAAAGTCGGTTACAGCAGTAATCAAATTACGAGGAATGACCTATTTTTTGGAACAATTGAGGCAGAAGCTCATGGAGCGCTTCAGGCAGAATATAGGAATTCCAGAGTTTGGTGCCTTGACAGCGGGTGTACATCACACATTTGCAAAACTCAGGATGAATTTTCAGACATTTGTAAAGGAGAGTGCGGCAAGTTGAATTTAGCAAATAATTCATCAACCGAAATAAAAGCACGCGGAAAGGTATCATTACAGATACGTAATAATAAGACGGTGAAACAAATTGATTTGCAAGAAGCATTGTTTGTACCAGATTTACGCACCAATTTGTTATCAGTGGATAAAATTACGGACAAAGGCTACAATGTCACATTTGACAAGAATAGGGCGATAATTAGAAATAGAAATGGTGACAAGGTGTTGGCTAATCGTGACAATGGTTTGTACTATGTTAGGACGATGGGCGTTGATGTTTGCAAAGTGGGTGCAGAATTGCAAAAATCGTCAACAGTAAAATCGAACTTAATGCAAGTTTGGCATCGTCGTTTAGGGCATTTGAATTTTAAAGATTTGTCCGAGGCTGCACGAAATGGTGTCTACAGGAAATTGGACATCGGAAGACCCGTCAAAAATCCAGAGTGTGACATTTGTGTTCGTGGGAAAATGACACGTAATCCTTTACCACAAAAATCGGATCGACAGACGAACATACTGCAAGTGGTATACTCCGATGTATGTGGACCAATGCAAGTAGAGTCACACGGAAAAGCTAACTATTTTATTACTTTTATAAATGATAAATCTAAATGGTGCGAAGTACGTTTTATTAAACGGAAAAGCGATGTTTTTAACGAATTTACAAAAGTAAAAGCTTTGATGGAAAATCAGAGAAATGTAAAGATTAAATGTTTACAGACAGACAACGGCACAGAATACCTCAGCAACAAATTTGAAGAGTATTTGAAGGTGCACGGAATTCAGCGACGGCTTACGATGGCACATAATCCAGAACAAAATGGAGTTGCGGAACGCCGTAATAGGACGTTAGTCGAGACAGCAAGATGTGTGTTAATACAGTCTCGTCTGCCAAGAACATTTTGGGCTGAATCCTTTTCAGCTGCTAATTATATACGGAATAGATGTCCGTCAAAATCGCCGAATGGAAAAACATCATACGAGGTATGGCATGAGGATAAACCGGATATTCAACATTTAAGAGATTTTGGAAGTAAAGTTCTTATCCTCAATAAATCACAACATCGAGGCAAGTTTGATGAAAGATCAAAAGAAGGTATTTTACTCGGCTATTCGGCAAATTCGAAAGGATATCAAGTATGGTTGCCAAATGAGCGTAAGGTAGAAATATCTCGAGATGTAAAATTTGTGGAGTCTAAGAAGGCGAATTCTGTGGATAATGAAGTACTGCTTGAGAAGCAAACCTACCCCATGGTTGAACCGGAGTCCAACGATGAAGGTATTAAAATTGATGTTCCATTAGTATCTTGCATATTGGACCGAGAACAAGACACTGTCGAGGAAGACAATACATACAATGAAAGTACATCAGATGATACTCCGCAAGTCCAGAGACGAGGTCCTGGAAGACCACGAAAAATATTTACTGGTCGCAGAGGTCGCCCACGTAAAGAATTTCATTTGATTAATACAGCTCAAGAGGTAGAAGAAACGTTTATTGCAGAAATACCTGTCGGTCAAGCGATATCAAGTGCACACGCAGATGAGTGGTATAAAGCGATGGCCACAGAATTAAAATGTATTATAGGAAATACTTGGGAAATTGTGGATCGTCCGAAAGGACAGAAGATAATTAACAGCAGAGTCATTTTGAGAAACAAATATCGACCGGACGGAACACTCGATAAGAGAAAAGCACGAATCGTCGCAAAAGGATTTGCTCAGCGTCCAGGTACAGATTTTGATGAAACTTTTTCCCCCGTAGCTCGTCTCAGCTCTGTTCGAATCGCAACAGCACTGGCATCAGAGTTTGGAATGATTATCGAGCAAGTTGACGTCACGTGAGCATATCTTAACGGCATTTTAGAGGAGACCATTTACATAGAAGTGCCAGAGATGACTGAAGAAATTCTAGATTTCATCATTAAAACTGAAAAGAGAGATTATTCTTTTCGAGAAAAGGCTAATAAAATGCTGTAGGAACTCAAGAGAGGCAATAAAGTGTGCCGACTGAAGAAGGCTTTATATGGTCTTCGTCAAGCTGGGCGTCAATGGTATAGTCGACTGGATCAAGAAATGAAAAGTTTAGGAGCAACGCAATCTCAAAATTATCCATGTGTCTACTATTACGGTAAAGGGGGAGATTTGGTAATTATCGTAGTTTACGTAGACGATATTTTATTTCCTTCACGAAATGTGTCTGAGATTTCTAGATTTAAAACTGGATTAAACGAGAGTTTCGTCGTTAAGGAACTCGGTGAAGCGAAATGTTGCCTCGGTTTGGAATTCATACGAAATAAGAATGGTTTTACCATACATCAGAGAGGTTACGTCGAAGAGATCCTCAATCGCTTCGGCACGAAGGACTGCAAGCCCGTATCTACTCCAATAGAGGTCACATCAAAATTATCAAAGTTAACGAAAGAAGTTGCACGAGATACTGATGAATTGGAAAGACTACTTTATCGCGAACTTGTGGGATCGTTAATGTATTTAGCAATAGCGACGAGGCCGGACATAGCACACGCAGTTAGTTGGTTAAGTCGCTTCAATGATTGTTACGAGAAAATACATTGGGCTGCTGCTAAACGGGTGTTACGATACCTCAACTGAGGCTAAGTACATGGGAATTACAGAAGCAGTTAAAGAAGCCATATACAGCTGAAATCAAAAAAATCGCGAAATATCAAAATAAATCAACACATTTTTTTCAATATTTTCATAGTGTGAAAATCGATTTATTAGAAATAGGTTAGAATTATTTGACGGTATGTCAGTTTATAGGTGAATAAGTTAATTTTTTTTGAAAGGTATGTAGGTATGTATTGTCAACTAGACAATTAATTGACAAATAGAACCAAATTTACAATAGGAAAAATTTCATTTCCCGTTTTTTTTTTAATTCAGCTGTACTTACGTCGATTTTTGTCCGAGATTGGTTTTGAAAATTTGGCTAGCATCACATAATTTTGTGACAATGTGCAATATTGCTTTAGGATGGATCGTATGTGGATCTCTCAATCCAAAATTGCCAATTGCAATTTCGTCACTACTCAGTCACTTGATGCTGATGTCAAAAGGTTTTGGGAAATTGACGAAATAGAATCTTCTATCAACCTTACTGAAAATGAAGAATGTGAAAAACATTTTCTTGATAATTTTACTTAAACTGATGAAGGTTGATTCATAGTGCGGATGCCACTACAACATTCTCTTCTATTAGGCAATTCCAAGGAAGTTGCATTGAAAAGACTATTGCAATTAGAATGTAAATTGTCGTCACAACCTGAATTAAGGTTGCAATATATTGAATTCATAAATGAGTACCAAAGTTTAGGTCACATGTCACCTGTAGATGATAACAATCAAAATTCACCAAGTTATTTTCTTCCTCACCATGGGATAGTAAGAGAAGACAGTTTAACTACGAAGTTAAGAGTGGTGTTTGATGGATCTTCTCCTAGTGATTCTGGTTGGTCATTCAATGACATTCAATTAACGGGTCCCAGCATTTACAATGATATTTTTGACGTCATGTTGAGATTCAGAAAACACAAATTTGGTCATCATCCTCTTTTTTTAAATTTATCCTTCGAGATTTCTATATAGACGATTTAATTACTGGATTTGATGGAGAAGAAACAGCCATAACCATCTGTCGAGAAATGCCATTCTAACAGTAAATTCATCTTAGACAATTTGTATCACAGCGCTGAAATAATGGGCATTGTTTCCTTAGGAAAGGATCAATCCATAAAAACATTAGGCATACATTGGAACAGTCATTCAGATGTTCTATGCTATAAAATTGAAAATGAACTGAACGACAAGACAATTACAAAAAGAAGTTTTCTTTCTGATGTGGCAAAATTATACGATCCATTAGGTCTCGTGAGTCCTTCCATTGTTCTGGCAAAAATAATGTTGCAAAAATTGTGGACCTTGAAATTAAATTGGGATGACCCAATGCCTCAAGATCTCCAAACACAATGGTGTTTCTTTCGTAAAAACCTCTATTTACTAAGCAGTTTACGCCTAACAAGACATACAATTTGTGATAACAACATGTTGATTGAGTTGCATGGATTTTGCGACGCATCTCAGGATGCATATTGCTGTGTTATTTCCTTTTTAGGATAAATAAAATTTTTAAAAGAAAAGGATACGCACACTGAATTTGTTTTATTTTGATCATTTCTTTTGGTTTTTGGTGCCATTTTTCCAATATATTTGTATAAAAGGGTCCCTTAGAATTCTGAAAATTAAGCTTTCATTAAGATTTTTCTTTTATTAATACTTTTATTTTGTTAAATGTAGAGTTTGCCTAACCTTGAAGACGGTTTCTTGAATATCGATTCGCCAACTACGACCAATTGGTTGAAAACCAAATTTATAGAACCTTTTGGAGATGACTCCGATACAGAGGCGATGCCTGATTACACCATTGCACCTTCAAGGCCTGTAATTTCGGCTCCTGAGGTCACAAACGCATCGGTCACGGAGGTTGGGTCTTCGGATCTTGAAACGCCTGGTCCTCAGCAGTTGGAGGTTGCTGAATTTGAGGAAGCCATTAAAAAGCTTCCTCGTGAGTTCCTAAAGTACCGTCGTGGGAAAGCGCCGATATTTGCTACACCTTCCTGATGGGGCGAAGGTGAAGATGCTTAAGGTTGAGGCTCTTCGTTTGGGGTTAATTGGTTGGCCTACAAAGAGATAATTTAATCTTTATATTTTTGGCTTATATAGAAGCAAGTTTTTAGTTCAATTTTGTAGAATTTTTGATTTAAATTTTGTATTTTAAGGTTAGGTTTTCTTTTGGGGCGAGTTTTTGTGGGTTTGTTTCCCTATATAAGTGGGGAAAATTTTCAGTAGAATTAAGTCTTCCTTGGGCAGTGTTGGTGTGAATATCTACAAGAATGGTAAATTGTTTTAAAATTTTATATTATTGTTATTAATTTTTGATTTGGCATGCTTTCATACACTTTTATTTAACCTATCGTATACAAATTAGATTGATTGTCTTAATTGATATAATTCAAATTTATTTATGGCAAATACGACATGGAATAATTACATTGCGTCTTGCTATTACAAAGTTAAATCCATGGGGTGGTAAGTCAAATGCATTAAGTGTAATTTCGATGCAAGACAAGGACAGAATATGTTTAGTTGGGGAACATTTCAATAGATGTCACTGGCAATCATATCCGGTATCCGGTTGTACCTTTTATATCCTGTCATTTGGTTTGGTTTTAGATTATGTGATAGCACGTTTGTCTATAACTTGTGTTTTCTTAAAATTTTAATACCATTTATGGTGCAATAGTGTAAATTTATGGAATTCGAGTATTTTCCTTAACATCAGCTTATAAGGTAAGTTTAATACTACTAACAAATAGTTACATAGTATATAATTAAATAATGATTTTTTAGAACTTTTAATCGTAGCAAATATAATTACGATTTTAGATAACGTTACATTTAATTTGAGGTAAGCTTTCTTATAACACAAAAATATACATATTTGAAAGGATTAAAATCAAAAGCATTTATCTACTTACGTGCAAATTTCTTTTGACATAACTGGGAAATTAATTTAATGGCATAATTTCTTTTACAACGCGTACTGTCATTTAAAACTGTCAGATATACGACTTATTTATTATTCTAAAACACATATTTAAATCATCATCAAAAGCCTTTAAATGCAATATTTGTGAAAGGTGAGATTTGCACTTGTACCTTTATGGTTCTAAGTCCTTCTTGTTATTCCAACTTGAATATTTGTAGGTAGTGCTACCTACGATACAAATTAGAAATAGTTAAATATAGAAAGTGTGCGGTATCAAAGTGCGAAAATAAAGACGCTCCACGACATCGTTTTCCAAATCCGACCAAAAATATGCCACTCTTTGAAAGTTGGGTAGACGCATGTAAAAATGATGTCTTAAGGTCTATATCACCCAATTTGGTGTACAACTCACATAGAATATGCCATATTCATTTTTCTGCTGAAGATATTGCAACAAATATGTATTTGAAAAAAAATTCATTTCCTTGTCTACATTTGCCCCAAGGTAGGTATATAGATATACCGAGTTAGTATAAAGTCGGTGTTTATTTTAATATTTATTATAGATAATGTTATTGATGCACCTTTAAGCATACCAGCCGAAATGAATGTTAGAAAAGAAAAGAGTAAGTTTTGTTTGTACAGGGATTTTGTTTATATTTTGAACGGTACCTACAGAAATGTTAAATACAAAAGTTTTAGGGATTTACCTGATCCGCCAGAATTTATTAAAAAAAGAAACAAATGACGATTGGACACTTAACAAATGAGTATCAACTTTGTTATTTTAAATGGAACACTATGTATATTTTCTCGAATTAAGAAAGACATTTAGTTCCTAATTCCAAAAATATGTAGTTTACCTATATTTGGTTTCATACTTCTTGCGATATTTAAATTTAAAATTAAAAAAAAAAAAATGACAAGTGTTAAACTAATTAAAAGTCACTTTATAAGTCAAAACGCTAACATCTAAGAGAAATTAACATATTATATGAAATAAATTAATAAAAATATACCAAAACAATAATAATTTCAAACTTAAATAACGTAAAAAGTATGAAACCAAATATAGACAAACTACATATTTTTGAAACTAGGAGAAAAATATCTTTCTTAATTCTAGAAAATATACTGAGTGTTCGATTTAAAATAACAAAGTTGATACTCATTTGTTAGGTTTCCAATTGTCATTTGTTTCTTTTTAAAGTAAATTCTGGCGGTTCAGGTAAATTCCTAAAACTTTTGTATTTAAAATTTTTTGATATGTCTAATAATAAAATGCGTAGGTACCGTTCAAAATATAAACAAAAACCCTGTACATATGTATATTCAGTTTTATTGGTCTTTTTACATGTTTTGAGGCGATATCTACAATTCTAGGCAATTGTATAGAAGTACAGTCATGTACCGCGACTTTTAAAATGGAAGCATTGGAATCTACAGTAGAGAACAGAGCATTTAATGAAAACGATCAATTTGCTGTATCAACATCCAAGAAGCAAGGACTAATACATGATATTTTAGGTATTATTTTTTTACATTTGCAAACATATTTTTTATTTATTTGTTTATATTTTATTATAGGTGATGTTACTAATACTAAAATACATTTAAGCATCCCGACGTTTAAAGATGGTATTGATGTTGGAACAGAATACAGTAAGTTTTTTTTGTATGTTTGTAATAAACAATTTTATTGGGCGTCCTACTTTCTTTAAATTCATATTTACCAATCTAGATTATTTTACAGAAATACGGTCACCCACCGCTACTTTTAAAATGGATGCATTGGTATCCACAGCAGAAAACAGTGCATTTAATAAAAATGATGAAATTGCTGTATCGACACCCAAAAACAAAAAAAGAAAACATGATGTTTTAGGTGAGTTATGCTTTTTTACAGTTTGCAATCATATTGTTAAATATTTCAACTAATATAAGTTTCTATAAGTAACATTTTTTGAACATTTAAATTATCTGAAAAATGCTCGGGGCACGATAAGTTAACGTGCACGTCATCAAAAAATTCATAAAATAAAAATATAAAGGTACCTCTCATTTATAATTATAATAATAATACTCTTAATGATAATTATTATTAAAATAATATATTCCAAATTATAAATCTGAGGTACCTTATATTTCAGTTTTAAGAATTGTTGATGACCAGAGACGGGCGTGTCAATAATGTACATATACAACTATGCATTGTTGACATCCATAAATGGGTACGTCATCTTATCGTGCTTCAACCATAAACTTAAAGTAAACTGATCCAACTACATAGTCCAATAGCGGAATTTTTGTATTTGATGTTTGAGTTGGTGCGCAAGAGGAAAATAGCACCTGATCACTTATGCCTAGCATCTTTGGTTGCAAAAAAATACGAAAACTAAATTTATTTGTTAGTTTTAATTTCATTAATGTTAATACAAATAAAAAATTGAAGTACTTATTGTCCAGTCAATCAATATTATTAATTAATTTTTTTAACAGATGACTCGAAGCCCTTATTGGAAGAAGTAGGAGTGACAAGACAAACTGCCTTAACGCCGAAAGCAAAAAAATTATATTTGTCTGCTTTACGTTTCAAGACTATTGCTAAAAGACAGAGAACAAGGAAAGTATTAATCAAAAAAAGCTTAAAATATTGGAAAACCATGAGTGAGAAAGATTCCATTGATCATGTTACCGGATCGATGCAACCACTTATCAGAGAGTTCATTAAAAGTCAAGTGAGATTATGTAAAACCAAACCAAAAGGACGAAGATTTACATTGTAAGACAAAATATTAGGATTAGTTTTACATAAACAGAGTGCTCGTGGTTATAGACTCCTATCAAAATTTTTCACATTGCCATCTAGAAAAACAATTTCTACTCTCTTTAAAAAATACCAATTAAAGCTGGCATTAATACTTTCACTTTTGATAACCTTAAGAAAGCAGGAAATGACATGCAACAGAAAGATAAATTATGTGCACTTATGTTTGACGAGATGAGCATTCAGCCTCACTTACAATTTAATCCTCATTCTGATGAGGTAGAAGGCTTCGAGGACTATGGTGATAAAAAGACGAAAAATATTGCCGATCATGCACAGGTATATATGATCAAAGGCCTAAGAAAACAGTGGAAACAGCCAATTTGTTTTACATTTTCAAAGTCTTCAATAAAAACAATGGATTTAGTAAGGATTTTAATCAGTGTAATTGGCAAATGTAATGAAGCTGGTTTTACTGTTGTTGCTACTGTTTCTGACCAGGGCACCAACAATGTAGCTGCAATTAATTATTTAATGAAAATAAGTGCTCCAGATGACTGCAGAAAAGTAACTGTGGAAGACAGCAGATTTTTTACAATAAATGGCAACAAAATAATACATGTTTATGATCCTCCGCATTTGATCAAAGGTATTAGAAATAATCTGTTAAAAAAAAATTTAATATGGGAAAAGGAAAACCAAAATACAGGGATATCCACATAAACCGTTCGTTAAAAGTTTTCAAGGTTGCAGTTCACGTAGATATTTGAAATTTAAGGAGCAAGGGTTTTCCGTAGAGATCTCTTTAAACAAAATAAAACTGTCTTTGTATCACTTCCGGTTGTACCGGAAGTCGCTATCAACTTGCTTATTTTAAATGGAATGCTATATTTTTTATCACGTTTTTGAATTCTACATGTAAAAATATGTTAAATTGCAATACATTTCCCTATCTCTAGAATGCATCATTTTTGAGATATTTTGAATTTTCTTAGAAATTTGGATTCTGCAATCTGATTTTCAAAAAATTATAACACAGCTGTTATTGAAGCAATTTTATTTGTAATAGCTAATATTGTAGTTGAAGCTTTAAGGTTCTTAAAAATTCCATCAGCATAATCTATTAAGCTACAGGGTGTCTAAAACGCACCGCTCCACTCGAAGATATTCAAACACAGAAAAATACTTTTTTTCAAATGGAATGACCAATATTTTAATGCACCATTGTATGTGAAATCAAATGCTGCGTCGAACTGTACTAGCATTCCCTATACCTAACTTTAACAGTTTTTGAGTTATGAAACATTTTCGATTTAATTCATAGAAAATTACAATTTTAATAGGTCAAATATTTTTAATTTTATTAAGATAGCATGGAAATTATAACAATGATTAGTGTTACTACAAATTTTGTAGTCAACCAAAGAAAATAGAATTTGGCAAGTGGAAATTCACAAATTTTAATAGTTCTTTAATCATCCTTCTCTTAGGACGCTTGTGGTCTTATAAAACGAAAAAGTATGAATTTCATTACTTTAAATTGAAGAATAAAATAGCTGCTAGTTTGCAATTCTCTGGATTAGCGTGAAAGTATTTTAAAACCATTGTCTAATTATCTTCGTTATTTGTTACTGATCTTCGTACATTTTATTTTTCCAAATTGTATAAAGTTAGGTTCAAAGTTTCCAAACTGTGTTTTGTTCATAGGAGACAAGAGGGGTACATTTTATTGAACACACATTCTCTGCTCTGAACAATTTTAGATCATTCTTCATGATTTAAAAAAATAGATTTAAAATATCAGCGTTTGAATAATTTTGATTTTGATTCTCAACTTTTTTTTGCTTTTGCTTAAAATTTGTAGTAACAGGAAACGTTAAATGCAATTGTTTGTTGTTTTCATAACTATATCAACAAAATTAGAAATATTTAACTTAATAAATGTAAATTTTTATGTATTAAACCAAAAATATCTTATAACTGAAAAACTGTTAAAGTTAGGTATAGGGAATGCTAGTATAGTTCGACACAGCATTTAATTCCACATACAATGGTGTATTAAAATATTGGGCGTTCCATTTGAAAAAAAGTATTTTTCTGTGTTTGAATATCTTCGAGTGGAGCGGAGCGTTTTAGACACCCTGTAGCTTAATAGATTATGCTTATGGAATTTTTAAGAACCTTAAAGCTTCAACTACAATATCAGCTATTACAAATAAAATTGCTTCAATCATAGCTGTGTTATAATTTTTTGAAAATCAGATTGCAGAATCCAAATTTTTAAGAAAATTCAAAATATCTCAAAAATGATGCATTTTAGAGATAGGGAAATGTATTGCAATTTAACATATTTTTACATGTAGAATTCAAAAACATGATAAAAAATATAGCATTCCATTTAAAATAAGCGAGTTGATAGCGACTTCCGGTACAACCGGAAGTGATACAAAGACAGTTTTATTTTATTTAAAGAGATCTCGACGGAAAACCATTGCTCCTTAAATTTCAAATATCTACGTGAACTGCAACCTTGAAAACTTTTAACGAACGGTTTATGTGGATATCCCTGTATAATAGCAAAATGGAAGGACATTGAGTTAGCTTATCAAATCGATAATGCTCCAGGTGAATTAAGATCCATGCCTAAGCTAAATGATAGTCATATTTATGAAGCAAAAATGAAAAAAATGAAAGTATCGTGTGCAACGCAAATTTTTAGTTATTCTGTTGCATCTTGAATTGGACTATATGCTAGAGCAGGTTTCTTTTGCAAACGACTCTTTTTCAAGGCAACCTTTTTTATATTAATTTTTCAGGTATTGTTAGTGACACTGGAGAAAAATTGGATAAACATGCAAAGGACACATCCCACATTTTGCATTTTTGGGACAAAGTTTTTGATTCAGTGAATGGAAATAGCTTGTATCCGAAGTCATTCAAAGTGTTAAGATGTGCAGCGAGTAACACTTCTCCTCACATCCCTTTTTGGGGAGAAGCTAAACAGATCCTACGCAACATGTATTTTCAAAAAGAAGGTACATAATCACGTTTTGTCAGTAGAATCTGTATTTATTGTTGTGTTTCACAGGTTCAAATGAAAAAGTAATACCACCTTCTTTAAAAAATTGGTGTATTTCATTAACGGGGTTTGAAGAAATTCTAAAAGAATTACAAAAACATGATATACCATTTCTTCTGACCAGGGGTGTAAATCAAGATCCCGTAGAAAATTTTTTTGGTCAAATCAGACAATATGGTCATAGAAACACAAATCCAACTGCAATCAACTTTAAACACGTATACAGGACACTACTGGTAAATAACTTTGTTAGTTGTCATTCCATACAGGCAAATTGTCAAGAAGATGGTACTTTTAATGTTATTACCAACATTAAAGATATGTTGACAACAGATTTATCCGCTACTTATATGGATATAAATATTGATGATGAAGATGAAATTATTGTGGAAAATGTAAATTCTTTTATTGATAAAGTAAGTGTTGGTTACATAGGAGGATTTATAGCCAGAAATATAAAAGATCTGTATAAGTGTGACATGTGCAAAGCAAATGTAATTTGCAAAAATAGTGTTGCAGAGTGGCACGCTCTTGTTATTGAGAAAGAATATACAGAAGGAGTGCCAATGAAATTAAAATATTGTACACCAGAATTTTTAAAAGGTTTGATAGAAAGTTATAATATAATGAAAAAAGTTTTCCCGAAAATATGTTTCAAAAGCAGATGTTTTACTAAGTTAATTGGAATAATAAGATGTAATGTAACATTCAATTTTGCACATAGTTGTTAGCATAATGAAGAAATAATTTTATTAGTAATAAAAAGATTTTGAGCACTTTATTGCTTTAACTGGTGCAATGGAATAAATAAAGTGTTAAGCTGGAAATCAAAAAGAACAATACAAGATCCGATCTATGAAACGGCAAAAGTTATGCAATACAAACGAAGAAAATAATAAAATGTAAACTCTGATATCAATGCTTTATTCTAATTCATTTTAGTATTCTTTTAGGTACAATGAATTCAGTATCACTAGAAAACAATATTCTCATTTCATTTTATGATAAATCTTCCTGAAGTTTGCATTGTTCATTCAAATACTATGTAGTGTTATCGTTCATATTAATAAAATGTATGTACTATTTAATTACAAATTGAAGTTTATTAATTTTAGTGGATTGGATTATGTACTTTGTATTGTTGCATTGTTTCATTGATTTCTGTAAATAATTTATATTTTGTTAGCTTATTTTATGTGTGTATATTTATTAAATAATAATTTGTTAAATATTTTCTTCTGTTCAAAAATAGCTTTTAGGTGATGGAAATAAATAATGTAAAAATAGCTTTAGTGTTTTTGTTAGTGCCATAACAACATAAATTTTCTCCAGTACTATATGTAGTGTATCTCTAATTTTTTATACTACTCATATAGAAATATATCTTTTGTTGAATTTAATTCAATTTGGAAACAGGATTTGACGCATTATCTGCATTGTATATTTTTTGGAACCTGTTTCCAAACAATAGACAAGTTTTTGTAATGCGTTGCAGTCGCCTGTTTTTCCAATTAAATTGAACTTTCTGCTTGCCTTGACTTACTTCATTTTTCAAATATGAGAATTTCCCGCGTTTTAATGATTTAGTTGGAGAACATTTCAAGAGATGTCGCTAAACAAAAAACCAATTCATTAGTGGAACATTCCATTCTATATTACTATATGTTATGTGGTTAAATCCCAACACGAACGTCACACACCATTTTACTTAACCTATCGTATACAAATTAGATTGGTTGTCTTAATCGATACGATTCAAATTTGTTTATGGCAAACACGACATGGAATAATTACATTGCGTTTTGCTATTAAAAAGTTAAATCCCAACACGAACGTCACACCATTTTATTTAACCTATCGTATACAAATTAGATTGGTTGTCTTAATTGATACGATTCAAATTTGTTCATGGCAGATACGACATGGAATAATTACATTGCGTTTTACCATTACAAAGTTAAATTCCACATTAATTTTCAACAATTTTACAACTTACCTGTTTCATTTTATTCAACAATTTTCAGAATTTTGAGGGACACGGATCAAGGCATTTTGCTTTAGCGGTCTCTGAAAACAATTTACCTGTTTGTTTACGATGAATTTGTGGTCGAGATTTACCGATTTCAATTCACCATTGCAAATTATATCGTAAAGTATGTACATGTTAATCTGATAAATATTTTTGGTTATGTGGACACGAAATTTTGACATTTACTGTTTAATGTTGGTATTATTGCATATTAATAAATTTGTTACTAAGATATTCGATTTTTACTTACCCATTCACCACGTTGCTCGTCACAGCAAATTATCCTTTCAATACTACAGGAATTTATTACGCAGGCCCCTTTCGATTAAAGAATCGTAAGGGTCGTGGATCAAAAACACATAAGGCTTGGATATGTCTATTTATTTTGTCAGTAAGGCAATTCACATTGAATTAGTAACAAGCTTGTCAACAAATGATTTTTTATGTTGCTTTCGAAGATTTATCTCACGCCGTGGTAAACCAGCACATGTGTACTCGGACAATGGCACTAACTTCATTGGTGCTCGTAGACAATTGCGGGAATTTTTATCAAAGGCTCAAGACGACATTGTCACTACGAGCAATAATGAGAATGTACAATGGAACTTTATACCCCCTAATTCCCCACATTTTAGGTGGACTGTGGGAGGCAGGGATATAATGTGTAAAACATCATTTACAAAGAGTTATTGGCGAAATATTTTTGACTTATGAAGAAAGTATTACTGTTCTCGCACAAATTGAGGCAACCCTCAATTTCAAACCAATGTTACCTCTTTCCAGGGATCCCCACGATTTATCTCTTTTAACACCAGCCCATTTCCTCATTGGACGCCCATTAATTGGATTACCGGATCCTCATCTGCAACATGTTTCAATGAACCGGCTTTCGAGATATCAATTACTCTTGCAATTTCACCAAAGCTTCTGGACACGGTGGTCGAAGGAACATCTTACGCAGCTGCAAAGAAGAGGTAAGTGGAGAACAAATGGCACAGCTCCAATAGTAGGATCACTAGTGTTAATCAAACACGACAACTTACCTCCAATGCGTTGGCTCCTGAGAAGAATCACCATGCTTCATCCAGGCGAGGATGGAGTGACCAAGGTTGTTAGTGTGAAAACTTCAAGCAGTTTACTGAAACGCGCATTAACAAAAATTTGCCCGTTGCCTATTGACATATCCAACAGTGAACGAGTTAATTAACTTACCTACCTATTTGATAACCAATTGTAATTTACCAACATTCTTTTTTCTTTCTTTGTTGGCCATGACAAGTAAAATTTGAAGATGTATTCTCAATGAGCTCTTGAACCCGCACCTTTTTACTAATTTAACCATCTCTCTTTCTCTTCGAATAAAAAAGTTACCCATCTTATCCCTACGAAATCCGGGCAGCCTGTATATGTTAGGTTGGGAGTAGTGAAAATAGAAATAAGAATAACTTCAGACCAGTGTGCAAAAAGACATATTACTGATTAAGGTACAGAAAATAAACGTTACATAAATAAACATATCCATGAAATCATTCATTACAAACTAAAAGAAAAGACAAAATTGAAGACATCGCCGTTCACAAACGGCAGTTTTAAGTGCGTCCGTTACATTCTGTTGTGAAGATCTGCGATCGTTTATAGTCGAGTCAATGAATGGTCAAATGGGGTTTGTAGAGGACATGGAGGGGGAGGAGAATTTTTCTCTTCAGGAATGTGTTGGGGGTAGTTAGGAGGTAAACATACTAAAAGTACCCCCACCTACCCCTGCCGCTTCAGGGGTGGAGGGGGAGGAGAAGCTCCCTTTTTTCGGTTTTTCGCTTATAACTCGGAAACTGCGTCGTACGAAAAAAGTATTCTTACAAAATTAAAGATAATTAAATTTTCTACAAAAATGTCTATATTTATTTTCTTCCTATGTTATAGTTTCCGAGATATTCGCCACCGAAAATCGAAAATTTTCGAAAAACTTTTTTTGCCTCACGTTTTTCGTCAATGTTGTCCTTTTAATTCCTCAGCCTTTTGTTTTACAGATTAGGCTGAGGAATTAGAAGAACAACATTGACGAAAAACGTGAGGCAAAAAAAAGTTTTTCGAAAATTATCGATTTTCGGTGGCGAATATTTCGGAAACAAACACATAGGAAGAAAATGAGTATAGACATTTTTGTAGGAAAATTCATTATCTTTAATTTTGTAAGAATACTTTTTTCGTACGACGCACAGTTTCCGAGTTATAAGCAAAAAACCGAAAAAAGGGAGCTTCTCCTCCTAACTACACTCAACACATTCCTGAAGAGAAAAATTCTCCCCCCCCCCCTCCATGTCCTCTACAATTCCTTCGTTGACTGGACTATTAATGCTGTTGCTGGCACGAGATTTGGAAAATTAGCAAAGACATTGGTGAATGTAGGACAAGAAATTGGAAGAAATTGTGCAGTGGATATAAATAATTTACTACCCACATCCTACTTTCATATCTCGACATGTGGTAACGGAACATGAAAAACATTTCCAATTGTTATTATAGGAGGTGAAACCTCTGATACAGAAAGGTTAGAAATGAAAACTACCCTTTGTTCATAATAACATAATTTACAAGTAGAGTTGATTGTAATAGTCGAGTACATCGAAAAAATCAGGAGTGCAAAATCTTACAATTTTTTGACAATGTAAATCTGTCTCTTTTGAAGTCTTCTTTTTCAAACAAGTTTTATTTGGCAATAAAAAGGTCAATTTGAAACTAGAATTTCAGAGTATTAAAGAAATCAAAGTTCGGTTTTCTTCAAACATTTGCTTTTATCCAAATTACAATATTTGGCTAAAGTCCTTATTGACCAACTTCCACAGCAATTTATCTGTCACGTTGACATAAGAAATGACATTGAGTGCGTATTCGCGTTTTTCATCTCCTCTAGATGTCACTGCAAATTGTGCCAATATAAGGTACTAAATCAACACTCCGTACAGGTAACGCAATCTCATTCCTGTCGGGAAAAGATTGAGAAACAAAGATAACAAATACAAATGTCGCAAGTGCAATAAGGAAGAAACAGTTTTAGGGAATTCTGTTTACCGCAATGTCACCGGTTTCAATTTAAAAGTGTATTAGGTTATGTCTATTTGAGTTATTTACCAATCAAAAAGTTGTTATTTTAAGAAGTGCAGAATTTTTCTTTTACGAGAAAGGCGGAATCATTAAAGGTCATGCGACATTTAAACTCAATTTTCTTAACCACTGACAGTAACTTTGACAAACGTCACTTCAAATAATATTTCCAAGTGTTTTTTTTATCCCTAGATGAGAATAATTTGAGGCAAAGATAGATATAAACAGTCACTAAATGCGTTACCTCTATACGAACTATGTTGATTTAGTACCTTATGTAAAAATGACGAAGAAGTGGTCTTAAAAAGCGCGCGCGTTACGTTTGCAGCAATACGGTGTTGTACGCCCGCCGACAAAAGTAAAGCCCAGGTTAGTGGCGCTGGTAACTATGGTGCATTAGTATTGGACCACCCTTAAAATTCTACACTGATATGGGGGTTTACGCCGTTGCTTTCGCAGGTAACTGACCCTAAATAATAAAATTTACTTCGAGAATGAATTAATTTATCTACAATGTTTTGCCTTGATGCACCTAATTTGACGACGTCACCATGACCTCTTGAAGTTTCGTTTTAGTTATTTTTTTTTGTCTGCGCTTTTACGTAATTTTACAAAATCTGTCAAGCAAAAATTTCCTGCGTGTTATATAAACGCTACGAAGGGAGATATCGTAATATAAGGTGAAATTTTAAGTGCTATCCAAATTTTATGCTTCGCAGTTGAGCCACTGTAGGCCTGGGCATTACTTTTGTTGGTGTATGTACAGTAGCAATAAAATTAGAAACTTCCACAATGTTTGAGCCTAGTGTTGAAATTCATCATATTATGGAGTTAGTGGGCGAGTTTAAACGGCCGTATATTGAAGGAAGCGCGGTTTTAAAGGCAAGACATATTGTAGAATGCGGAATTAAAAAAAATATGAACAATGAACTTGAGATTCTCGCAATGTGCCTTCAAAGTTCACAAGTATTTGGTATACCATATGAAATACGTTTTAAAATAAAACATTGCTGTGATGTATTGAGATTTTTATTTTATTTTAGCCCCATGTTGTATAGTAAAAAAAAAATTTTTGATTTTTTTTGTGAAGGAAAAAGGGATAATGTAATTATTTTTAATAAATTAGGTTGTAAATTTAGGAATTCGAGAGTACTGACGTCACGAAACGTTTTGGGTCCAAGATTAACTTTTGACATTTTGTTATTTGACAAATGCAAAATACATGATGGCAAAATTTTGTGGTATTTTGAACATTTTAAACAATTCAGGTAAGTAAAAGTACTAATTAAGTTACTCTATAAGACCTAATCTAATAGCGTCTATTTTTTTATTCGCATACGCCCACCATTTAGTAGTTTTACTAAGAATATCCGAAGACATTCATTCTTCAGTCTGACAACCAAACACATCTGTCGTGGAAACTCCTTTTTCCTAGCCGAACAGCTGGAGGCCAGGACCTCTGTCATTTTCGGAGGATCATCGTCCACCTTTAGCATTGGTACATACGTCAAGTTCAGACCCTGGTAACTGGATATGAATACGCTAACTTATATTTTTACAGAAAACTGTATTACAATAGTTCACTGCTCACCCGTTGTAAGCACTACGTGTTATAAATAATAAAGTTGTTAGAACTGAGACTGCATTTGTACCAACTGGTTGAGGCTGTCATATAATAAAATTTAATACACGTGCTAGGTAGGTACAGTCATGGTGGAATCATATAGGTGAAAAGTTATGCATGAAAATTTTCATGGTGGGGTACCAGCCAATGAAGTGTCATTAGAAACGGGCACGCGCCAATTTCAAAAAGTAAGCGTAATTTGTTTCGGTTGACAGATACGTGCGGATTATACATGAGTTAAACGCAGCAAATGTTTACAAAATATTTACACAATGGTAATGTATTGTGTTGTGCCAAACTGTGAAAATCATAATCTGAAGATTTCGAAAAGGACGCTTCCGAAATGTCCGAAGTGTAACATCCATTTCAGTGAAACCTGCTTAGGTCCGGAAAACAACAAATAAAATGTTGAACTGTACCGACATCGAATCCTCCAAGTATAGTTTAATAGTATTATAGTTGCATTCGAAAATTATACATCGGATGCATCTGGAGCGTATGATCTCATCTTTCTCAATTACGATTTTTAACCTATTTTGTATCTCGCTCATCCGTTTACAAAAATCTTGTGTTTATAGTATTCCCATGACAACAGGCGATCTTTCACATCACACATTTAAGTAGAGTGTGAAAAGATCGCCTGTTGTCATGGAAATAATATAAACATAAGAACTTTTTAAACGGATGAGCGAGATACAAAATAGATTAAAAATCGTGAGTGAGAAAGATGAGATCATACGCTTCAGATACATCCGACGTATAATATTCGAACGCAGCATATGTAAAAAGTTCATAATAAAAGTTTATTTGCAAACATACAACACGGGCAAGTCAAACGACAGTAATTGATTAATTAAAATCACTTACATAGAATAAACACTGAATATTATTCTCAAAGTTATAGAGACAGTTTAGAAAAAGGCTATTCCTGAAGGCAAGACGAATGAAATCGATGTACATATTAAATTTTTCAAAAATTTTCAATAAATAACGGTCTCATTCAAATTCAAATGACTCGTAGGTAATACAATACTTATTATTATCGACTATGTTTAGTATTTCTCTGCTCATCCACCGGGAGCGCTTTTTTTAGTATTCCATCTTTTTCTACACACTTTATTTTCTACCTTTATTACGGCTAAGACCTTTATAATGGGACATTTACGGCTAAGATCTTCATAAAGGGACATATTTGCGTCCCGAGTGATTTCTTGGGGACAACGGGACAGTCGCTTTAATAACGGTAGTGTCCCGTTGAAAACGGGACGTATGGTCACTTTAGTCATAACCGCCATTTTATTGTAATAGGTCAATTATTGGATTCAAACAATTTTTTTTTCACGTTTTGCTCATTAGTTATAGCGAGATAAGGTATTATCACATTTACAAATAATTAAGCCAGTGTAAGGTAAGTACGTGAAACTGTCAGCGTAGTATAGACATTTAAAATCGTTTATTTGTTGCCAAATAGTAGAAAATTTAAATGAATGCACTTTTTATTTGCTATTTTCTACTTGAGCATTCCTGTCAAGTCAAGAGTCAAAAATGGGTATTACCTGTTGGGCTCCAGGTTGCAATTTCTACAACATGAAAGATCAGTATAATTTTTTTCGATTTCCAAAGAATATGAAGTGTATCAAAAATAGTTAACACTTTTAAGGTTTGTAGTAATAATTATTAATGTGGTATACATATTCCTTGTATAAATAACGACTATATTTCAATTTTATAGACGAGATGACCAGCCTGGAAGAGGTGCACGAGTTTCCGGCTGCCATTTTCGCGATGGTGGAAGAGAAAACTGTCCAGAACTCTTTACACGTATGAGACCAAGCTTTTTAGAGAATGTAATGTTTGTGTTTGTACATGTTTAAAATAATTATATATGAAGTAGGCGGAAAAATAAAAGTTGTTAGTATGGTGAAGCGAATAAAAAAAATCGTGCAAATCTTGTGTTGTAGTTTATTGAAAATTCATTAATTAATTTTGAGCGTACAAAACGCTTCATTGGCGCAGTCAATACCGAAAGCAGAAGCAGAACCTGCAGTTGCCAAAATAGATGCAATTGAAAAATTGGTGCAGTTACTACTAGCCAGGGATGAACGTGAACGCCAGGAACGTGCTGCCTACATAATAGTATATGCCAACATAATAGTAATGACCATAGTAATGACACTCATACTGACAGTCAGCGAATAACAAATGTACCTGCTTTCCCGCCGTTTGTACTAACTGAAGATTTGGAGACGTATCAAAGTCGTATTGACCAACATTTTGAAGCTCATCGAGTTACTGACTCAGATCAACGTCGAGCTTATTTTCTTTCATGGGTGGGAAATGACACATTCAAATTACTCCAAAAGCTGACAGACGGCCGAGAACTCAGAACATTAAAGTACCAAGAATTGACCAAAGCTCTCACGGACCATTTTAAGGCATCTGTTCATGTACTTATGGCAACGTACAAATTCAATAAATGCCTTATGAAACCAAATCAAACGTACGCCCAGTGGATCGCTGACCTAAGAGGCCAAGCAAAGGATTGCCATTTTATTTGTGCAAAAGATGAATGCGGACAATCGTTAGTGCATGAGCATATCAGGGACATGTTGATTCTACACACACCGCATGAAAAAATTAGAATTGCAGTGTTGCAGCAACCAAATCCATCATTGGACGATGTAATCAAAATTGCTCAAACTTACAAAGCGACACAAGCAGCCAAACAGCTAATCAGTGGGAAGGAAGAAGTGACTCAAAATGAAATCAATCGCATGGGCACAGATTACAAAAGCAAACCAGAATCAAAATCCCGCTGGAAATTAAACCACCCAGGTAATTTTAATGAGAGTCATATGAAATGGAAAGCTTGTCCGAACTGCTGGAAAAACCACCAGAAGTCAGAACGCCGGTATTTAAAAAGTAAGTGCAACCACTGTAGCAAGATTGGTCACCTCGCAATCAAAGTTTACAGCGTCGAAAGACACGAAAAAAGAAGCTGTCAAGCAAATTTTTACTACGAAAGAAAATCGGGAGACAGACTCAAAATATCACGTTAAAGTTCAGATCAAAATTCCTGTTAGATTCTGGTGCGACTACATCAATTATTGGACTTCAGGGTTACGAGGCAATTGGATCACCAAAATTAAAGCCTACTAGCACCCAAGTTAAAGCTTACTGTAAAAGCACCATTCCTATCAAAGGCTGGTTTACATGCGAAGAATTGGGACACATGTCAAGCTGTATCTCAAGAGGGACGCTGTTCCAAAATTTTACAAACCAAGGCCGATACCATTCGCCCTAAAAGACAAGGTTAAAGAAGAACTGCAACGTTTACAAAATGCAGGTATAATTAAGCCAGTAAATTATAGCGAATGGGTATCACCAATCGTGATAGTACCCAAGCCGAATGGAAAACTCAGAATTTGCGGTGATTTTAAAGTAACTATCAATCCGCAATTACACATTGAGCAATTTCCAATACCATGAGCCGAAGATCTTTTTCAACAACTTCAAGGCGGTCAACATTTTACCAAAATTGATTTGGCAGACGCCTATCTGCAAGTAGAATTAGAAGAAGATGCAAAACGGTTAGCTGTGATTAATACACCTCACGGCTTATTCCAGTATCAACGTCTTGCGTTTGGAATTACCAGTGCACCGGCAATATTTCAACGCTTGATTGAAAGGATTATTAATGGATTACCAGGTTGTGCAAGCTATTTAGATGACATTATTGTCACTGGAATCACGGACGAGGACCATTTGAATACCTTAAATGAATTGTTCACTCGATTGGAAGCCAATGGTCTTCACTGCCGTCGAGAAAAATGCGAATTTTTCAAGACCGAAGTTGAATACTTGGGTCACATATGTTCAAAGTAAGGTATTCGACCATCGGATTCAAGCATCAGTGCTGTTAAGAAACTTCCGAGACCAAAGAATATTGACGAGCTTCAGGCATTCATTGGTAAAGTAAATTACTACTGCAAATGTATAGAAAATTTTTCAGAAATTGCGGGACCTCTCAACGCTTTAAGAGAGAAAGGTGCGCAGTTCAAATGGGGTAGTAAGGAAGAAACTGCTTTTCGAGCTCTAAAGCAGAGTATTATTCAAGCGACAACCCTGGTCCACTACAAACCCGAGTCACCACTTATATTGGCTACAGACGCATCCTCTTATAATAATAATAATAATAATGTCTTTATTTTCAAATCATATCAAGTAAGTACAAACATCATAATATATTAGAAATATTTGAAAATATTTGAAAAAAGGCGGAGTTCAGATGAATTATATAATAATTCTCTGCTCTTACACTCAACCTAACAAGTGTGTAATAAAAATGGTATTGGGGCTGTATTATCACATAGAGATGCAGATGCGTCAAAGACGATGAACGACCGCGAAAAACGCTATAGCCAGATCGAAAAAGAAACTTTAGCCATTGTTTTCGGAATCAAGCGGTTTCATCAATATGTTTATGGTCGTGCTTTTGAACTTCAGACGGACCACAAACCACTTGTTGCAATATTTAACCCCAGCAAAAAACTTCCGAATACATCAGTTCAAAGGTTACAGCGTTGGGCCATCTTCCTAATGGCCTATAATTATTCGATCAAATATCGTGCAACAAAAGCGCATGCTAATGCCGACGCACTATCAAGATTACCCTGTGGACCAGACCTTCGATTCGATAAAAGTGAAGAAGCTTGTAATAGTCTTATAAATGAAATCTCTAAGGTTCTGGATAGCTTCCCAATCAACGCTGAACGGATCGTGAAAGAAACAGAAGCAGATCCATTATTGTCTGACCTTAAAACAATCATACAAAAGGGTTGGCCGGACAATTGTACAGAAGAACAGCTGAAGCCGTATTTTGCACGACGTTTTGTAATCACAGTTGATCAAAATGTTATTTTGTTTCAGGCAGGAGAACATTCCAGAGTAGTCATGCCTATGAAATTGCGAAAACAAGTTCTTCAATTGTTACACATTAGACACTGGGGAGTTGTACGTATGAAACAATTAGCCAGAAGACACTGTTGGTGGCCAAGTATTGAAAATGATATAGAAAAAATTAGTAAAACATGTCCAGCGTGCCAGTATCACCAAACTAATCCATATGAGAATATGAGAAGTGGAGTGATGCAACGGCTCCATGGGATCGCATACATATCGATTTTGCAGGACCTTTCCTTAACACAATGTGGATGATCGTTGTGGACGCATATTCAAGATACCCGTTTGTCATCAAAATGGGAAGAACGACAGTAGAACGTACAATAAATGCATTAAAGAATGTATTTCTGCAAGAAGGTCTACCAAACACGATCGCAACGGACAATGGAACGCAATTCACAGCTGGTGAATTTCAACAATTCTGCACAGAAAGCGGTATCAAACATTTGTTAACAGCACCTTTTCAACCTGCATCAAATGGACGAGCAGAACGGTTTGTAAGAACATTTAAGAATTCAATGAAAAAACTTATGTGGGAAGGGAAAAGCAGCATGAGAGCACTGTCACAGATGTTATTCACATACCGAATCATACCACTTCCTGCCATGGATAAATCTCCAGCTGAATTACTACATGGTCGTCAAACAAAAACTCCTCTTTCGTTATTAGCACCAGTTAAGAATAAGCCAAAACAAGCAATGGCAACTATGAAATTTAAAATCAATGACCAAGTTCTGATTCGACACTATCACCCTAAGGAGCACTGGATCAAGGGCGTAATCATAAAACCGATAGGTCGCATCATGTACCTCATTCAAACTAAGAACGGAACACATAGACGACATGTGAACCAAATTCGCCAGTACAATGAGGACATTGAAGACGATGATTATGAATTGGAAAACATCATTTCTAAGAAGCAAGAAAAGTTTCAGACACACACACCGGAAACGAATCACGCTGATTCACCTCCGCGAACTACAGAAAATTTAATACCTACAGCTCCAAGACGATTGACCCGAGAGCGACGTCCACCCATTAGATTCTGTCCCTAGGTCGATTTTGAGAGGGAGGAATTGTAATGTTTGTGTTTGTACATGTTTAAAATAATTATATATGAAGAAGGCGGAAAAATAAAAGTTGTTAGTATGGTGAAGCGAATAAAAAAATTCGTGCAAATCTTGTGTTGTAGTTTATTGAAAATTTATTAATTAATTTTGAGCGTACAAAACGCTTCAGAGAACACCATCTTATCCTGAGAAAAAGAAAGCAAGATGGAGTTCAGATATACAATCTGTAAGACAAATATTGTATATTGTATGCTTAATATGAATTCTGTTAGTTAAGAAGTTTAGTGGAATATCCAATGCAATATACAACCCCAGAAACAAGAACAGATCCACAGGCAGACACAGGTACCCAGCAGAATCCTCAAGATTCCCAGCCTAGTACGTCTGGCATATCAGGAAAGAAAATAATGGAAGAATCTTCAAAAGTTTGTTTGAAGCTGAGATTTCATTATTGCAAACAGAAATTATGAAGAAAGATGAGATTATAAAAATAATACACCAGTCCATATCATATTATAATATACCGTGAATTTATTTTAACATGAAACATTGCTGTTACTTACGAACCTGAGAATCCATAGCAACATTTACAATTTGTAAATTAAACTGTCCTTTTTAAAATAGAACATGCGATGACAGCTGTCATGAATCTGTTCTGTGATTAGTGATAATAGCGACTCCTTCAATTTCATTAGATAAGTTTATTGTTGTTTAAAATAAGTAATCTTAAAACATAAGGAAAACAGAAATTCTTTAATTCAAAAGAAACACCACAACAAGTATTCAAAAATTTCTTCATTTACCTCCATGCAGTATCCTAAAGGATTGTAAAAATTGTTAATTGCATTAGTAACTTGTCCAGAGGTAATTTTTCCTGATCCTGATACATTTTTCACTAACTTTCTTCGCCTGACAGATGTTCCAAATTAAAATGGACAAATTTTATTTGATATGACATTAGAAACCCTAACGACGGCGATCAAAATTGGAATTAGTTTCCATAGTAATATGAACAGTAACGTTTCATATTAAAATAAAATCATGATATGTGAATCAGATAAGTTGATCCTGGAATACATTAGACTGCCAACGAGAAACGTGTTTGAAAGCCTCTTTTCTCTTATTGAAAATATTCAAATAAATTATAGTTTGAAATGGACAGTCCATAAAATAGGCAGAACAGATCAACTTCTAATGACATTGATGAAGTTATGACATAATTTCTCACATCTACAAGTGGTCAAGAATAACTGTTTGAGTTGGCAATACAATTAAGAGCACTTTTTTATTCGGCTATTTGCAACACTGCAACCGGATATATGTTTTGTTGATTTATTTGACGCAGACTTGACGCAACATCAATACCGACAAGATTGTAGGTTATGTGAAAAAAATTAGCGTTTTAATTTGAAATGTCAAACGACGTTTGTAAAGCGACAACTGTCGGTGTTAAGCCGTCAACAACCGGAAGTTACTGCAGTTATACCGTTTAAAAATAAAATTCAGCACTGCCAACTCAAACAGTGATTCTTGACCACTTTGTAGATTTAGAATTCCGTTTTAAAGTGTCTGAAGGTACTGTAACAAATATAGTTGTTACATTTAGGGTCGGTTTCATAATCAAATTTAAAAGAGACTTTAAAATTAAAGTCACATTCAGATGTGTAAACAAATGTGTTTTCATATTTGTTTTGACATCTGAAAATGACTTTAAATTTAAAGTCTCCTTTAAATTTGATTATGAAACTGGCCCTTATTAATGTATTGCATGAAGCACTATGCAGGCTGTTTCACGACCTTTCCGACAAATTGCAGGAGGTGATAGTAGAGTTAAAGGGGATAAAAAAAAGTCTTTTGTCTTGGAAGCTTTTTTTTCTAGCGAATCTGAGCCAACTTGGTTGGGAAATGCAGAGACTGCACGTGATACATATTTACATGTTATAAGCAAGTGTCGGAGTGCGTCCAGCACCGTCGCGCATCGAGTATACGGAGAATTAATGAAAACACAGCGGTTTTCAAACGGTGAGGGTCGCTTTTCAAAAATTCTTATCTCGGTAACTGAGATCGAAAAAAAAATTATTACATGCCTTTCTTACTCTGTAGTGTCTCTAATATTATACCCCGAAGTTTGTCGGAAAGGTCGTGAAACACCCAGTATAAAAATTTAATGGGAAGCATTCCATCGCGATATAAAAATAAGTTGTGCCTACCAAACTGCTGCAGTACATTTATAAATTGTAGAATAATTATTGATTGCACAGATATATTTTGTGCTGTACCAAGACACTCGATGAAAAAGCAAAGGTAATATTGGATTAGGAATGACTCTTTGTCTTGTGTTATAATTCATCTTTTCTTTTTAGGATGACATTCAGCACATACAAGCATCGAAACATATTTAAAGGACTTGGTGTAGCGCCAAATGGTGTAGTTTTGTTAGTAGTCTTTATCCAGACTCAACTAGTGATAAAAATATTGTGCAGCATTGTGGGCTACCCCAGCACCTGGAGGCTGGAGATCTTATTCTTGCAGACAAGGGCTTTTTAAAGACTTGTTGCCTAGTGGAGTTGCTCTTAATATACCACCATTTTTGAATGTCCCCTAATTTTCACAGGAACAGATAATGCAAACAAAATGTATTGCTAGAGCAAGAATTCACGTGGAGAGAGCAATAAGGATGAAAAGCTACCAAATTTTGAATCTCATTCCATATAGGCTGTTCCCTTATAGTTCAATTGTTTTTCAAACTGTGAGTACTCTAACAAACGTTAGTATCCACTGATAAAAGAAGTGTCACAATTTTATGTGGACAATAATACAGATGCAGAACTTCCTTCTACTTCGACCTCATAATGTGGTGGTGTATAAGACCTCGGATTTAGAAAATTCATTTTTTTTTTCACCTGTTTTTTTTTATTGAAATGATTGTATACAGGTGTCCTAGCGAGACCTTTCATTAGAAGTTTATGGGGTTCTGGCCAAAATAGAAACTTGAACATTTAGAATTAGATACAAGTGATTGCGTTTCTCTTCAGCTAAAATATTTTCGGATGTCTAGCACTTCCGGTTATACCGGAACACTCTATTTATTTTTGCACATTTAGATGGGAATCATAATTTTGAATCTTTTTTATTGAAACCATACCATGTCTATCTATTACAGTTTTTGAGATAAAAATTATTTTCCGAAATCATAGCAGGTGGTTGAAGTTTTCAAAATGGGCTGTAACTCTTATTTGAAACGAGGTAGAAAATTGAAATCTAATTAAGTTTGTAGTTTAAAGATCCCTTTATCATAGGTATTCTTTAAAATAAACATCTTTGCCTGAGAATAATTCTTAAATTTATACTTTTCATAAAGAGTTAAAAATGTAAAAAATCGAGTTTTTCAAATGGAATGCCAGATTTTTCATTGCGTAATCAAATTGGTGATAAAATTTGGCACAAAGTGGTATTACATGTTCCTATACCTAAATCAAACCGTTTTAGAGTTATTTCCAAAAAACGGAAAATTTTACCATTATGGCGAGAATGCATGCTAATGAATGGTTGCTATGGATACCAGAAATAATTTTTCAAATGTCAAGTTATTGAAACTCATTAACTAATAGAGTGCCTTTACGAAGTTTCATTTCAAGTTGCAAAATGAATAAAAGCAACGAAAATAATGTTTATACAAATCAAGAAATTCTTAATTTATTTTTTATACACGGAAAATGCGACAAAATTGTTAGCAGAACTTGCAGAATATTTAACGAAAACTATCCACACTTACCTCAGATGACAAAAGATAAATTTAGAAGAATAGAAGCAAATTTTGTGCGTTTTGGACGAATTGGTCAACTGTTAAATCGACCAAAAACTACAGTTGATAATGAAGAGGCTGAGTTGAATACCTTGGCTTATTTCGAGGCCAATTCCAACGCCTCACTTCGAGCTGCCGAAGAAGATCTGGGAATCAGTAGGAATTCAGTATAGAGGATTTTGAAGAAGCATCACTTCCACGATTACAAGTTCTCGTTAGTGCAAAACCTTCAAAAACTTTTTGAGAAAAATTATCTGGACGGATGAATCTAAATGTTCACGTGAAGGAATTTTTAATAGGCATAACAACCATGTCTGGGCGTCAGCCAATCCGCATAAGATCCGACAAAGAAACTATCAGAGCAGGTTTAGTTTCAATGTTTTTTGCCTTATGATGGATGATCGGTTCTCTTATATCATTTACGATGGCGTGTTAACGTCGGAGCGTTACTTACATTTATTACGAACTGTAGTAGAAGATTTTCTTGACAGCTTGCCTTTGAACTTGCGAAGAAGCTCTTGGTTTCAACTGGATGGAGTTCCGGCCCATTGCACCCAGGAAGTATCCCAAGAACTCACCTTAATGTTCGAAGACAGGTGGATAAGGCGGTTAGGACCATGGAACTGGCCTGCAAGGTCTCCAGATTTGACACCTTTGGATTTCTACCTTTGGGGACATATCAAAAATCAGATAAACCAGACACCGGTGAACACGAGGGAGAAATTGGAAGTACGCATGCGAGCAGCATTCAACAGGCTCTCTCCTCAAGAAGTACGAACAGCGACACTTGAGGATGTTTCTTCACGCTTAACACAGTGCTTGAATGCGATCGGCCACCATTTCGAACATTTATTATAATTTGTTTCTAGTTTTTCATATCCATTTTTTGCCATCTGAAGTAAGTGTGGATAATTTTCGTTATATATTCTGCAAGTTCTGCTAACAATTTTGTCGCATTTTCCGTGTATAAAAAATAAATTAAGAATTTCTTGATTTGTATAGACATTATTTTCGTTGCTTTTATTCATTTTGCAACTTGAAATGAAACTTCGTAAAGGCACTCTATTAGTTAATGAGTTTCCATAACTTGACATTTGAAAAATTATTTTTTATAATGGTAAAATTTTCCGTTTTTTGAAAATAACTCTAAAACGGTTTGATTTAGGTATAGGAACATGTAATACCACTTTGTGCCAAATTTTATCACCAATTTGATTACGCAACGAAAAATCTGGCATTCCATTTGAAAAAATCGATCTTTTTACATTTTTAACTCTTGATGAAAAGTATAAATTTAAGAATTGGCAAAGATGTTTATTTTAAAGAATACCTACGATAAAGGGATCTTTAAACTACAAACTTAATTAGATTTCAGTTTTCTACCTCGTTTCAAATAAGAGTTACAGCCCATTTTGAAAACGTCAACCACCTGCCATGATTTCGGAAAATAATTTTTATCTCAAAAACTGTAATAGATAGACATGGTATGGTTTCAATAAAAAAGATTCAAAATTATGATTCCCATCTAAAAGTGCAAAAATAAATAGGGTGTTCCGGTATAACCGGAAGTGTTAGACATCTGAAAATATTTTAGCTGAAGAGAACGCAATCACTTGTATCTAATTCTAAATGTTCAAGTTTCTATTTTGGCCAGAACCCCATAAACTTCTAATGAAAGATCTCGCTGGGAGACCCTGAATATTACAACCATGGTGTCTGTGTACATACAGATGTTTCCCTATTTGTCTATATTGTATATATTTTTATAAATTGTTGAATGAAGTCCATAATTAGGTGAATTTGAAGTATGAAGAAAAAGGCACTTCCTAATTTCTTAAACTTATTTATTCTAGCGACCGGTTTCGGTGAAAAACACCATCATCAGGCCACACTCAGCAGAACACACCTTAAATAACTCAATAGAACTTATAAACATTCTAGAATCCACAACCATACATAACAATGAACAGCTAATATCATTCGACATAACTAACTTATACACCAACATACCAATACCAGAAACATTAAACTTAATACATGATATATTAAAACAACATATAACTAATCAACAAGATCTAGATAACATAATCCCCCCTATTCTGTAACTCAAATCGAATCGAAATCAGTGAATTTGACAGATCGGATCGTAATGTTGTTGAATTAGTATTCCGTAATTCTGCTCGATTTCTATTTTAAAATGTTTTACAGAATGTTAAATAGCTGATGTATTCTACCTTCTTTACAGAATATCACAGACCACACCCGAAAAATATAATAGAGACTGAATATTTTGATTTGAAAACATTCCGATTCCTGTCATACATTTCGATTCGATCCGAAAAAAGTTACAGAATAGGCCTGAATAAAACTTTTTGAACTCACTACAACAGCAAATTATTGCCAATTCAATAACAAATATTACAAAATGACTGATGGTTTACCAATGGGAGCACCTAATGCATACCTCATCGCTAATATATACATGAATCACTTAGAAAACATAATTCTCAACAACAATACTTTTTCACAATACATAAAACTTTGGAAACGTTACGTTGATGATATCATATGCATCTGGACAGGAAACAATCACAACTTAACACAATTTCACAACTACATTAACAGCTTACACAAAAACATTCAATTCACAATAGAAAAATAAAATAATAACACATTAAACTTTTTAGATTTAACAATTAAAAAAGACAATAACAATTTTATTTTAATTTATACCACAAACCCACAACCACAGATATCATAATACCACATAACTCAAACCATCCACATAAAAATAAACAACAAGCTTTCCAATATTATTTTAATCGAATAAAAAACATTCCTTTATCGATAGAAAATAAAAACATAGAAATAAATTACATCAAACAAATAGCTATAAACAACAATTATAATCTAAACAATTTAAACAAAATTTACAACAACATTAATGACAAAACCCAAAATAATACTAACCCTGATAATAATAAACATACACATTACACAAAACTTACTTTTCAAGGTACAATAAATTACAAAATAGATAAAATTCTAAACAAATATGATATAAAATGTGCCATATCACAAAAAACAAACTTATTAACTATGTTACAAAATAACAAAGATAAAATTAACAAACTTGAAAAAAGCGGTGTATATAAACTAGAATGTGAAAATTGTAAAGCTACATACATAGGTGAAACAGGCAGAAACATAAATAAACGGATAAAAGAACACATAAGGGACAAAATAAATTCAAATGTTGGTAGACATTTACATGAAACAGGCCATAAACTTAACCTCAACAATACCGAATTATTACATGAATGCCCCAAAAGTTTCAAATTAACACTACTTGAAGCATATGAAATTCACAAATTAAAACAAAATAATAACATAACTTGTTTAAACGATCAATTAAAATTACAATTTGAACCTATATTCATGTCACTTAATAACTAATTTCACTACATACTTTTTCAATCAGTTTCTCCCAACCACTGGTTTTGATATATACGTTTATTTTCTTCTCCAATATTTATAATCTTTCTATGTTAATTAATTTATTTCGACGTTAGCAGTAAGTATTTTATTCAATCAAGAACATTACCAAAACTTAATACTAACATTAATTATCTAATTATGTATTTTACAATTTTCTAACCTAACTTTACAAACACGTTTTACTATCAATTCACTTTTCAGATGTATTTCAAATTATTGTATTTTCACATATTGACGCTAACATTAATTATCTAATTATGTTTTTTAAAAAATTCTAACTTAATTTTATGAACACTTTTTCAATCATTTCAATCTTCATATTTATTTCAATTTATTGTATTTAAATTTAATTTTTTCACACAAAAATCTGTAACATCACTTAAAAAAACTCTTTTCCAAATTTGCAGGCCTGATGATGGTGTTTTTCACCGAAACCGGTCGCTAGAATAAATAAGTTTAAGAAATTAGGAAGTGCCTTTTTCTTCATATTTTTATAAATATTTGATATTTTCCTTTAATCTGTAAAATTTGCATATTAAACATGTAATTTAACAGGGACAGCTGTCCCTGAACTTGATGATAATAATTATGAGTACTATCTATTACAACCTCATCTTCATTATCAAACCGGAAAAAGTATTTTTTCTTTGAAACATACTCCTTTATATTGCCTGTCTTCATAGCGTAAGGACATTTTATTTCTAAAATTTCATCATTTGCAATCAGATCATCTGGGCTGGCACCTAAAAAGCCACAGCTGTCGAGCCATAAACCTGTTGCTGTTACATTCAGACCAGTCTTTTTACTAAATTCATTCACAGCCATTAATTCATTTTGAATACCCCATTGAACAGCCATAACTGTATCCATATCATAGCCTTCCAAAATTGTTTTATATAATGATGGTGGGAATTTATTCCTTTGGCTGACTTTTAATACTAAACCAAATTAACTTGCCGCAAGTCGATTTTTTCTAGCTATTAGCCAGCACTCATTTTTATTGTGACCAACTGTAGCTCTTACACCCGGCAGGGGGGAACCCTGTTAACCGAGACGTGGATCTAACGGCTTCTGCCGTAGGTGACCATTGTGTACGTTTGATAGAGTCTCTATAGGTGTGACGAGCCCACCGTCCCGAGTTGGCGTACCAGCGCCTGATTTGCACGGAATCTAATCTGCAGGACGCGTCTCTTAGGACGTGGCCGAACTTCCAACCAGTGAAGTTAACTGGTACCGTGGGGACCGGTTAGCCCGGAGGATACCCTCTCCTCCCCTGGAGTGGAGTGCGTAGAGGGAGACCTCCGCCGGTCGAGTGGGTTGGTCTCACGGGGGCAGTGGTTGCAAGCCCGCATGCTTGGACTAGGGATGATGTCCATCCATCCCGACGAGTGAACTGCGGATCTCAGTTCCGGCACAAGCCTGGTTAGCTAGTAGAGATTAGATAGGTCTCCCTTGACCAGAAGGGGCGAGGGGCGTGCACCCCGGACCACTCTGGTAGCAGTGAGTTGGATGTCACTTTATAGTGCCAGCCACCGAAAGGTTTAGGCGTATCTCAATCCGATGGCTCTGGTCGGGGCCCAAGCGGATAAGGGCTAATTCGCCTAGGAACCGCTTGATAAGGTAAGGTGCGATTAGGAAAAGGGTCTAGTCTGTAGCTCTTACACTTTCTGTAACCTGTTCAGGTGATACACTGCACTTATTCAAAAAAAGTCTTCTTTATTGGTGCACTTCACAAAATCTTCAGAAAATATAACCTCTTCAATTAAGGGCAACAAATCTAAACTTGACCTATCAACTTCTGGTCTCATAAGCCAGGAGAACCCTACAATGTTAGAGTCCCCTAACATTTCCTTGAACTTTTTTTTATTCAAGTTCTCTGGATCTGTAATGGCGGTATACGTTTCTTGATTCCCAAATAATTGTTCAATAGTAAGTATTCCTTCTGCACTTTACATTCCTTGAGTTATGCCCCAGGTACGTTCTGTATCAGTGGAGCTTATATTATTATGTGCAGATATAAGTAAAGCAGCCATATGATGGCACACATCTAAACCACGTGGCCAAGAGCAATGCTGGCTCACTACTTGTCCTTTCTTCAGGTCTAATGATATCTACAAATACAAGAATCTTTTTACTAATGTAATTGCAATATTAACATACTACTCACTTCAACAGTATAAAATTTATTTCTCACACTTGCATATACTTCTCCCTTCAGTACTATTGGACTCACATCTCCGAGAAAATTCATTTTTTTTACATGTCCACTGCTATATGCATTTCCACCCCGTTCTAACTGCTTCTCATTACCTTTAAATTCTTTTGCAATTATATGAAATTTAATTGCAGGAGTCTTTTCCATCTGTAAATTACTTCGGTGGTATGTATGCTACAGGTTATGCTCAAAAAGGCATTTACATTTCAAAATATACTTAAATAAAAGCAATATATGATTATTTGTTGAATATCATTCAACCAATACAACTCGACATAAAACAATTTTCCTCCGAACATATGCCAAACATAACCTACTAGTAGTGATGGGCGAAAATAGTATTCGAATTGTATTCGAATAAAAATAGTATACGAATGAAAATAGTATTCGAATGAAAATAGTATTCGAATGAAATAGTATTCGAATGAAAGTAGTAGTATTCGAATGAAAATAGTAGTATTCGAATGAAATAGTATTCGAATAAAAATAGTAGTCGAATAAGAAAGTAGTAATAGAATATACATAACTAAACTTTTAATTTCTTGACTAACGCCTGGAATTACATTACGAATTTGTATTTTTAGAGAATTAACCAATTTCGCTCGTCTACTCGCAAAACTAATAACAAAAGATTTCGAAGTATCAATTTATAAATGATGTTTTTGAGTAATGTTTTAAGTATGTAATTCATTGTGTTAAAAGAAAATGGTATTCATTATATATAAATTACGAAGATCTTCATAAATTTATATGTGTTTGGCTATTTCCTGTTTACATTAATGAAATTATTTTTTCAGAAATTTCGTCCAGGTGAATAAAAAAGCAAAATACCTATATTTTATTAATCAACACAGGTTTGTATTAGTTCTACAAAATACATATTATATAAAATGAAAATATTCCAGTACATGTAACTTTTGAATAATAATAATATTAAATTGGTATTTATAAATTTCAATTAAATTGATATGCCTACAAAGTAAATATTACTATTAAGAAATGAAAGTATTAATAATCTGTTCTTATAATGTTAATAAAAATTTGGGACGGGTATCCGCTGATTATTATATTATCTGCACGTATAGAAATTCAATTTCTTCGCATTTACGATATAAATGCCTTAAAATAATAAACGGCGGTCGGCGCACAGTGTACTATTTCGCGAATCTAGAGTGATTTAATTCCGAAAATGAAAAGTTTCAAAGAAATTCTTAAATACTATTTATTTAAAGCTAATACCTGTATGACTCGAAATACCCCCTCTATTTAAGTTTAAACTTTATTTAGACCAATAAATATAATCTTCTAATACCAGGTTCCAGGTATACGATTATTGGCTCTTAAAAGCGCTTCAGTTTTGTGTAGTAATTTGTCCATTACGAAGGTGTGTTTCTGAATTGTTTTTGTGAATTTGTTTAGTTTAGTTCCTCTGCAATTCTTTTAACCAATTAACGCCCGCCGTACTCAGCTAAGTACACCTATTCTAGACCCATTTTGTTAACTAGTGGAAAATAATTTCAATAATTATTAATGTTATTTTATTCAGTATAGTACAAGGAAGGTATCCACAATAATTTCAAACAGTTCGGTTGTGTTGAAAGTTATTGTGACCGTTTTGAAAAGTAAAATATTTATGAATGCGGTAAGTAATGTAAATGTTGTTTATTTATCGAATTATTTGTGAAATGTATCACTAAACTGCGACACATATTTATTTTAGATATATCAGAGATTTCTTCTGCAGAAATCATATACTGATAACCTATATCTGTCAAATGTGAATTGACGTAGAATTCTACTGTACTCAATTGAGTACAATGGGCCAATACGTATACTTTTATGTTCTACACAATTTTGTTTTAGAAATGGATAAAGTCTTTGATATCATATCTCCAGGATATTTTTATGGTCGGAAAACATTTCATAGATTGCAAGAAGGTGCAGAGACTATGAATATCTTGGAAAAAATGTGGATGTCGAAGCCCCGCCGTCAAAACCGGATATTCTAACAGATGAGAAAGTACTTGAGGATGACAACATTATGGAATGTCAAGTTCCAAATAACGTCTAAGGACTCATTCAAGACAATTTTAGCAGTACAAATGATTGGAGCGAGTAGTGATTGCCATTTTCAAGTTTTTTCATAAAACGCCCTCATATTGAGGAGAAGAGTGGGCCAGGTTTTCTCATATGCCGTAAAACTGTTTACAAAAAAAAAAAAATGTGTACAAAATGTTAAAAAAAGTCTACGCGATTATAATTCCATGCAAATTTGTGAGAAAGTGTTCTGCAGCAATGTATTTCAGCTCATAGTAGACCAAACAATTTTAGACGTTCGACGGAAAAATAACCACGACTTTTTTATTACTGCAGAAGAAATTAAAAAAATTATTAGGAGTTTATTACTTTCTGGTTGTTATAAATTGCCACAACAAAAGATCTATTGGTCTCTATTAGGAGGCGGTGTAAGAAATGTCTCATTACACCTTGTGTAGAAGGAGATTGTTTTGAGAAATACAGATATACAAAATAATTTTCAAGATTTTTTTTATTTATTATATTTATATTTTTCGAAGTAGCAGTTATTTAAATATTATGTTCTAACTTTTGAAATATTTTGTTAAAAACATTTCGAATAAATAATGTTTTGTAATACTTAGAAATTATTATTTTTGTACTTATATTAGCCCAGTGTACTCAACTGAGTACGGGGTCATATTTTTTTTCAAATAATCAAAAGTGCGGTTCTTTTTAATGTCTATCGTTTGTTAGTGATCAATTGAAGACATTTCTTCAAAAAATTCGCTTATTATATTATTGGTTCAGATCTGGGCGTTAATGGGTTAAGGTGAGTTATGTAAAAGATTTTATTTAAAATTTGTTGCAATCAGTTAAAACGAAAATGCATAATATTTCACTCTTTACGGAGACGTTTTAGAGTAAAACTTTATTATATGGGCGAATATGGGCTCCAGATTTCATATTTAACTAAATTAAAGGTTTATCTATCAGGAAATATAAAAATAAAGTGCGTCTGTTTGCGATTTTTGATTTTGTGTGTTGTTTTCAGAATGGCTACGCATATTCCTAGAAGTGAATTATTTGATATCTGGTATTCGAACACTAAAACGGACCGATTTGACGCAGTTTATTGTTTCATTTTAAATCAATATGAGGGTGTTGATTGCCTGACAACGTCATCAAACAAATAAAAGATATTTTGAGGAGCTTATGTCAGCAAATTGAGTTGAGATGGCAAAAATGTTCTCGCAATCGTAATCGCTTCGTTATAAATAATGGGGAATGGCTTGAAGGAACCGTTAATTTTCCGGAAGTTGTTAGTGAACCTTTACCATCAACTTCAATGGATTTCAACCCTTTATCACCTGGAAGACCTTCCAAAGCGTTTACTGAATGTTGTGAAACAACTAAACGAAGAAAACTCGAAAACTTGTGGTGTCAACAAGTCCAGAAGAAATAGCTGTGGCTGCTGAAATGAAATTGCGTGATCTGGGAAAGAAGGACTCTGCTGCAATAATTAAGGGATTGTCGCAAGCATCACCTAAGCGAGGTACCACAATTAAAAAGGCTAGAGAAGCTTACGAAACGCAAAAACAATCCCTATCTGCAGACCAAGCACTTGCCATGATTATTGATGTTAATCTTTCCACGCACCAGTATAAAATAATCAGAGAACAAGCTAATCAAATTACTCCAAATTTGTATCCGGCTTATAATGCTATTAAACAGACGAAAAAGGACTGCTATACTTCAGATATCGCCGTAACAGAAACTTCTGCGACAATTACATTACATCATTAATTGATCATACAGTTCAAAGATTATGTGAAGCTCAAGAGGAGGTACTTCAAAGTATACTAGATTTGTGTGAAGAGCTTACTTTTATTGTGAATTAGGGATGTGATGGCTCACAACAAAACCGATATAAACAAAAGTTTACGACTGAAGGAGAATCGGATGAAAATTTATTTAGTATTTCTTTAGTTCCTATTCAGTTATATTGTAACGTTGGTGAAACCAAGAAAATTATATGGCAAAATCCAGCTTCTTCTTCCACAAGGTACTGTCGGCCGATTAAATTTATATCACAAAATCTTCTAAGCGGACACTAAATCGCGCAACTATACACTTTACGTCAGACGAAGCAGTCGAACGACTGCGAAACGTAAAGTGTATAGTTGCGCGATTTAGTGTCCGCTTAGAAGATTTTGTGATACAAATTTCATCGGACAAGAACCAACTGTAAAGATTAAATTTATGTTTGCTAAAGAAACGCCAGAATTAATTTTCGCAGAAGTCAGCAAAATTGAACAAGTAGAAGATTTAGTTTCAACTCGGGTCACTGTTAGCCAAAAAGATTTCTGGGTTAAGCCTTTGTTAATTTTAAGTATGATTGATGGCAAAGTTTGTTCGGCATTATCCTCGTATTCCTCATCTCAAACCTGCTTTTTGTGCGGAGCCACACCAAAAGAGATGAATAGAATTGACATTCTTGAAAACAAAACGCAAATTAATGATAATGCTTTGATGTTTGGTTTATCTCCATTACATTCATGGATTAGGTTCATGGAATGTATACTGCATATCGCATATCGGCTACCTGTAAAGGTTTGGCAAGTCAGAGGAACTGAAAATAAAAATATTGTCAATGAAAGAAAAAAATACATTCAAGATAGATTCAAAAACGAATTAGGTCTTTTGGTTGATATTCCTTCGCAAGTAGCAGGTAACACTAACGATGGAAATACAGCGCGCCAATTTTTTAGAAATGCTGAAATAACAGGTATCAATACAGAATTAATAAAACGTTTTCACGTTATTTTAGAAACATTAAATTGCGGATTTCCTATCAATGAAGACGCTTTTGACGCGTATGCCCGTAATACTACGAATTTATATTTAAAAAATTATTCCTGGTATTATCTACCAAGTAGTGTACATAAAATACTTCATCATGGTAAACTTGTTATTGCATCTTGTATCCTTCCGATTGGCCAACTTTCAGAAGAAGCACAAGAAGCAAGGAACAAAGACAACAGAAAATATAGGGAACTTTTTATAAGAAAAACTTCACGAGTTGACACAAATGTAGACCTTATTCACAGACTGTTAATATCGTCAGATCCACTGTTAGTCAGTTTACGACATATTCCCAAACGGAGAAAAGGGATTATAACTCGTGATGTTCTTTCTTTACTATCAGCACCTCTATCGCATAGTACAGAAGACTTTTTAAGTGATAACAGCAGTTTCGATGAATGGGACAGTAATTAAAGGTAACATAATTGTAAATTTTGTTTTTTGTCACATTTATTGTAAATTTTGTTTTTTTCTTACATTAATTACATTTTGTTTTTGTTATATTATTTGTAAATTTTATTATAATAAAAATTCTATTCTATTCTATTTGTATAAAATTATTTGTGAGCAGTAAGAGCCCAAATGAGTTATTTAGGAAAGACGGAATGGAACGTTTACAATTACTAAGTTTACACTATATAGGTAGGTAATTATCATAAAATAGACCTTCGTTTAACTAAAATAATGCTTAAATTCATCACTGAATAAATATTGAATGCTGTATAAATGAATTAGTTAGTGTAAGAATAGAAAAGAAGTGCGTAATGGTTCCTTTTCACGCTCAAACAATTTGCGCAAATGTGCTTGTGCACGCAAATTTGCCCAAGGAAGTCGTTGCGTGAAAACGTAATTTTTTTGATTGCAATTTTGTCTGGTCAGATAATTTGCTTGCGGTTGCCGCAAATGTTTGAACGTGTAAACAACACTCCAACTTAATGCGTGCGTAGTGGGTAGATAATAGTAAACGGTAAATTATTTTTCCGAAACTCACGTGACCGCTGTACTTATATCAGTTATTTTGTGCTTTGTGTAAATAATGTCGCAGAAAAAAAAAAGAATTATGATGATTTAAAATCGTAAAAAATCATAGCCCGGAAATGTTCTCTAGTCAAATTCATTTTTGGGTGAACACAAAATCTTTAAATTATGATAATTAAAAAACTAGAGCAAATCGAACAAACTAAACGACAATCAACTCGCAAAACATTAAAAAGTGGCTGTCAAATAAAAATTAATTTTATTTGTTTTTAGAAACATGGCATTCTAGATGTTTTCAGTGTTGCCCTCGTCATGTGCGCAACGGACTGCGCGTTTATAGGTGCCAAAGTGCAGATTACCGATAATTTATGCAAATATAATTGAGCGTGAAAATGGAGTATCAATATTTCATTGAATCAAATTTGCATGCGCAAATTTGTGTGCACAAGCACATTTGCGCAAATTGTTTGAGCGTGAAAAGGGACCATAAGAATTAAATCCCTCTATATTCGCGAAACAGCACACTGTGCGGCGGCGGGAATATAACAGCCGATGACACATTAAAAAAAAATTACTCTGTCTTGCGTCATATACATAGTACGCAGATTTTGTATCAACTTCCAAAGGACAATTCATTTTAAAAACGTATTTCTTCGGAAATATTACTAAATTGCTAAATTCGGTTGTGTTTATTTCGTGGCTATTAAAAAAGTTTATGTATTATAAATAAAATGTCCCCTACGAAGCATTCGATTGTGTGGGAACATTTTACCAAATCGAAAACCGACAATACAGTGACTTATGTAAAAAATTATTAGTTTTGCGAGTAGACGAGCGGAATTGGTTAATTCTCTAAAAATACAAATTCGTAACGTAGTTCTAGGCGTTAATCAAGAAATTAAAAGTTTAGTTATGTATATCCTATTACTACTATTGGGTCATTCCATGCCAAGTCAACCAATAAAAAAATAATTTTGGATTTTAGGTTTTACAAAATAAGTGACGTTTGGTAATTGTGTTCTATCCTTCAATGTGATGAAAAATACAAAGTTTCATTTTTTTTGTACTTTTGGTTATAAATTTTTGAAAATTGAAAAATTGGTTGATATTTAGTAGGGTGGGTCAAAAAACCAAACTTTGAGATAATCTTACCTAATAGCAAAATTATGTTGTCTTTTAGTGATATTATTACACCTACGAAATATTTTTGAATTTAATTAACTAATAAGAGGGTGCGCCTTACGTTTGAATTTTTGAAATGATACAAGAAAGGCCATATAGTATGCCATGAAAAGTTCGTATTTGTAATAATAATAACAGAATTATCATCACAACTGTATACTAAAAGGGCAAAAGAAGGTGGATAAAATTAAAACTCGAATTTCGCAGTAATGCCTAAATTCGATAGCAAGAAAGATTTCAATATTCATTAATTTTTCTGTTGTATTATTTTTTTAATTATTAATAAATGATTATTTTATTCTAAAAACCCTATTTTCCTTGAGACATTTATGTTATATGACTACCAGAATATATTCAAGTTCTTCGTATTTCCAAGGCAAAGCGCAACCTGAAGATGAGGTGCTATTTACTTTAAATTCTAGCATTACACTGTTTTCATGTAAAGGCAACATAATTTTGCTATTAAAAATCAAAAGCACAATATTCGTTTTTTTCCATACAAAAATTTTTCTTCACGATATTTGTTTGAATTGGCATATTTCTTTTTTTACCACCGGCGACTCTCCTAATGAAGTTAAAGAAGCATTTAATTGTTTAAAGCCTTCATCAAGATCAAAAACTGTGTCATCTTCATTCTGTTTACTAATACGTACAGATTTTGCAAATTTAAACGATATATTTTGTAGTTTTCTAGATTCTTTAAATAGGATATAGATCTGTCAATTTGTTAACATTTAATAAAATAAAATATTTTATTAAGTTTAAAATTAATTTTTAGATTTTATAAAAACCAGAAAAAAAATCATTTACTTTTTCAGTTTCTGTGAACAACCTTGTTTCTATTGACAACCTTGTTTATTTTGACAACCTTGTTTATATTTTTTCACTTCCGAAGAAGCTGTCAAACGATAGCGAAACGTAAAGTGTTTGTGCGCCATTTAGTGTCCGTTTAAAAGAGTTTGTGATACAATTTTCATCGGACAAGAACCAGCTTTAATCTCATTTACATTATCTCTATTCTTATAATTAGATTTAAAGTTTCTATTAGTCATACTTTTGTTCTGTTTTTTAAATTTCTTACAACCTACAGCAAAATGCCCTATTTTCTTACACTTATTGCATTCTTTACCATAAGCAAAACATTTACCTCATACGTGTTTTTTTCCACACTTAAAACAATCATACGTACTTTCATTATTTCTATTGTCTGTAGCTTTGACTTTATTTACTAAACCTCTTTGTGATGACACCTTCCTTACTGCATCTACTTCTTCACCACGCAATCCTTTACTTTGCAGTTTCGTAGTTTCCGTTGCCCTGCACATTTGCTCTGCGGTCTCCAGCTTCAAATTGTCCTTGCTTAAAGCCTTTCTTGCAATTGCAGATCTTGCACACCTAATATGATTCTGTCTCTGATCAGGCTTTCCTCTTGATCCCCAAAATTGCACGATTTTACCAATATTTTAATTTCTTTAATGAAATGTTCCACACTTTCACCTTCCATTTGACTTCTTGACAAGAATTTGAACCTGTCGTACGTTTCATTATTTCTTGGCTTACAGTACTCATCAAACGCAGCAATAACATTATCAAATCTCTTCTTCTGTTCATTTGTTAACTTAAATCTCCGACGATTAACCTAGTTAGACTGGGCAAGCGAGCTTTAAAATGTAGCTAACAAGTTCACAGGGGTGTTTACTAAGACTAACTTAGTGATTGGTTACTTTCAAATTGCAGTCGATAATTTTCGGCGGATGTCGTGTAACGCAACAGAACTCATAGGCGTACATACTAGTTGTATTGCGTGTATTTGTATTTAATGAATTAATTCAATATAATTAACTGATTAATTAAATTAATAATTCTATTTCGTAATGAATAATCTATTATTATTTCAATTAACAATTATATTTTTTGTAATATTCGATTTTTATCTCCATTTAATGAACGCCGCCTATGTGCACTAGGGACGAGTAAACAGTACCCCACCTTTCCCACCCACCGCAAGATCTGTTGATGTTGCTTTCAAACAAACCGTCCTATTTTGCCTTGGCATTACCAGTCTACCTTGATTAGCCGTCGACGACTTAAATGTATTAAATAAATCAATTGTTTCATTTCCCGCAGCATTTAAGAATATAGAAATTTTTCTTTCATCTGTTTTTTGAGCCATCGCAGATGCTGTTAAGTAAATTTCAAATCTTTGCTTAAATTTCTTGTAGTTTTTACTAATATTTTGGTCAAATATTAGAGCAGGTGGTAGTTTAATATTCATGTTTCCCTCCATTTATTGAATTCCTAACCTTACTTTTTCTTATATGAATTTCTTCGATGTAACACTATACTATTTACTATCTTCTTATTTTTAGAGTTTACACGTGGTTTACACCTGACACCATGTTACATCTTAAGAGTATTTATTAGGTGTTCAATACAATAAACATGCACAACACATTAGACACATTTATTAGATAGCGTCCATCTTAATACATAACACAGTATTGCCAACATACTACAATTACATCTGTAACACATGTACCTCCTGATAAGCCTTTGCCAGGTCGTGAGAAACCAGTCCCATATGTCATAATAGCTGATGCTGCCTTCCCTTTGAAAAAATATATAATGAAACCATATCCTTTCCGAGGCTTAACAGAAAATCAATCAGTTTTTAACTATCGTATTAGTCGTGCCCGTAGAGTAGTAGAAAATAGTTTCGGAATTTTGGCAAACAGATTCAGAATACCTTTGGGCATGGCCTCCTAAAAGCGAGAAAAGCGAGTTCTAACTGGCCTGGGCGTTTTAAAAAATTTACATTGAATTTTTGTGCTCGAGAAAACGCCAAAAGTCGACACTTTGGCGCGAGTTACGGGGCACTGACGGCACTGAGTGAAATGCACTGTCATTACTGTCAATCAAAGTGAGTTCACGCAAAATTAATTAATATTGTAATTACCGTAATACAACATAATTTATATGGTATAAACTTTATAGATTCATGCACAAATCATTTGATCACGTCGGAGTGAAGTATGCTTCCGCAATAGAGAAAGACTGTCATTTTAAAAAGCTTTCGTGTTATGAATAAAACTGTTAAAAAGACGATGATAATTACGCACAGTGAGAAAAGAAGCTCTATTATACATGTTGTAACTTACCACAGAAATTCTGAGTATATGCAGGTAAGATTTTAATTTAAAACAGTTGTTTAATGCTAAATTCAGTTGTCGAAATTGGACATAAAAACTTCACCTTATTACAACGTAAATCATATCCAGTATGCTCAAATTTTTACAATATTAATTATTGTTACACGAACTCATCCACCATTCACATGTGACAGAACTGTCAAGATTTTAGGTTAAGAAAGCGCTCCATGGATTTAAAACAATGGATGGCTAACTATAGGGATATGAAGTGAAGTAGGTGGTACGCGCAGTTCCATTGCCATCTAAATACTTAGTCCAGACCTTTAGGCAGCAAATGTTTTCAGCTGTGACGTCACGGTAAAGGGGTAACTGTCAAGCACATAAATTTATTTCACTTAAAAATTTCAAACTTATTTATGTAAATGTAAGTTTTCTTTAATTTATATTACTTTTCTTAACATTACGCGTCTGTCGTTTACACATATCCCTGCGTTAATGTTAAGAAAATGTGTTTATATGAGTTTTAAAAATAAGGTTAAGCGTTAAAAATTTCCAAGGAAAATCATTACAGATCTGTGTGATACTTTCCATCGGGCAAAAAACGCTTTATTAAAGCAATGATTCTGCTTTGTATTGGTATTAATTTGTCCAAATATAAACCCTTCTCATTATTTTCACGGAACTATTCCATCATCTTAATGCTTGGCTCCAACTACTTAAATCAACGAGCTTTACGTTGTTTTGCTGATTTTCGCTTTAAAACGCTTTAACAATAAGTTTAGTGATGTTTTATAATATAATTTGAACAATATAAGACCGTATAAGACTTTAAAATTCAAATACCTGTCAATTCTGGTAGTGATTTTGAATTCGGTTAATTATTAATCTTCTACGACTTCGTTCTGTGGCAAAAACTATTAAATAGACTTACCCCATTCTTTACGCGACAACTTTATTTACTTTTTCTTTACAAACACTGATAAAAATGATAAAATAACGCATTTTGAGAAACGTCAAAACCCCTTTGTCGTGACGTCACAATTTCTGCCTATAGGCCTAGACTAAATGTCAAGATGGCAATGGCAGTTCGCTATTTGCGACCTAGGCAACGCAATCAGCTCGTCATTTAAATTACATAGTAAATGCACAGCATAAATACATATAACAGGTTCACTCTCCTTGGCGGGAAAATTTCCCGCGCAAACTGAGCCGCCATATGGAAAATCTGTCATGTGATTTGTTGGAGCGCATTCGACTGGACGCACGGAGTATTTCTTTTTCTCACTCTTACATGCACTGACACGCAGTCGCTCTCCCTCACACTTCTGCTCATTGCGTGCATCGAGCATTATGTCGAATGCGCCCTTCAATTGCACGAATACGATCAGTGGTGTCTCGTATAATTAGCAGCATAATAGATGCTTTCGATTATGCATGCTGGAGTGCAGTGAGTAAACTTAAAACTCTAGGCTTTCAAGTAGTGATCGGATAATTCAAATTAAAAATAATCTGTCATCCGATTATCAAATAACCTAAATAATTCGATTATCAAAAATATTTTTATTACGGCACTGGTTTATACATCCGCAAAATGGCGCCAAGGTCAAAAAATTTTGCCCCGCCAGATCAAAGGTGCCGACAAACAGTTTCCATGCTGGTTATGCTGTGGTAAATGTCTCTAATATTAGGTCTGTTTGTTATCCTGCACTGGTGTACACCAATGCATTCTTTTTCGTAAAATACTTTTAATGCAACCTGAAATGTTTGTGTGGTATGTCATTATGAATGAGTGTGATTCGTACAAACACATTATCAATGAATTTAGGCTTCATTAAAGCATATTTCGTAAAAAAAGTGTGCACTAGAGTACACCAGTGCAGGATAACAAACAGACCTATAAACTGTCTTTTTGAGGGTTTACAGTGTAATTAGCAGCACGTGAGGTGGATATTTATGTAATTTAAACTTCGATTTACATAAAGATGACAGTTTGCTGCAGCGCGTACGGCTGCAAAAAAAAAGATACAGCGCCGACAATCTTCGACAGTTTTTTGGGTAGGTGTTACATATTATCAGTGCATATGTGTTACAGGGTCGCTCAGAATGATCAAAATGATGTTCTGAGTACCCATAGCTTTCACACACTAGTCAAGGATTAATGTATTAAAACATAATTACATTTTAGAATATATAACAATAATGCTGTTGTCGACTTGTTGTACTTTTGTGAACTGAGTACAGAGTTGCCAGACTGAAAATTGCAATGTGACCATATTATACTTCTCAAAAATCACCACTTTTCACCACTTTCAAAATATTCACATCTTCGCTTTTTTAAAGTGTAAATCATGAATGATGATAAATTTGAATCTATATCACTACAAATTTTAAAAAATCAATGTATATAAATAGCTTTATTAGACAGCAGTACATTTTAAGAAAAACAAATGTACAAACAAGTACTAAACATAAACATAGTCAGTCAGTCTTCGTCGTTAATATTTTCATACATGCTAATTTTCTATCAATTTTACGTGAGACTCTTTTTAAAAAAACCTTTATTAGTTATAATCGATACAAAAATTATAGTGATAGTAAAAGCATGTGTTTTACTATGCGTCTGATTACTGACTGCCTTGCTTGAGCGACGGAAGTTTCTAACAGGATTCTGCAAACTACACAAAAATAATAGGATGATGAAATGATGATCAGCGGCTTTCAAGGTGTGACCGACTCGTAAGTTGCTGATGCTATGGGAAAGTCGTCCTATAACTTATATTTACTACATGAGAAATTTTCACATACCTACAAAACGATTTCAGATATGTACATTAAACCTGAGTACTTAGCGAAAACTGAATTAGCTCATGTACAATACAGAAATCGACAAAATTTTGTAGATATTGATGACATTTATTTAGGTGCCATAGTAACCACAGAATTGGCTGAAAAGAAAGCTCTTTTAAGTTTGTGATGTTAAATTGTTTCGGGTGAATTGCTTAAATTTTCTTATTGAAGCTGCCCATCAACTGTATTTGCGTTTCCCATTAAATAGTGTATTCAGCAATTTAATACGAGATTTCAAAATACTGAATCCAAAATTCCTAATTGAAAAAAGACCACAGTCAATTGCGCCATTACGAAGTGCAATGTGATAAAAGATTATTATGTAAACATAATAGCAGCGAGTTATAGGACGACTTTCCCATAGCATCAGCAACTTACGAGTCGGTCACACCTTGAAAGCCGCTGATCATCATTTCATCATCCTATTATTTTTGTGTAGTTTGCAGAATCCCGCGGAGCGTTAGAAACTTCCGTCGCTCAAGCAAGGCAGTCAGTAATCAGACGCATAGTAAAACACATGCTTTTAGTATCACTATAATTTTGTATCGATCATAACTAATAAAAGTTCTTTAAAAAGAGTTTCACGTAAAATTGATAGAAAATTTATATTTTCGGAGTTTGGAACTGAAATTCTAGGTTTAAGTTAACAAAAAGAGGTAACATAAAAGCTAAAAATTCTAAATACAATTTCATAAAAATATTATTTAAAGAACTTAGAATTTCTTCTGCTATTCTATTAGTACCATTATTGGTTTCTGAAACGAAAAGAGTTTCAATGCGGAGTATTGTTGTAAGAGTCTATTTACTACAACAAGTAATGATAGCCAACTTGGATGAAGTAACTTAATTGAACAAAACATTTGAAATTCTTTATATTCATTTTGTCTTTTATAACTATATTTAAAGTACGTAAAAATTTTCCTAGCTAGTAATTCAACTTCATCGGGAAGTTTAGAAGCTGCATACGAGGAACATAGAGCAAAGCTGTGACATACACACTTTAAAATAAGTAAATGTGGAATATCGTTTTTAAGTAATGTAGCAACTGAATTATTTCTACCCATCATAACACTTGCCCCATCTGCAGCGAAGCCTATCATATTATGCTTGTAATCAATATTACAACTTTGAAACAATTCAACTATTTTACAAAAGATATTTTGAGCAGATGCTGGTGATATTAAAATATTTGCCAAGAAAGTGTCATGTATTAATCCATTTCTAAAATATCTACAAACTAATGCTAAGTGTTTTTCAGTAGAAACATCAGTGGATTCATCAATCATCAAGGAAAATTTTGTAATTTTTAGTATTTCAATTATATTTTCTTGTGCGGACTTGCCAATTACATTATTCACTATAGCAGTAGCTTTACTTCTAGCACATGACATTTTCTTATTAATATCCTTATCTAAATTTAAACTCTGAATTAGACACACTAACAGTGGTTTGCACCGCCTATAACACGGTACAACAAAAATTTTAAAAAATAAAAACCCGTCAGGTTTCTCAACTGTTTTTAATGTTTTTGGGGTCGCTGAATACGAATCTGCAAACAGTTTTCTCGGGTCACCTCAGGTTCTCGTTGTAGACATCAGTAAAGAAGTCAATGAAGCAGTATACAGAAGACAAGAAAAAAGAAAAACCTGTCGGGTTTCTCAACTGTTTTTTATGTTTTTGGAATCGCTGAATACGAATCTGCAAACAGTTTTTTTGGTACACCTTAGGTTCTCGCTCTAGAAGACAAAGAACTCGTTTGTCTTCAGTATACTGCTTCTTTGACTTCTTTATTGGTGTCTAGAGCGAGAACCTGAGGTGACCCGAAAAAACTGTTTATAGATTCGTATTCACCGATCCCAAAAATATTAAAAATAGTTGAGAAACCCGATGGGTTTTTCTTTCTTTTTATCTTTAGTATACTGCTTCATTGACTTCTTTACTGGTGCCTAGAACGAGAACCTGAGGTGACCCGAAAAAACTGTCTGCAGATTCGTATTCAGCGACCCCAAAAACATTAAAAACAGTCGAGAAACCTGACGGGTTTTTTTGACTGTTGAACAGTGTAATTAACTTTTGGATTAACTAATCCTGAGTTATGTTTCATTAGTAGTTAAATATGCATATAAATTAAACGGCTTCATCCTTAATTATTTGACCTGTGCAAAGAAAGTTATGGTTAAATTTTAACTAGAACTTAACCACAAGCGGTGCAAATGGCCGTGAATGGTCGCTTATGTTAAATGCTAAATTATGTTCAAGCAAAAACATACATATTTTAATTTCATTCTCTTTAGCTCCTTTTTCTGCCGTTATTGCTGCCGAGGCAAACATACACTGTTCAATTGTCCTTTTGGTTTTTGAGGTTGCAGCATTTAATTCATGTTTCTTTGTTTTGGAATGTTTACGTAGATCAGCTGTCGAACATTTGTAATCTTCACAACAATATTTGCAATAGAAATAAGTATCTGCTTTTTTACTAGTTCCAATCCACCGTTTAAATTCGTCGTGTTTTTCCCATGAAAGCTGATAACGGTGAATAAATTTTCGTCGTTTCATTTTCTTCAATTTTTGCACTTTGGTGTGCTCCTCTATCTCAATACTCATTTCCTCTTCTGATGGCATCATTAAATACAAATTATACTGAAGCGAAGTTCATATTTTTTATTTACATTATAATGTTGCATTACCAGTTACTACCTTTTAGCTTGTCTCGAATCTAAAAAAAGTTCAAGTGATGTCAGTTAAGTACACCACAGAAACCAGTCAATTTATATTTGTCCGTTGTCGGTAAAAAACATAGACAGACTCAGATAGTAAAAACAGTGTCCCGCATGTCCGACAAAGCAATAATCGAAAAATCGCTTTTATGAGTACAATAGATTTTATTTATGTAATAGATGTGATTTTTAGGAAAAGTTGAGAGATCTAGCAGGACAGCAGTCAAAAGGGGACAATTAAAAGTTTACTCTTTTTTGATTGCCAAGCTTTCGGAAAGTATTTATTTCCTTCATCAGGGCGGCTATAATATTAATATGAAAGTGTTACACAATTGAAATTTATGAGTTTTAAAATTTTACTTATTTCTAAGTGAGGTGGTAAAAGCTAAAGTTGCACATTTTGAACAAGCAGGATTAATTTCTTACGTAGTAACCATGATTAACAATTCATAACGTTGTATTGTAAAACAGATTAAAATTTACAAGTCACAATTTAAAATGATGGACAAAACATTTAAAACGACAACGTGCAAAATGGCGCCTAACTTGTAACGCTTGTAGGTTAGTTTAAACTCAATTGGAGGGAAAAGGTCCCGGCGGGAAATTTGAAAAACAGACTGTAATCCTGATAGAGTTAAAGAGAAAAAGAAAATCTTAAACTTATTAATTAGATACAGAGATTGGTGCTGGCACAAAATTTGTGGAATTTGACAATAATAAGGGGGCAAAGAATTAGTAAATTCAAAAATGTTAAAAAATTAAACTACTCAAGTTTGTATCAGAAATATTGTGTATGTTAATATTTGTTAATAAATTATGATAAATTAAACTTAAGTTTGAAATATCAGTTTGTTTATTAATGATATTATTATTTATGAGAATGTGATACATTTCCAAAAAACTGCGTTTGAAGTAGTTGGGTTCGATAGTTAAAATTTCGGAATTTTCATAATCGAAATTGTGTTTAGTTTATTTAAAGTGGTCAGCTAGGGCACAACAACCAATTTTTCGTTCATTGTGAGAATCACTTTTGTGTGACGAAATACGAGATTTGAGATACCTGCAGGTTTGACCTATGTAGACACTGTCACACTGTCCACAAGGTATTTTGTAGATCACATTGGATTGGTCAAATTTATCAGTAGGAGTTTTTAGTTTACTGAAAATAGTTTTTAGGGTTAGAATTTGTCGGTTGGCTATTTTTAAGTTTTGATCATAATGTAAGAGAATTTTTTGTAACTTAGGTGTAAGATGTTGAATAAAGGGCAATGATCTGAATTTGATATTATTTATGTTAACGTTGGTAGTATCGTTTTGTCTGGATTCAATACCAGGCATATGTGTGAAATTGAAAGTGTTATTTGTATCACAAAATCTTTTAAGCGGACACTAAATCGCCGCGCACTATACACTTAACAGTTTCGCAGTCGTTCGACAGCTTCGTCAGAACGAAGCTGTCGAACGACTGCGAAATGTTAAGTATATAGTGCGCGATTTAGTGTCCGCTTAAAAGATTTTGTGATACAAATTTCATCGGACAAGAACCAACTGTAAATAGAAAGTGTTATTGTTGTTAGATTGATTCATTATTTTGTTGACCAAAGTCACAGGATAACCATTTTCAAGAAAAATCGATTTAAGTTTGACAAGGTTGGTAGCAAGGAGAGATGAATCAGAAATCCTTTCGATTCTTAACCGTAAGCCTTTAAGAACGTTGATCTTCATTTTTAGAGTGTGGTAGGAGTTGTAGTTTATGTACCTATTGGAAGAAATAGGTTTGGAATACCAACCAATTAAAATCGTGGTATCTTGTCTGATGACTTTCGTGTCCAGGAAGGGAACACTACAGTTTTCTTTACACTCAAAAGTAAATTTGATGTTGTGGACATACTGATTAAAGATGTCAAGGATCTCGTCTTGTTTGCTGTCAGGTATTGCATAAATGATATCGTCAACAAATTTCTTTAAAAACGGAATATTAAATGAAAGTTTAAAAATGCAGTCATCCAATAACTGGTCAACAACATATTGAGCCAAAATTGGAGAAAGATTACTGCCTATGGGTGAGCCTCTTTTCAGTCTGTAATATTTCTCTTCAAAAACAAAGTAGGAAGTGTCAAAAATGAATTTAATAATTTCTAAGAATTCACTTAAGGGTAACTGGCAGTTAGGTTTGATGTAAGTCCATTTATTTGTTATACTATTAGCTACTTGCTGGTAAGTGAGATTACTGAAGAGTGACACAACGTCTAAACTAATTAGAACATAACCATGGGGCAGTGTGGAGTCTCTCACAGATTCTACAAATTGAAAAGTGTCTTTGATGTAATACTGATTGTCAAATTGATATGATTTTTTCAAAATGTCAGCTACGAATTTGGATAATTTGTTCGTAGGACTATTGATAGAAGAAACAATTGGTTTGAGACTAAGTGTGGGCTTATGGATCTTTGGAAGACCGTAGTACTTAGGAGCAATGGAATTGTATGTCATAAGATCTTTTGTTTCACTTTTATTAATTAATTTTTCTTTTTTTAGTTCTGAAATCAAAGTGTTGCATTTTCTTTGGTAGATGCTAGTGGGGTTGCGGTCTAGAAGTTGGTAACTGTCAGAATCATTGAGAAGATTGTCTGAGAGATCAATGTAATCTTTTTTGTCCATAGTGACAGTGACATTACCTTTATCAGATTGAACTAAAATGATGTCAGAATGTTCCTTAAGAAACCGTTTGGATACAATGGTTCTTTTGTAGTAATAATTATTGTGATTTTTGTTATGATAAGTGTAATTAGTTATGGCATTGGTTAAACGTGCTCTACATTGGTTTTTATCATTTTGATTGAGATGCGAAATTGCAAACTCACAGTCAGCAATGATTCTAGGAATGGAAATGTGTTGCATACTGGGTTCAAGGCTAAATTTTGGACCTAAGGCCAAAATATGTCTGACCTCAGAAGGTATTTCAACACTGCTAATGTTTTTGAACCATTTCTCTTGAGTGTCCAATTTCGAATCCTCAACCTGTTCTAAATGTTTAAGTTTTTTTAAATTAATGTGTTTGGTAGTGTAAAAATATTTATTATATGTTGTGGCTTGTCTATTTTTAAATTCATTGAAAATTTCAAGTGGGATATTTTTGATAATTTGATGTGCCAGGGCCTCTCTGTGGCGCTTCGGTGTTGCTTGGAGCCGTTCTTTGACGTAAAAAGAAAGCGGCTCTAATTTCGTACTATTACTACTTTGTATTACTAAAGCTAAAACGAGATGAGAATACACTCAGTTCACAAAACTACAAGTCGACAACAGCATTATGGTTCTACAGCTTGAATGAAGCAAGTATGTTGGCGACGCGTGCCTCGGATGTATTGGAGACGGCCGGCCTTGTCTCGCATTGGGAAGCGAAACGATGAGCGCGTATTTAATAATTTTATTTTAACTAGGATTTCAATAATTCATGTAAAATATTGTTCTAATTGCCGCAATACATTTGCATAACGCAATTATTATTGTATGTAATATAATAATGTAGCTAAAAAACAGCACTAAAAACTGCATGCTTCGAACTGAGCTGATACACGCTAGATCCCCCTCTACTCCCACATGACTTCGTCCGAATTTACTTATATCCATGTAGTTTCAAAATTAAACCTGTATGTTCTAAAATGTAATTAAGTTTTAATACATTAATCCTTGACTATAGTCTGTTTTTAAACTAGGAGGAGCGTTTTAAATTCTCCGCGCTAAAACCTGCATCTGTGATTGGTTGTTTCGCAGACAGGTTTACACACACGAATTGCGAAATATTTGACGTATCGATGTCAAACGATTGTGAATCTTCGTCTTTGCTTTTGTGTTCCCGTTATTCTATTGCTATTTCAAACCTAAATAAACCCGTTCTTTTTAGAACGAAATAGTCAGTAGTGTTTTAGTGCGTGCTGATATACGTTTCTATTGTTCTTAATATGGATACTGTACCAACAAGTTCAGGGTCATATTCGCCTCCAAAGAAACGCAAACGTTTAGATTTGGGACATTTATCGATAGCTGAAAAGCAGTGTATTCTGAATATGTATAAGCGGCTACGAGCTAATGCAACGGATCTTAGAAAAACTGCTATCATTTCTAAAAATTAGCAACACCGTGGGTAAGTTTTGACAGCTCGAATATTGAGCCAATTTTATAATGTTCTGCTTTTAGGAGTTGCAAAATCGACAGTATACCGGACCATAAAGGAGTATGAAGACACTGGTGCAGTTACTGCATCTAAACACAGCGGAGGACGACCTGGTACTGTTGTGACATACGATGAAGCCGTTAAACAGTCTGTGCGGCAAATAGTGCATGCTTTCTTCTGCAAGAACGAATTACCTACTTTGAACAAAATTTTGATTGAAATAAAGAAACGTACAGATTTACCACAAATGTGCCGTTCCTCGCTTTGCACAAATTCATGAAGCAAATTAACTTCAAGAGTATATGAAAAGAAACCGTAAAAGCATTCTTATAGAACGAGATGACATCATTAGATGGAGACGAAAATATTTAACTACAATTAAGGAGTTTAGAAGGAAGGTCGACCAATTTATTATTTGGATGAAACGTGGGTTAATGAAGGTCATACAAAAGAAAAATCTGGATAGACAATAGTATAGAGAATCGACGTCAGGCATTCATTGAAGGGCTGTCCACAGGACTACGAAACCCGTCAGGAAAAAGGAAGAGGCTTATTGTTTTACACGTTGGATCTGAACATGGGTTTGTTGAAGGAGGTTTGTTGCTTTTCGAAGGTAAGAAAACTGCAGATTATCATGAGGGAGATGAACACGGCAGTTTTTGAAGAATGGTTTGATAATTTGCTGCGAAAATTACCTGACAATGCTGTTATAGTCATGGACAATGCATCGTACCACGCCGTAAACTGGAGAAAATTCCAACAACAAAATTCTAAGAAAAAGATATGCAGGAATGGCTGCAAAGTAAGCACATTGAATTCAGGAAAGATATGGTTCGATCTGAACTTCTGAATTTGATCAAAATTAATAAAGAACAATACAATATGTATGTGATTGATGAAATGGCAAAACGTGACAATAAAATTGTATTAAGGTTGCCACCTTATCACTGTGAACTCAATCCAATAGAATTGATATGGGCAAAAATAAAAAATGAAGTGGCATCCAAGAACAATACATTTAAATTGAGAGAAGTGAAAGAACTTTCATTACAAGGTATAGGAAATGTTCAAAATGTTAATTGGAAAACTTGTGTGGAGCATGTGATTAAAGAAGAAATAAAAATGTGTACATTAGATGGAATCGTAGATGATTTGATTGAACCGTTTATTATTTCTGTTGGTGCTGATAGTGACAGTGATACTTTATCAGACAATTCAAATTCAGAGTAGAGATTTTATTTTGTTTACTTTATGTAACTTATGAGTGACCAAAAGCCCTTCGGGTTCTTTATCATTATTCATTACCTTAATTCATATGATTTTTCCTGTTTAATATAATTCACCTAAATTTATTATAGGCACAATCAAATTCTGTAATAACACCTCCGATTTCTTCGGTTTAATAAATATATAATTGCTATCACATTGTGGCTTTATTGAAATGGGGTTTATATTTAATATTAAAAGGGAAGTAATGTATGCTATTAAATGTTAAATTTTGACCAGAGGATAAAGGAAAACTGAAAATACTATTATAATAAATAATAAATTAACAGATCACGTTGCATACAGCATAGAATATTTTTTTAAATTTTTATATTCAAATTTACCGCCAGAATGATTTAGTAATTTATCTGGTAATGTTTACAGTGTAATTGTGGCTTTCTCATTTACTCCTCCTAGTTTAAAAACAGACTATAGTGTATGAAAGCTATGGGTACTCAGAACATCATTTTGATCATTCTGAGCGACCCTGTAACACATATGCACTGATAATATGTAACACCTACCCAAAAAACTGTCGAGGATTGTCCGCGCTGTATCTTTTTTTTGCAGACGTACGCGCTGCAGCAAACTGTCATCTTTATGTAAATCGAAGTTTAAATTACATAAATATCCACCTCACGTGCCGCTAATTACACTGTAAACCCTTAAAAAGACAGTTTATATTAGTGACATATATTATGTAATTTAAATGATAAGCTGATTTCGTTGCCTAGGTCGCAAATGGCGAACTGCGCGTACCACCTGCTTCACTTTATATCCCTATAGTTAGCCATCCATTGTTTTAAATCCATGGTTTGAAGTTCTAAAGCACCTTCCCCTTATCTCTCACGTACTACCAATATTGAACTAGGTGCACGGAACCCTAATCTGAATTTGACAGTTTGGAGAAATCTTGTCTTATTAAGTAATTATTATTAATAAGTAATTATCAACAATTATCAGACAAAATTGAAGATAAGTATTGAAAATAGCTTGTGAGGTCTTCTTCTATAATAAGTTATTATGTATGTGCAGACATTACTTATTGAATTAATAAAATATTAACTGAACTGTGAGATTTTTTTGAATCGTATAAATTTAAAATAAAATATTTCGGTCCAAAACGAAACTTCATTATTGCAAATACGTACATATTGTAGACATTTGTATAATAAAACGTTTATGAAAAAAAAAAAATTAAAAAAATGTCTTGTATTTTCAGTAAAAAAAATAAAAATTTAGTTTCTCTACAGGAAGTAAATGCGTTCCCGCACATGGCGGACGATTGTCAGCGTTTGCTTCACTTGTGTATACGTAAAGTGACCATACATCCCGTTTTCAACGGGACAGTACCGTTATTAAAGCGATTGTTCCATTTCCCCGAGAAATCACTCGGGACGCAAATATGTCCCGTTATGAAGATCTTAGCCGTAAATGTCCCGTTATAAAGGTCTTAGCCGTCATAAATCGACATTTTGAAATAGCAAACATTAAAAAGAATTAAAATAATAATAATAATTCGTACAATATTTTGTATTTTTATCGATTTTTATTTAATTTTTAAAACTTGTCCCGTTCTCCAATGAAAAATAAATGGTCACTTTATGTATACGTCTCAATATTCATCGATGACATTTTCGTTTGTCATTGACCGAAGAACAAAATGCAGAATGAAACACTTGACCGAAAAAAGGGAATAAAACACAAGTAAACTAACTTTAGTAGCGTAGGATAACGTAGACTGGTCCCATAACTTTTTGTTTTTATTTATTAAATCAAGTTACATCAGTCATCAATATAAAGCTGCGTCCAGACATATAACAAAACTTTGTAACACAACACGTTCGCAAACGAGTTGGACGGTACCGACCGGTACTGTGTAACGCTGTTGTGAAACATCGCTCTGCAACAAATGTGTTCCCGACGGCTTCACTCAAATGTCGGTATTTTGACGACACATCAAAGAAAGATATTTTTCATCATAATTCCTTTTGTTAATTCGAAACCTACCTATTTTTCTTTTATTATTAAGAATAGGTAAATACATTTTTGAAAATTGTACAAATTATGAGATTTTGTTTAATTAACAAAATTGCATTATTAAAGAATTTAAAAATGTTTTTGAATATTCTTCACAGAAATAGCCGTAAATAGCGAGCGCATGGCGAAGTTTGCACTTTCCAGATACGCAAGCAAAACAGGGGCGCCTAATGGATTGCGTTCTTGATTTTTGCAAAATACAAATTAATTATAACTCTTGAATCACTTATTAAATATTATGTGGATCATTTATTTAATAATTTATAGATTATTACCTACTTAAGAGGCCTTTTACAAAGTGCTAATTTTTAAAAAGTTTTTCTGAGTAACCATTGTAAATTATAACCTCAAATTTTTAGGACGTATTCATGAGGTAATTATCTAGGTCTCACGTTGACATTTTTTCAAAAAAAATGTTTTTTTTGAAAGAGCAAATCGATATCTCCAAAACTATAGGGAATTTTGAGAAAAACGAAAACGTGAGACCTAGACATGATGTTCTACAGCATATTTAAAAAAAAAAATTAGTTCTGTGAATTTAATAATAGCTGAGAAAAACAGATTCAAAATTTTCGGGAAATCTCATCGTTGTAATACAGCGCCTCTAACGGAGAGCTGTCTAAACTACAAATTTCGTATTCGGGGCACATTAGCTACGAAACATGGCCGACTACATTAATAAGCTAACGCTTATATGGCCGTTACAATTCGCCTAAAATTCGGTTCCGAGAAAGCATGCCATGATATACGATGACCAACGTCATCTATGAAAGTCACTTTAAACTTAAACCTACAAGATCGTTGCAAATTTCTTTGTATTAAGGAAATACAATAAGTCTGTTTGTTAACTGTTATATATAGAGTTGGTAACACTGTGAGTTGTAGACATGGCCGCTATGAAGTATGTCATAGTAGTTTATTATTGTTAAAATAAACAAACTAATAATATAACATGGTGTCAGATGTGTCTGTGTCCGTAGTTTAAGAAGGATCAGCCAGAGCATCAAGTGTCGCTTCGAAGCAGTTAGTTAAAAAGAACTCAAGTTTTGTCGTTACGTGTTCGAGGTACAAGTAAGCGCAAGCAAGGTACAAAAATATGGCGGAACAGTTTGGAGAACTTTTAAACTTACAAATGCAAAATATGCAGTTAATTAACAAGCAATTGCAGGAAATGCAGACGTCACAGTTAACTTCTAATAACACAAGGCAAGCAAATTCCAATGTACCCTGACCGAAACCCTTACAAGTTGAGAGCGGAGACATCAGTGAAAACCTACAGCTGTTCAAGACCAACTGGGAGACTTATGTCCGAGCAACGGGAATGGATAGTTGGCCACCCGAAAAGGAACCGCAGAAGGTAAACATTTTACTGTCAATATTGGGCGATTCAGCTAAAATGAAATACAATAACTTTAGTCTGATGGAGGAGGATAAGATCAACATTAGTAATGTTTTTAAGAAAATTGGAGAAAAAGTATTAGCAAAAAGACATCCTATGTATGAGAGGTACCAATTTTTTAATTGCAATCAGCTGGAACATGAAACTTTTAATGCTTACTTAATACGTTTAAATAAATTATTAGACAATTGTCAGTTTGATGAAATTACAACAAATAATATAAAAAATGTAATGTTACGTGATAGAATAGCATTCGGTATCAAGGATGTAGAATTAAAGAAGAAATTTCTAAAACATGATCCCGAAAAATTATCATTAGATGAAGTAATCAATAGTTGTAAAGTCAAGAAGTAACGGAGAATAGATTTAAACAAATGAATGTGTTAGAAAATAAAGAGGTTAATAAAATTAAGAAAACAGAAAAAAATTCAATCACTTTAAAAGCATGCAAATTCTGTACTAAAAAGCATAGTTTTAAAGAGAATATTTGTCCAGCTAGAGATCATATGTGTAAGATTTGCAGTAAGAAAGGGCATTTTGAAAAGTGTTGTTATAAAAAGAAAAATGAAAGCAGGTCATTTAAGAATTTTAACAAAGCAAAGAAAGTTAAAGAGGTAATTTCTGAAAATGATAATGTTAATAATGGTACAGATAAAGATTTCACAATTTGACGATAATCCCCCTGCTTTAGAGGAATCAAAATACAAATTAACAAGTTTTGGAGGTTGTTCAATTAAAGTTAAAGGTCAGTTATCTATATCATGTAAACATAATGAGAAAATGGGTAGAATAATATTTCAAATAGTTGAAGTTGACCATAGACCTTTGTTATCAGCCAATGTATGTACAAAATTAGGATTTATTAAATATTGCAATAAAGTAAAAATTACTGAGAATATAGTAATGAATGACATGAAAGAGGATTCACTAAAATCATTGAAGAATACAAAGATGTATTTCAAGGTTATGGTAGTTTACCCGGTACAGTTGATTTAGAGGTTGATACAGATTTTAAACTAGTAATTCAGCCAGCTAAGAGAATTCCAGTATGTTTTAGAAATCAGCTAAAACAAGAATTAGACAAACTAGTCGTAGATGATATAATTGTTAAAGAGGATCAACACACTGACTGGATAAGTAATATTTTGCTTATTAAGAAAGCAGACTCATTTAGGATTTGTTTAGATCCAATACCTTTGAATAAAGCCTTGAAGAGACCACATTTTCAATTTACAACAATTGATGAAATTCCTCCAGAATTGGGAAAAGCAAAAATATTTTCCACTGTTGATACAACAAAAGGTTTTTGGCAAATAAATTTATCAGAACCGAGCAGTAAATTGACATGTTTTTGGACTCCACTTGGACGCTGTAGATGGAAACAATTACCATTTAGTTTGGCTCCAAGCCCAGAGATTTTTCAGATGAAAATACAGGAACTTATCCAAGGTTTAAAAGGCACAGAGCTTATGGCAGATGACATATTAATTAGAGATGTGGGTTCAGAAATTTTCCAATTTGGAAATTTTCTAAAATGGAAATTTTCCAGAAACTTTCTAACCAATTTTTCTGGAAAATTTCCGACGAAAATTTAACGATGTTATTATTTGTTGTGCTTGCGCAGTTTAACATATAAAATGTAATGCCTAACCACAGCCTAACCTAACTTCGAAAGATTATGCGCCCAAAATATGGAAAAATACCTCTACTTACAATTTGTGAATTATAAGCGAACGCCAGAGCGTAAGTTTGGTTTGTGAATACACATTATTTTGTAATTTCTGTCATTTTTTATACATATTACCGTTGTATACGAGTATTTGGTACTATTTTAATTAGCGTTTGCTCCTGAGTTTATAAAAAATATATATATTTTTAAATACGTTACTATAATTGATTCGGAAATTTTCTGGTAAATTACCGGAAAAGGTCATCGGAAAATTTCCATCTTTTTTATTTTTCCGGAAAAATTACATCTCTAATATTAATATATGGAGCAGGTGAAACTATATCAGAAGCATTAGAAGATCACAATAAGAATTTAAGAAACTTATTAAAAAGATGCAGACGATTTAATTGCAAATTGAATAAATCAAAATTAAATTTGTGTAAAACTTCAGTTAAGTTTTATGGTTATGTTTTATCACATGAAGGACTCAAACTAGATTTATCTAAAGTTGAAGCTATTAACAACATGCCAATAATAGAAAATAAGCAAGATTTACATAGATTTTTAGGCATGGTGATATATTTAGGAAGATTCATAAAAAACCTTAGCGTAGAAACAACTAATCTGAGGCAATTAACTTTGGACAAAACAGTTTGGAAATGGACAAAAAAGGAAGAGTGTGAGTATGATAGGTTAAAAGAGTTAGTATCAGATATTCGCACTTTAAAGTACTACGATTCAACAGAACCAATCGTAATGGAATGTGATTCTAGTTCTGCAGGCTTAGGTGTAGTTTTATATCAATCTGATCAAATAGTTGCTTATGCATCAAGATCATTAACAAAATCTGAACGAAACTATGCAATGATAGAAAAAGAATTATTATCTATAGTTTTTGGATGTGTACGTTTTGATCAATTTCTAATAGGCAATCCAAAAATTACTATTCGAACTGATCATAAACCATTGTTATCGATTTTTCAAAAACCACTGTTGAAAGCACCTAAAAGACTTCAGTCGATGCTAATGATATTGCAAAGGTACAATTTAAATTTACAGTACATAGAGGGCAAACATAACATTGTAGCAGATGCTTTATCAAGAGCTACAGTTAATAGGGAAGATAAAGATTTTGAAAATGAGATGAATAGAGGCAACATTTACTCAATTTCAAGTTATGAAACTGAGACATTTAAAAATATTGAAAATATAAAATTAGTAAAAGCTGTTAATATTACAGAAGAAAGATTACAAGATTTGAGACTAGAAACTCTAAAAGATTCTACACTACAGAAATTATTGCATATTATAGGCAATGGTTGGCCTAATCGAATTACTTTTGTACCAGATGATATAAAAATTTATTTCAAATTCAAACACGAATTGACGGTTCAAGATGGATTAATATTTCGTAATAACAAAATTTTAATACCATATAATTCACGAAAGTCAATTATAGAAAAATTACATATTAGTCACTCTGGAATTGAAAATACTATAAAACTAGCTAAAGATAATATCTTTTGGCCCGGAATGATTACACAGATAACGGAGAAAGTAAAAGAATGTCAGGCGTGTGCAAAATATGCGAATTCACAGCAAAATTTACCGATGATGTCCCATCAAATTCCTTTATATCCTTGGCAAATCATCTCTATGGATATATGTTTTGTTAAGACGAACCAAACACAACAAAAAATTTTAACGATGGTAGATCATTATTCCGATTTTTTTGAAATTAGCTTTCTTAAAGATTTAACTCCTAAAAGTGTGATTACAGCCATGAAGCAAAACTTTAGTCGTTTTGGCATGCGCGAGTTAGTTATTACAGACAATGGTACACATTTCGTAAATACGGAAATGGAGCAATTTGCAAGAAAATATATCTTCAAACACAGCACGTCTTCTCCTTACCATCAAAAAGCAAACGGTAAAGCCGAATCATCAGTTAAAATTATAAAACGTTTAATAAAAAAATGTGAAGAGACAAAAGAAGATTTTTGGTACGCTTTACTCCATTGGCGAAACACACCAAACAAACTAAACTCAAGTCCTGTACAAAGATTAATATCTAAAAAAACGAGAAGCAGTTTACCTGTTACAGCTAATGATTTAAAACCAAAAGTAGTTGAAGATGTTCAAGAGAATTTAGAAGAGAGACGCAAGCATAGCAAATATGACTACGACAGAAAAGTGAAATACTTACCTGATTTACTGATAGGAGATCCAGTTTACGTGCAGATTAGACCAGATACAGACAAACTATGGACCAGAGGAGTCATCAAAGAAAAATTTTCAGACCGATCCTACGTAGTAAATGTTCAAGGAAACAAGTACAGAAGAGGCAGAAGTCACATAAAGATAGCAACAGAAGAAGAAAAGGAAGATGAAGTCGAGAAGTTTATTGAAATACCCAGAGAAGAAATAACAAGCAAAGAAGGGGAAAGCAATAAACCGGACTTAGTAAATACAGTGAGTGATGAGGCAGACAGAAATGTTAGTGAAAATAAAAGTATTAGAGAATATAATAAAGGTGACATTAGTGAAAATAAAAGCATTAGTGAAAATGAAAAACAGGACATCAGCAAGAAGATAGGAAGACCACAGAGACAAAGAAAACGACCTAAGAGACTTGAAGATTATGTGACGAATTAAAAAGAAAAATTATATTTATATAAGAGTTCTTATGTTTTGTTTGCTATACTATATTTTTTGTTATACTGTTTAAACTTTATAAAAACAAGAGGATGTTATATATAGAGTTGGTAACACTGTGAGTTGTAGACATAGCCGCTATGAAGTATGTCATAGTAGTTTATTATTGTTAAAATTGAAAACTTTCAATAAACAAACTAAAAATATAACATTAACCTGCACTGGTTCAGACTTTTTTTTACGAAATATGCTTTAATGAAGCCTAAATTTTTGATGATGTGTCAATACGAAATCATATATATATTGTATTTTTCTGTTATTTCCACGAGACAGTTTAAAATCAGGGCAGCGGTCTCGCGATAAGAAGTCTGTTCCATTCGTCAGGATTTCGAGTTCTGAACCGTTCAAAATCGTACTGAGCATGAGCATTGCACAAAATTGGATATAAATTTCATACTGCGCATGACTCGAACGGTTCAGAATTTGAAATTCTGTCAAATGTAACAGACCTAAGATCACGAACCCGCTGAAGTAACATTTTTAAATGCGGCAATTAAAAAAATTTAATACTGCATCAATTGTGAGAATACTAAAATCACTCGTATTGCTAAAATTAGTTTTGAATTGTCTAACTTGGGATCAAAATTTAAATTTAATAATAGTTATATAATGATTAGAAAATGTATTGCTTGTGGCGACGAAAATATGTCACTTTGAATTTTAATAATAATAATACAGTGAAACTTGCTTATAGAGAGCACTGGTTATAACGAGAACTCGGTTATAACGAGGAAATTGAAAAGTCCCGTTTCTCGATATGGTAAATTACATATAAAAATATTTGTTTAAAACGAGACGTTTATTACGAGAACTCGCTTATAGAGGCCAATTTTGTAATTTATTTTTTGTTTTACCTTGCATATAGCGAGCTTAATTTCAAAAAATTTGAAAATATTTTTTTGTTTGATGTAGAAGTACATACTATGCCCGACAAAAAATCTAAATACGACGAATTAATTGTTAAAAAAAATTGTACGTTTGTTTTTTGCGTATTTTTTACGTTACCATAAAACAAGCAAAATAAATTGTTTAAAATTGTATTCAAACTTATTAGTTTATTAAATAAACACAAAAATGCAGGAGTACAGTTGTCCCAGATTCTTTTGGTGTTCATAGTACATATCACATATGCATATATTTTTTTCATTTATAACGAGCACTTGCATATAACGAGCAAAAAGCGTGGTCCCTTGAGCCCTCGTTAGTAGTAATACTAGAGGGATCCTGGGACACTTCGATGGCATGTCCATCCGAAGTGACCACCGTTGAAGGTCATCCCCATGTTTAGGGGTTGTCTTTAGTGCTGAAGAAGTAATTGAGGGGTGGTTTTTTATGCAGATAAAGTAACCCCTTTGGTTCTTGTAGCTGAAGACTTGTCTTCAATGACGTAATTTTACCAGAGGAGGTCGCTGAGGATTTTTTTGGTGGTTCTTGTGAAGAGGCGAAAGACAGACCGTTGACAATGACCAGAGGTGGTCGCTGAAGAATTTTTTTTGTTTGTTCTCAAAGAGACCGGTCGTCAATGACCAGAGGAGGTCGCAAGAGATTTTTTTCTCCTGACGGTAGTTCTTGCGTTGACGTAAAGGTCGCCTAGCGTGCGGCGTGCTGACCGTTGTACTCTCCTAGTACGAGCGGTATTTCTTAAGCGCGTCACGTTTCGCAGGTTTTAACAAAATTTTTGCGATACCTGTTCCAGGTGACACCTGTTCGTGTCTGTTTTTTTTTTTTAATTGCTTACTGATTAAAAAAAAAGCAAAAATGTAGATTTTTAGGAATCTATGTTCGAACGTCAGACGAGGGGTCAGACGAGAGGTCACGTAAAACGATAAGAGACTCTAGGTCAGACGAGGGATCAGGAAACTGATAAGACGCTTCTCGTTAGAATGTAATATTTTATTTCACGCTTATTCTAATATAAATATAACATTACTAATTAAACAATAAACATACTAATGAAGGTATACAGATATTTTCAAAAAATATTACTTGTAAAGTATTTAATAAGGCATTAATTACCAATGTTTTTTTCCATGAAGATCTTTTAACAATTGATCTGTAAGACATGGTACACATTTACATCCCGGTATGTCGGTCTCCCCTTTACATTTAGGGCAAACGTATTTTGTTGGAATGGGCATTTTTTTAGAACAATTTTACTACATTCGTGAGCGGGTTGTACTTAACTAGTCTGTCGTGTAATATTAAACAATAGGCGCAGGTATTTGCGGGCACGTTTTTACTGGTTTCAAATTCTAATCTGATGTCGACGGTTCCCGACTTGAGCGTTTCGTTTTGTCGACTGCAATCGATCACCACCAATGGTGCTAAATCTTTAAATTTCGAAAAATTAAGACACGGTTCGCCTGCAGTTTTATAATAGTAGGATTGTTGAAATTGAGCGTACATTTCGTATAAAATTGCGAATTGGTGTTTTTCAAAATTTAAGTTCGTGGAGTTCCCAGTTTCTGAACGCGAGCTCGAGATCTCTTCCTTCATCGATGTACCTAAGTAATTGTAATTTTTCGGTGTCGGAAACTTGAACGTGAGGAATTTTCCATAGTATTTTTGAAAGTTCGATTTGAGGTTTTTCCCCGTTCTTCGTGGTTATGGCGGCGTTGAGATCCGAAGAACTTCTAATGAGTACTAATTCCTGTCGCACGTTTATCAAATTTTTTTTATAGTCTTCACAGAAACCGAGCAGAATTTTTAATGGAATGCAAACGCTAAAATTTCCCTGCGAATCGGTAATTACGGGATTTTCAAGGTGATTCCAACATGCGTTGTTGTATCTTGTGCAATCGTTGTTCGTGAAAGAGGCGTACCCCTTCAAGACCGATGTGATGCCAGGATTTCGAGCGCGATCTATGACCGATCCTCCTACTTCGTATCGGATTTCATCGAACAGGAAGGCGATGCCGTTGTTAACAAAATTCAACGTATTGCTCACTTTACCATCGTGATCGAGTATTTTACCTTCGATGTACAGGTAACTTTGAGCTGGTAATGTATAGATGTCCTGCGTTTGAATCGGTAATCGTATTTCGTCAGATTTATTCAACGTGGTATTTGCGTACGGTGGATGACTATGTATTTCACAATTTATAATAGAATTATCTATTAAAACGTGTTCACCAATGTTCAACACACCGAAACTCATTTTTCTTATTTTTTTCTTACAATAATTGGAATCCTAATGATAATAAAAATTGTTTATTTTCAGGTGTTAACTCCTTCGATTGCTTCTTTAAACTGAATCCTTGTTGTCCTAATTTTCTTTTTATACCTTTATAGGGAAGAGTATTATTTACAGTTGGTTCTTGTCCGATGAAATTTGTATCACAAAATCTTCTAAGCGGACACTAAATCGCGCAAATATACACTTTACGTTTCGCAGTCGTTCGACTGCTTCGTCAGAAGTGAAAATTATGTTGTCAAAATAAACAAGGTTGTCAACGGAAACTGAAAAAGTAACTTGATTTTTTTTTTTTATGTATATTATATTTATTTTTAATCTAAAAATAATTTGAACATTATAAATGTTAAAAAATTGACAGATCTATGTTCTATTTAAGGAATCGAGAAAACTACAAAATGTATCGTTTAAATTTGCAAAATCAGTACGTTTATTAATAGAATTCGACGACATTTTTATTTTACACATTTCAATAAAACGTCTTTTGAAAATATTAGACTCGTAATATAAAATGTTAGTGTTTTCAAAATCAAAATTATGGTCATTTTCTAATGAATGTTCTACAAGCATTGAATGATTTTGATTATTTTTTTTGGATATGATATTTATGTTGGTCTAGACGTTTTTTTAAATTTTGGCTTGTTTCTCCAATATAACATGAATTACAATTGAAACATTTAATTTCATAAACTACGTTTGGCTGTTTTAATTTTGGTGTTTTGGTTTTTAAATTTGAGAAAATACTATTTAAATTATTTACAGATTTGCTAGCTAAAATTAAATTGTGTTTTTTGAATATGTGTTTAAATGTGTCATATAGTGGTTCAATGTAGGGTAACGATATGTATTTTTTGTTTGAAGTTTGTTTATTGTTATTGTGGATTTTTGAATTTTGTAAATATTTAACACGATTTTTTATTACTGATTCTATAAGATTTATTGGATAAGAATTTTGAACAAGAGTCTTTTTTATTAAATTTAAATTATCATAAATGAAAAGTTTATCTGAAAGTAAAACAGCTCGATCTGTTAAAGAAATAATTGTTGCAATTTTATAGTTTTTAGAAGTATACGAATGAAAATTAATATATCTACCTGACCACGTAGGTTTATGAAACCAATTTGTTATTAATTTGTTATTACGTCTGATGATATTTACATCTAGAAAACTTAGTGAATTGTTAATTTCTTTTTCTACTGTAAATTGTAATCTATTATGAAAAGAGTTAAATCTACTTAAAACAAAGTCTACTTTATCTGAAGGCAAAATCAATAAAATATCATCGACGTAACGAAAATATAAAGTTAAATTGAAAGGTAATGAGTTAATGACACTTTTTTCTAGTTCCTGCATGACAATTTCAGCTAAAGCAGGCGATAAAGGAGATTTTGTGATACAAATTTCATCGGACAAGAACCAACTGTAAATATGGATATCAGAAACATAGGATTTTACAATTTTGTGGAGGGTCGCTACGGACACCAAAGTAAGGTACTGTGCAAAATTTATTCTAAAACTTTAACTAAAATTACCAAAATAATAAAAAATCGTAAGCTCTTTTTGCTTAAATGTAGAAAAGAAGGAGTATATCCTAATCATGTAATAGGTCCTTTGAAAAGAGTGTATGATATGTCATGTCAGAAAATTGACAGATATGTATCGGATTTCGCTAATAAAATTCTTTCATATGAAATTGAAGTAACTCTAAAAATTCTTACCAAATTAATGTGGAAATTAGATTATACTTTAGGACAGTTAAGTAATTTTCTAGATAATATTACAATAAACAATTTTCTACATTATGAAAACCAAAAAAATGAAAGGTTGTTTAATAGAATTCGATCGACACAGATTAAAAAGTTGGATAATCTTATTTCTATTAGAGATAAAAACTTTTATATCAAATTTGACCAAAATACAATCGATAAATGGTTAATTAATTATACCAAAACTGAAATTCCGTCAAATTTAAAATACATTTTTGCTTTGGGAAAAAATTTTCATTACCCTATTTTAATAAAAACAAGTAGATTTTCTAAACGTTTTAAGTAGCTTAGAGTTTGGTATAAAATCTTTAGATTCAACTTCCAAAATACAAGTAAGAAATAAATTTTGTTCTAATTTTCTAAATTACATTAGGAATATTGATAGGACTTTTGAAAAATCAAAATATAAAATTCTTATTCGAGATCTTTTGGCTTGTAAAAATTTTCTTAAAGAAAATCCAAACATCATTGTCACAGTAGCAGACAAAAGCAATGTTACTGTTTTGATTGACAAAAATGACTATTTTCAAAAGTTCAAACCATGCTCTCTGACAATAATACATACGTAGAATTAAATAACGATCCCACAGAAAATTTCCAACGTAAAACTTTCAATATTATTAATAAGTTAGAAAAATCTGTTGAAATTAGTAATAATATTGCTAAATCTCTTAAAGTACAGCATCCCATATTTCCTAAATTATACTGCATTCCAAAAATTCACAAACCTAACACACCTCTTCGGCCAATAGTTTCTACTGTAGGTTCTTCTCTATATTTCTTATCAAAATTTGTTTCAAAAATTCTTACTCAAGTTACTAGTAAATCAGAATACTTTATAAAAAATTCTTATGAACTTGTAGATAAATTGAAAAACATAGATATACCAAATAACTGTATTATAATTTCTTTAGATGTTGTTTCTTTGTTTACTAACATTCCAAAAGAGTTAGCTTTAAAAAGCATTAATGATAGGTGGATAGAAATTAAAGATTTTACAGACATTTCCAAAGAAAATTTTTTAGAAATTGTTACTTTATGTTTTGAAACATCTTATTTCGCTTTTAATGATAAATTTTATAAACAGATTTTCGGTACAGCAATGGGGTCTCCTTTATCGCCTGCTTTAGCTGAAATTGTCATGCAGGAACTAGAAACAAGTGTCATTAACTCATTACCTTTCAATTTAACTTTATATTTTCGTTACGTCGATGATATTTTATTGATTTTGCCTTCAGATAAAGTAGACTTTGTTTTAAGTAGATTTAACTCTTTTCATAATAGATTACAATTTACAGTAGAAAAAGAAATTAACAATTCACTAAGTTTTCTAGATGTAAATATCATCAGACGTAATAACAAATTAATAACAAATTGGTTTCATAAACCTACGTGGTCAGGTAGATATATTAATTTTCATTCGTATACTTCTAAAAACTATAAAATTGCAACAATTATTTCTTTAACAGATCGAGCTGTTTTACTTTCAGATAAACTTTTCATTTATGATAATTTAAATTTAATAAAAAAGACTCTTGTTCAAAATTCTTATCCAATAAATCTTATAGAATCAGTAATAAAAATCGTGTTAAATATTTACAAAATTCAAAAATCCACAATAACAATAAACAAACTTCAAACAAAAATACATATCGTTACCCTACATTGAACCACTATATGACACATTTAAACACATATTCAAAAACACAATTTAATTTTAGCTAGCAAATCTGTAAATAATTTAAATAGTATTTTCTCAAATTTAAAAACCAAAACACCAAAATTAAAACAGCCAAACGTAGTTTATGAAATTAAATGTTTCAATTGTAATTCATGTTATATTGGAGAAACAAGCCAAAATTTAAAAACGTCTAGACCAACATAAATATCATATCCAAAAAAATAATCAAAATCATTCAATGCTTGTAGAACATTCATTAGAAAATGACCATAATTTTGATTTTGAAAACACTAACATTTTATATTACGAGTCTAATATTTTCAAAAGACGTTTTATTGAAATGTGTAAAATAAAAATGTCGTCGAATTCTATTAATAAACGTACTGATTTTGCAAATTTAAACGATACATTTTGTAGTTTTCTCGATTCCTTAAATAGAACATAGATCTGTCAATTTTTTAACATTTATAATGTTCAAATTATTTTTAGATTAAAAATAAATATAATATACATAAAAAAAAAAAATCAAGTTACTTTTTCAGTTTCCGTTGACAACCTTGTTTATTTTGACAACATAATTTTCACTTCTGACGAAGCAGTCGAACGACTGCGAAACGTAAAGTGTATATTTGCGCGATTTAGTGTCCGCTTAGAAGATTTTGTGATACGAAGAGTATTATATCGAAACACCATTATTTTAACTGTTTTAAATGAAGTCTTATCGTTCTGATCTCGTTTTGGAAATTGACTAGATTCCTATTTTAATGACGATTTCATCGATGTATTTCGTATTTATTGGCAGGTAAATGACGTTGTTTACTTTTTCCACTATTCGAAAACCAGGGGGCACTTGAGGAAAAAATATGTGTAACACGTGATCTTGATTGTTGTTACTATAGGAATTAGTAACTAAATTACATTCAAAGCAAATGGCATTTACTTTAGAAATATTAATAGCAAAATCAGATTTGTATATTCTATTTGCTTTTAGTTTTTTTCTATCGAATCCTAATAGCGGTGCAATCGAATTCGGTTTTTCAAAATGTATAATTTTGTTGCTCTTTATCTCATATTTTAACGTATTATGATTGATGATTGCTTTTAATACTATTTCATCATCATCATCATCCGGTAGATTTTTATTTACAGTAGTTAAAATTTGTCCGGTCGTATTATTTGTAGCGCTAACTATTGTCTTATTACTACTAATTCGTTTTCTTTCTGAATTAATATCAATCAATTGTGATTTTATGTAATTTTCAATGTCTTTAATTTCATATGCACCTGAGGGAATTTCTATGGTGTACTTGTCTATATAAAATTTATTGTTCGTTTCATCGATGTTAGGAATTGCATTGAACGAATAAAAATCAATCAGTCCTAGAACGTATGACTTCTCATTATCTAGTATAATTGGCGGATATATTTGCGCACTCAGCACAGACTCTTTGCCTGACAACGTGAACGTATATGACGACATTTCACTAGGTCGAGGGTTATCAAGCGAATGAAAGACTAAACAACATTTACTTAGAATTTATTTAGAAAGAAAAGCTAAACATAATTGTCCACAATTGGAACTGTTATAAGTTTGATAAGGATGATGATTATAAATAATTTTACAGGGCTCTTTCGAATTAAAATACGTTACGATTTCTCGAGCCGGTTTCAAATTTCCGAAACTATCGAAATAAATTACTTGAGATCCGGTTTTCTTATAGGCTGTCCAATGAGTTCCGGGACCGTTCGCACTGTCCAAATTAATTATTCCTCTTTCAGTTTTTCTAATTTTTTTAGGTAACTCGTTTCTCATAAAGACACCTCGGAAATGTGGAACTTTCATAGTTTTCGGGCATTTTTCTAAATCAATGTTAGTCATCGGTTGATTATTTAAAATTTGTAGTTTTTTTTTTTGTAGAAAAAGTCCAAGTCCAGTTTTGTACGGTTTCAAGTATAATCCTTTTGCCCATTGCTATCGCTTCCATCGATTTATTGTGACGTTGTGATTCTTTCAATTGTTCTTTCGCAGTTCTCGCTTCGTTTACGGCTTTCGCTATGCTGGTAGCACCTCCGGTCAGAGCACCCAATGCACTTAAGCCGGCAAATATTGGTATCAAAGGCAATACTCCACCTGCTTTAGGAACTTTAACTATGCGCTCGGTGGGTTTTATTTTATTTTTAAATTTTTTGGATGAATTTAAAGCTATTTTAACCGCAGTACTTAGAGTGCGAGGTTTTTTTTTAAGTATTCGTTTTTTAATTTGCTTGATTGCTTTCGAAAGAGGTACCTTCTTTGTATTTTTCTTTCGATTCGTCTTCGATTTACGTAATTTTGACATCTTTACTCGTCAAATCTCAATTACATACTGAATCATTATACGTGAGAAATTTATTAAATCATAATATCATCATCATCATCAAACGATTCTCGTTTTCTTTTTTTAGCACAGCTTTCTACATCATCATTGACAATTGTTGAAGCATTTTCATTTATTTCCAATTTTCTTTTTTCCCCTCTATTAGGTTTCATTTTTTTACGATTAATGAAGTCATTTATTTCTAAGTTTCTCTTTTCATCTCTGTTTAGTTTCACTTTTTTACAATTAAAATCATCTGTTTTTAATTTTCTCTTTTCAGCTCTGTTTAGTTTCATTGGATAATCATCTGCAATGTCTACGTCTATTTTATCATCTATTCGTTCTTTAAGGTTAATTTTATTTTCGTTCTTTGAGTCACTTTTTTGTTTCCTCGTCTTTAGTTTTCTTTCCTTCTTCTGTACTGGTTCGTTTTGCTTTAAAATTTCTAATTTTACCTTTTCATCTCTGTTCGGTTTCATCGGATAATCATCTGCAATGTCTGTGTCCATTTCACGATCTATTCGTTCTTTAATGTTAATTTTATTTTTGTTCTTTAAACTACGTTTTTGTCGCGTTGTCGTCGTCTTCTTCTTTTGTACTGGTTTGTTTTGCTTCAAAACTTTTATACAATGTTCGATGTTTTCAACTGAAGATACCGTAACTTTTTTTGTTTTTTCTAATTTTTTTAGACACTCTTTAATAATTTTTCTGTAATTTATGTTTCCGATTCCCATGCCCAATTTTACTTTTGCTTTCATAGCACCTGCAATTCCTAACGCTGCCGCTTTCTCGCCGAACGAAGCGTCTTTGGATCGAAATCTTTCCATTGCACTCTTATATAATTTATTATCGGCCATATGTCTACGTGTTACATCTTTTTCTTGAGAATATGCTATATCGTGCTCCCTGCAAGCTTCATCCAAACCGTTTATACCGACGTCACCGCGTGCCAATCGTTTTTGAAGTTTGGTTCCGGGTCCGCAAAATCTGTAGGTAGGTATGTGTAGTTCGAAGGGCAAATTATTGATGGCCGTATTTAATAAACCGTCTCCTATATAGCACTTCATTCTAATAAAAACACCATGTGATTTATTAAACGACAATTTGTTACGGTTGAAAAATCCATTCAAGTTATTCATAATAATTTTCCGAACACCCTGTATCATCGTGGGAAATTTTAACGTTCACACGGCCTACGTCTAAATTCAAATTTCATCATATTTCACAATGTGGCGTGATGTTAACTATCCGCTGTTACTTCAGGCATTCTACATAGCTCCATCTCTCTTGGTTTCCGGGGTAAATCTTTCTCGATCGTAACGACTTCTGTCTGAACCGGCGTTAGGGGAAGAACGCGGCATGCATTCGCAGCTAGTCTTATATCGCAAGCTCTCCCGTTCGCATCGTTCATTTTGTGCGTGAGTGAGTACAGCTCCTTTGTGCTTCTTTTTCGCTGGCTTTTGTGAAGGAAGTGGTACCGGATTATTCCGAGATCTGTTATTGTACGAGGAGAGAATTTTAAGCTTGCTAAACAGCTTTCCAAGCCTGTCGTCAAATTACGAAACAGGTATGTCTTGCGACTTTGTTCTGACTGCGAAGAATCGTAACGCATATTTTCTTCCATTAGGCTTTGAGTACAAGTTTGAGTACAAGTTCAAGTACAAGTTTTAGTACGAGTAGAGGCTTCCTGTTGAAGTTTAAGTTTGAGACATTAGCCCCAGTTCAATTCAGCTGGCGGAGGTAGTTCTATTTGGGTGAGAAATATCGTCGTCCCCTTGGGTGCAGAAGCCCGGAGTTGGCTTTCGTCAACGAATTGAGCCACGCCACCTGGCCTTCCCCGTCGTTGAGAATAGGCTCGCCCTGCAAGACGACGTCATTTCTGGCGGTTTTCCCGCTTACCGCAACATTGGCCCACTTCGCTAACCACCGCGAGAGGACGCTCCGATCTGTTGATGTTGAACAGCTGACTGACATTGACGCTGGATCTTAGGAGGCCAAGGTCGGAATAGCCCTTTATTTTTTGTATTTGCGTTGTTCGTTTATTGTTACCCGAGTCTGAGTATCATTAATTGCGTTGTTCGTTTAAACTGCATGTGTAACCGAAGCACAGATCTGTGGTACGGATTTAATTTAACGTGTTACTTGTTTATTGATATTTATTGTTCGTGTTTGAGTTATTGTTATTTAAAGTTTGAGCAAGCGAAATATAAACAAGTGTGCTCAGCTGGTGCGTTTTATTTTAAATCATTTTTGCCCACCCTTTTGCATTGGGGTTTCGTCGAACCCTCCCTTCTCCACGAGCTACCCCGAGCGGTGTGGAGACTTAAGACATTCCGCACACAATTTGCAAGCCTACAGGTAGGTAGCAAATTTGGCGCCTCAACGTGCGAGCCATTTGAATTTTCAAAATTTACTTTAAACCAGCTTTGCACTTTGTTTTTATTTTTTACCGTAACGTCTTGCTTTTTATACTGCGCTATGGAGTACAAACTATTGCCGGACCGTTTAAATACTGAAGAGCTTAGTTACGAGCTCATTGCACGTGGTGTTCAACCCGAAGGTACGGCTGCGCAGAAAAGAGCGAACCTAAGACGTCAATTAAGACTCGAACGTGACTTGCAGTTGCCTTCAGCAACTTATAACATTCCTTTTGGTGATGATGCTATGGCATTAAATGAGAAAGCAATTGAGATCCGTTGTTTAATCGACTCATTTCCTAGTGACGCGACCGTTTGCACTAAAGACAAGATTTTTACAAAGCTTTCACATGCGTTTGGCAGGGCTAAACGTAGCCAACCAACAACAAGTGAGGAGATTCAGCAACGGAATGCTTTCCTAAAAACCCTCGACGAGATGGCGTACCTTTTTGAACAAAAGGTTCAGGATTTACCTTCGGCAAGTGAGACATTGCATACGGCTTCACCGCCTCCACCGTTACTTGACTTGTCAGTCATCGCAGATCAATTTGACATCGATCAGATGTCTGTCTCATGCGTCGAGCCATTAATTAATCTGAAACCTGACGTAGACATTGACGATTGCATCCCGACTAGACAAAATAAACATCAGGCCAATGTAGCTGAGATTAAGTCAGTGCCTGTATCGAAATGGGGTATTTCGTATGACGGCAATAATAAACTGTTATCGCTGAACGCATTTTTAGAACGCGTTGATGAATTAAGAGTTGCACGTAACGTTTCTGAGGCTGCACTTTTTGCCTCCGCGTCGGACCTATTTCGAGACAAGGCTCTGATTTGGTTGAGAGCAAACAAACGTTTATGCAAAACTTGGCCAGAGCTAGTGACACTTCTCAAAGACGAGTTCCAACCGCATGACTACAGTGATCAACTTTTTGACGAAATTAAACGACGTACACAAGGACCTGATGAGTCCATGGGCATTTATCTGTCGGTTATGTCCAACTTGTTTAATAGGCTTGGCGTCCATGTCCCTGAGGCGGCTCAAATTAAAATTCTGTTAAAGAATCTTGCGCCTTTTTACCAGCAACAATTAGGTCTGGTTGAAATAACATCGGTGGCGCAACTGCTTAAATTAGGTAGGCAATTAGAGGTTCGCAAATCAGCTGTGGAAGCATACACTCCCCCACCGCGAAGGAATCTCACTCTTGAGCCTGACTTAGCCTATGTTCAAGCTGGCCCCTCCACCAAAACTGAACCTAAACAAAGTAAGCCCGAAACGTCTAAACCCAGCCCAACCTCTAATGTCATCAGGCGCTGGAATTGTAAAAAGACCGGTCATGTCTCACGTGAGTGTCCCGTTAACAAACAGAGGCACTGCTTCCGCTGCGGTCTCCCGAATGTCACCGTGAACTCGTGCCCGAAGTGTTCAAAAAACGTGAAGTCCACGCATTAGATGGTCGGCTAGTGCAATGTTTTAAAATTTCAAAACCGATCGAACCACCATCAAGTAACCCGATTCTCAATTATGTCCTTGCTCATGCCCAAGGCGATGAGCGACCTTATTTAACCGTATCAATTTTAGGCATTTCTTTTCTTGGCTTGTTAGACTCCGGTGCTTCCCGTACTATTATAGGTGGGCCCGGATGGGAAATTTTGCAGTCTTTAAATCTACCTTTCATCAAACATGTGACCTCGTGCACCGTGGCAAACGGACAGCCTTGCTCGAGCCCTGGCAGTGTTACTACTCCTATTCGATTGCGTGATCGAGTCAAGGTCATTGATATCTTAGTAGTCCCTGATTTGCCACATTCTTTAATTCTTGGAGCTGACTTCTGGAAGCTAATGGGTATTGTCCCAGATTTACGGTCAGGTGACTGGTGTTTTGGAAGTGCAAATGTGGACTCCATCGAGCATGTTACTTCCTGGGGTCATCTGATGAATTCCGAACAGGAGCAGCTGATTGAATTAACTGATAGGTTGTTCGCCAATTCCAACGGTGGTGAACTTGGTTGCACGACATTGGTCGAACATGTCATTCAAACGGATAGTCCACCAATCAAACAAAGGTACTACCCTATTTCCCCTGCGAGACAAGCCATTGTCGACAAGGAACTCGATTCCATGCTGGAGCGAGGTATCGTTGAGAGATCGAAAAGTGCATGGTCTTCTCCGATTTTACTTGTTCCCAAGAAAGACGGTTCCATTCGTTTCTGTGTCGACTACCGTAAGTTAAATCAAGTTACGACCAAGGATGCCTACCCTTTACCTTATGTGTCTAATACCCTTGACAAACTCAGAGATGCCAAATTCCTCTCGTCACTTGACATCAAGTCAGCATATTGGCAGATCCCAGTCGCTGAAGAATCTCGACAGTACACGGCATTTACGGTGCCCAACCGTGGTTTATTCCAGTTTCGTAGGATGCCATTTGGTCTTCATAACTCACCAGCGACGTGGCAAAGGTTTATTGATCGTGTCATTGGTGCTGACCTGGAACCTCATGTCTTCGTCTATTTAGACGACATTATTATCGTGACCCAGACTTTCGAAAAACATCTCGAAGTCCTTGAGGAAGTTCACAGAAGATTGACTGAAGCCGGTTTGACTTTAAATAAGGACAAATGTCATTTTTGCCTTACCGAAATGAGATATCTTGGGTATGTTGTCAATCGTCATGGCCTCCATGTTGATCCTGAGAAGGTACAAGCTATCTTGGGAATGCCAAAACCTAAAACTGTTACCGAGGTCCGACGTTTGATAGGCACTGCTTCATGGTATCGCAGATTCATTCCGGACTTTTCTTCTCTTATCGCTCCCCTGACGAATCTTCTGAAAAAGAACTCCAAACATCGTTGGGATGAAAGTTGCGATGAGGCTTGGGAAAAAGTTCGTGAGCATTTGGTGTCTGCGCCAGTCCTCTCATGCCCTGATTTTTCAAAGGAATTTACCATCCAGACCGATGCTTCCGACTATGGCGTTGGTGCCGTGTTATCCCAACAGCAGGACGATGGCGAGAGAGTCATTTGTTATTTAAGTCGTTCGTTGACCCGTGCTGAACGCAAATACTCTACAACTGAGAAGGAACTATTGGCTATGTTGTGGGCAATCGAAAAGCTTAGGCCTTATGTTGAAGGTTCGCATTTTACCGTTATTACGGATCATCATTCACTCTTGTGGTTGAACAAATTGCAGAATCCTTCGGGACGTTTGTGTCGTTGGGCTGTTCGCCTACAACAGTATGACTTTAGCGTAGTTCATCGTAAGGGCAAAGACCATGTTGTGCCCGATATGCTGTCTCGTGCTGTCCCTGCTGTCGACGCCATCAACTTCGAAGAGATTAAGGATCATTGGTATCTCGACTTGTTAAGGAAAATTCGATTATGTCCTGAAAAATTCCCAAATTTTCGAACTGAGGGAAACGTCATTTACAAATTTGTCAACAATACTTACTATCGTTTGGCTGATGAGAGTCAGCAGTGGAAACCTGTGGTCCCCAAGGAGGCTCGTAAACAAATCCTTGAAGAATGTCATGATTCCCCCACTAGTGGTCATCTAGGAATTTTCAAAACTTATAATCGGATCGCCCAAAACTATCATTGGCCAAAAATGCACGCCGATGTGGCGAAATATGTTCGCAAGTGTCAAACCTGTCTTCGCACTAAGCCTGAACAGCGGGCTCCTGCTGGTTTGATGGGCGGTCATTCCAGAATATCGCGACCCTGGGAGGTAATCAGCATTGACCTAGTTGGACCACTCCCTAGATCATCTCGTGGTTTTCAATACATTCTCGTAGCCACGGACTGTTTTAGTAAGTTTACCTTATGTTTCCCACTCCGCAAGGCCACCACACCTAAAATCCTCCAACATCTTGAGGAAGACATTTTCCTAGTTTTTGGTGTGCCTCGAACGATCATCTCAGACAATGGAGTCCAGTTTAGGTCGAAGGAGTACCAGAAACTTTTGACTTCGTATCAGGTACGCCCTGCATATACCTCTTTCTACCATGCGAAAGCGAACCCTGTTGAGCGCGTGAATCGTGTCCTCAAAACCATGTTGACGGCTTACGTAGCAGAGGACCATCGAAAATGGGATGTCTTCTTACCCAAAGTTGCCTGCGCTCTAAGGACAGCTCGCCATGAGGTTACTGGTGTAACTCCATATTTTCTAAATTTTGGTCGAGAGATGTGTCTTAAAGGTAGACTTAATCCCGATTGTGACAAAACCCAGAAAGAGTCTTTTGACATTGTTCCCCAGGATCCTGCCGAATTACAATCTCGTACCGGCAAATTCGCAGCACTGTACAAGGACGTGCAGGAGAGGTTACAGAAGGCTTACGAGCAGTCTAAAGGTCGTTATGATCTTCGTAGGCGTAAGGTTGTGTACCAACCGGACCAACAAGTATGGCGCAAAAATTTCGTTCTTTCGGATGCTTCCAAACATTTTGCTGCCAAGTTGGCCGATAAGTTCGTAGGGCCTTTCCTCATTAGCCGTCGTGTGTCTGCGGATACTTATGAGTTGAAAGATTGTGAAGGCAATGTCTTACCTGGCACTTGGAGTAGTGAACATCTCAAACCCAATCCACCTGACGAGTAGTTTTTGAACTTTCTTATTCTTGGCCTGCGGGTGCGGCTGAGCGAATACTCCCGACGTCAAATCCGCGTGTCGTAAAAGGCGACTTAAGGAATCTGAAGATTTCCCACTGTCATCTCTGGAAATCAACATTCTTGGCCTGCGGGTGCGGCTGAGCGAATACTCCCGACGTCAAATCCGCGTGTCGTAAAAGGCGACTTAAGGAATCTGAAGATTTCCCACTGTCATCTCTGGAAATCAACATTCTTGGCCTGCGGGTGCGGCTGAGCGAATACTCCCGACGTCAAATCCGCGTGTCGTAAAAGGCGACTTAAGGAATCTGAAGATTTCCCACTGTCATCTCAGGAAATCAACATTCTTGGCCTGCGGGTGTGGCTGAGCGAATACTCCCGACGTCAAATCCGCGTGTCGTAAAAGGCGACTTAAGGAATCTGAAGATTTCCCACTGTCATCTCTGGAAATCAACATTCTTGGCCTGCGGGTGTGGCTGAGCGAATACTCCCGACGTCAAATCCGCGTGTCGTAAAAGGCGACTTAAGGAATCTGAAGATTTCCCATTGTCATCTTTGGAAATCAACATTCTCTTCGTTTTCTTCTTTCCTTTTAACTTCCGTGGAAACTTTCCGTTTTGTTAGGTCTCAGGGACCCATGAATAGTGCGATCGACTGGAGAGGTTGTCGACTTTGTTTCGGCTGGAGCCTTTGCCGTTTGCATTTGGGTTGGTTAACTTGAGGGCTTTTGGGTGAGTTAAATTTCTTTTCTTTTCTCTTCTACTCTACTTCCCTGGTTTGATTGATCGGCTCAGCCTTGATGGTCGAGAGAAGTTCATTCGTAAGTCGCAAAGGTGCGGGAATTTCAAGCGTGCCGGATCCCGTGAAAGCATTTCTTGCCCTCTCTCTTTGTGAACCTAGCGATAAGAGCATCTCCCGGGTATCTTGGGTGCAGCAGGTGTGTTCGAACCAGATAACTTTTCTTTTTTTTTTGTTTTTCCTCTACATTTTTTTTTCTCTTCCCTTTTTCACTCGCTGGAATGGATCCCGATTGGTGTTGGACTTTTAAAGTCATTTATCAGATTTGCCTTCTACTTGGTAGAGATGTTTGTGACCTTTCTGGACCATTTATGAGAGTAAAGTTATCCCAGGTCGGAGGTTCTTTCTCTCTCTTGCGGTGTTGTTCGTTCATCAATCGTCTTGCGGTGTTGTTCGTTCATCAATCGTTTTGCGGTGTTGTATTTTCACCATTTGTTTTCTTTACGGCGTTGTATGTTTATTGTTTTTTTTTTGTGTTGTGTTATGGAGTCAGACTCCCCATTTTAGGTCTCCTGGACGAAGTGTCAGATTGACAGATTTTTCATCCTTTTGTTCTGGTTTATGGAAGAAATTTTCCCCTAGGTAAAATTTCCTTTTTGGTAAGGAGGGAGTTGTTACGGTTGAAAAATCCATTCAAGTTATTCATAATAATTTTCCGAACACCCTGTATCATCGTGGGAAATTTTAACGTTCACACGGCCTACGTCTAAATTCAAATTTCATCATATTTCACAATGTGGCGTGATGTTAACTATCCGCTGTTACTTCAGGCATTCTACATAGCTCCATCTCTCTTGGTTTCCGGGGTAAATCTTTCTCGATCGTAACGACTTCTGTCTGAACCGGCGTTAGGGGAAGAACGCGGCATGCATTCGCAGCTAGTCTTATATCGCAAGCTCTCCCGTTCGCATCGTTCATTTTGTGCGTGAGTGAGTACAGCTCCTTTGTGCTTCTTTTTCGCTGGCTTTTGTGAAGGAAGTGGTACTGGATTATTCCGAGATCTGTTATTGTACGAGGAGAGAATTTTAAGCTTGCTAAACAGCTTTCCAAGCCTGTCGTCAAATTACGAAACAGGTATGTCTTGCGACTTTGTTCTGACTGCGAAGAATCGTAACGCATATTTTCTTCCATTAGGCTTTGAGTACAAGTTTGAGTACAAGTTCAAGTACAAGTTTTAGTACGAGTAGAGGCTTCCTGTTGAAGTTTAAGTTTGAGACATTAGCCCCAGTTCAATTCAGCTGGCGGAGGTAGTTCTATTTGGGTGAGAAATATCGTCGTCCCCTTGGGTGCAGAAGCCCGGAGTTGGCTTTCGTCAACGAATTGAGCCACGCCACCTGGCCTTCCCCGTCGTTGAGAATAGGCTCGCCCTGCAAGACGACGTCATTTCTGGCGGTTTTCCCGCTTACCGCAACATTGGCCCACTTCGCTAACCACCGCGAGAGGACGCTCCGATCTGTTGATGTTGAACAGCTGACTGACATTGACGCTGGATCTTAGGAGGCCAAGGTCGGAATAGCCCTTTTATTTTTTTGTATTTGCGTTGTTCGTTTATTGTTACCCGAGTCTGAGTATCATTAATTGCGTTGTTCGTTTAAACTGCATGTGTAACCGAAGCACAGATCTGTGGTACGGATTTAATTTAACGTGTTACTTGTTTATTGATATTTATTGTTCGTGTTTGAGTTATTGTTATTTAAAGTTTGAGCAAGCGAAATATAAACAAGTGTGCTCAGCTGGTGCGTTTTATTTTAAATCATTTTTGCCCACCCTTTTGCATTGGGGTTTCGTCGAACCCTCCCTTCTCCACGAGCTACCCCGAGCGGTGTGGAGACTTAAGACATTCCGCACACAATTTGCAAGCCTACAGGTAGGTAGCAAATTCTCTAACTGAATATAAATTCACACGTTGAGACTATTTCACGACATTTCAAATCGTAACGCTTCAGCAGCATGAAATTAGTTAAACAAAAAACAACGTTTAACATCGAGAATAATAATTTTGAAGATGAACGTTTTAAAAGACATGGTGTATTATTTCCTTCGACCTTGAGATGTATCATTGTAGGACCCTCGAACTGTGGAAAAACAAATCATTAATTTGATTGAGCATCAAAATGGTTTATCGTTTGAAAACATTTACGTGTATTCGAAATCTCTAAATCAACCGAAGTATATTTATTCAGAAGAACTATTGAGACCCATCAAAGGCATAGGTTATTTTGCGTACAGTGCCAGTGAAAACATACTTTCACCTTCGGAGACGAAACCTAATTCTATTTTTATTTTCGATGATGTTGCGTGTAACAATCAAGACATAATTCGTGAATATTTTAGTATGGGTAGACATAATTACATAGACTCGTTTTACCTGTCTCAAACGTATGCGAAAATACCTAAACATTTAATAAGAGACAACGCTAATTCTCTCATACTTTTCAAACAAGATGATTTAAACTTGAAACACGTTTACAACGATCACGTGGGAACGGATATGAACTTTGAGAAATTTAAAGATATCTGTTCTCTCTGTTGGAAAAGCGGTCGATATGAATTCGTAGCATTTTTAAAGACAATCGAATCGATGATGGAAGATACAGAAAAGGATTTGATCAGTATATATATCTTTGATGAACATATATATGATAGTTATTAATGTTCGGAGTATCATACGCACCGTTACCTCTCATCAAGATGGACGATGAAAATTTAAAACAGAAACTTTTACTAAAACGTAAAAATATACGAAATAAATTAAATTATTTAAAACATGGTGAAATAATGCAGGAAAAAATGTTCGATCCTATCACTAAACATTTGAAAAATATTGAAAGTAAATTTCAACAAAAAAGTGAAAATTTAAAAAAAGAGGAATTACCTTCAACGTCACAGCAATATAACTTGATAACTCCTAAAAATAAATATCCTTCTGTAAGGAAACGTTTGATAAGTGACTTTGAAGCGACAAACGAAGCTGATGAATCCGACAAGTTTAAAGAGTCGATTTTAGAAAGTATCGAATCAGAAGAAGAAGAAGAAGATAACCGATTTAAAAACCTCGGTGAGGAATCGTTCAACATTTATTTGGATCAATATCATCCGTTACCTAGAAAATATATCGAAGAAATGTACACGGACGATGAAAATAAAAAATTCGATCACAAATATGGAGTGAGACTTGATAAAATTACGGAAAAATTAAAAATCGGTGATTCATGGTTAAATCTCGACGACGCTGATATTATTATTAAAAATAGACGATACAAAGGTACTCCTGGTTTGTACGAGTTACTGTTCAAAAAATTTCCTCACAATTATACTACAGAGGATGGCAAAAATTATAAACCAATTATTCTTAGGACTAACGCTAATCGACGATATTATAATCCAAATGAACAAATAGCTGGCAGTAGAATGCCAAAGTATAAAGATATTATCGCTCCACTGATGCGTACTAATACAGGTAGTGGGATGTTTATGGAAGTAAACGATAATAAAACAGATTACGTTCACTGGGACGATCCAAACGAGGTTGATAGGTTGAGGTTATTGTTAGCATCACAGACGGCAGGTAATACGAGTCACACGAATGAAATAAACTCGATAATCGAGGAACTGAGAGAAGCCCGAATCATCGAATAAAAAAATGGCACCTAATAATCTGCAAACGGATTTAGGAAAATTAATAAAAAAATACAACGTCAATCATTATAGTGTGTTCAGTGAGAAAAAAGCGTCGATAGTGGAGCGTGTGAATAGGACTTTAAAATCGTCGATGTTTAGAGAATTTAGTCTGCAAGGTAACTACAAATGGGTAAACATATTAAAATATATTGTGGAAAAATACAACAATACAAAGCACAGAACTATCGGCATGAAACCGATTGAAGTTGGAAAAGAAAACGAAAAGAAATTATTAGACACGGTGTATAACAGCATTAAGTCAGTTGACGTTAAGAATAAAAAATTCAATGTCGGCGATCACGTACGCATTTCAAAAATTAGAGGAATTTTTGATAAAAAATATATGCCTAATTGGTCTACTGAAATTTTCACAATTCGAAAAGTACAACTCACAAATCCGATCACTTATTTATTAAAAGACGCAACTGGAAACGATATATTAGGCGGATTTTATAGAGAACAATTGCAAAAAGTAAAATATCCAGACGTTTATCTTGTGGAGAAAATTTTAAAAAGAAATAAAAATAAAGTGTTTGTGAAATGGTTAGTTTTCGATAATACGCATAACAGTTGGATAGATAAGAATAATGTTGCATAAGATAAAATAATATTGCACAAGATAAAATAACATTGCGTAAGCTAAAAAAACTGTATATAAGGGTGTCAGCATCCGTAATCTGTTAGTACAAAAAACAACAACGAAGCTTTGCACTCGTTACTTAGAAAAAAAAAATGTACATAATCGACATCCAAGGTTTCCAGTACAAAGACAGCGAGTTTATAATCAAGGAAGTGGCGATATTCGATATGAAGACGAAACTCATACATCACGCCTTCGGATCGTCACCGCAAACTTCGTCTTGGTTTCATGGAAAATTGAGGAGTCACGTCGATTGGACAACTAGGAATTTACACGGTCTGGACTGGGATACTTCGCTCGACTACTACTTACCGCAGGAAAACATCGGTAACTACATCAAGTCCATCGTCGGAGACAAAGTCATCTTCGTGAAGGGACTCAACAAGGAGAAAGTGTTAAATAAAATTATAACTAATCAAATTATAGATTTAGATCAGCTTGAATGTCCAAATTTGAGAATTTTGAAACGAAATTATACACAAAATCATTGTAACTTACATGTTAATAATACTCTAAATTGTGCCAAAGATCACGTAAATTTATTATATCAGTGGTTTGTTAGAGACTGTAAAAAAATTTGAATTGTTTTTTCGTTTAAATAAGTAATGTATTAACAAGTAGCTCATATTTATGTATATATTAATCATTTAAAAATGTGTTAAGAACGAATATCAGTGTTTCAATAAAAGACTAAAATACTTTAATTTTTGTGCACAAAAGTTATCAGCATCATCATCATATACCTCTATATATTGATCTGCAATAGTAGTAGTAGTAGTAGTAGTAGTAGTAGTAGTAGTAGTAGTAGTAGTAGTAGCAGCAGCAGCAGCAGGAACTCCAGGTTTTATAATGCGATTTTCTAATACTTTAATTTTTCTTCGATCCTCTTCATTATCAAAATCAAAATCAAAGTCACTTTCTTGGGTCCATTTAATTCTCTTTCGAGCCGGTTCGTTTTCTACTTCGGGTACATTTTCATCATTTACTAAATTAAATTTAAATTTTACAATTGCCTCTTCTAACAGAGGCAAATCATTTTTATTGTCTAAGTTCAACCTAACGCAATTCACGGGAAGGTTTTCAAGTTTTTTCTTTAATGTTTCTCTTCTCGGTGAATACGTTAGGGAAACCAGCACGCCTATGTCACCCCGAATTTTGATATCTTTTACACCAAACCTAACAAAAAAAAAAAAAGATATTTGAATAATTAAACGAATCAATTAACTAAAAAATTACCTGAATAATTGTTTTAGTACAACGTACAGCGTTCTCACGCTGAGGTTGTTTGGTTCTTTAGTTTCGATGAGTAGAAAACTGGGTACAGTAGCCATCTTCTTTTTCTTATAATTCTGAACTTCACGTGTACACAAGTAAAGTAGTCTTATAATAAATCTGTTAAATTCTGTTATATATATATATATATATACCATTTTTAAAATAAAAATTGAAGGAATATCAACTCCTATTTAAAAAATTATCGAAATTTCTAGAAACATAATTTTAAGATAAAGCACTACGTTTGCAATTTGAAATAAACAAAAATTTTTACAGACATTTGATTGAAAAACATGACGTCTGTAAGAAGAGCACGTGTAGGTTTTTATACAAAATATTATGTTGAAAACAACATGATGCAAGATTTTCAGATACACTCACAGCACGACAGCAATAACAACGCGTGCATATTTTTATAAAAAAAATTTACAGATATTTGATTGAAAAACATGACGTCTGTAAAGAAGAGCACGTGTAGGTTTTTATTCAAAATATTCTGTTGAAAACAACATGATGCAAGATTTTCAGACACACTCACAGCACGACAGCAATAACAACGCATGCATATTTTTATAATCGATGTTTCTAGATGACGCAAATCAAATAAAATTTTGTTTATCAGCGTAAAAGACGTCAGTGTATAAGTATCTCTTGCGTAAATTACAACAGAGAAAAGCTATGAGCTTCAACAAACAGTTAGGTGAAATTGTGAACAAAATTGAAACTGTTGGTAAGTTAGTTAGAACAAAAAGGGATTTCGTGAAGTGGTTAAAGTTCATTAGGAAAACTATTTTTTTAACTAAAAAATATTTAAAACTAAAAAATAACAAAGTTCCAAATTATGCTAAAATTGAATCGTATTTATCATTATTATTGAATTATAGAGAAATTTTTAAGCAACGTCTGAGAGAAAAAAGAAATCAAAAAAGAAAAGCTTTGGTATGGCAGGATTTAGAATCGTGTTTTAAAAATAGACTGAGGACCGGTGTAATAATTAATTTAAACATTAAAGATCCAAATTTATTTTTACAAAAATCTTTTAAACATTTTTACTATAAAATTAAAAAGGGATTATCAAAAAGTCTTTTGAAAGTAAACGTAATATTTTTAGCCAATTTTATCAAGCCCCAAAACGGTGAAACCGACATTAAACATTTTACTACTAGAAATCAGGTGATAGATCACACTACAAATTTAAAGGAATGGTACGAAGCGAACGTCAAAAGTAAAATTTTATCAAAATTAGAAGATTTTCAAGAACGAGACAGCGGTGGGCTTTATACGAAATTTTACAATTAAAAGTTAACATTAATAATTATGCACCTATTAATGGAGGTATTTCAACCTACGTGAAAATGCCTAAATTTATTCAAAATAAGAAATCCGTCTTAAATTTGCAAAATAATGATGAATATTGTTTTCTTTGGTCGATCGTGGCAGCTTTACATCCTGCTCCCGCACATAAAAAATCCGAACGCATTTGATCTTATACTCATTTTTCAAACGTTTTAAAATTCAAAGGCATTAATTTTCCTATTAGTTTAAAAGATGTTAAGAAATTTGAATTAATGAACGAGCTCTCGATTAACGTATTTACAGTGGAAAAAACAGAAGTATTACCAGTTTCTTTAAGCAAGTTTGAATTCACAAAACGAATTAATTTATTAATGGTACCTTGTGAAGAAAATGATGATGATGATGATGATGAAGATGATGAAATCCATATAAATTTAAAAACAGCGTCGTTTCATTTTGCATTAATAAAAAATTTATCCGGTCTACTTCACAGGCAAACCGGTAGTTTACATAATAAGAATTGGTTCTGTGAACGTTGTCTCAATCATTTTATATCTCAAGAAAATTTAGAAAAGCACGTAATCGCGTGCAAAGACGTAAATAAAACTAAAATTACTGTACCGCTCGAAAAGGAAAAATATTTAACGTTTAAAAATTTCAAAAACAAAGACAAAGTTCCGTTTGTTATTTATGCGGACTTAGAATGTATACTGAGAAAATTTACCGATTTAAAACCTTCCAATAAAAATATAAAGTATCAAAAACACGAACCATTTTCTATAGCTTATTTTCTAGTGTGCTCGTATAACCCTTCACTTTCAAAATTCAGATTGGATACCGGAAAAGATTGCGTAAGCTGGTTTGTCAGTGAATTAGAACAAATCGGTTTAGAAATTAACGATATTTTCTCAAAGGTGAAACCGTGTGAACAATTAACCGTAAAACAAAAGTATGAATTTCAAAATGACACGCATTGTCACGTTTGCCTAAAACCATTCGATATTCTTAGGGATATTAAAGTACGTGACCATTGTCATCTGACAGGAGAATTTCGTGGAAGTTGTCATCAAGCATGTAATCTAAATTATAAGAACAGTAATGCAATACCTGTAATTTTTCACAATATGTCAGGTTACGACAGTCATTTTTTAATAAAAGCGTTAGCTACACAAATTCCAGGAAAAATTAATTTAGCAGATTAATAAAGAAAAATATATTTCATTTTCTAAATATATTTCAAATACTAATGTTAATTTTAGGTTTTTGGATTCGTTTCGATTCATGCCCAGTAGTTTAGACAAACTTTCATCGTATTTAGACAGAAATCAAAAACTTATTACCAAATCACATTGTAAAAATGATACGGAATTTAAATTGCTTGAGAGGAAAGGAATTTTTCCGTACGAATATCTTGACAATTGGGAGAAATTACAGGATACCAAATTACCTTATAAAAGTGGTTTTTTTAATAAAATTAATCAATCTCACATTTCGGACGACGAATACGAACATGCCTTGAACGTATGGAATACCTTCGATATTCAAAATTTACAAGAATATGCAGAGCTGTATTTGAAAACGGATGTCTTGCTGTTAACGGACATCTTTGAAAATTTTAGAACAACATGTTTACAAACTTATCAGTTAGATGCCTTACATTATTATACAGCGCCAGGTTTAGCTTTCGACAGCATGCTGAAGACAACTTCCATTACCTTAGAATTATTAACAGACATAGATATGTTAATGTTTATCGAAAAAGGTATCAGAGGTGGAGTTTCTCAGTGTTCAAATCGTTATGGTAAAGCGAATAACAAGTACATGGACTATTTTAACATTGATGAACCGTCTTCGTATTTAATGTATTTTGATGTTAACAACTTATACGGTACAGCCATGTGTTTACCTTTACCTTTCGCGCAGTTTGAGTGGATTGATCCTTATTCGATAGACATTATGAACGTGTTGGACGATGCTGAATTTGGCTACATTCTGGAATGCGATTTACACTATCCCGAAGAAGTATTTGAAGAACATAAAGATTTACCGCTTTGTCCTGAACGTTTAGTACCACCGTGTTCGTCTTCAAAAATTCCTAAATTATTAACCACTTTATTTGATTAAAACAATACATTATTCATTATAGAAATTTAAAACAGGCAATCCAGTTAGGATTGAAAGTTGAACGAGTATTAAGAGTATTAAAATTTAAACAGTCGAATTGGATGGCATCGTACATAAATTTAAATAATGATTTGCGTAAAATAAGTAAAAATGATTTCGAGAAAAATTTCTATAAATTAATGAACAATTCAGTATTTGGAAAAACTATGGAAAACGTTAGGAAATATAAAGATGTAAAACTGGTTACTAAATGGGAAGGCCGTTACGGAGCAAAGTATTACATATCGAAACCAAATTTTCATAGTTGTACGATTTTCGATGATGACATGGTTATCATCGAAATGAAACGATTAGATATCAAATTTAATAAACCTATATACGTAGGCTTTACCATACTAGATCTTTCGAAAACGTTTCTGTACGATTTCCATTACAATTACATCAAAAAGAAATTTAAGGAAAGCGCTAAATTACTTTATACCGATACCACCGACTCATTAATTTATCACTTTTTAGTCGAAGACATTTATGATCACATTAAAGAAGACATTTCAAAATTCGATACATCTGATTATTCACCCACTAACAGGTATCAAATACCTCTTCGAAATAAAAAAGTTTTAGGATTAATGAAAGATGAGAATAACGGAATATTAATGTTGGAATTTATCGGACTCAGGTCAAAAATGTACGCAATAAGAATTGAAAATTATAATGTCATTAAAAAAGCAAAAGGTGTGAAAAATTCAGCACTTCGTTCGATTTCGTTTGAAAACTATTACCAAGCTCTGTTCAATATTTCTACTCAGGAAACTACACAATACCTCATCAGATCACAAAAACATAAGGTTTTCACGATTGAGCAAAGAAAAATTGCCCTAAGTCCATTCGATGACAAAAGAATGATCAATTTCATTTACACTGATACGTTTCCCTGGGGTTACAAAAAAATTAAAAAATGAATAATTTTTTATCTCAAAACTAACTTATGAACAGTTTCAATTATTTCACTTCTGCAGAACGATTTTACCCGTAAGTTTTTCATTTGTTTTATTTGTACAATTAATTTTTTTTCCTATTTGTAGCCACAAACCATAAACAGCAGTTAAAATTTATGAAAGCTGTCCCACACGCTTTTACACCCACGAAAGGATCGGCGAAGGCAGCCGGCTATGATTTACGCAGCGCCTACAATTATTTGGTACCTGCGAGAGGAAAAGAAATTATAGACGTCGGCATCAAGGTTCAACTTCCCGAAGGTTGTTACGGTCGCATAGCATCAAGGTCGGGACTGGCATTAAGACATTCTATAGACGTTGGTGCAGGTGTCATCGACGAAGATTACCGCGGAATAATAAAAGTCGTCCTGTTTAATCATTCCGACGTACCGTATGAGATAGTGTGCGGTGATCGCATCGCTCAGTTGATCTGTCAACGAATTTACTATCCTGAATTAGAAGAAGTCACAGAATTATCATCAACAGCTCGAGGTGACAGCAGTTTCGGATCGACTGGTATTCGATAATAATAATAATGAGTTCCTATTGCAAGATATGTAAAATGTATTTTTGTTTTTGTAAAAATTCTATTGTAAACCATCAACATGCTGCAATAGGAGAACCAATAAAAAAGAAACAATTTATAAAATTAAAACCGATAACAAACAGCAGCAAGGAAAATAGCGATTTATATTGTAATGAAAAAATATTCAAAAGCCCTAAACAATTATAACGTTTAAATGTAATTAGAATGTTTGTTATTAATTAGTAAACTTATCTAAATATTGTATAGAAAAATACACTACTACTACCTAGTATCAAAGATAACAATGAAAAAACACCATTGAGTAAGAGTCCGTTTTTAGAATTCCTACAATGTAATGAAAAGATTTCACAATCAAGCTCTGAAGAAAACCTTATCCGAAAAGAAAAAAAAATAACTATTTGAGTGGTGGAAATGATTATATGTATAAATTAGCTTCAGCGATTCATTCATTATATAAAAATATGGCTGAGTACAAAGTTTGCGTTGTATTCCGAGCGCATTCCGCTTATCAATTATTTGGTAATCGACAACTGGTCATTCGCATATGTGCTACGTGTGAAAGATTCTGGAATGTCGAAAGAAGTGACTGTTTACGTCTGATGGAATTCGATACGGTGTGGTCAACCGAAGATAGGCATCAAATAAACGTAAATCGAATCTCTCGCTTCAATAACATCGGAAACTGTTTCGCATGTAAAAAAGATCTGTACAATATTATCGAATCAGAATTTTGTATTTGTAGTTTTAGTGACTCAGATTCTGATGAAACTGAACTTAAACCTGTAACAAGTACTTCATCATGTAACGTGTGAATATCATCTTTTTTAAATTTCTTATTTGTAAAAATTGTAACATTTGTTATTAGAACAAGCGTGAAATAAAATATTACATTCTAACGCGAAGCGTCTTATCAGTTTCCTGATCCCTCGTCTGACCTAGCGTCTCTTATCGTTTTACGTGACCTCTCGTCTGACGCTCGAACATAGATTCCTAAAAATCTACATTTTTGCTTTTTTTTAATCAGTAAGCAATTAAAAAAAAACAGACACGAACAGGTGTCACCTGCAACAGGTATCGCAAAAATTTTGTTAAAACCTGCGAAACGTGACGCGCTTAAGAAATACCGCTCGTACTAGGAGAGTACAACGGTCAGCACGCCGCACGCTAGGCGACCTTTACGTCAACGCAAGAACTACCGTCAGGAGAAAAAAATCTCTTGCGACCTCCTCTGGTCATTGACGACCGGCCTCTTTGAGAACAAACAAAAAAAATTCTTCAGCGACCACCTCTGGTCATTGTCAACGGTCTCTCTTTCGCTTCTTCACAAGAACCACCAAAAAAGTCTATTTTCTGATCAACATCATCAAAGTAAAATATTCGTTGAAAAGGTATGCGATGCAAGTCAGCATAAAAAGTTTCAAGGTTAATAGAATTAAGATTTCTGCTATATTTAAAAATAGGATTATTCTTAGGTTTACTTGTATTGATTGAGCAATATACTAACTCGTGATCAGACAAATGACATTTGACAACACCAGCATTTTGAACCAAGGTATCATCAAATGTTATTATTAAGTCGATTAGAGATGATGAAAATTCTGTAATTCTAGTAGGAGAATTAATTAATTGAGTGCCGTCAAGTGATTCTAAGATATTATCAAGTAGTAGAGTAGCAGCACTTCCCGAGTTAATTAGATTAATATTGAAATCACCACAGCAGACTATTTTATCAGTTATGCATGAGCACTATATAACGGAATTTTCAAATTCATTTAAAAATGTCTCGCAATTAAAATTAGGAGGTTTATATAATAAACCCACAGCTATCTTTTTATCGCTAAAATGCAGAATTATCCACAGCTGTTCAATATTTTGGGAGGTTTCGATTACAGAATAATTAAGAGAGTTATGTAAGTAAATTCCTAGACCTCCTCCTCTAGAACCGCGATCATTTCTTATAAAATTTCGCTTTTTCAGTTTCGCTTAACCATGTTTCAGAAATACATAAAATATCAATGCGCTGTGAAACAATTTGTATTTTTAAATCTAACAATTTTGGTTGCAAGGACCTAACATTTAAGTGTGCTAATTTCAAAAGACCAGTCATATTAGTGATGAGTCATTTATCTACGAGAATACAGAAATGAAAAATACACACAGCGGAGGACATAAAAGATGTCGCAAAAATTAATGAAACAAAACCAATTCCAAATCAATAAGTCACAATAAGAAATTTTCGCTTGCCAATAACAGTTAAGAAAGGTGTGATCACTGCCAAGATATAAACTCAAAATTTCTTAAAATCGTTTAAATCACATAATTTAAGGAAATCATCGTCTCGTTTAACAAAAATATTACCGTTCTTGGTGAAAACACATTTGTTGCCATAACGTTTTATTAGATCTTTAACTTTCTTAATGCAATTCCGTTTCGAACTAACTGGCTTGAAGCAATGAAAAAATTTTATGGTACCTAATTCTGTACCTTAGAGGTAAAGAATCGTATCTCTAGTTTTTGGTTAAATGCCTTTACATATTTCTTATCCGGTAGAACATGTTATATACTGCCAGTTGTAATGTAAAACATGTTAGTTAAATTACTTAATAAAATAATCCAGAAGTTACATTGCTATTTTATTTCATTATTGTAAAAAGATACTGCATTTTAAAACTGTAAACCTCGTTTTCTCTAAATCTATCATAATGGAGATACGATTCTTTACCTCTGAGGTACAGAATTGGAAATAACAATTCTAGTGTACTTTATTCATTTCTTCTGTAATTTGTAGAAATCATTTTCACGAATCATCTTTAAAAATTGTAAAAACAAGACTGGATTTACTAAAGAAGCTGTACCATCTATTTGTAAGAATTTTTTTCTAAATTTTACTTTACTATATCATTTTATGGTTTGTTTAAATTCTGGAGTTAATTATTAAGAATATTTAGCAGAAAACAATTGTAAGGAGATTCCAGATTCACACGGCAAATTTCAGATTTGCAATATCAAAACAATGTCTACACAATCTATAAGCAGCTCTAAAAAAGGAAATTAAAGATACAAAAATTATACAAAAAAACCTCCAAGAAATCAACCTATTAATAAGCATAATTTCTCCTAATAAATTTCTTTAAAATTAAAAAGACTTAATGAGAAGTGTTCAGAAAATTTTAATAAGGTTAAAGAATTAAAGGAACAATTGGATAAACAATCTACTAAATTAAATTTTATTCATTATATGGAGAATATGTACCACTTCTTTCAAGTACACAATAGGTCTGTTCGTACAGCATTTCTGACTAGTTTGAAACTGTCAAATATATTCGGCGCATGCTTCTGACAGTTTTGGACTAGTCAGAAGCTGCTGCACGAACAAACCTAATATTTCAAACCGAACACAATATATTCATTCTTTGAACAGCAGTGTTGCACCATAAGTTGATGTTACAGATGAAAGATTATATTGGTTAGAAGTCGCATTGCAACATTACATTGATGATATCCAAAAAAGTTCAGCAAATGCAGATATTCAAGGACTGTCTACAGAAACGGCCCTTGGTTTACAATTTACAACCTCTGTATTAAATTTCTTTTGCAACAAATCAGATTTTATTATGTAATGACATATTAATTCATAGTTCAGATGCAGTGGAACCCATATTTTCTCATGTTCGTCTTAGAAGTGGTTCAAATAAAATGACTGAAGTCAGAGCGGCAGAATATGCACTTCAGCAAATTTTACGTTCTGGATTCGTCAAAGCTTTGACATCTGCTAATATTGCTGATAATATAGATTGCACGAGTCAGGCAAATTTCAAATCAGTACCTACAGAAGAACAAAAAGTTAAGAAAGAGTTATCTCATATTTTAAAACTTCAAGTTCAAAACGTATCTTTAAAAATATTACCTGATGGCAGTATTTACTTTGCTTCTGTGGCATTCTTAGCTGGTTACATAATTAAAAATAGAGACGTCAAATTTCACTGCAATACTTGCTTAGAACCTCTTTTTTCTTATCTGATTCCTTGATGAAACTTATTATGATTCAGGACAGAGGAAGTTTAAACTATCCTAGTAATAAATTTGTCGGAATTATTAAGCGATTAACACATATTATTCCTGAAATTTTACCTCTCTTGGAAAATACAAAAACCTGTGCACAACTAGGTATTTGAAATTCTTTGTCCTGTACTCCAACAAAATACAATTTTTGCTTGTGACAATCACAAAAGACAAATATGGAACAGTGGAGAAACCTGTTCTCGATAATACAAGTAGAGAGAAAACAGATTTTTTGAAGAAACATGTTCGAATTTAAACTTACAAGCAGAAAAATTCTGAAACTGTTACATTTGACAGCTCACTGAACTAACAATTTTCGCCACAGAGGTCACTAGTCACCGTATGAATCTAAGGTACTAAATCAACCTTATATGAATCTGTAAATTTTCTGGAACAATTTCAACAATGAAAAACCGCCAATTGAAACGGCCATATAAGCATTAGCTTATTAATGGAGTCGCCATGCTACGAAACTTGTAGTTTAGACAGTTCTCCATTAGAGGCACTGTAATACAACGACGATATTTCCCGAAACTGTTTTTCTCAGCTATTATTAAATTCACAGAACTGATTTTTTGTAAATATGCTGTAGAACATCATATCTAGGTCTCACGTTTTCGTTTTTCTCAAAATTTTGTATAGTTTTTGAGATATCGATTTGATTTTTTCAAAAATTTTTTTTTAAATGTCAACGTGAGACCTAGATAATTGTCTCATGAATGCGTACTGAAAATTTGAGCTTATAATTTACAATGGTTACTCAGAAAAACTTTTTAAAAAATTAGCGCTTTGTAAAAGGCTTCTTAATTACATAACGCTGTAGTTATTTCATTTTTTTCTCATTTAGTCTAAATTTAATACAAATTTTTTAAGTGGTCCAGTTCGTTTGTTGAGTAGTATATACAGTGTGTTTCACTTTACAATTTTTACATGAAGACACCTGAATAACTTGTTGATTAATAACCAATTAGTATAAATTTTTTACCAGAGATAGAGACGTTAAGATTAATCTTTTTGTAGGGATGAATTCTTTTTGGAGTCTATATCTGGCCAACTATGATTTAAATAAAAACTAGTGTTTCAAGTAAAGTCATAGTAGCGATGAAGATAGAGCAAAAAAGTATTTAAAAAAGTTGTTGCTAACCACTAAAATACTCCAAATACGAAGTTTCGCTGAAAAATTTTAATTTTTAATTTTTCTACATTTTTGTGTAGTCATCGAAAAAAATGAAAAATACATTAAACATGAAATCATAATTTCGTTACACTATTAAATATGTGATTTAATACATTAAATAATTTGAGATTTAATAGTGTAACAAAATTATGATTTCAAGTTTAATGTATTTTTCTATTTTTTCAATGAGTATACACATTGCAAAAGGTTTTAAAATTGAATAACGTCTGTTTGAAGAGAATTTACATACAACTGACGAAAGCTTAAAATCTATCCGTTAATAAATACAAAAAAATACAGGGATGTGTAGATGAGAAATGAACCAAACTGTATTTTTCTTTGATGTGTCGTCAAAATACCGACATTGAATGGATCGCAGTGAACGCCGTTGCAAACACGTTTGTTGGACAGCGATGTTTCACAACAGCGTACACAGTACCGTCTAATTTGTTCGCGAACACGTTGTGTTACGAAGTTTTGTTATATATGTGGACGGGGATTTTCAATTTTCCTTGTAACATTTGAGTGTAATTTTTCGTCGAACATGAAAATTTGTTACGTTACAAAGTTCTGTTTTATGTGTGGCGCGGCTTAAAGAAAATACTACTTATTCTAAAGGGCCCCACACACCTCGTTCTTTTCGACTGTTTTACCCGACGGGTAAAATTGCTGGAACGATGAACGAAACCGATTAAAATCCCTACACTTCGTTCTATTCGAAGCCGTGGCACCAAACAGTTTAGCGCAATGTTTGTTAGCATTGACGGCCTAAAATCTGCCATTGCGTCTCTTTACCTCTAAACACACATGAAAGTGCAAAACACCGCCGACCCGTCTGCGCCGACACTGCAAAAACATGTTGGTTCCTGTCCACACACCTCGTGTTTACCCGAACGGATGGCGTGAACCGATGAAAATATCCAAACCGATTAATATTTTGACACGACGGGGAAACACGTCGGTTTATGTCCATACACCTCGGTTTTATCGTCCGTTCGTTCCAGCAATTTTACCCGTCGGGTAAAACTGTCAAAAAAGAACGAGGTGTGTGGGGCCCTTTAAGGGCCACACAATTATTCCCATGTAAATCCCAATGATCACAGTTAAAAAATAGCCCTGTATATTCAACGCACGGCCGTACCTGTCCAAATTGTAATAGGAACACCCGGGCTCCTGCTAGGACTCGCCCGTGTGTCTTCATTGTCTGAAGAGGCACATGCCTTCCAATGTCCTGCTAGAATCGGCCATGTAAATGTACGCCGTCGAAAAAGACGGTCGGACGAGGCACGGCTCAATGTGAAGAGTTACGTGCTTACCAATGCAACGCTAAATAATGCCCGTATACGGATGTTATTTAGCAGGTCATTGGAAGGCGTGTGTCTCTTCACATTGAGCCGTGAATTGCACAGCCGTCTTTTCGCACGGACGTGCGTTTTGATGGCTAGTCTGAAAGTTGCCATATGTTAGTTAACGGCGCGGCGTTGTCTCAGAATCTCGGAGTATTCTCCCACCCCTTCGAGCAGGCCTGAGTATACAGTGGGCGTTGGCAAAGTCAACGTAGTTTAGATTGGAGGGAGAATTGGTGAAAATTTTTACAACCTCCTGGCAACTCTGACTGTGGATAAACAATATTCCATCTATATTTTCAGAGTCGTTCTACGGTTCTCTAAAACATGGACAGCTGAACTGAATGTTCTCTCACTGGTGGCACTTGTTGCTGGAACTGAAAATAGTCTTCTAGCTACTTGACTCAATAAAGGATATTCGCAGGAATTAAGGCGCCACCATGTAATAACATCCTCGTCCGTCCGAATTTCTGCTGTCTCGTATTTTTTCAGTTTGTTTCATCAGAAGGACAGGCCTCGTCTTTCCATGCACTGATGATATGACTGAAATCGTCTGCATCATTGATAGTCGAGCTCGAGACACTTTCGGAAGTATCAGTGTTAGTAATGGATTCGACAATCAAATAGAGAAACTTTCTCCAACAATTGCTCCACATATTTCATAGCTTCTTTTTTCATGTCGTCGTCTATGAAACGTAACTGACGATACTGTGGACATAAGAAAAGAGCTGCAATCTTAAATGTTTCTAGGTCACATTTGGTTTCAATGTTATTAGATATCGCTGTGCAATAGACTTATTTCCTTTTCTACTAGCGAAATTCCGCCACCTGCTTCGCCATCGCTGTTGTTGTCCTCGTCAACGATGAATTTTCTTAGAGCAACTTGTAATGCTTCGTTTTGTAGAGGAATCAAATGTGACGTTGGAACGTTTTCTTTTTCCAGAGTGTCTGAAACAGTCTTGAATGGTTTCAATAAAGCGACCAACATGTTTAAAGCTGACAATGTTATCTCATCAATTCTTCCGAGTTGATTCCGCGTGTCCAACAACTGTTCTGTTTCAAGAAAATTTCTCTTTAGAGATGAAAAGAATCTGAGTTTCGTATTCCATCGAGTTGTGCATTCTTGATGAAGAGTTCTAGAGAGAATGTCACCATGTCCGGATCTCTTGACATATTCTACCAACACATTACATTTCACGAAACTTTCGTTAATATTGCGTGCATTGTTTTCTAAGAACATTTTATCAAATGTATGTTTCAACACAGTATTAAGAAGATGAGCGACACAATTCGATCGTTTATAATATTTTCCTTCAAATCCTTCACAGTATTTGGGCCTTGGTTGTTTACGAAATTCAGATTTCTTTGAACAGTTTCAATTGGAATATCGTATTTTGTGAACCATTCCTCAATAATGTTACAAATGTTCGTTCCAGTTTTTTGCCGTTCCTTACCATCTTCATCCACTGCTTCAAATTCGATAGTGATTAATACACTGAAATACGTAAAATGCCTATGTACGCCATGATCAGAGATAGGCAAAACATAGATGGTTGTGTGCTAAATTGGCACCACGTGCTTGCATCGGTTAGACTGCGGTCGGGAGGTCGGGACCAAGGTTGTAAGCTGGTAAATGACCTTGTAAATTACAATATTAATTACGATAATTTACCGTAAGGGAGTATTATGTAATATTTAAAAACAGCTGAATGAGGATAAATCTTTTTGTAGAAGTCAGATTTTTTTCAAACCTAGCCAACTGTGATTAAAATAAGATTAAAGTTTTAAGTAAAGGCATAGTATGATTAAAATAGAGTAAAAAAGTATTAACAAAAGTTGTTGCTAAAAAAAATCTCATTATTGCAAAAAGATTCATCCTCATGGTCTCAATAACTGATAAATACGCCATGCTGTTTTTAATGACTAATTAAACAAAGGTGTACGTTTCCTTGGCTACGCAATAAACAATTGAACCTAAGCTACTTAATATGTGCACATGAATCTAATTTCAGTTTTTCCAAAATTTCTCCATGAAAAGTAAAACGAAATAGCAAGTGCGGCATACCAATGAATTCAGAAAAAAAATTGTTATCTACCAGTCTAAACAACAAAAATCGCGCCCATAAGAAAAAATGAAGTTGCTCTGGAAAAACAAATCCAATTGTTCCAGAAATAAAGTACAATCGGCATTCGATCAAACGGAAAAAAAAACGCTTTGAGAATGTTTTCACAGATTTTGAAAAAAAATCATAAATAAACGAGTTATGTTCGATTTTTGAAATTTGCAATTTTTAGTTTTTCTCGGGTAGCCAAAAAACCGTTCGAGATATTTCAAATTTCTTAACAGATTATTAATCATTAAAAAATTTGGCAACTTTGTTTCCATTTAACCTTCCCGTACTCGCACCCCTGTCTCACAGACCGTTCCATTACAAATTTATAAATATTTTTCGAATGTCATGTCCCAACGAGCGCCTTCTCTAAGTACCTTTCCATATTCATCCAAGGAATGGTCCCTTCGACGGTTAATTCAATTGGCGCTGTAATTGGAAACATTATGGGTAAACACGGTCTGTGAGACAGGTTGCGAGCACTCTCGTTATTTTTGCAATCGATTTTCGATCGGGAACTTTTGTAAAAAAAAACGATTAGTAAAATGCTTTTTTGACATTGCAATTGTGCTAACTTATCTCATTTATTTTACCAAGACTTCATAATGGACGAATCTAAACGTGAAATTACAAAACTGCAGAAATTATATGATGGAGAGTAGCAATGAGTCCATATGATGACGAAGATGAACATTGGAAAAGTGGGAAAAATAACTTTACAAACCTTACCAAAAACTGTAAATATTATCATTTCTTAGTAATATTTACATTTATAAATTACAATGCAATTTTTGGAGTACTAATGTTACAAAATTCACACGTAATGTTACAAAATTCCCACGTAATTTACCAAAATTTTAAATCACCGTGATTTTACATTCCTGTCGGGATAGACCGTGCATGGGCAGTGTAAATGCGTGTACCGATTTAGCACACAGCTCTCTAGGTTTTGATCTAACTGTAATCATGATCATTGCTAAATTATACCTGTTAAAAGTCCACATGTTTATAAAATGTATTATTACTGTTATAAACGCTCGTTGTCTGCATCTTTCGGTCCATAAGTCGCAGTTGGTGGTTGCCGCACATTTATCTGTAACATTATTTTTAAAGCTCAGATCTTTTTGAGCCCTCGGGCTCTTCATATAAACAGAAATTTATTTCCGATCTTGACATGCCAGAGAATTTTCACCTGAAACAGTGAGACGACGGTCTGAATATTTATTTTAATGAATAACGTGCAACATACCTTAATTTAATGTGTATTCGTTGAACCATTTTCAAATCCGTAAGATATATCACCTTTCTTGATCCCGATCCAAACATGTAATGTAAATAATTAACTAAAACAGAAACACAGGGGGGTTTAAGTACAGGGTCTGGCAAAATGATCTCCCACATTTTGCACTGCCACTGTGCCCGAATCACTGAAGGGAGGTGGGGTTTAGTGTACTTACCGAGTAGCTCACACCTTGCCATTTCAGTTGTCATCATGAATTGGACGGGTGAGCATCGTGCCTTCATTATTACATGAAATGTTTCCAGGACACGTAATCTCGTTACGTGGAGACATTGGGGTGGCCTGCGCGTTCACCCGATTTTGCCCCATGCGATTTCTTACTTTGGCGAAAGCGAAAGCGAGGGTCTTTCAAAACCATCCCCAAACCATTGACGAATTAAAAGCAGCAATACGCCAAGAAATTGCAGGAATATCCCCTCAAATGACTGCTCGAGTAATGGAAACCTTTAAAAATCAGCTTCGAATGTGTATCGAAAAAAATGGTCGCCATTTGGACTCTGTAATTTTCAAAACTTAATGAAAACAAATGGCACATTATACATTTTCATTTAATAAAGTAAAATTCTCAATAGCATTTCCAATGGCGATTTTATTAAAAATTAAAATGTGGGAGATCATTTTGCCGGACTCTGTATATAATAACTGTCATACTAATTACAGTACAGTCGCAGCAGAATGTAATGAAAGAGTAGCAGGGGTAAACGGCCAGCCGACTTCGCCCGACGGAGAGATAAACGCTGTAGCTCCGCCCGTCTGAAATTCTTAGTAATAGGGTACCAGTGGTTGACCAATTTCACTGACAATTGATTATAACGCACGCACGCATTATTCGTTGATTTTAAATAAGGTTTGTCCATTCCATGAACAGAACTGCGATAGGTAATTATAAAATTTCATTAGCCGACATCGTAATTCGTGTCGTGCATATTCTAAATATTATTAATGAAAATATTTATATTATTCATAATTAATCTTTAGGAAATAATAATTATTTGATGCTCTTTCATAAAACGAAATAAAGCTATAATAAAATATAATAGTTATTGCGGAACAAAGTTATTAAATCTAACTGACGCAGAAAGAAAAGACTTTTAATAAACAAATGTTGTAATTACTAATTAAAACAGAAAACAATAACGGTGAGATAAAAAATCGTTGCCTGTCAATAAATAACCACTTCAGATTTGAAATATTAAATTTTTAAGTTATTGCAAAAGTTTACGTGATTTAACTAGAATTATGTGAATTTAAATTATGAACACCTTTTGAAGTTTTGTAAATGTCATTTTGAATAAGTATTTGTGTGAATTGATCTAGAGCGATTTGCAGTAGATGATGTTAGCTTAGCTGCCGAAATACGTTTTTTTAATTTTTTTTTAATTTTTATCAAATATCAAGCATATAAATTAAACACAATGATATTGATAAACGTCAAACAGTACATAAAAGATCAATATATGTATATACATTCTGGATAATCACAGAAAAAAGTCATTAAGAGAGTAGCAGCTTTTTGAGTAAAAATGATTTTAGTTTCATATTACATTGGGAGCAGTCTTAATAGGCGCAGGCAGGGCATTATAAAATTTACAGCCATTAAATAAGGCACCTTTTTGATATAGGGCAGTAGAATGAGAATCTGGTCTAAGATTAAGCTTAAATCTGGTGTAATAAGAATGAGTAGCATTATTATGTGAGAATAAATCTGAATCTAAATAATTGAAGTGTTACGAAAGCTTTCCTACAAGAATCAAGACGTTTAAGACCTGCCAAAATGCGAACAGCATATTTTTGCAGAACAAATACCCTATCTGAAAGGTTACTGGAACCCCAATGTATGACTGTGAAAGTTAGCGAAATAAAGAGTACGCATCGTCATTTGATTACAGTGACCAGCCAGTAGTCTGAGAGCAAAACAAGAACAGTGAGAGTTTATATGAGAGTTCCACCGTAAGTGAGAGTTTAAAGTTACCCCAAGAGGTTTAATGTCATCAGAGAGCGGAATATTCATACTTTGTAAACTAATTGAATTAGTGTCGCTGCAGCCAGCCGATTTACCATTTTTAAATAAAATTTCCGAAGTTTTATCCCTAATAATACTTAGTTTATTTTTGGACATCCATAATGCTATCTGGTTATATACTTGTTTAGTTGCCTGCATTAAATCGGGAAAACTATTACCAGTTACCAAAATGTTAGTATCATCAGCATAGGAGATCAAAGTGCAATCAAGGTCCCGTAAGAAGTGTCCCAGGTCATTAATAAATATTATAAATAAGGTAGAGAATAGAACCCAGAGGTACCCCAAATTTGACATCAGCACCTTCAGAAAAATTATTATTAATTACGACTTTTTGTTTACGATTAGCCAAGTAAGAAGTAAAAAGATTCAAGATTTACGTGTTTTATAAATTGCGTAAGGTCTAGAGAGATTTTTTTGCTCTCTGATATTGTAATATTTCAAAAATTTGAAGCTAGATATTTATATTTAAATATTAATCGATTAGTATGTTTTAAATATCTAATACAAAAAATTTCGCCACAACTACATAAACGCAATACACTGAAAAGGGAAATTGGGGGGTGAAAATAGAGTAACAAAGAGTAACCAGAATTTCTTGCAGAATACGAAAGAGGACATTCAAACCTATCGATCTGAACAAACCGCGAGTTTTGGCCGGACCGTTTTCTATAGAAACTTTTTATTGGAAAGTTCCACACCAGAATTTCTTGCAGAATATGAAAGAGGACATTCAAGTCTATCGATCTGAACAAACCGCGAGTTTTGGCCGGACCGTTTTCTATAGAAACTTTTTATTGGAAAGTTCCACGCCAGAATTTCTTGCAGAATATGAAAGAGGACATTCAAATCTATCGATCTGAACACACCGCGAGTTTTGGCCGGACAGTTTTCTATAGAAAGTCGCCTATAAATTAGCACAACTTTTTATTGGAAAGTTACACATCAGAATTTCTTGCAGAATATGAAAGAGGACATTCAAATCTATCGATCTGAACAAACCGCGAGTTTTGGCCGGACCGTTTTCTATAAAAACTTTTTATTGGAAAGTTCCACACCAGAATTTCTTGCAGAATATGAAAGAGGATATTCAAATCTATCGATCTGAACAAACCGCGAGTTTTGGCCGGACCGTTTTCTATAGAAAGTCAACTATAAATTAGCACAACTTTTTATTGGAAAGTTCCACACCAGAATTTCTTGCAGAATATGAAAGAGGACATTCAAATCTATCGATCTGAACAAACCGCGAGTTTTGGCCGGACCGTTTTCTGTAGAAAGTCGACTATAAATTAGCACAACTTTTTATTGGAAAGTTTCACACCAGAATTTCTTGCAGAATATGAAAGAGGACATTCAAATCTATCGATATGAACAAACCGCGAGTTTTGGCCGGACCGTTTTCTATAGAAAGTCGACTATAAATTAGCACAACTTTTTATTGGAAAGTTCCACACCAGAATATCTTGCAGAATATGAAAGAGGACATTCAAATCTATCGATCTGAACAAACTGCGAGTTTTGGCCGGACTGTTTTCTATAGAAACTTTTTATTGGAAAGTTCCACACCAGAATTTCTTGCAGAATATGAAAGAGGACATTCAAATCTATCGATCTGAACAAACCGCGAGTGTTGGCCGGACCGTTTTCTATAGAAAGTCGATTATAAATTAGCACAACTTTTTATTGGAAAGTTCCACACCAGAATTTCTTGCAGAATATGAAAGAGGACATTCAAATCTATCGATCTGAACAAACCGCGAGTTTTGGCCGGACCGTTTTCTATGGAAACTTTTTATTGGAAAGTTCCACACCAGAATTTCTTGCAGAATATGAAAGAGGACATTCAAATCTATCGATCTGAACAAACCGCGAGTTTTGGCCGGACCGTTTTCTATGGAAACTTTTTATTGGAAAGTTCCACACCAGAATTTCTTGCAGAATATGAAAGAGGACATTCAAATCTATCGATCTGAACAAACCGCGAGTTTTGGCCAGACCGTTTTCTATAGATACTTTTTATTGGAAAGTTCCACACCAGAATTTCTTGCAGAATATGAAAGAGGACATTCAAATCTATCGATCTGAATAAACCGCGAGTTTTGGCCGGACAGTTTTCTATAGAAAGTCGATTATAAATTAGCACAACTTTTTATTGGAAAGTTCCACACCAGAATATCTTGCAGAATATGAAAGAGGACATTCAAATCTATCGATCTGAACAAACCGCGAGTTTTGGCTGGACCGTTTTCTGTAGAAAGTCGACTATAAATTAGCACAACTTTTTATTGGAAAGTTCCACACCAGAATTTCTTGCAGAATATGAAAGAGGACATTCAAGTCTATCGATCTGAACAAACTGCGAGTTTTGGCCGGACTGTTTTCTATAGAAACTTTTTATTGGAAAGTTCCACACCAGAATTTCTTGCAGAATATGAAAGAGGACATTCAAATCTATCGATCTGAACAAACCGCGAGTTTTGGCCAGACCGTTTTCTATAGAAACTTTTTATTGGAAAGTTCCACACCAGAATTTCTTGCAGAATATGAAAGAGGACATTCAAACCTATCGATCTGAACAAACCGCGAGTTTTGGCCGGACAGTTTTCTATAGAAAGTCGATTATAAATTAGCACAACTTTTTATTGGAAAGTTCCACACCAGAATTTCTTGCAGAATATGAAAGAGGACATTCAAATCTATCGATCTGAACAAACCGCGAGTTTTGGCCGGACTGTTTTCTATAGAAAGTCGACTATAAATAAGCACAACTTTTTAATGGAAAGTTCCACACCAGAATTTCTTGCAGAAGATGAAAGAGGACATTCAAATTTATCGATCTGAACAAACCGCGAGTTTTGGCCGGACCGTTTTCTATAGAAAGCCGACTATAAATTAGCACAACTTTTTATTGGAAAGTTCCACACCAGAATTTCTTGCAGAATATGAAAGAGGACATTCAAATCTATCGATCTGAACAAACCGCGAGTTTTGGCCGGACAGTTTTCTATAGAAAGTCGATTATAAATTAGCACAACTTTTTATTGGAAAGTTCCACACCAGAATTTCTTACAGAATATGAAAGAGGACATTCAAATCTATCGATCTGAACAAACCGCGAGTTTTGGCCGGACTGTTTTCTATAGAAAGTCGACTATAAATAAGCACAACTTTTTAATGGAAAGTTCCACACCAGAATTTCCTGCAGAAGATGAAAGAGGACATTCAAATTTATCGATCTGAACAAACCGCGAGTTTTGGCCGGACCGTTTTCTATAGAAAGCCGACTATAAATTAGCACAACTTTTTATTGGAAAGTTCCACACCAGAATTTCTTGCAGAATATGAAAGAGGACATTCAAATCTATCGATCTGAACAAACCGCGAGTTTTGGCCAGACCGTTTTCTATAGATACTTTTTATTGGAAAGTTCCACACCAGAATTTCTTGCAGAATATGAAAGAGGACGTTCAAATCTATCGATATGAACAAACCGCGAGTTTTGGCCGGACCGTTTTCTATAAAAACTTTTTATTGAAAAGTTCCACACCAGAATTTCTTGCAGAATATGAAAGAGGACATTCAAATCTATCGATATGAACAAACCGCGAGTTTTGGCCGGACCGTTTTCTATAGAAAGCCGACTATAAATTAGCACAACTTTTTATTGGAAAGTTCCACACCAGAATTTCTTGCAGAATATGAAAGAGGACATTCAAATCTATCGATCTGAACAAACCGCGAGTTTTGGCCAGACCGTTTTCTATAGATACTTTTTATTGGAAAGTTCCACACCAGAATTTCTTGCAGAATATGAAAGAGGACATTCAAATCTATCGATATGAACAAACCGCGAGTTTTGGCCGAACTGTTTGCTATAGAAACTTTTTATTGGAAAGTTCCACACCACAATTTCTTGCAGAATATGAAGAGGACATTCAAACCTATCGATCTGAACAAACCGCGAGTTTTGGCCGGACCGTTTTCTATAGAAAGTCGATTATAAATTAGCACAACTTTTTATTGGAAAGTTCCACACCAGAAAATCTTGCAGAATATGAAAGAGGACATTCAAATCTATCGATCTGAACAAACCGCGAGTTTTGGCCGGACTGTTTTCTATAGAAAGTCGACTATAAATAAGCACAACTTTTTAATGGAAAGTTCCACACCAGAATTTCTTGCAGAAGATGAAAGAGGACATTCAAATCTATCGATCTGAACAAACCGCGAGTTTTGGCCGGACCGTTTTCTATAGAAAGTCAACTATAAATTAGCACAACTTTTTATTGGAAAGTTCCACACCAGAATTTCTTGCAGAATATGAAAGAGGACATTCAAATCTATCGATCTGAACAAACCGCAAGTTTTGGGCGGACCGTTTTCTATAGAAACTTTTTATTGGAAAGTTCCACACCAGAATTTCTTGCAGAATATGAAAGAGGACATTCAAATCTATCGATCTGAACAAACCGCGAGTTTTGGCCGGACCGTATTCTATAGAAAGCCGACTATAAATTAGCACAACTTTTTATTGGTAAGTTCCACACCAGAATTTCTTGCAGAATATGAAAGAGGACATTCAAATCTATCGATCTGAACAAACCGCGAGTTTTGGCCAGACCGTTTTCTATAGAAACTTTTTATTGGAAAGTTCCACACCAGAATTTCTTGCAGAATATGAAAGAGGACATTCAAATCTATCGATCTGAACAAACCGCGAGTTTTGGCCGGACCGTTTTCTATAGAAAGTCGATTATAAATTAGCACAACTTTTTATTGGGAAGTTCCACACCAGAATTTTTTGCAGAATATGAAAGAGGTCATTTAAATCTATCGATCTGAACAATCCGCGAGTTTTGGCCGGACCGTTTTCTATAGAAACTCTTTATTGGAAAGTTCCACACCAGAATTTCTTGCAGAATATGAAAGAGGACATTCAAATCTATCGATCTGAACAAACCGCGAGTTTTGGCCGGACCGTTTTCTATAGAAAGTCGATTATAAATTAGCACAACTTTTTATTGGAAAGCTCCACACCAGAATTTCTTGCAGAATATGAAAGAGGACATTTAAATCTATCGATCTGAACAAGCCGCGAGTTTTGGCCGGACCGTTTTCTATAGAAAGTCGATTATAAATTAGCACAACTTTTTATTGGAAAGTTCCACACCAGAATTTCTTGCAGAATATGAAAGAGGACATTCAAATCTATCGATCTGAACAAACCGCGAGTTTTGGCCGGACCGTTTTCTATAGAAAGTCGACTATAAATTAGCACAACTTTTTATTGGAAAGTTCCACAACAGAATTTCTTGCAGAATATGAAAGAGGACATTTAAATCTATCGATCTGAACAAACCGCGAGTTTTGGCCGGACCGTTTTCTATAGAAACTTTTTATTGGAAAGTTCCACACCAGAATTTCTTGCAGAATATGAAAGAGGACATTCAAATCTATCGATCTGAACAAACCGCGAGTTTTGGCCGGACCGTTTTCTATAGAAAGTCGATTATAAATTAGCACAACTTTTTATTGGAAAGTTCCACACCAGAATTTCTTGCAGAATATGAAAGAGGACATTTAAATCTATCGATCTGAACAAACCGCGAGTTTTGGCCGGACCGTTTTCTATAGAAACTCTTTATTGGAAAGTTCCACACCAGAATTTCTTGCAGAATATGAAAGAGGACATTCAAATCTATCGATCTGAACAAACCGCGAGTTTTGGCCGGACCGTTTTCTATAGAAAGTCGACTATAAATTAGCACAACTTTTTATTGGAAAGTTCCACACCAGAATTTCTTGCAGAATATGAAAGAGGACATTCAAATCTATCGATCTGAACAAACCGCGAGTTTTGGCCGGACCGTTTTCTATAGAAACTTTTTATTGGAAAGTTCCACACCAGAATTTCTTGCAGAATATGAAAGAGGACATTCAAATCTATCGATAAGAACAAACTGCGAGATTTGGCCGAACTGTTTTCTATAGAAACATATTATTGGAAAGTTCCACACCAGAATATCTTGCAGAATATGAAAGAGGACATTCAAATCTATCGATCTGAACAAACCGCGAGTTTTGGCCGGACCGTTTTCTATAGAAACTTTTTATTGGAAAGTTCCACACCAGAATTTCTTGCAGAATATGAAAGAGGACATTCAAATCTATCGATCTGAACAAACCGCGAGTTTTGGCCGGACCGTTTTCTATAGAAAGTCGACTATAAATTAGCACAACTTTTTATTGGAAAGTTCCACACCAGAATTTCTTGCAGAATATGAAAGAGGACATTCAAATCTATCGATCTGAACAAACCGCGAGTTTTGGCCGGACCGTTTTCTATAGAAAGTCGACTATAAATTAGCACAACTTTTTATTGGAAATTTCCACACCAGAATTTCTTGCAGAATATGAAAGAGGACATTCAAATCTATCGATCTGAACAAACCGCGAGTTTTGGCCGGACCGTTTTCTATAGAAAGTCGATTATAAATTAGCACAACTTTTTATTGGAAAGTTCCACACCAGAATTTCTTGCAGAATATGAAAGAGGACATTCAAATCTATCGACAAGAACAAACTGCGAGTATTGGTCGAACTGTTTTCTATAGAAACTTTTTATTGGAAAGTTCCACACCAGAATTTCTTGCAGAATATGAAAGAGGACATTCAAATCTATCGATCTGAACAAACCGCGAGTTTTGGCCGGACCGTTTTCTATAGAAAGTCAACTATAAATTAGCACAACTTTTTATTGGAAAGTTCCACACCAGAATTTCTTGCAGAATATGAAAGAGGACATTCAAATCTATCGATCTGAACAAACCGCGAGTTTTGGCCGGACCGTTTTCTATAGAAACTTTTTATTGGAAAGTTCCACACCAGAATTTCTTGCAGAATATGAAAGAGGACATTCAAATCTATCGATCTGAACAAACCGCGAGTTTTGGCCGGACCGTTTTCTATAGAAAGTCGACTATAAATTAGCACAACTTTTTATTGGAAAGTTCCACACCAGAATTTCTTGCAGAATATGAAAGAGCACATTCAAATCTATCGATCTGAACAACCCGCGAGATTTGGCCGGACCGTTTTCTATAGAAACTCTTTATTGGAAAGTCCCACACCAGAATTTCTTGCAGAATATGAAAGAGGACATTCAAATCTATCGATCTGAACAAACCGCGAGTTTTGGCCGGACCGTTTTCTATAGAAAGTCGATTATAAATTAGCACAACTTTTTATTGGAAAGTTCCACACCAGAATTTCTTGCAGAATATGAAAGAGGACATTCAAATCTATCGATAAGAACAAACTGCGAGATTTGGCCGAACTGTTTTCTATAGAAACATATTATTGGAAAGTTCCACACCAGAATATCTTGCAGAATATGAAAGAGGACATTCAAATCTATCGATCTGAACAAACCGCGAGTTTTGGCCGGACCGTTTTCTATAGAAACTTTTTATTGGAAAGTTCCACACCAGAATTTCTTGCAGAATATGAAAGAGGACATTCAAATCTATCGATCTGAACAAACCGCGAGTTTTGGCCGGACCGTTTTCTATAGAAAGTCGACTATAAATTAGCACAACTTTTTATTGGAAAGTTCCACACCAGAATTTCTTGCAGAATATGAAAGAGGACATTCAAATCTATCGATCTGAACAAACCGCGAGTTTTGGCCGGACCGTTTTCTATAGAAAGTCGATTATAAATTAGCACAACTTTTTATTGGAAAGTTCCACACCAGAATTTCTTGCAGAATATGAAAGAGGACATTCAAATCTATCGATCTGAACAAACCGCGAGTTTTGGCCGGACCGTTTTCTATAGAAAGTCGATTATAAATTAGCACAACTTTTTATTGGAAAGTTCCACACCAGAATTTCTTGCAGAATATGAAAGAGGACATTCAAATCTATCGATCTGAACAAACCGCGAGTTTTGGCCGGACCGTTTTCTATAGAAAGTATACAATAAATTAGCCAAACAAAATATAGGAAACATCCACACCAGAATTTCTTGCAGAATATGAAAGAGGACATTCAAATCTATCGATCTGAACAAACCGCGAGATTTGGCCGGACCGTTTTCTATAGAAAGTCGACTATAAATTAGCACAACTTTTTATTGGAAAGTTCCACACCAGAATTTCTTGCAGAATATGAAAGAGGACATTCAAATCTATCGATCTGAACAAACCGCGAGTTTTGGCCGGGCCGTTATCTATAGAAAATTTTTATTGGAAAGTTCCACACCAGAATTTCTTGCAGAATATGAAAGAGGACATTCAAATCTATCGATCTGAACAAACCGCGAGTTTTGGCCGGACCGTTTTCTATAGAAAGTCGACTATAAAAAAGCACAACTTTTTATTTGAAAGTTCCACACCAGAATTTCTTGCAGAATATGAAAGAGGACATTCAAATCTATCGATCTGAACAAACCGCGAGTTTTGGCCGGACCGTTTTCTATAGAAACTTTTTATTGGAAAGTTCCACACCAGAATTTCTTGCAGAATATGAAAGAGGACATTCAAATCTATCGATCTGAACAAACCGCGAGTTTTGGCCGGACCGTTTTCTATAGAAATTCGACTATAAATTAGCACAACTTTTTATTGGAAAGTTCCACACCAGAATTTCTTGCAGAATATGAAAGAGGATATTCAAATCTATCGATCTGAACAAACCGCGAGTTTTGGCCGGACCGTTTTCTATAGAAAGTCGACTATAAATTAGCACAACTTTTTATTGGAAAGTTCCACACCAGAATTTCTTGCAGAATATGAAAGAGGACATTCAAATCTATCGATCTGAACAAACCGCGAGTTTTGGCCGGACCGTTTTCTATAGAAAGTCGATTATAAATTAGCACAACTTTTTATTGGAAAGTTCCACACCAGAATTTCTTGCAGAATATGAAAGAGGACATTCAAATCTATCGATCTGAACAAACCGCGAGTTTTGGCCGGACCGGCTTCTATAGAAAGTCGACTATAAATTAGCACAACTTTTTATTGGAAAGTTCCACACCAGAATTTCTTGCAGAATATGAAAGAGGACATTCAAATCTATCGATCTGAACAAACCGCGAGTTTTGGCCGGACCGTTTTCTATAGAAACTATTTATTGGAAAGTTCCACACCAGAATTTCTTGCAGAATATGAAAGAGGACATTCAAATCTATCGATCTGAACAAACCGCGAGTTTTGGCCGGACCGTTTTCTATAGAAAGTCGACTATAAATTAGCACAACTTTTTATTGGAAAGTTCCACACCAGAATTTCTTGCAGAATATGAAAGAGGACATTCAAATCTATCGATCTGAACAAACCGCGAGTTTTGGCCGGGCCGTTATCTATAGAAACTCTTTATTGGAAAGTCCCACACCAGAATTTCTTGCAGAATATGAAAGAGGACATTCAAATCTATCGATCTGAACAAACCGCGAGTTTTGGCCGGACCGTTTTCTATAGAAAGTCGACTATAAATTAGCACAACTTTTTATTGGAAAGTTCCACACCAGAATTTCTTGCAGAATATGAAAGAGGACATTCAAGTCTATCGATCTGAACAAACCGCGAGTTTTGGCCGGACCGTTTTCTATAGAAACTTTTTATTGGAAAGTTCCACACCAGAATTTCTTGCAGAATATGAAAGAGGACATTCAAATCTATCGATCTGAACAAACCGCGAGTTTTGGCCGGACCGTTTTCTATAGAAAGTCGACTATAAATTAGCACAACTTTTTACTGGAAAGTTCCACACCAGAATTTCTTGCAGAATATGAAAGAGGACATTCAAATCTATCGATCTGAACAAACCGCGAGTTTTGGCCGGACCGTTTTCTATAGAAAGTCGACTATAAATTAGCACAACTTTTTATTGGAAAGTTCCACACCAGAATTTCTTGCAGAATATGAAAGAGGACATTCAAGTCTATCGATAAGAACAAACTGTGAGATTTGGCCGAACTGTTTTCTATAGAAAGTCGACTATACTTTTATTGGAAAGTTCCACACCAGAATTTCTTGCAGAATATGAAAGAGGACATTCAAATCTATCGATCTGAACAAACCGCGAGTTTTGGCCGGACTGGTTTCTATAGAAAGGCGACTATAAATTAGCACAACTTTTTATTAGAAAGTTCCACACCAGAATTTCTTGCAGAATATGAACAAATCGAACATATCGATCTGAACAAACCGCGAGTTTTGGCTGGACCGTTTTCTATAGATAATCGACTATAAATTAGCACAACTTTTTATTGGAAAGTTCCACACCAGAATTTCTTGCAGAATATGAAAGAGGACATTCAAATCTATCGATCTGAACAAACCGCGAGTTTTGGCCGGACCGTTTTCTATGAAAGTCGACTATAAATTAGCACAACTTTTATTGGAAAGTTCCACACCAGAATTTCTTGCAGAATATGAAAGAGGACATTCAAATCTATCGATCGGAACAAACCGCGAGTTTGGCCGGACCGTTTTCTATAGAAAGTTTAAGTAAATTAGCACAACTTTTTATTGGAACGTTCCATACCAGAATTTCTTGCAGAATATGAAAGAGGACATTCAAATCTATAGATCTGAACAAACTGCGAGTTTTGGGCGGACTGTTTTCTATAGAATGTCGACTATAAATTAGCACAACTTTTCATTGGAACGGTCCACACCAAAATTTCTTGCAGAATATGAAAGAGGACATTCAAATCTATCAATCTGAACAAACCGCGAGTTTTGGCCGGACCGTTTTCTGTAGAAAGTCGATTATAAATTAGCACAACGAGGACATTCAAATCTATTGATCTGAACAAACCGCGAATTTTGGCCGGACTGTTTTCTATAGAATGTCGACTATAAATAAGCACAACTTTTTAATGGAAAGTTCCACACCAGAATTTCTTGCAGAAGATGAAAGAGGACATTCAAATCTATCGATCTGAACAAACCGCGAGTTTTGGCCGGACCGTTTTCTATAGAAAGTCGACTATAAATTAGCACAACTTTTTATTGGAAAGTTCCACACCAGAATTTCTTGCAGAATATGAAAGAGGACATTCAAATCTATCGATCTGAACAAACCGCGAGTTTTGGCCGGACCGTTTTCTATAGAAAGTCGACTATAAATTAGCACAACTTTTTATTGGAAAGTTCCACACCAGAATTTCTTGCAGAATATGAAAGAGGACATTCAAATCTATCGATCTGAACAAACCGCGAGTTTTGGCCGGACCGTTTTCTATAGAAAGTCGACTATAAATTAGCACAACTTTTTATTGGAAAGTTCCACACCAGAATTTCTTGCAGAATATGAAAGAGGACATTCAAATCTATCGATCAGAACAAACCGCGAGTTTTGCCGGACCGTTTTCTATAGAAAGTCGACTATAAATTAGCACAACTTTTTATTGGAACGTTCCACACCAGAATTTCTTGCAGAATATGAAAGAGGACATTCAAATCTATCGATCTGAACAAACCGCGAGTTTTGGCCGGACCGTTTTCTATAGAAAGTCGACTATAAATTAGCACAACTTTTTATTGGAACGTTCCACACCAGAATTTCTTGCAGAATATGAAAGAGGACATTCAAATCTATCGAACTGAACAAGCCGCGAGTTTTGGCCGGACCGTTTTCTATAGAAATTTTTATTGGGAAATTCCACACCACAATTTCTTGCAGCATATGAAAGAGGACATTCAAATCTATCGATCTGAACAAACCGCGAGTTTTGGCCATACCGTTTTCTATAGAAAGTCGACTATAAATTAGCTCAACTTTTTATTGGAACGTTCCACACCAGAATTTCTTGCAGAATATGAAAGAGGACATTCAAATCTATCGATCTGAACAAACCGCGAGTTTTGGCCGGACCGTTTTCTATAGAAAGTCGACTATAAATTAGCACAACTTTTTATTGGAAGGTTCCACAACAGAATTTCTTGCAGAATATGAAAGAGGACATTCAAATCTATCGATCTGAACAAACCGCGAGTTTTGGCCGGACCGTTTTCTATAGAAAGTCGACTATAAATTAGCACAACTTTTTATTGGAAAGTTCCACACCAGAATTTCTTGCAGAATATGAAAGAGGACATTCAAATCTATCGATCTGAACAAACCTTGAGTTTTGGCCGGACCGTTTTCTATAGAAAGTCGACTATAAATTAGCACAACTTTTTATTGGAACGTTCCACACCAGAACTTCTTGCAGAATACGAAAGAGGACATACAAATCTATCGATCTGAACAAACCGCGAGTTTTGGCCGGACTGTTTTCATAGAACGACTTTTATTGGAAAGTTCCACACCAGAATTTCTTGCAGAATATGAAAGAGGACATTCAAATCTATCGATCTGAACAAACCGCGAGTTTTGGCCGGACCGTTTTCTATAGAAAGTCGACTATAAATTAGCACAACTTTTTATTGGAAAGTTCCACACCAGAATTTCTTGCAGAATATGAAAGAGGACATTCAAATCTATCGATCTGAACAAACCGCGAGTTTTGGCCGGACCGTTTTCTATAGAAAGTCGACTATAAATTAGCACAACTTTTTATTTGAAAGTTCCACACCAGAATTTCTTGCAGAATATGAAAGAGGACATTCAAATCTATCGATCTGAACAAACCGCGAGTTTTGGCCGGACCGTTTTCTATAGAAACTTTTTATTGGAAAGTTCCACACCAGAATTTCTTGCAGAATATGAAAGAGGACATTCAAATCTATCGATATGAACAAACCGCGAGTTTTGGCCGGACCGTTTTCTATAGAAATTAGCACAACTTTTTATTGGAAAGTTCCACACCAGAATTTCTTGCAGAATATGAAAGAGGACATTCAAATCTATCGATCTGAACAAACCGCGAGTTTTGGCCGGACCGTTTTCTATAGAAAGATTGTATTGGGAAGATACACAACAGAAATTGTTTCATAAAATGAAAGAGGACATAAAAATATATCGATCTGAACAAACCGCGAGTTTTGGTCATGGACCGTTTTCTATAGAAAGTAACTTTTCATTGGAAAGTTCCACACCAGAATTTCTTGCAGAATATGAAAGAGGACATTCAAATCTATCGATCTGAACAAACCGCGAGTTTTGGCCGGACCGTTTTCTATAGAAACTTTTTATTGGAAAGTTCCACACCAGAATTTCTTGCAGAATATGAAAGAGGACATTCAAATCTATCGATCTGAACAAACCGCGAGTTTTGGCTGGACCGTTTTCTATAGAAACTTTTTATTGGAAAGTTCAACACCAGAATTTCTTGCAGAATATGAAAGAGGACATTCAAATCTATCGATCTGAACAAACCGCGAGTTTTAGCCGGACCGTTCTCTATAGAAAGTCGATTATAAATTAGCACAACTTTTTATTGGAAAGTTCCACACCAGAATTTCTTGCAGAATATGAAAGAGGACATTCAAATCTATCGATCTGAACAAACCGCGAGTTTTGGCCGGACCGTTTTCTATAGAAACTTTTTATTGGAAAGTTCCACACCAGAATTTCTTGCAGAATATGAAAGAGGACATTCAAATCTATCGATCTGAACAAACCGCGAGTTTTGGCCGGACCGTTTTCTATAGAAAGTCGATTATAAATTAGCACAACTTTTTATTGGAAAGTTCCACACCAGAATTTCTTGCAGAATATGAAAGAGGACATTCAAATCAACAATCCGCGAGTTTTGGCCGGACTGTTTTCTATAGAAACTTTTTATTGGAAAGTTCCACACCAGAATGTCTTGCAGAATATGAAAGAGGACATTCAAATCTATCGATCTGAACAAACCGCGAGTTTTGGCCTGACCGTTTTCTATAGAAAGTCGACTATAAATTAGCACAACTTTTTATTGGAAAGTTCCACACCAGAATGTCTTGCAGAATATGAAAGAGGACATTCAAATCTATCGATCTGAACAAACCGCGAGTTTTGGCCGGACCGTTTTCTATAGAAAGTCGACTATAAATTAGCACAACTTTTTATTGGAACGTTCCACACCAGAATTTCTTGCAGAATATGAAAGAGGACATTCAAATCTATCGATCTGAACAAACCGCGAGTTTTGGCATGACCGTTTTCTATAGAAACTTTTTATTGTAAAGTTCCACACCAGAATTTCTTGTAGAATATGAAAGAGGACATTCAAATCTATCGATCTGAACAAACCGCGAGTTTTGCCGGACCGTTTTCTATAGAAAGTCGACTATAAATTAGCACAACTTTTTATTGGAAAGTTCCACATCAGAATTTCTTGCCGAATATGAAAGAGGACATTCAAATCTATCGATATGAACAAACCGCGAGTTTTGGCCGGACCGTTTTCTATAGAAAGTCGACTATAAATTAGCACAACTTTTTATTGGAAAGTTCCACACCAGAATTTCTTGCAGAATATGAAAGAGGACATTCAAATCTATCGATCTGAACAAACCGTGAGTTTTGGCCGGACCGTTTTCTATAGAAAGTCGACTATAAATTAGCACAACTTTTTATTGGAAAGTTCCACACCAGAATTTCTTGCAGAATATGAAAGAGGACATTCAAATCTATCGATCTGAACAAACCGCGAGTTTTGGCCGGACCGTTTTCTATAGAAAGTCGATTATAAATTAGCACAACTTTTTATTGGAAAGTTCCACACCAGAATTTCTTGCAGAATATGAAAGAGGACATTCAAATCTATCGATCTGAACAAACCGCGAGTTTTGGCCGGACCGTTTTCTATAGAAAGTCGACTATAAATTAGCACAACTTTTTATTGGAAAGTTCCACACCAGAATTTCTTGCAGAATATGAAAGAGGACATTCAAATCTATCGATCTGAACAAACCGCGAGTTTTGGCCGGACCGTTTTCTATAGAGACTTTTTATTGGAAAGTTCCACACCAGAATTTCTTGCAGAATATGAAAGAGGACATTCAAATCTATCGATCTGAACAAACCGCGAGTTTTGGCCGGACCGTTTTCTATAGAAAGTCGACTATAAATTAGCACAACTTTTTATTGGAAAGCTCCACACCAGAATTTCTTGCAGAATATGAAAGAGGACATTCAAATCTATCGATCTGAACAAACCGCGAGTTTTAGCCGGACCGTTTTCAGAAAGTCGACTATAAGTTAGCACAACTTTTTATTGGAAAGTTCCACACCAGAATTTCTTGCAGAATATGAAAGAGGACATTCAAATCTATCGATCTGAACAAACCGCGAGTTTTGGCCGGACAGTTTTCTATAGAAAGTCGACTATAAATTAGCACAACTTTTTATTGGAAAGTTCCACACCAGAATTTCTTGCAGAATATGAAAGAGGACATTCAAATCTATCGATCTGAACAAACCGCGAGTTTTGGCCGGACTGTTTTCTATAGAAAGTCGACTATAAATTAGCACAACTTTTTATTGGAAAGTTCCACACCAGAATTTCTTGCAGAATATGAAAGAGGACATTCAAATCTATCGATCTGAACAAACCGCGAGTTTTGGCCGGACCGTTTTCTATAGAAAGTCGACTATAAATTAGCACAACTTTTTATTGGAAAGTTCCACACCAGAATTTCTTGCAGAATATGAAAGAGGACATTCAAATCTATCGATCTGAACAAACCGCGAGTTTTGGCCGGACCGTTTTCTATAGAAAGTCGACTATAAATTAGCACAACTATTTATTGGAAAGTTCCACACCAGAATGTCTTGCAGAATATGAAAGAGGACATTCAAATCTATCGATCTGAACAAACCGCGAGTTTTGGCCGGACCGTTTTCTATAGAAAGTCGACTATAAATTAGCACAACTTTTTATTGGAACCTTCCACACCAGAATTTCTTGCAGAATATGAAAGAGGACATTTAAATCTATCGATCTAAACAAACCGCGAGTTTTGGCCGGACTGTTTTCTATAGAAACTTTTTATTGGAAAGTTCCATACCAGAATGTCTTGTAGAATATGAAAGAGGACATTCAAATCTATCGATCTGAACAAACCGCGAGTTTTGGCCTGACCGTTTTCTATAGAAAATTTTATTGGAAAGTTCCACACCAGAATTTCTTGCAGAATATGAAAGAGGACATTCAAATCTATCGATCTGAACAAACCGCGAGTTTTGGCCTGACCGTTTTCTATAGAAAGTCGACTATAAATTAGCACAACTTTTTATTGGAAAGTTCCACACCAGAATTTCTTGCAGAATATGAAAGAGGACATTCAAATCTATCGATCTGAACAAACCGCGAGTGTTGGCCGGACCGTTTTCTATAGAAAGTCGATTATAAATTAGCACAACTTTTTATTGGAAAGTTCCACACCAGAATTTCTTGCAGAATATGAAAGAGGACATTCAAATCTATCGATCTGAACAAACCGCGAGTTTTGGCCGGACTGTTTTCTATAGAAAGTCGACTATAAATTAGCACAACTTTTTATTGGAAAGTTCCACACCAGAATTTCTTGCAGAATATGAAAGAGGACATTCAAATCTATCGATCTGAACAAACCGCGAGTTTTGGCCGGACTGTTTTCTATAGAAAGTCGACTATAAATTAGCACAACTTTTTAATGGAAAGCTCCACACCAGAATTTCTTGCAGATGATGAAAAGGACATTCAAATCTATCGATCTGAACAAACCGCGAGTTTTGGCCGGACCGTTTTCTATAGAAAGTCGACTATAAATTAGCACAACTTTTTATTGGAAAGTTCCACACCAGAATTTCTTGCAGAATATGAAAGAGGACATTCAAATCTATCGATCTGAACAAACCGCGAGTTTTGGCCGGACCGTTTTCTATAGAATCTTTTTATTGGAACGTTCCACACCAGAATTTCTTGCAGAATATGAAAGAGGACATTCAAATCTATCGATCTGAACAAACCGCGAGTTTTGGCATGACCGTTTTCTATAGAAACTTTTTATTGTAAAGTTCCACAACAGAATTTCTTGCAGAATATGAAAGAGGACATTCAAATCTATCGATCTGAACAAACCGCGAGTTTTGGCCGGACCGTTTTCTATAGAAACTTTTTATTGGAAAGTTCCACAACAGAATTTCTTGCAGAATATGAAAGAGGACATTCAAATCTATCGATCTGAACAAACCGCGAGTTTTGGCCGGACTGTTTTCTATAGAAAGTCGACTATAAATTAGCACAACTTTTTATTGGAAAGTTCCACACCAGAATTTCTTGCAGATGATGAAAAGGACATTCAAATCTATCGATCTGAACAAACCGCGAGTTTTGGCCGGACCGTTTTCTATAGAAAGCCGACTATAAATTAGCACAACTTTTTATTGGAAAGTTCCACACCAGAATTTCTTGCAGAATATGAAAGAGGACATTCAAATCTATCGATCTGAACAAACCGCAAGTTTTGGGCGGACCGTTTTCTATAGAAACTTTTTATTGGAAAGTTCCACACCAGAATTTCTTGCAGAATATGAAAGAGGACATTCAAATCTATCGATCTGAACAAACCGCGAGTTTTGGCCAGACCGTTTTCTATAGAAACTTTTTATTGGAAAGTTCCACACCAGAATTTCTTGCAGAATATGAAAGAGGACATTCAAATCTATCAATCTGAACAAACCGCGAGTTTTGGCCGGACCGTTTTCTATAGAAACTTTTTATTGGAAAGTTCCACACCAGAATTTCTTGCAGAAGATGAAAGAGGACATTCAAATCTATCGATCTGAACAAACCGCGAGTTTTGGCCGGACCGTTTTCTATAGAAACTTTTTATTGGAAAGTTCCACACCAGAATTTCTTGCAGAATATGAAAGAGGACATTCAAATCTATCGATCTGAACAAACCGCGAGTGTTGGCCGGACCGTTTTCTATAGAAAGTCGATTATAAATTAGCACAACTTTTTATTGGAAAGTTCCACACCAGAATTTCTTGCAGAATATGAAAGAGGACGTTCAAATCTATCGATATGAACAAATCGCGAGTTTTGGCCGGACCGTTTTCTATAGAAACTTTTTATTGGAAAGTTCCACACCAGAATTTCTTGCAGAATATGAAAGAGGACATTCAAACCTATCGATCTGAACAAACCGCGAGTTTTGGCCGGACCGTTTTCTATAGAAAGTCGATTATAAATTAGCACAACTTTTTATTGGAAAGTTCCACACCAGAATTTCTTGCAGAATATGAAAGAGGACATTCAAATCTATCGATCTGAACAAACCGCGTGTTTTGGCCAGACCGTTTTCTATAGATACTTTTTATTGGAAAGTTCCACACCAGAATTTCTTGCAGAATATGAAAGAGGACATTCAAACCTATCGATCTGAACAAACCGCGAGTTTTGGCCGGACTGTTTTCTATAGAAAGTCGACTATAAATAAGCACAACTTTTTAATGGAAAGTTCCACACCAGAATTTCTTGCAGAAGATGAAAGAGGACATTCAAATTTATCGATCTGAACAAACCGCGAGTTTTGGCCGGACCGTTTTCTATAGAAAGCCGACTATAAATTAGCACAACTTTTTATTGGAAAGTTCCACACCAGAATTTCTTGCAGAATATGAAAGAGGACATTCAAATCTATCGATCTGAACAAACCGCGTGTTTTGGCCAGACCGTTTTCTATAGATACTTTTTATTGGAATGTTCCACACCAGAATTTCTTGCAGAATATGAAAGAGGACGTTCAAATCTATCGATATGAACATATAACCAAATAATTCTTATTTTGTTTTACTTTGCTAACGGCTTCCAGTTTGTTATTGGAGAGCAAAGGTTGTGGTTCGATTTTATTAGATTCAAAAATTAATAGAAAACTAATGTTTAAAAAAAATGAGCGCCACCAATTTTTTATATAACGAGGCAAAATTGGAAACCTCTGTAATTTAAGATTAAATAAACTCAACAATGGTAAACTATCAATATATTTAATAGCAGCTCTAAAAGAGCACATGCAAACAATTCCCAAAAAAAAATAATTAGGGGATGATATATATAATATATAATGATGATAAACGCAAATAGGAATGTGCAAGACTTCATACAGCACTTTAAATGTAATTGACAAAAAACAAAAAGGATTACCCTTTTTTTTATCATACCACGATATTGAGCTCAACTTCGTTCACAATTTCAAATACAAATTTCAATTATTAAATGACAAAAATGATAATTCATAAGAAATATTATTAATTAAATAAGGTAAATTATATAAATTGAAAAGTTAATAATTTTACTAATATACTAAACGTAATAAAAGTTTAAGAGAATTAATCTTAAGAAGAAATTAATAATTAAAGCGAATTAAATTAATTAAATGATTGAATTTTAAGCAATAAAAATAATTATTCGTGTAACTAATTTAATTAAAAAAATGGAACGGCAAAAGCGACGTTGAATTGAATGTAAATTTCTGATGAAGTAAAAAAAAATAGAAGGATTACGACCTGCTGTCCTTTCTCTTTATCCTGACACTCCAGATGATTACGTCTTCCACCTCATTGGGGGTTCTGGATGGTCGAAGAGAACTACGTGTGGAGATCAGCAAAGGCGCATCATCTTCACAAAAAAAAACGTTGACGGAAACTTCAATAATTAATATTCGATTTCATGATATGAGGGATCATTTGCCTCTGACGGTGAATTATAATAATGGGAGATAGTGAAACATCCCTCCGGTTTTCCTAAGAAAAGTAAATTAGAATCGTCCTCACGAGGTCCGGAACATAGGCGAACTTTTTCAAGTGAAAATGTTAATAAATAAGAAGAACTAACACCCTAGTTAATGATGGGGATTAAACAAACATTGTTAAATTAAATTTTCAACGGATGGTTGATGGGTTTCGAAATATTTTAAATAAAATGAAAATAATTAGCTGGCCATTTTAACCTGTGCCACTATCCAACGACAACTGCCCCTTTCCCGCGCCAGTCCCCGAACTCCGCCCCTCATTCTAATCGAACCAATCAAAATATCAGAAGGATGCGGGAAATATGAAAGGAGTCCGAGAAGTTCAAGAACGTATCCCAACGCTGGCAGTGACGCCAGAAGTACAATAGCCTGAAAGTTGTGGTAAAATCAAAGGTATAAAGATGAATTTTCCTGTTTAAACAATGAGAGTGTCAAGCAACACCCAAATATAGTAGTAAGATAAAAAACACATGTATCTGTTCACAAACAACGAATTAATTAAAAGTTCAAAGATAGAATATTCTCATTGGTTAACTCTGACTGGATCCTCAAAGCAAACTTAACCTCTAAATAATAGCTCTAACTAGAATGTAAACAAAGTTGAAAATTGAATTACGGAAAGTGAAAATAATATGCTTACGGTACTTAATTTAGGTAAGTAATTTTTATCGATTTTTGATCAAGGATAATAATGTGAAAATCACTGGTTGGTAGTAAAATAATGAAGTTTTTTGTAACTTTAAAATGTTTACAAAACAAACCGTAGATTTGGCCGGGACCGTTTTCTATAAAAACTTTTTTATTGAAAAGTTCCACACCAGAATTTCTTGCAGAATATGAAAGAGGACACATTCAAAATCTAATCGATATGAACAAACCGCGAATTTTGGCCGTGGACCGTTTTCTATATGAAAGCCGACTATAAATT